>CM061264.1:38112500-39312500 GCA_030848825.1 Tadarida brasiliensis
TTCTGTGGCCAAAAAACCCCCACCGGAAACAGCCCCTGTTCCTCTCTTCTTAAGCCAGGGACAGTGTCTTCCTTCGTGCCCAGGGCTTAGCCTGGTGTCCAGTCCACCCATCTGAGTTGGATGAATCAATGAAGGGGCAGTGAGCATTTACGGCCCCAGATATTTAACTGGCATTCTCTCCTTGAGCCCTCACTAAGCTCTGTGAAGTGGGGTTATTATCCCCACTGCAGATGAGGAGACTGAGGCACAGAGGTGAGGTGACTTGCCCAAGGACACAAGCCCAAGCATGGGTTCTAACCCAAGTTTCTGCCTGAGCCAGTGCCCCAGGGAGTCAGGTCTGTTATCCTGGCTTACGTCCATCTCTACACAATTCCAGAGCAAAGAGCCTGCCTCCCATTTCTGTGTACCAACCCTCCCCCACACCACCTTTACCCCCACCCCCCACCACCAAGGACGAGGTTCTGCCTGTTTGGATAACCTGGAGAGAAAGAGGCACAGACAGATGGACAGACAACATAGAGGCACATACTCCCCAGCACCTCTTCTACTTAACCATAGTGAGGTGGGTCTGAGGTGGCATCTCCAGACAGGAAGTTGCTTTGGGGAGGCCCTGGGACTGATTTCCTCTCTCCCTCTTTCCTTCCCACAAATACCCACTAATCTCCGGCTCTGGGCCAAGCCTAGAACACAGAGCAGACCCAGACCTAGGCCTGCCTTTGAGGAGCGCATGGTCCACAGGAAGGGCAGATGCAGGCAGAGGCAGTGACAACCAGAGCCCTCGTGGGAATCACTGGGGCTGAGGAGGCCCAGAAGTGAGGGTGGGACACTCAAGGAAGCTTTCTGGAAAAGATGGCACTGAATTGAGGACAAGATAGAGAAAAAAAGTCCAGGAAGAGAGAATGTGACCGAAGGGCTGGAGGCACACCACAGTGAGGAGGAGGCGGGGCAGGAAGGCAGAGGCTCTGGAAGGCCTGCTGGCTGAAAGGGTAGAGGTGGGGGCTGGCTGGCTGGGGAGCTCAGGAAGGCTAGGGACACTGGCTTCATTGACTTAATAACAACATCTCCATCACCACCATGAAAATATCACTTCAAGTTATCTAAATTGATGACCAATTATTTCACTCAGTCCTCCCACCAGCCCTGAGAGGCAAGTGCTCTTATCTACATTTGAAAGATAAGGAAGTGAAGACAGGAACCTAGTCTCCTCCTTCCAGGAGCCTAGAAGAAGACAGAAATGCCTTCTGCAAAAGCAACCTCGCCAAACCTTTCTCCTCTCCTAGCTGACTGAGGTCCCCACTTGTCCACAGGCTTTCCCGGTGTCTTCAAGGTCTTTCTGCTCCAGGCCACCTTGCTGGGCCAAGGCCAATATATTCCTGAGCTCCCAAGTGGTGTCAGTGGCCTCATCACTCTACCTTGAAGAAACAGAGGATTGGAGGGGGCACACAGCTGGATGAAGCATGAAGCAGGGCTGGTGACCAATGCCAGGAGCCTTGGCATAGTGGGGGAGGAGGACTGAGGTCAAGGTGAGAAGGGAGCTGGAGGCTGAGGGGGAGCAGCAGACAGCCTGAAGCCGCCCCATATTCTTATTCCCTGATGGGCGGGACTAGGAGGAGCTAGGGGACCCTCAGATCCCGCTGGGGACAGAAAACCCCCCTGCCCTGACACCAGTCAGGGTAAGGTAGGAGTGGGACAGTGGAGGCAGGGCAAGGACATCACTCAGGGAGCAGACGGGAGTCAGAGCTGGCTTTTTACTCCATTTTCACCATTCAGAGGGAGCTATGGGGACCTAGCACTTCCAAAGTGACCTTTTCTAAATTGCAAATATGATTGTGACTCTACTTCCAAAGAACCCCCTTAGCTCTGCATAAAGACAGTGTCGTGAAGTGAGGTGGCAGGGCCTAGTGCAGCGTGGCCTTCAAGAGGTTTGAAAGTGGACAACCCTGGACTTGAGCTGCAGCTCAGCAATTACTTGCTGGGGAAACCTGGCAAGGTGCTTTAACTTCTATGAGCCTCAGTTTCCCCATCAATTAAATGGGAGGTGGGGAACAACCCTACCTGCCAGGGTTGCTGTGAAGAGCAACTAAGACAATGTAAAGCACAATTAAGAAGTACTCGGCTTATATGCATGTATGTGAAACCAATGGACATAGACAACAATGCTGGGGAAGGGGCGGGGCGGGGTGGTAATCAGAAGGAGGGTGTCAACGGGGAAAAAGGAGAAACATCTGTAACAAAAATAAATTAATAAAAAACATTTTAAAAAAAGAAGTACTCAGGAAATGTTAGTGATTGTTATTTTTTTCTAAGATTATATATTTCCATCATTTCTTTTATTGAGCAGCTCTACTTTTATAATGAAACTAAGTAACTTTAAAAGATTGAGTATAAATATCCTATGACCCCGTAATTATACTCCTATGGGGTAACCTAGAAGAACACTCACATATGTGCAAAAGACAAGTGTTATTCATTGTTTGAATAGCAAGACACTGGGAACCACCTCAATGATTATCAAGGAGGCTGGATAAATAAGCAAATGGGGTCTCACATCGAGTGGTATATCATACATCAGGGCAAGTGGGGACCAGAGCCGCAAGGATCTAGAAGGCTAAATCTCAGAAACCTGAAGCTGAGTGAGAAAAAGCAAGCGGCAGAATGATTCATGCTGTATGACTTCATTTATATAAAAATTTTAAAGTAAAAACAAGCTAAAAAACTTTTTGGACTTAAACACACTCAGCAAAAGAATAAAAACAGATAAAAAAATGATTTAAAAAATTTCAGGATGGCAATTACGTCTATAGAGGTAAGTTGGGAGGAGGTCACAAGAGGCTTCAACAGTCTCTGCCATGGTTTATTTCTTTTTTTTTTTTTTTTTTATCCTCACCCAAGGACATTTTTGCATTTATCTTCAGATAGAGCCAGAGGGAGAGAGGGGGGAAGAGAGAGAGAGAAACATCGATGTGAGAGAGACACATCGAGTGGTTGCCACCCACACAACACCAACCGGGGCCAGGGACAAACTGCAACTGAGGTACATGCCCTTAGTGGGAATCGAACCTGGGACTCTCTGGTCCGCAGGCTGACACTCTAACTGCTGAGCCAAACCGGCCGGGGCTATGATTTATTTCTTTAAAAGAAAACTATAAAAGCCCTGGCCGGTTTGGCTCAGTGGTTAGAGCGTGGGTCTGCAGACCAATGAGTCACGGGTTTGATTCTGGTCAAGGGCATATAACTCTGTTGCGATTTGTCCCAGCCCTGGTTGGGGTTGTACGGGAGGCAGCCACTCGATGTGTCCCTTTCATGTGGATGTTTCTCTCTCCCTCTCTTTTCCTCTCTCTCCCTCCCACTCTATCTGAACAAAAAAATGGAAAAATGTCCTCGGGCGAGGATAAAGAAAAAAAAGGAAACTATGAAATAAATGGAGCACAATGTTAATATCTGGAAAAGCTGGGTAGCAAGGGCATGGAGTTCATTTTATTACTTGCTATTTTTTTTCTGAAGGCTTAAAATATTTCATGATTTTTGAAGTGGTACAGATTGAAAGCTTGGTTTGTTCTCCACTGACCCTTATACACAGGGCCAGGCCCAGAGCAGGCCTCCGGTGTGTTTGTTGAGTGACTGAATGAGTGTCTACAGTGAAGGTGGCACTGTTTTGCCCCTGCTCTGCTCAGATCCCACCAGGATGACACTGACCAGGGGCAGGGGCAGAAGCAGATAGACCTGTGTGGCCTCAAAGAAAAGTGGGACTTGGAGGGCATGCAGGGGAGCAGGTATAGTTCAGTATGAGGAAGACCCACCAGTGCTGGAAAAGTGAACTCATCACCCTGGAGGCCCACAAGGGGCCAGAGGAGCCTGGAGTTGTAGAGAGGGCACTGGCTAGGATGTGAGTGTGCAAGGAAGAGGGATGAATATGGCTTCTAGCCTGGGAGTTCAGAATCCTTTGCTAGGTGCCCTGCTCCGCCTGCCTTCTGATTGGAAACCATTTTTCTGGACCCAGTGGGGTTGTACTCCATTGGGGCTGGGTAGAAGGGACCTAAGTAGGCTCCAGATTTACAAAAACCAGCCCAGAGCAGGAAGAGAGCAGCCAGCCCAGCCTCCCAGTATTTTTCGAAGGAGGGATAAGAAGTCTAGGGAGCAATGAACATAGGTGTGTATATATTCTTTTGACTTAGTGTTTCGGGCTTTTTCAGATATATTCCCAGAAGTAGAATCGCTGGGTCATAAGGCAGTTCCATTTTTATGTTTTTGAGGGAACTTCATACTGTTTTCCACAGTGGCTGCACCAATCTGCATTCCAACCAACAGTGCATGAGGGTACCCTTTTTTCCACATCCTTGCTAACTTGTTGTTTATTGATTTGTTGATGATAGCCATTCTGACAGATGTGAGGTGATATCTCATTGTGGTTTCAATTTGCATTTCTCTGATGATTAGTGATGTTGAACATCTTTTCATATGTCCATTGGCCATCTCTGTGTCCTCTTTGGAGAATTGTCTATTCAGGTCCTTTGCCCACTTTTAAATTGAGTTGTTTTTTTGTGTGTTGAGTTGTATGAGTGTTTAATAAATTGTGGATATTAACCCCTTATCAGATGTATCATTGGCAAATATGTTCTCCCATTCAGTGGGTTGTCTTTTCATTTTGTTGATGGTTTCCTTTGCTATGCAAAAACTTTTCAGTCTGATGTAGTCTCATTTGTCTATTTTTTCTTTCATTTCCCTTACCCGAGGAACTCTATCAGAAAAAAATATTGCTACAAGAAATGTTCGAGATTTTACTGCCCATGTTTTCTTCTAGAAGTTTTATGGTTTCGAGTCTAACATTTAACTCTTCAATCCATTTGAGTTTACTCTCATATGTGGTGTAAGAAGGTGGTCTTTTTCTTGCAGGTACCTGTCCAGTTTTCCCAACTCTGTTGAATAGACTATCTTACCCCATTGTGTGTTCTTGTCTCCTTTGTCAAATATTAATTGACCATAAGATCTGAGTTTATTTCTGGGCTCTCTATTCTGTTCCATTGATCTTTATGTCTGTTTTTATGCTAGTAGCATGCTGTTTTGATCACTATGGCCTTGGAGTATAGTTTGATATCAAGTAGCATGATTCCTCCAACTTTGTTCTTCTTAAGATTGCTATGGCTATTCAAGATCTTTTGTGGTTCCATATAAATTTTTGGAAAATTTGTTCTAGTTCTTTGAAGTACATCATTGGTATCTTGACAGGAATTGTACTGAATCTATAGATTGCTTTGGGTAGTATGGACCTGGAGAGTATTATGCTAAGTGAAATAAGACAGTCAGAGAAAGAAAAATACCATATGATTTCACTTATATGTGAAAACTAATGAACAAAACAAACAAACAAACAAAACAGAAACAGACTCATAGATACAGAGAACAGACTGATAGTTGTCAGATGGGAGGGGGTTAGGGGGCTGGGTGAAAAAGGTGAAGGGATTAAGCAAAAGACAAACAAACAAAAAACTCAGACAGAAAACAGTATGGTGATTACCAGAAGGAAAGGGGGGTCGGGGGAGATAGGAGAGAGTAAAGGGGGAGATAAATGGTGATGGAAGGAGACTTGACTTGGGGTGATGAACACACAGTACAATATACAGATGATGTATTATAGAACAGTACACCTGAAACCTATATAATTTTGTTAACCAATGTCACCCAAAAAATTTCAATTAAAAATACATACATACACAAGTCTAGGGAGGATAGCAGACTTAGCCAAAGTCATACAACAAAAGGTCAAGTCAAGACTCACCAGTCTACCTTCCCACAGTCCAGGATGTCCCCCAACCACCCAACTTCCAAGCCCTCAGCCTGGAACACACACACAGGCCCTGTGGAGGCTTCCAGCTGACGGCTGGAACCAGCCTTGTCACCTTCCTGTTCATGTGTTAGCACTGAGGCCCTTGGTAAATATTGTCCCTGGTGGTGAGGCTCCAGGCAGGGCTGGCACCCCTCCCAGCTAACCTGGGGGAGATCTCCACCCAGCAACCTCCCAGCAGCCCAGGCTCCCAGCAGCTGTCCCCTACCCACCCGGGCCTAGGAAAGTCAAAGAGGTGCTCCTTATCTCCTAGCAATTAGTAGCTGTCACTGCTACAGGGGCAGAGTAGAGGTACTACAGGATTTCTCAGTGGGGTTGGGGGGTGGGGGTTGGCAGGAGAGCCACGTTGAAAGTGACAACACCCACCTTTACTAAAACAGTTCCTGCTGCGCCCAATGGGCTTTGGCTGGTTCATTTCTTAGCCTTTTAACTCCTCCAAGTATCCCTGAAGATGAGGTAGTGTGGCCTGCAGGTGGGGGCTTTGGCATCAAATGGAGTTGGGTTCAAATCCCAAACCCAGCTCTCACCTCCTGGGTGACCTAAGACAAGTTACTTAAGAGCTGTGCCTCAGTCTCCTCGTCTGCAGTGGAGGTGATAATGAGTCCACCCACAAGTGTAAAACCACTAGGGGAGGAAGGCGGCTCCGAAGGTAGTAATGGCCTGTTACTACTGATTCGTGTGAAAGTTGGGACCCAGAGGGGAGTGACGACCCACGGCCGCGCCTCCACTCTCCTCGCGCAAGTCCCGCAGCCCCCTGCCCCGCTCCCGGCAGCGCAGCCCGCGCAGGGGGGCGGGCGGGCTGGGGGCGCGGCGCCGCTGCAGGGGGCTGGGAGCCGCAGTGCGGGCCGCGGGCGGGTGGCGCAGGGGAGGCGGCCTCGGCGCCCACCCCGCGCCCCGCGCCCAGCCCAGCCTGGCCCGCGCCCCCAGGCCATCCCCGCCGCGCACTTACCCGGCGGGCAGGGCGCCCGGGGAGCCGGCCGTGGTCATCGCGGAGGGGGGGGCCGCGTGCCCCCGCCGGACGCCAGCTGCGGCCCAGGTGCTGCCGCCGGAACCGAGCCGGGCTGTGCAGTGCAGCTGCGGACGCGCGGCCGGGGAGGGGCGCGCCGGGGGCGGGGAAGGCGGCGGGGCCGGGCTGGGCCTCGGGCTGCCCACCCGCGCAGTGGGGCCACGGCCGCCGCCCGCCCGCGGAGTGCGCCCCCACCCCCCGACTCCGACCCGGGAGAGCCCGGGGCGCCCACGGCCTGCATGGCCCACGCCCGGGCACCCTCTGTGCGCAGCCCCCAGGGACGGGGAGCTCGCTCCATCCTCACACAGCCCCACCTATTTGGGGCCAGAAGTTCTCCTAGACCTCCGATCCCTCTCCCCTCCTCCACAGCTCCCGCCTCGCAGCGGCGACCTGAGCCCTTCATCGTCCTACTGCATTCATTGGTGAGGGGCATTCATGCGGAGAAAGTCCTGGCCTCTAGAGTCAGGCTTGGATTTTAATCCCACCCACTTGCCCACTGGTGATTGCGTTTGAGGAGACAAAAAGACGTTAAATAACGCGGTTTAGCACTCACTGCTAGCCAGCAGGTCACACTCGCCTTCTCAAATAATCCCCATTGACTTCCATTTTACAGATGGGAAAACTGAGGCACGGAGTTCATGTGACTTGCTCAAGGCCACTCACCTAGTAAATGGCAAGTTGTGATTGGAACCCAGCTCTCCTGACTACAAAGTCCACACTCTCGCCTCTTACTCCCTTGGCACCCTCTCCCCTGAAGCCCCAGGGCCTATAGGAGAATCACCTATAACACTCCTCAGATGCCCACTGTGTGCCCAGTCTGAGGTATATGTCTAGGGCCAGGGTTGAAGCCCACCTGGTCTCCTGGCAGAAAGAACCACTGGCCCACGAGGAGTTAACCAGCCACCACCCCCAGGCCCCAGATGCTCTTAACCATGACTCATCAGACCACGTGGCTGCCGTGGAGCGGTCCCTTCACAAAGGCAGGGGACAGAAGGAGGAGGGACTCTACCACCAGTGGATCAACCCGGAGCTCAAGGATGTCAGAAAAGGAAACAGGAGGAGCTTACAGAAACAGCTGGGGTGGGAAGAGGCTTGGACTAGGTGGAAAGCCAGGCAGATAGAGCCTGGTGGCAGAGGGGAGAGGTTTAGGAGTGCTGTTCAAATCTAAACAGGCTATCTGCAAAGGTAGTGAATTCTTATCCTACACATGAGCAGAGGCTAGATGTCCACCCCTGGGATTCTCAGACATAGGCACGAAAAGATTAATTATCTGTAGTTAATTACTACAAGGAGCAGGCTGTGATGACATCACGATTGGCTATAGAAATCCAGATAAGGGAAAGTGCTACACAGGCTGGAGGGGTCTGGGGGCTTCCTGGAGAAAGTGGGCACAGAGTTGACCCTTGAAGTGTGTATTATTTATATACAATGAAGTCATGGAAAGAGTGCTCCAAATGGGAGAACAGCGTGGCTGAAAGCATGGAGGTGGGCAAAGGCACACTGATGACAGCTGGAGTTTATGAAGCTGGTGAGAAGACCAGCAACGTATGTAAAGAGGGGCCTGGGTGATGTGGCTGGGGTGTCCCTATCACATGCCATTCACTTTCAAATTTCTAGGCATTTGCACATCGTGTTCCCTCTGCCTGGAGCACACCTTGTCACTTATTCATCCATTTAACCATGGGTCAATCTAGAAGTTTACAATTGAAAGTTCTCTTTAAAAAAAAAAAAAAAAAAGTACAAATTTACCAATGCAAAGTTGTCAGGATCCTCCAGAGCCTTGGGAGGAACCAGGTGAGTGAAAGGTTCTTTACGCTACATTAACTTCAAGGTAAATCCTGACTGTATTCAGCCAACATTTACTAAGAACCTGCCATATGCCAAAACGGCCCTGCAGGTTTTAGTTCGGAAGCTGCCTCTCCCAGGAGGCCCTCCCTCCCTGGCTGGGTCAGAGGCTTCCTGGGCACATATCACCCTAATCCCCTCTGACCTACCCTCATCAGCCTGTGCTGACACTGGCTGTGTGGTGGTGGTGGTGGTGGAACAAGGGTCGTATCTGACTGTCTCTGCCATCAGACTGGGAGCTTCTGGAGGCTCAGGTCTGGTCAGACATCTGTGTCAGTGCCTGACCAATCACTAAACACGAATATTGGGAGGAGCACTTTACCATTTCCTTCTGAGGTGATGATTATAATAATGATCGATATTCATCAAAGGCTTATTATGTGTCACACATGTGAAGTGTATAACAAAGATGGCCTCATTTAATGCTTTTGACCACCTCTCTGAGCCTCAGGTACTTCGATAGTAAAATGCAAATAATAACATTGCCTACTACAAAGCGTCCTTGTGAGGATCAAGATTCATGCATGTAAAATGTGCAGAATAGTGCCTGGCATGTAGCACAGTGCTGTGTAGGTACTCTGATGATGGGGGCAGGGGGCAGGAGGCAGATGCTATTATTCTCCCTCTTCTACAGATAACAAGTGAGGCTCAGCAAGATAAGTAGCCAAGCTGCCTTCGGAGCTGGAACTCTCCACACCACAGTGACAGTGACGCTGGAGCCACATGCCTGGTGAGTCAGAGCATCAGAGTGGCCCACCCCTCAGGAGGACTCCACCCGGACAGTTCCCAGCCCCCAGGAACTCTGGCCCAGTACCAACCCTGAGGAAGGAGCCTGTGAGTCACCATTATTTCCACCTCCCAACCCAGGGGGCCCTGCTCAGGTCACCTGCCCATCCTCAACTTGAGCGAACAGCCAAGCCCTGGGGACCAGGAGAGCATCCTGAGTCCTGGGTCCCTTCCTCCCCTGCCAGGGGACCTGTTTCCTGGTGCTTTGTACCTGGGAGATACCAGGCCTGCTTTTCGCCCTCATTTTCTCCCCAACCTGCAAGAACAAATCACTGGGCTCTCTGCACTTTTCCACGGCCCTAAAGATCTCCTCACATAGACGGATTTCACCTGTACCATCTCTCAGGTTAAGAAGGTCCTCAATAAATATTTGTTTAGTGAAACCTCCTCAGAATGCTCTAGAAAGCTCTATAGTAGCTTTATCTCCCATCCTACAAGTGAGAAAACGGAGGCTTGTACCAAGTGTAACTGGGACTTGGGCCTAGACAGCACAAACCCAAGTCTTGACTATCCTGTGGGGAAAGTGTGTGGAAAGGGGGGTCACAGAAATGGGGGTGTAAGCATGTGAAAAGTGGTGCCATTGTTGTAGAAAGAGCTTAAGCTGTGAAGTCATTGGAGCTTCTTCCTCTCTGAACCTTGGTCTTTCCATCAGTAAACCTGGGATAAATGTCCCAACCTCTCAGGGATATTGTGAGCTTACTGTGCATTACTTTGGGTGACCTCTTGTCCCCTTCCCCTTTCTCAGTCCCTTCCTCCAGGTTTTTCCCTGGCATGAAGTGCCCTTGCCCCCATCCCCACTGTCTCTACCAGCCAGAACTCCCAGAGCCCTCAGCCTCCAGGGCCCTCCCAGGCCAGGGGAGCTGGTGACTGTAAAACGGGTTGTCTTCAAGTGAGTGAGCCCCACCCAGCAGGTTACAGGCTCGTTAATAATTCACAAGTAAACAGGCTTGTCAAAGGGCTCTTGAAGAGGGCTGTAAGTCACAGCTCTTAAATATCCCTGGAGAGGGGCCCTTGGGGAGGATCCAGGCCTGCTCCTTGGGCCAGCCTCCTCCCACCCCACCAACACTGACTCCCACTAGCTGTGTAACCTTGGGCAAGTTACTGCCCATTCTGACCCTTAGTTTTCATCTTCCTGCCCCATATAAAGAGGAGAAAAGACTGGACCAGGAGCTCAAGGGTCCTCCCTGCTCTGATATTCTCAGTTCTGGGACCTGAGCTCTTCTACCAAAGTCTGGTCCCCAGGAGCTGCTAAGGGTGGGTCTAATGAAGGAGCCCCAGTCAGGCACAAGGCACCAAAAACAGTTTTGATCAGAAAGAAGAGACATAGCTCTAATGAGGGATTTCTGTAATTGAGTGACATCTTCTCAGGGGTTAGAACTTGGGGTCCAGAGACAAAAAGATCTGGTTGGTCTCCTGGACCACCATATCTAACTGTGCAGCCCCAAGCAAGTCACCCCACTCACTCGAGGCAGGGCAGGGAGAGGTTTAGAGAGCAAATTTGCAAGCCAGGACCTACATCTCTGAAATGGGGGAATTGATGGCACCAACCTCATTGGGTTGTTGCGAGAATTAAATGAAGTAATATACATAGAGCGCTTGGAACAGGCCCTCATCATTATTCTTTGATCTTTTGTTTCCTGACCTATAAAGCAGGGACAACAGAATTATTATGAGCATTAAATAAACACATGGATCCGAAAGAGCTTTGGAACCATGCAAGTCTGTCCAAAAAGAAGGATTTCCCCTAAGATGTATACCTCAACCTGGCCAGGACCACAGGTATGCAGCAACATGCATTGGACACCTACTATATATACATTCAGGGCAGACGTGATACATCGCACACTGCCGGCCGAAGTAGAAAGTGGCACCCTCTTTCCAAGGCAATTGGAGTTATGGATAGAAAACTTTAGAAAGATGACCCCGTAATACCTAGGCAGTAAATGTGTCTGACACAAAGATTTATGGTATAAAGACGTTCATCAGAGTGTTTTCTATAATGAAGACACAGCTGGAAATAACCTAAATGCCCATCAATAAGGAATTAGTTCAATGGATTATTGTGAATTTATAGGGTGAACTATTTGCAGATATTTAAATTGTGTTTATAGAGAATGTATTTGCCTGGATTACTGCACTGTCTCCTAACTAGTTTCTCTGCTCCTACCTCTGTCCACTGATTGTCTTTCTTCCACACAGCAGCAGACCCATTTGATCAGATCATGTCACTCTTCTGTTCAAAACCCTGTACCCTATGTTTCTTAGTACAAAAGCTAAAGTCTTCACATGGCCATGAAGCCTTGCATGACCTGCACCCCCATATCTCTCTCTGATGTTGCCTCCCTTTCTTCTCTCTCTAATTTAGCCATGCTGGCCTCCTTGCTCTTCTCCAAATAGCCAGCAGCTCCCTCCTTGGGCCCTTTCACTTGCTATTTGCCTGAAATGCTCTTCCCGCAAACACTCACATGATTACCCCCTCACCTCCTTCAGATCTCAGTTAAAATTTCACTTTCTTGCCCTGGCCGGTTTGGCTCTGCAGTTAGAGCGTCGGCCTGCAGTACAGAGAGACCCGGGTTCGGTTCCCGCTGAGGGCATGTACCTCGGTTGCAGTTTGTCCCCGGCCCTGGTTGGTTGTGCGGGTGGGAGCCACTCGATGTGTCCCTTTCATGTCGATGTTTCTCTCTTCCTCTCTCTCCCTCCCACTCTATCTGAACAAAAAATGAAAAAATGTCCTCAGGTGAGGATAAAAAAAAAATTAAAAAAAAAAAAAATTTCACCTTCTCCATGAGGCCTTCCCTGACCATTCTATTTAACATGGAACTCTTTTTTTTTTTTTTTTTTTTAGAGAGAGAGTAAGGGAGACGGAGTGAGAGAGAGATAGAAACATCGATGAGAGAGAACGATTAGCTGCCTGCTGCATGCCCCCCACTGGGGATTTGGCCCACAATCTGGGCATGTGCCCTGACTGGGAATCGAACCAGCGACCTCTTGGTGCAAGAGTCAACACTCAACCACTGAGCCACACCAGCTAGGCTAAAATGGAACTCTTGCCCTCATACTTTGAATATCTTTCCCCTGCATTATTTTTCCTATTTGACATCCTGTATATTTTGCTTATTCATTTATTCTCTGTCTCTCCCCCATTAAATTCTACAGTTCACATGCGCAGGGATTTTTTCTTTCTTTCTTTCATTTTTGTTCTCTATTTCCAGTGTGCAGAACAGTGTAGGTGCTCAGTAAGGTGAGGAAGGATTTTACCTAAAAGGAATAGATTTCTGCACTGCTACTCACCTGAAAAAGGCTGATCTTGGAAAAGGAAAGGAAAGCTTGGGAGTCTTGGGTTATGACAGAAATTTCCTCCTCTCTTCTGGGAAGGAAAATACTGGAAGACATATATTTGGTCCTCCCAGAAGTGAAAGTTCTTCAGGAAGGCTCCTTCCAGGATGGCTGAGGGGCTTGGAGAAGGGACAAAGAATCATAAAAATCTTGTTACTCTTCCCTGCCTCCTAAAGTACTCATAAGAGGCAATGGGTTATGGAATCCTGGGATCAGAAGCTTCAACATTGTAGTATCTTGGAATTTAAAATAAGTCTGGTAATCAATTCAAAGGATCTGAGAATCACAGAGGTGAAAACCCAGCGCTGGCCTTGAGTCCAGATCCAGTCCCAAGGAAGAGACACAAAAGTTGCCCAAGGATTCCAGTCACCAAACTAGAAACTCCCTACCTGGAGGCATCAGAGAGCAACTTAAGCTCAGTTTTAAGTTGAGAGCAAGAATTCTGCCCACAGCAGCCCCAGCAGTCCTCCGTTCTCCCTCCATTCTCCAGGAGGCCCGTCCCTCCCAGAGCAGCTCTGCCACTTAATTGCTCTCTCAAAAGCAATCTGCCTGCCCTCACTTCCCCCTTTGTTCCTGGTGCTGTCTCCTACAGGAGCAGCCACAAGTGGGGCTACTGGTATGGCTGGGAAGGGGCCCTATTTGTAGGTCAAGTAGGTGGTAGTCCATATTGTGTAAGATGCATGGGTGTTATTTCCCTCTTGTAACAGTTCCCAGCTACTGTGGACCATGAGAAAGAAGATATCTCCTGCGAATGGCTCCTGGTGGCTAACTGGGCTCAAATTTTTAAAAACAGAGCCTAGCAGCCATTTCTTTTCTTTTTTTTAATCCTTACCCGAGGACATTTCTGCACTTATCTTCAGATAGAGTGGGAGGGAGACAGGGAGGAAGAAAGAGAGAGAAACATCGATGTAAGAGAGACACATCGAGTGGTTGCCACTCACACAACCCCAACTGGGGCCGGGGACAAACTGCAACCGAGGTATGTGCCCTTAGTGGAACTGAACCCAGGACTCTCTGGTCCACGGGCTGACGCTCTAACGGCTGAGCCAAACCGGCCAGGGCTAGCAGTCATTTCTATACAGGGTAACTGCACCTCAGGGAGAAGCCTGCACTAAGCTGCCTGCCTCCTGCACAGAACTGCCTTGCCAGCACTGTTTCTACCATCTGAGCCAGGCTTTATAAAGGATTTCCTGGAATCCTATGTCAACCAATAGGACTGAGGCTTTTCCCATCCAGTTGGAGCTACACAGCTATATCCCCATCATCTTCTTCACTGACCAATCAGAGCAGCTCCATTCTGACCAATCAGGACAGTGCCTTTTGAACCAATCAAACTGCAAGGATTTGGAGTCCTTATTTGCATGAGGATGAACCAATCATGGACCAGGGGCGAGGACTTCTATCTATATAAGTCAGCTCCCCTGTGGCTCTGAGAGCATACTTTTCCTTTCCACCGAAGGTTTAAGACTGCTTTCCCCCTGGCTGGAGTCTTGCTGGAGCAGAGTGGAGTAGACTGACACAGAACAGACCAAAGCAGGAGCAGAGCAGAGTTGTTCAGCCAGAGAGGGCCCTGGCCTCAGAGCCACCTAATCCTAGGGCTGTCTAAGAGCCATACTGTTTTCAGGGCAGTGCTGTGTCACAATTGAGCTGTTTGCACTGAATCAAGTTTCCTTTTTCACCGCACCCCAGTTTGGGGATTCCTGTTGGTGTCAAATTGATGCCAACAACCTTCAGTTCACACTGTCTAATCCTGGTGCCAGGAACCCCATAATTGGCTCCCAAACCTCTCAGAAATCCCCTCTGTTCAATGAAGGGAGGTTACCTCATACCAGTGCAAGAAGGAAGTGAACTCATGTTTACAGAACACTGACCAAATATGTCCCAGTGGCTGTGTATTAGGTCCTTTACCAGTGCGACTTCCCACTGCTCAGTAAGTAGCTATTATTTTTTAGCTGAGTACAGGGAGGCTCACACAAGTCAAGTAACTGAATCAAGGTCATAGAGCCAATAAATACGTGGCAGAGCAGGGTCTGAGCACTATCCCAAGCTCTTCACCCTCTGGCCAGGCTGTGGGAGACAAGGCAGCATGGTGGCTGAGGGGTGAGGGTGGAGAAGTCACAGGTCCTAAGCTGGGGGAATGGAAACCTCGGTTTGTGCCTCAGGTGTGAGTCCTGGTGGGGACAACTGGAAACAAAGAATTTTCTGGGAATTTGTGTCCAGTAAGTTCCCTGAAGTATAATAGCACATGTGTTCAGTCCCTCACACATACTCCCTCACACAGGCCCATGGAGGGATACAGAGGACTCTACTTGGCCAGAGTCCCTCTTCTTCCCCCTCCTCACTGTCTCTCACCTCCCTCCCATCATTAGTGATTCTGGACCTCACCTCCTAGCCTGTCCACTCATCATTTCTGTTCTTCTGTCTTAGTTCTTTTCCCCCATTCCCTCCATTCTACTAATCCACACTCAGCATGTCCTGGGCCATCACACCAGCCTCCCCTCTGGTCTCCCTGCCTCCATCCGCACTGCGACATCAGCAGTATATATACATTTGAAATTCAGAAGACTCCCAGGGTGCCTAGAGGAAAGAGCACAACTAGATTCTTACAGGCAGGACAGGCTCTGGGCAAGAATCCATCTGGACACAGCCACTCCTCACCACCCTAGTCAGGGGATCTCACCCTCCTCAAAAATCATTCCCCCATGCCCTCATCAAAACTGAAGCATACTGTAAGCCCCATTCTGTGGTGGGCTCTGGGGACATGGGGGCAGATGAACCCCGTCTCTCTCCATGTGTAGTGGGGAGACAGAAAAGGGTGACTGTGATTTAGTGTTGAAATGGTCTGTGCACAGAATCCTTTCTCCAGGGAGTAGCAGGATCATTGTTAAATATGTAAATCCCCTCCCTCATGCCCTCTAGTGGCTTCCCAACACACTAAGAAATCCAAACTCCTTGCCCTGTGTATTCTGGGCAGCCAGACTCCGGGATCCCATCCAGCACTGACCCTCGACAACCCACCCCCTTTTCTGCTCCTTAGGCACACCTCAGGCTAGGACATGAGCTGTCCTCTCTGCCAGGAATGCTCTGGGCATGGTCAATTTTACTGTTGATCACATCACCCCATTTTAAGCCTTACACTGCATCTATCTGGTGTTGACTTGTTTATTTGCCTACTAGTTTAGTCTCTTCCCCACTAGAACATGGTCTCCTGAGAGCAGGGCCTTGTATGTGTGAAGTAATAGCATATCTGCAGCACCTACGACAATCGCCTGGAACATGGTACATGCTCAACAACATTTGTTGGAAGACTGAATGAGAGCCGTGAGAGGGAAGCAAAGACGCTGGAGCCAGAACACTCCTGAGCCTGGGATCAGAAAGCCTGTTTAAAAGAGGTCACCTAAAGTTGAGTCTTCCAGGGTGAATGTCAGGAGTGGAGGATGGCACTCCAGGCAGAGGCACCCCGGCAGCCTGGCACAGTGGTGACAGCACTACAAAGCCAGCTGGTGATGATGGACCAGAGTGAGGGTCAGGGAGTGATGGGAAACAGGCCTGGGCAGGCTACAGCCTCCCCCCTTCAGAGCTTTGAACTTTAACCTCTAGAAGATAGAAAGTCATGGAAGGGTTTTAAAGCAGAAAAATTACATAGTCTGGTCTGTGTTTCAGAAGAGACCAGTCTGATGGATGCGTGGAAAGGAGGAGACTGGAGGAACTGGGACAGTCAGGGGCAGTTGCAATACTCCAAGTGGAAGGAACAGCATTGAGAGACATCCAGGAAATAAAATCAGCAGGACTTGGAGTCTGGGGTGGAGGTGAGGAAGGGAGGTGAGCGGGATAACTCCCAGATTCTGGGCTTGGGCAACTGGGTGGATGACTGTGCCATTCTCTGAGATGGGAAAACAGGAGGAGGAACAGGTTTGGGGGTAAAGATGTGAAGTTTGATTTAGGGCTTGCCGAGTATGCGGTGCTCATAGGACAGTCAGAAGGAGGCATTGGGGGAGCAGTTGGACTGTCCTTTTCCAGGGGGTAGCAGGGCAAATTTTAAATATGTAAAGGAAAGGAACTGGGGGTCAAGACAGCTCAGAAGAGAAGTCAAGGCTGTCTCCTCTTCCTTCTCTCATGGGAACACATCTAGAGACACCAACTTATCCAAGAGGTGGGGACAACAGGGGCGGTGGAGGTGACACACAGGAGGCATTGACACATCTCTGAAGGGTTGACCTTGGAGAACCTGTGGTGCATACAATTCCACCATGTGCCAGAACTGGGACCCGGGATTTCCTCCCACACTGCTATCCCCAGATGTGGACAATCCTTCAGGGGAAAGTGTGCCTGCTCTCACCTGTCCGGGCACACAGGGTGCCCACCTCTTCACTCATGCCTCCCTGGGGAGGACCCGGTGCCTGGCGGGCCCCGCGAGGGGAGCCGCGGCTGCCCACACCTGCCTCCCAGCCCGCGGAGGGCCCGCTCACTGAGCTGCGCTTGCAGGTGGCCCACAGGTTGCAGCAGGGGAGGCAGGGCTTGAATAGGACCAGGATGGGGGCCGCAGCCCAAGCAGGGGGGTCGTGGGGGTGTGAGAGGCTCTGGACTGCCCCTCTCGGGGGCCCTCCGGCCATTACCCAGCCCGGCAGCCCGCACACCCGTCTCCAGCTGTGCCCCTCAGCCGTCCCTGCCGTCGTCGGTTGCTCCCCAGCCGCCCCTCGGCCCCATCCGCGCCTCTCGCCGAGTCCCCGCCCCGCCGGGTACCTGCGGTTGCTTTTCCCAGCGGCCGCTCCCTTCCAGGCGGTCAGAAAGGCCATGGACACGGCCGGACTCGGAGCGGGCGCGGGCGGCCCCTCGTGGCGGCAGCGGCGGCTCCGGGAGCAGCACCTGGACGGGGCGGGCGGGGCCCGACCCGAGGCTCCTCCCCGGCCCGGCGCCTTCCTGCTCCACAGGGGAGTCGGTGTCCCCTCCCCCGAGCAGACCTAGGGTTCCAGGGCAAGCCCACTTCAGTCCAGAGCCATCAAGACCATTAGTTACAAGAAGAAACTGTGGCCCAGGACGGCCAGGAATTTGCTCAAGATCACAGAGAGGGTCAGTGGTGGAAGCGCCAGGACCTACCCCAGGCCTCTCCACTCCCAGTCTAGAGCTTGTACAGATGGATCATGGTGTCACCAATGCCTTTCCCTTCTGCCTAAGTACAGAACCTGCCTTGCCAGGGCGGCACCTGAAAAGGGTCAGGGGCTTGGGACTATTGCAAGTGCCCAGCACAGAACAGGAGCAGCAGGGGCCAGGCCAAGGGGGGGGGGGGGGGGGGGGCGGGGTGCAGAGAGGTGGAAGAGGCTGCTGGCCAGGCAAGGCACTGGGCCATGACCCTGTTCGCAGACTTTTGAGGTTGTGGTCAGAGGGGAATGAGCCACAACCTGTCTCCAGTACAAACTTTCTTTGAAATGCCGTATTTTGCTTAGGTCATGTGTATTTTTTAATTTTATTTTAAATAACTGCTAACAACTAGAAGAATCAGCTCTGAAGCAATAGGAGCCCCTGGCAGTGCAGTGCAGTCCAGCAGGCTTCTGCGGGAGGCTCAACTAAAGACACGGAGCAGGAGAGCTCCAGGAAGAGGTATCTGGGAAGAACCACTCCAGCTCCCGCATGAAGGATGGATCCAGGGGCCTCTGGAGAGAGAGTTCCCTCAGTGGGGGGTGGGGGGGGGGGCGGGGGTTGAACACTGGGCAGGGGCAGGGTGGCTAAAGGACCATTTCTATCTCCTTTTGGGCTGGGTCTGTGTCCTAGGTACTTGTGCAACGCAAATTGTGTGTCTAAATGGTGACTGGTTCTGACAAGCAGGAGACATTCTCTAATGTGCCAAGCCCTAAGCCAGGTGTTTTACACAATTCTTATTTAATTTCATCTTAAGACATTTTTACAGTTGAGGAAACTGAGGTTCAGAGAGGTTATCTGATTTCCCTGAGACCAAGCTGTGGAGCCAGGTCTTACACCCAGGTCTGTCTGCTCCGTCTGGGGCTTCCCCCACCCTGCTTGTGGCCCACAGGTGGGCTGAGCATGGAGTGGGAGGCCTGGGCAAAGCAGAGGGCAGAAGCCTCAGGATCATCTGGACAGTTTCTCTCACTTTTACTTGGTAGGTGGCAGAGAAACTACGACCTTTCCCCCTTTCTCACAGCATTCATGTCATAGTCTTGGATCAATAAGGGCCCGAGAATGCTGCCTATCTAACCACAAAGCTAGAGCTTCCAGATCTAGAAATTCCAGTTACAGTACACTCAGGGGCCCAAACCCCTCTGCCCACAGAGCCTTGTCCAGCTTGGCAGCACTGGGCACTGCAGACAGCCAGATCACAGGCATGGATGGGTACCATAGCGCGCCTCAGATGCCTGCTCTCTTAAAGGCCCAGAGCCCAGTCTAATCCTAGGTGGGATTAAAGTTCCACCCAGCCTCTGAGCCCACAGCCAACACTACTTTCTCCAGGAAGCCCTCCTGTATCTCCCTGATGGAGGACTCACTCCCTCTTTGGAGGTGACATTTTTTTCTTTCTCACAGTGTTTAGCACATTTTTAAAATCCTTATATTAGTTATCAATGACCAGATTAGTCTCACTCTTCAGATTTCTGTCTCACATCTGTGTCCTCCATGGACCTAACACCATTGCTGCAGGTAGTAGGTGCTCAGTGTTGAGTAAATGAAGAAGGAACTAAAATTGATTGAGTTTCTATTCAGTGGCAGGCACTACTCTGAGGGCCTTTACACTGCCTCTCATCTGGACAACAACGGTTTTGAGAATATTTGAGTCAGAAGTTTAGAAATGTTCCTGAGATCAGATTAGGAGCTGGGATTTGGTCCCAGGGTTCTCAAACTTCTTCCTCCTTTTCTCCTTCATCTTTAGCATCTTCTTCTTCTCCATTATCACCATCATTTGTTTAAAACTGTTAGGCATTATTCTAAACCCTTTACATATTTCATCATCAAAACAACCCTACCAGGTGTTTCCTTTTATAATCCCAATTTCTACAACTGAGAAAATGAGGCAGAGGAATTAGTAATTTGCTCAAGATCACAAAGGCTACCTAGGTAAGTGGCAGAGCTAGGACTCAACCTAAGCAGCCAGACCTGCTGACCTAAGCAGCAATCATAACCCCAGCCCCAGTCTGCTGACCACACAAGCTCTTAGAATGCATACAGCATTTATGAACCACTTTCTCAAAGCTTATCTTAGTCTGAATCTCATAATAACTCCAAGGTTTTATTCTTGCCTTTGCTCTCAAGCCGACTGCCTGGGTTGGAATCTTGGCCTCACCACTTGATAGTTGTGTGTCACTTCAGGCAAGTTACTTAACCTCTGTTTCCTCATTTGTAAAATGGGAATAATAACAGCACTTATTAAAAGAGTTGTTGTGAGAATTAAATGAGTTAATGCAAACCGTACAGAACAGTGCTGGACTTAGTGTGTGTTATGTGCACCTCCTACTATGTGATAGTTTTATCCACAATCTGTGAATGAAGTGTTCTGGATCAATAAACTTTCAAGAAGTTTATTCTCTTTAATCATAGACATTGTCCTAAAATGTATTGCTAGCTTTTCTGTCTTCTTAAACATGGTTATGATAGCTCTTAGTGAATTATCTGCCACGTAACAGGAATGAAGACTTTGTATCTATCATCTCTAATCCTCACAACAACCCTGTGAAGTAACTGTTATCCCCACAGAGGACCGGAGGGGTTAGGAGAGTTAACCAAAGCCACACAGCTAGGAAATGGTAAGGCTAGAATTTAGAGCCATGTTTTTCAGACTTCAAGGTCTGGGTTCTTTCTATAAGGCCAGGAAACCTTCTTTCTCTCTCTTTTTTTAATTCTCACCCGAGGACATTTTTGCATTTATCATCAGATAGAGCAGGAGGGAGAGGGGAGGAAGAAAGAGAGAGAGAGAGAGAGAGAGACATCGATGTGAGAGAGACACATCGACTGGCTGCCACCCACACGACCCCAACCGGAGCCAGGGACAAACTGCAACCGAGGTACGTGCCCTTAGTGGGAACCGAACCCGGGTCTCTCTGGTCCGCGGGCCGATGCTCCAACCGCTGAGCCAAACTGGCCAGGGCTACTATTATTATTTTTAATCCTCACCCTGAGGGTATTTTTCCAGTGATTTTCAGATAAAATGAGAGGGAGGGAGGGAAGGAGAGAGAGAGAGAGAGAGAGAGAGAGAGAGAGAGAGAGAGAGAGAGAGAGAGAGAGAAACATCCATGTGAGAGAGACACATTGATTGGTTGCCTCCCACATGACCCTGACCAGGGCCGGGGACCGAACCAAACTGTTACTGAGGTATGTGTCCTTGACTGGAATCAAATCCACAACTCTTTGGTCCACGGGCCGACGCTCTAACCACTGAGCCAAACCGGCCAGGGCCCAAAAACAAATTTCCAAAGTCAAAATATTGAGTCATCAGTTCTATACCTTCTTCATGTTCAACATCCTTTTTTTTTTTTTTTTTTTTTTTAATGAGTACAACCAAGTTCCTTAATCTCATGCCTGTTCCAACATGTAACAGCTAAAACCACACTGCCATGACAATCCCGCGTTCCTTTCTCTATCCCAGTTTCTTATTCCTACTGGTCCTCAGGCCACCTCTCACTCCCTCCTGACAGTCAGTCACGGTGATGTATGCTGTACCCAGCCAGTTCCTCCTCCATCTGTCCAATCAGTCCAGCCCACGTCCCTGATCATGGAGCAGCATGGACAGCTTCCATGTTCTAGTTCTGACCCTGCCGGACGGGAGCCGGGAGAGGGCTTGTGGGCAGTGTTTATGAAATCGACAGTAGTGCTCAGTGGTGTCCTTGGAACTTCACCTTCACTCGCCACTCACTGACTCACCCAGAGCAACTTCCAGTCCGGCAAGCTCCATTCACGGTAAGTGCCCTACACAGGGGTACCATTTTATATATATGTGGACATGTGTGTGTGTGGGTATAGTTGTTAATTCTCACCCGAGGATATTTTTCCTTTTTTTTTTTTTTTAGTTAGTGGAAGGGAGGGAGAGAAAGAGAAATATTCATGTGAGAGAGAGCTATTGATTGGTTGCCTCCCACATGACCCTGACTCGGGCTAGGGATCTAACCTGCAACCCAGGTACATGCCCTTGACCAGGAATTGAACCCATGACCCTTCAGTCCCAGGGCTGATGCTCTAATCACTGAGCCAAACTGGCCAGGCCATTTTTAATATTCTATACCATAGTTTTACTTTACTTTTTCTATGTTTAAATACACTTAAATACTTACCATTATGGTACAATTGCCTACAGTATTCAGTGCAGTAACATGCTATTCAGGTTTGTAGCTTAGGAACAATAGGCTATACTATACAGCCCAGCCGTGTAGTAAGCAATACCATCTAGGTTTGTGTAAGTACACTCTATAATTTTGTACAATGATGAAATCGTCCAATGACACATTTCTTAGAACGTATCCCTGTTGTTAAGTGGCGCATGGCTGTAACTCAGTCTTCCCAAGTTCTGACTCCAGAGGAAACAGAAAGGAGAGGCTGAAACTAAGCCCTTAAAGTCTTTCTATACACTTATTAAGGTGAGAAAGAAAAATGTGCGGAGTCTTTCAGCAAAGACACACCTTCCCCTCCATGAGATAATCTTTTATATTGTCAACCTGGATATATAACATTAGGCTCTACATTTCTTACTTGAAAAGAGATGTTTAAAAAATCAGTGATGCTCTTCCCTTTTGCGGCCATCATAGAAGCGTCAGTGGTCAAAATGAAGCTCAATCCCTTTGTGACTTCCGATCGGAGCAAGAACCGTAAAAGGCATTTCAATGCACCTTCCCAAATTCCCAGGAAGATTATGTCTTTTCCTCTTTCCAAAGAGCTGAGACAGAAGTACAATGTTCGGTCCATGCCCATCCGAAAGGATGATGAAGTTCAGGTTGTTTGAGGACATTACAAAGGGCAGCAAGTTGGCAAAGTAGTCCAGGTTTACAGGAAGAAATATGTCATCTGCACTGAACGAGTGCAACGGGAGAAAGCTAATGGTGCAACTGTTTCATGTGGGCACTCACCCCAGCAAGGTGGTTATCACTAGACTAAAACCGGACAAAGACCACAAAAAGATCCTTGAACGTAAAGCCAAATCTCGCCAAGTAGGAAAGGAAAAGGGCAAATACAAGAAAGAAACAATTGAGAAGATGTAGGAATAAAGTAATCTTACATACAACTTTCATTAAAACTTAAAATGAAAAAAAAGAAAATAAAATCAGTGATGCCCAGCTGGTGTGGCTCGATAGACAGAGTGTCGTCCCATGGACTGAGAGGTCCTGGTTCGATTCCCAGTCAGGGCACATGCCCGGGTTGCGGGCTCGATCCACAATAGGGGGGGTGCAGAAGGCAGCCGACTGATGTTTCTCTCACATCGATGTTTCTCTCTCTCTAAAAATCAATGAAAACATTTTTTTTAAAATCAGTGACTTTCAAACATTTTATCTTGTGACCCCCACAAAAAACAAATTCTATTTCATGATTTTGAAAATGCTACTCATTATCATACTGAAAATTTTGATTCACTAAACTGATTTCATGACCCAACTAATGTATTACAACCTTTTGAAAAATATCAAGCTAGAGAATAAAGTTTTGGACATTTTAAAAGGACTTCATGCTCTACAAGCAGATTAGGGGTGCCTTTATTTCCTTCAAGTAGCATTTTCTCAAGATTTGTTTAAAGGGAAGAAGACCAACTTGGATGTTCAAGCCATTACTGATTAAACACCGACCAGAATTAAGGTTACGAAGGAAAAGGCTTCTGAGGCGTTAGGATTTTAACCTGAGTCCGATGGGTATCAGGGGCATCTTTTATTGTAGGAGTGATATGGACAGATTTTGATTTTAGAAGAATCTGGCTGCAGCATGGAGGATGGTTTGGAAGCAGAGAGAGCACATTTGTGGCAAGATTAGAAAGTTTTGGCAAAAGCCTGAAAAAGAGATGGTGAAGACCTGAAGTGGGGCAGTGGCACTGACTGGAGATGGACAACAGATTTGAGAGAGATTTAAAAGGCAGAATTGTTAAGATATGATGATGATTTGAGGGAGCATGGATCAGGGAGAAGGCCTGGCACACACACTCAGCAAGTAAGACAATCAACGAAAGGGTGGAATCAGAGCCCAGCAGCTGAGATGCTTCACCAAGAACTCAAGACACTGGGGAAAGTCTGCCTTGGACGGAGTTAAACTATAGAATCCACATACAATGGATGAAAGCAAAGATAAGCAAAATCACTTCAAAGAGACATTATATTACCCAACCAGCCAAACCAGACTGTAATCCAATTAAACATATTAATCTAAAAAGTGTACTCATCAGAGGGACCCAGGCAGCGCTGGCCGGCGACCTAGGGGTCTGAGGCAGGAGGCATCCAGGCACTGGCAAGGGAGGAGGAGGTGTCTGTCTTGTTCAACCAAAGGTGGGCATTCCAAGCCCTGGGGCAACTTTTTTATTTTTATTGATCTTAGAGAGGAAGGGAGGAAGAGGTAGAGAAACATCGGTGTGAAAAAGAAATAAAGATCAGTTGCCTCCTGTTTGCGTCCCAATGGGGGATCAAACCCACAGCCAGGGTATGTGCCCTGACTGGGGACTGAACCTGCCACCACCTGGTGTATGGGACAACGCTCCAACCAACTTTTACTGGAAACTGACTTTCTTGTCTCTACATGAGTCCCTATGAACTTGCTTAATGGGAGCTGTTTTACTGATGAAAATCGGGTTTCTAAAACTGAAGGTCACACCTTGGACCCCGCTGAATTCACTAAAGTAATGAACGCCTACATAAGGCTTCCTGGGAGACTGCCTGCCTTTTTTAGTCAATAGAGCCCTGACATCAAACGGGGTATGGTCCTGTGAGAGGTGTGCTATTTTTATTTCAACAGTCACCATCTATGCTTTTACTAATGGTAGGAGCAGAATACTGTGCCGTCCTGTAAACACCTCCTCTGGGAAGCCTTCCCCAATCCTCTAGGCTAGAACTATTTTCTCCTTCTGAGTGTCCCAGCATCCCTATCATAATCCTCAGTAAACAATTTTTTGAAATTAACTGTAGGTAGACGTGTATCTCCCGTATCATACCACTGTTTACAAGGCCCTTATACGAGTCCTCTCTTGTTCCTGGCCCAGAACACAATACACCTTAGTAACGGTGAATGAGAATAATGACTTTCTCACTGTGCATTTCCAAAACAGACAATATAGAGCTTTCTGAGAACAAGAGGTGCACTGTAGATCCATGCACCAGAAGTATTTTAATGTAAGGGTTTTTTTTGTTTTGTTTTAACAGAGTGAGCATAGGTTCTGGGGCCAGCTGCTTGGGTTTGAATCCTAGCTCTGGCACTTTTCAGCTCTGTGGTTTTGGGCAAATTACTTAACCTTTTTGTACCTCAGCTTTCTCATCTGTAAACTGGTAATAACAGTACCTAACTTAAAGGACTGTTATACAGATGAAAATGAATCCATATACAAAAGTGTTTCCAACAGTACTGGCACAAATAAGTACTTTTAGCTTGCAATTATTATTTTTATAAACTATTCACAAAAAAGATTAGAGGTGCTTTACTCTGTGAGGGAGAATCCACAGGTCAAGTACAGACTGACCAGGTACCACAGCATTGCAAACCAAATGAGCAGATTTAATAAAACTCACTGGAGAATAAAGAAACTCGAAGTTAGCCTCTACTCCAGTAGTTCTCAAAGTGAGATCCCTGGGCTAGCAACTGTAGCATCATCTGGGAACTTGATTTTTCGGTCCCACTCTCTACTGAAATCAGAAACTCGGGCAATGGGGCCCACAACCTGTCTTTTAACAAGCCCTCCAGGTGATCCTGATGTTTGTGAACCATTTCTTTCCCCTCACTACCTACCTCCAATCAGACTGTAAGGGTTGATAATTCTCCTAAATTGGTCCTGTTCTCTCAGGCCTCAGCCACAGCCACATTTTAGATCCTGAGCATCTCACCTAAATGATTCCAACAACCTTCATCTGCTTTCCCTGCCTTACCTGGTTTCCTCCTAAAGCAATCTTCCAAATTACTACCAATGAGATCCTTCTTACACATAAAAACACAAATACTTTACTCTTTTGCCCACAGACTACTTAAATTCTTGCTGCTTGCTAGCACATTACAATCCCTGTCCTACCCATTTGTCATTATACATAACCATGGCCTCTACCTAGAATGCCATCCCTTCATCTGTGAGGCAAACTTGAGAATCTACCTTTTTATTTACATATTTTTTGTATATAGTCATCTTTATTGTAATTCATAAATATATTATAAATGGACCTTTAATAAAAGACATCTAGGTTCTCATGGGCTTCTGCTTCTTTTCATTTAGCTATGTAATTAGAAAACCAACTTTGAAGATGAAAAAGGCCAAGTAACATCTTAGTTTCAATTTTTCACCTCAGGCATTCTGAAAGGGTTTCTGGGCCTCCAGGTCCAAGGACCATACTGTCTTAATAGACCTGCCCATACTCAGTGCCTTCTGTAATTCCTTATAAATTTCAATGGGCCACCTGGCCAATGGAACACTCTATTACTCTACCAGTTCTTAATACAGATCTGAGAATTTGCATCTCTGTCCTCCCATTCCTTTTTACTCTAAAGGGAAAATACTATCTTCCAAAAACAGTATCATCACTTCACCAACTCTCCCTGTCAAATAAAGGACCCAACATTGTCAACTGCCAAAAAGTTAGGTGAGACTCTTCTCTCTCCAAATCAAGTTATTTGGACTCTTAAAGCACAGAAATGCAGATCAAAACTCCCCTTGCTTCCGCCCCCCGTGACCAACCCCCAGCCTTTTTGTATGTTCTTTCCAGAGCTTTGCCAACACTGAAAAATTATTTTTCATTTTTGCTAGCCTCATGATTTTTTTTTTTTATCTTCACCAGAGGACATTTTTGCATTTATCTTCAGATAGAGTGGGAGGGAGAGAGGAAGAGGGACAAACATCGATGTGAGAGAGACACATCAAGTGGTTGCCACCCACACGACCCCAACCAGGGCCAGGGACAAACCGCAACCGAGGTACATGCCCTTAGCGGGAACTGAACCCAGGTCTCTCTGGACCACAGGCCGACGCTCTAACCGCTGAGCCAAACCGGCCAGGGCTAGCCTCATGATTTAAAATTGTTTATTCCTCTATTAAAAGCAAGGTTGGCTAACTCCCCTATATACTTACTTATCACTTAGGGTAGTATTACTAACAATGGTTGAGGGCTTTCATGTCAGAAACTATTCTACATCCTGGTAGGAATTACATAGGAGAATGAATGGGAAAATGTTTTATAAGATGCTATGTGCTATGTGTAGTAGGTCTATTTCATTAATACTCAAGATCAGAGATTACATGGATTATTCTAATTATATTTCTCCTTTGGTTTCTCATCTTTGAACAAGTATAAAAGTAGTGGTTAAAACTCTGGAGCCAGTTCTCCTGGGTTCAAATTCCAGCTCTGCTACTTACCAGGTAAATAACTGTGGCCTACTTAGGGTTCCTCTTCTGTAAAATGGAGACAATAATAGTTTCCATACATTATATGGTTACTATTGTTGTGAGGATTAAATGGTAATAAATGCAAAGCATTAAGGATCCTGTCTGGAACTTAATATATGTTACTTGTTATTATTTATCATGTTCTGTTCATAGCATTTCCTATAAGCAAAGTTTTTTCACACAAAACAAAGCATGGTAAACTGGAAAAAGTATCACGTTTTAGAATCAGGGAGACCAGAGTTCAATTCTTGGCTCATCTACTTATTAGCTGTATGTTATGAAGCACATTATTTTAACTTTTTTGAGCTTGTTTACTCATTTCTAAAATAGAGGATAATAATAGTACCAGTTAGGGCTCTTGTTAAGATTAAACAAGAAAACACAGATAAAGTGCTTAGTACAGGGCTTCACACATAATGTGCATTCAATAACCAATAGCTATTTTCACTATTGATAATAACATGACTGAATTTTAAAAATTAAAATACAGTTGACCCTTGAACATGGGGGTTAGGGGCACCAATCCCCCCCCACCCCCAATCCACCACACTCAGTAGAAAATTGCAGATAACTTAAATCAGCCCTCCGTAGACATGATTCTTAACTGCAGATCAAAAATACAGTTTGAGCCCTGGTTGGTTTGGCTCAGCAGTTAGAGCACCGACCCAGGGACTGAAGGGTTGCAGGTTTGATCCCTGGCCCCGGTTGGGGTTGTATGGCAGGCAACCAACTGATGCTTCTCTCTCACACCAATGTTTCTCTCTCTCTCTCTCCCTCCCTTCCACTCTCTCCAAAAATCAATAGAAAAATGTCCTCAGGTGAGGATTAACAACAAAATACAGTTGACCCTTGAACACAACGATTAAAACTGCGTGTATCCACTTGTATTATTAAAAAGCTGTCAAAGTCAAATCCTTTTGAACAATCTGGTATTATCATGTTCACTAGATGAGGAAAATAATGCTCAGGGAGGCTAAATAACTTTTCAAAGTCATCCTTCTCTAAAATGGCAAACCAGGGATTCAACTGCAGGATTGTATGAAATTGTTTTACACTACAGTGCCCCCTCTCTAGAATTCATGTCATAAACCCTCATTCAACAAATATGTTTATTCTATACTAGGTACTGTCTCAAGCACTTTACACATACACCTGATTGTATACCTACCCCTCCGTGGACACAGCACGGACATAACAGAGAATCATGCAAAACTCCATTTCAAATAAGATGTATGGATAGTACGTTTTATTATTACTTAAAGTTTATTGTTCTCATAGTTACAGGCTACAATTTAGAAGTTTGAAACATAAAAGAAAATTCTATAAAGAGAGAAACCTGAACAAGTATGTAGAAGATGGTTAACACTTTGTAAGTGGTGCCACTTGGATCTCAGGAATACTTATCTGTCCTTTTTAAGCACAGGCTCTGGAGCCAGAGTCAACAATGTAAAATATAATCAAAAACAACTCTAAGACATTCATCCTACACAAGTGAGCATAAAGATAGAGATATATATTTATATTTATATAATATATACATACTTTAATATAATAATGGTCCACTGAGTATATATATTTTAACAAAAGATAAGAATCTATGTAATCCAGTTAAACATACATAAAATTAGGGTACACTTATTACATCAAAAGTTGGTGTTTATAAGTTACAGATATTTAATATTTTCCAGAGTGTTATTTTAATTAAGAAAAATATTTTTCAAACATCAGTTCATTTAACCAGTGCAAAAGAAGGTTGTTCAAGTTGACTTACCTTTTTCCTGAAGTGTAAGGGGAAGAAAAAAACCCAAAACCACTACTTATCACAACTCCCAGCACTACCTTCTCAATCAACTTTTGCATATATCCTTAGTCACTGGATTAGTTTATCAAAATTAAAGCCTTGTGATTATGATTCAGCCCTTGCTTCGTATGCATGACTTTATGCTGAACTGTTTCAATTTACAAAAGTAGAAAAAAGTTAGCAGTGCAAGAAAGTGGTTTAAGTTTGTCTTAAACTACAGCAGTCCAATTGTGTGTGGAGAGAAAAAAGCACCATTTCAAGATGAAGTGAATTGGGTATTTTGGAATTTATTCATAGGCTAGGGAATATATTACTCTGATTAACACAGATCAACACCACTTTGACATGGTGACCAGAGAGACTTTAAATTAGTTTTTAGGTGCATTTTTCTCTATCTTGGTAAATAGGTATTCAATACATTACCTAAGTCAGTAACTGAAGTTAAAAAAATTGAGGTTACAATTTACAGCCCACTTCACAGTCTATTTCAAATTCAGCTTGTTTGCTAGGTCAGTTTTACAGGAGACAGGCTTTTAAAATATGAAGAGTTCTAATAATTTGGCAGGTCTCTCCAAATTGAAAAAACAAAATTTCTTTTTTTTCTTTGTAAGCCTGCCAATAGGCAAAAAACATGAAGAGAATAAACTATTTTAAACCACAAAGATGGGCAAAAAGCAATAATATGATTGAACACACGTCACTTTTTTCATTTGTATTCAGCGAGTTTTTACATTTCAAGTAAGTGAGCCTTCATTAAAGAAAACAAAAAAATATATATACAAAAAGTTAAAGTACCTTCCAGTTCTAGCTTGCTAAAGTTTCTTCTGCAAAAGTAAAAAAATAAACCTACATGAACTAAAGAGGACAGTGCCATAGCAATGGCAGAATGCCTGGTATGTTACGATTTCTGCCTACCTTCTACTGATGGGTATATTTTAGATGATACATTTTCTCTACTGTCAGCACTTAAAATTATGGAGTGGTATCTGTTTATCTAAAATACATTAAATTCAGGAAAAAAATTAAATATATTTCACAAGTTTTTATTTATGAAAAGATTGAGTCTGAAGCTGTAATGGTTCAATCTAAAGCATCCCTTTTTCAATAATGGAGTCAATTTATGCAATATATTTTTCCTTATCTATAAAAAACAAATTAAACAGTATTTGCTTCTATGGAAACACAAACATGCACTTTAAACTAGCCAATCTGCACTATCATAAAAGAAATAGGATGTTCCTTCCCTTCCCCTCCCTCATCCATTCAAATCAGGGAGAATACTGCACATTTTAAGAACCCCACTGGCTATCATCAGAGTAATTTCAGAACAAGGGTAGCACAGGGGTGAAGCTATTTCTCTATATTCCGGAAGGAGAAGCTTGGGTACTCTAGCTTTACAAGTCAGAGTAGCAGAGGCAGGCAAAAGCGCACAGTAAATGCACACCAGAAGAGGGGCCTAGATGAAGCTATCTGACTGGGTGGGTTACTGCTTTTCCAAGGGGGGCAAAAAGACAAATCTGAAATGAATTAAAAAACAAACAAACAACTTTTGTCACATTTACAGGAATCTCAAACCTTTTGTATTCCCATGCTCATAGGTAGTTTTGATACACACTGTAAATAGCTTCAGTATTTAGGAAGAAAAGTATTATCTGGTTGACAAAGGACAGGAGAATTCCTCATGCTTCTGAAATCTCAGATTTGCTGAGTGCAATAGCCAGTTCCAAGTCTTCTTGTTCTTGCTGATTCAGTCGGGCAAGCCTCTGCTCTTCCTCTCTCTCACTTTCCCTCTTGGCCCATTCAATCATATCTTCTTCAGAGGGATACTACAATGTAAAAGACGAATGAATGAACAAATCAATAGATTAATGAGTAAAACAAATAAAAAGAAAGAAGGAAAAATAGTTTTTACAAATGACATTAACTATTTGTTTTACCGGAAGGACTCTGGGAATAGTCTTCTTACTTGTTAAAATTTTTTTTCCTGAAAACATGTTTAGTTTTACAGTTACTAAATGTGATTTTATTTTTAAAATTAATGCAGTTTACTATAGAAAGTCTATAAAACTAAACATCAAAACATCACTTTAACAAGTATATGCTTAAGGTGAGTTAGTAAATTTACAAACAGGAGAGGGCTAGCCTTTTAATCTAATATAAAACATCTACTACTTCATCTTTAGTGAGCATCCTCACACAATAAATCATTTTCAACTTAATCCCACTGCTGATTCCCTACCTTATCCTAACTTTCAGGTACAAAAAAACTATAAAGCAAAGAATATGATGATTTTGCTACACATAAAATAGGAGTACTAGGTATACTACACAAGGTGTTGACCAAATTTTTTTTTTTTTTTAATGCATTATAGAGATTTTGGCAGGCACTGAGAACTTTTTGACCCAGTCTAAATAAAACCTTAACACTGGTAATTAGGTCAGGGAACTATTTTTATCCACCCAAAAAAGCAATCTTGGCAGATACCAAATAAAAAATTCACCTTGCTTTCAAGTTCTGTCATATAGAGGAATACCATAATAGGATGAATACCATAATACGATGAAATGAAAGATTCCTGTCAGGCTTTTTAAAAATGATAGCTTTTCCTCAAGGAATTAGAGCGACTTTAAAATTTTTAATACTTAACGAATCTTTCATAATAAAAAAAGACACTTATTATGAGCTGCTTTATATTATACTATACTGAGATTTTGGAGTATGAAATAAGCAAAATGCCTCAGCTGTTGTTCAAGACTCATTCCAAACAGGTTTTGACTTGCTGAAATCATATTTAAGACTAAATGCCACAAACTGTCAGAAGGTTATTTTACATTAAGAGGATTATAATCTAAGAAGAGCAATTATTGATTCTATGCTTGAAACAACTCAAATTCCATCTAAAATAAGTTAAGTCAGTATAATTCTAATATTCTATTTTTCAATAATCAAGATACTGATTCCTATTCTGCTCCTTCACGTTCGTACGAAGCCACTGGTACTTAAGAGTACAGATTCAAAATCTGGGTAGCTCAGTTTAATTCATCTGACTTAGTTGTATGCAGACTCCTGCCTACATTCTTTCTAACTAGAAATGGGATAAAGTGACCCAATGCTACACTGAAGGCGACATTAGGCAGATTGGCCAGGGTTACCTGGCCACTAGATCTACTTCCAAAATCACCTCAAGGCCTTAAGGTGATAAGTAGAGGAAAATTCCTTTATTATAGAATAGTCAGCGATAATGAAAGTCATTATCACTGAAAAATAATCTTGGAAAAGAAAACTTTGTTAGCTACGCTAATAATTTTATTTTTAAAAAAGCCTTGTTTCACCCGGCCGGTGTGGCTCAATTGGTTGAGCATTGGACCCATGCACCAAGAGGTCGCCGATTCAACTCCCGGTCACGCCAAACGCCTGGGTTGTGGTGTGGGCTCGATCTCCAGTAGGAGGCGTGCAGGAGGCAGCCAACAGATATTTCTTTCTTATTGATGTTTCTATCTCTCTCTCCCTCTCCCTTCCTCTCTCTGAAATCAATAAAAACATTAAAAAGAAAACAATTTTAAAGCCTTGTTTTTTATTGAATAATGGTGGAATATGTCATTGTTTTATGTTGTTCCAGAGTGACACCTCCCATAGTTGGTTTTCTCATTTCTGTGACATTATAGGCCCTGCCTGTGCCATTATCACAGCATCCTTCCATTTATTTTAACTGGCTACCTTAGTCAGCTCTGGGAGAATGCAGAGTAAATACGGAAGGCCAGTGAATTAGAGCCCTTCAAATAATTAGATTGTTTAACTCTTGACAATTGTATTTATTTCATAAAACGGACATTTACATTAAAAAACACTACTATATAAAACCAGAGTTTTACTTTCTATTCAAAGAGTCCCTGGCCTTATCCTGTCATATAACAGTTGTTGAATGGTCTCCAGAAATCTAAAAAGCTTTATACACAAACACACATACACAGTTACAAATACACAAGCTCATTATTGGCTTTATTCATCCAGTGGGCAGACAGCAAATAACTGTCTAATGGCCCATCATCCATAACAACTTACAAAATAGTAACTGTAAGGATTTTATTTATATTGTTTACCCAAAGAGAAGGGTTTATAAAATAGCTGGTATATATCACAAGGACTAAGACTACTAAAATCATTTGTGCAATGGAATAATTTTAGAACCACCCTAACAGAAGCAAACAGGTTTTGGTTGGGGGAAGAATAAAGATCACTTTTAGTATGTTAGTAAATTTAGTTGGAATGATACAAATTTGGCAGACTCCAAAGTAATCTTTGAAAAACCCTTCAAACTGTAAATGGAAAGATTCTCCCCCAAACAGCCCATTCACAGTACTTACAGCACTGAAGTTAGCAAAATTGCTTGGGTCAGCCTCTTTACTGGTAGTGGTAGTAGTAGTAGAAGTAAATGGATCGCAAAACATATCGGGATCTTTTTCTTTGGGGCTATCATTGCCTGGGAAAGGCTGAAATGGATCATTCAGTTTAAAGGGATCTGAAGAATCCAATTTGTTGATTGGTCTTTTCCCTGGATCAAAATCATTACAATTAACTCAACCAGCAATATGGCAAACACAAACACACAAGAACATGAACACAGGAAGCACTGAAGAACTGCGGGTGGGGGCAAGGGGTGAGTGCCTAAAATACATTCTCAAAACGGTCTTATATGGCCACACCAACAGTCTATCCTCATATTTTTCACACATAACCTCTCAACTACATTCCAGCTCCATGTAGGAAAATAAAAAAATAGCAAAGGGGAAGGAGATGGACCAGGACTACTATTTTTGCCTGACAGTAAACCTTTCTTCCTCAAAAGAGCATGTTCCCAAGAAAAGAGAGAAGAAAGGCTATAACAGGAGAATGACAAAGAATGTCAATGGCCTCTGCTATTATAACCTCAGCCTGATACAGTTATCCACTCGCAGCAGTAAGGGCAAATGACCTTTGAAAAATGCTGATATTCTTCTGATTTTTCTCTGGATCTATATATAATACCTGGGAACATGAAATTAAAAATTACCTTGCCAGCTACAATATATCAAACTGAAGAATAAAGAGAGTATTTTGAAGCACAGGGCCTAAATCTTTATGTTTGCTGACAAACTACTTTTTGACCAAATAACAGCATACTGTTGCTCATTAATTCATCATTTTCAAACAAGTTCTCAAATTTTAAAGTCTTAAATTTAGTACTTCTTGAAGAAAAATAAGAATAGGTGTTAAAATATCTTCAAATATATAGTTTTCCTAAAATGTGTTAAACTGGTAATAGCAATCGTATCAACAGAGTCTTTCCATCACTTTTAACAGCTTACAAAATATGTTCATATTTCATATCTCAGTGGATCCTTACAATAGTCCTGTGAAGGTAGGCAAAATTAGAATTACTGCCACCATCTAACAGCTCAGACAGCTGAGGCTCAGAAATTACACAGTCAAAATCACAGAGCTGGTCAGAGCATATCTAGAATTAGAACCCAAACCTTTGAGCTCCCAGTCTAGTACTCTCTCCAACAAACCATCCTTTACTTGATATTTCTAGAGTGAGACATACTCACTATGCTGAAGATTTAAAGCATTAGTATATCATTTTATTTAGGACTTAATACAGGTCTAAAAACTGAATCAGCAAATTGACTCTTATTTGTTTAATATAGTCTGACAACCTTACCTTCTAGCAATATATGATATAAGCTACTTTTCCTTAAAAGATAGAAATCACTTGTTTACCTGATTTTTCAACAGATAATCGAGTACTAAGAATTGAATATGTAATTTCTTTAAATTAAAGAAGAAAAAATAACCTTCTGAAGAAATACCATAGGGAGATTATTATGAAAAGGCAGGAATAGTAATCTATAGCTGCTCTGGCTCAAAATTTCCCAAGGAATAATATATGATTAAAAGAACAATTTACCAGATGTGTATTTTCACATAACAGCATAGTAGCACCACAACTACTCAGGGGATTGCTTTTTTTTGCTACTTCTCATGAACTTTATCTTCTTAAAAAACAACCCCCCTCCCACAGCCCCCTTGTCTTTCGATAGTGCTAAAGATAGAAAAAATTTTAAGAATTTACTCTTGGATCCCCCCAAAAATAACTTTTATAAATTAAATAAATCTCTTATTAAGTGAGGTAAAATATTTTTCTTCAAGAAAAACAGTACTTTCTTTCAAATCACTATATTGCTAAATTCTGGATAGCAAAAAGCCATTTATTCTCATGTTCAAGAATAGAAGGAAGACTTCACATTTGTCAAGAAAAGAATGGGACTTCAAACTAATCTTCTTTTATAGAAATTAATTAAAACACCAAAGTGCAGGAAACTATCGTTCAAATGGCAATCAATGTTACTGCCTCTCTAAAATGATTTAAAAAGAAATTCGCTTGTGCCAGAAGAGTAGTTCATGAAAATTACATATGCTGGCCTTTAAGGCACATGCCCATCATTTGGTATCTGGGTCAGAAGAGAGGATAGCAGCAGGCTCCTGCCATGTTTTCTTGACTTGTTTTGTTTAAGGGCCTTTAGATAAGTCTATAAATAAGACCCACACAATACTTAAAGAAAAAGAAAAGCATCTTGTTGATTTAGGAAAGGTACCAACTCCATACCAGGTGGTGGTGGGCAGGGCCTTGTTGGAGTTCCGATCTTCGGTGGCAGGGCAGGGGGTACATCTTCACTTTTGACTGGTGCTTCCTCCAGCACATTTTTTGTAAGAACCACATTGCTGGCAGAGCTTGGTGTGGCTGAACTAAAAGGATCTTCGTTGTTGACCTTTGTTCGAAAATAAATGTTTAGACATGGTTATATATTATATCAACCAAACTGTATATGGCCATATAACATTTGGAAGAATGGTCTTCAGTATTATGCAGCTTTATTGATTTCAATTTTGAGCAATGACATTTTAACTTTTGCATTCAGGGCCAAAGGAAGAAAAAAAAAATTAATTGTTCTATATGAGAGGTGATTATAACATCACTATTTATTAAGAGCAACAGATCATACCAAAACAAGCCAACTCTGGATCAAAGATTTGTCAAGCTTCAGGCAATACAAAGTCACAAACCACCTGAGGCCATTTTAAAAGGACTATATATCTTCCCTCAAATGAATACCTGATCTGAATGATAAAGAAAAAAAGATTCCACTTTCCAATGTTCTTAAATATAGGAAAGATTTAATAAATGCCAAAGAAAATGGCATCTTAAACATTAAAGACAACTTGAAAGTCAATTTTTTAAAGCAAACTGATCCCATGGAATCATTTGAGTCTTAATGTGAGTGTGAAGACCCTGTCTTTCTAATGCGTGGAGTAATGAAAGATTCACTTTTCTATAATACATCAGATGTCACAATTTTAGCTCTATTTAGGCCAGTGTTTCTCTGCAGTAGCACTACTGACATTTGGGGCTGGCCATAATTCTATGTTGGGGAGGGGGTTTGGCAGTGCGTTGGTTTGTAGAATGTTTAACAGCATCCCTGCTCTCTATCCACTAAATATGAATAGTCCCCCCACCTAACTGTGACAACCAAAAATATCTCTAGACATTGGCAAATGTTTCCTGGGGTTGGGGGGAGGGAATAACACCCAGTTGACAACCAATGACAAAGACTCTAATTTAACTCTTTTGGCTTCAATAAGTCCTAGAGCTACAATGGAAAGTAGGTAGTAGATATATAAGTGCTAGACTATGTGTATTAATTATATTAGTATAATCCTAACAGCCTCAGAACAAAAAATCAATTAACCAATGCAGAGAAGATAGAATGAATACCCAGATTATACAGCCACTGACCCAGACAATCAAGGAGAAAAATGTAGTTTAACTGGAAGAAACATGTTTAAAGACATAAGACTCTTAAAATGAAGTTGTTGAACTAACTTGTCAGTAGAAAACTATAATTACCTGCACCATCACCATTGTCTTTATTAACAGAAGTATGTATGTCTACTTTAATTATATCTTATCCTTCATTTCTATCTGAAATCAACATTTGCTGTGATTTATTGAAATCAAATTGCAGAGTCTGTGAGAGGGTTATGTAATTGAAAGGAAGGACTGCTCTTTTGGCGGAAACAGCATATTTTACCTTCCCACACTAATCATTTCGGATTACCTTTGACAATGTGCTGAAGTCAGCAAATCCATCTTCAAATGATTCGTTTCCAAAAACAGAAGCAAAGGGGTCTGTGGCTAAAACGAATTAAGAAAAAAATCAATGCAACGGGACAGAAAGGCATCAAATTTCATGTCCTCTTTTGGCTGGTAACATTTCAGACAGGTGAAAAATATCTAATCCCAAATATTGGTTCCTGAATTTCTGACTTAAGTCCACAAAGACAGTGAGCACATTGATATCCCTACAAGATAGATGCATTCCTTTGTATAAATAAACTGATGAATAATTTAAGATTAAAAATAGGTAAACTAACTCTAGATAAAGCATTTAAGACTTTGGAATACATGTCATATAACACAGCTCCCATGCATTAAAAATATTTCTAATAAAGACATCAATAAGTTAAAAAAAAAAAGCAAGGTTCCATTAATTCCACATTTCACACCTTTCCTTCAAGGCCCATTTTGAATGCTACTTCATCCACAAGGCTTGAAATAACCTAGGCATCACTAATTCCAAGAGCAAGAAGTGATTTCTTCCTTCTTTGTGGCACTGATTGCACTCTAGTTCGTACTATAGTTATCTATGATTGATATATCACCCTTACTAGATTTTAAGGTCCTCAAAAACAGGCAATAAGACTTAGCCAATGAAAAATGAATGGTCAAAAAACATCTGTTGATCATATAGCAAATCCAGGAAAATAAAAAATACAGTTCCTACTCTTGGAAAGCTCAGTCTAGTGAGAGAGATGTCAACAAACTATAATAAAACAATCTTAAATGAGCTATTTGAGATATGAAAAACCTACTGTAGGAGTCACTAACTGTCTGGGAGAATTAGGTCAAGTATCAAAGAAGCCATAATATTTGAGCTAGGTCTTTTAAATAAGGAATGAAATCTACCAAATAGATGAAGGTGGAAGAAACCTATTCCAGGCAGAAGGCACAGTAATTGCAAAAGCAATTACTTAACCACTGTTCCACAGGCATGAGAAATTATCTGTTCCATCACAGTGCCCTTACCACATGGACCAACATTTCCAGTTGGAATGAACTGATCTACATTGAGATAGGCTTCACCTGTTCAGGCATAGGGCTAACTATAAAGTCAAAGAATGTTTATAGGAATGTTTGCTTCATATAGGAAAGTAAAAAGAAACAAAGGGAGGAGGGGAAAGAGACCTGCAAAAGAGAGGGTAAGACAGAGCAAGCAAAGAGGTGCAGAAAAATTCTCCTTGTCCTTCCTTAATTCTTCATCTTTACATCAAATCAGTTTTAGAACAACAGTGTGCCCACCTATCTATTTAAATGTGTAAAGTGTGCCTTTACTCTAAAAATGAGTATACCATAGACATAAACAGAAGACAGGCAAGGAAGATATACAGGGGTGGGCAAAAGTAGGTTTACAATTGTGAATACACGAAACACAGAGTTTATTCGTGTATTATTACTTAATAGTTATTGTATTATTTGTATTACAACTGTAAACCTACTTTTGTCCACCACTGTGTATTATTTCTGTTTGCTTTGTCACCAAGACAGTCATGGGGTGAAGGAAGTATAGAGAGGTGGTTAGACACACAGACAAAACCAGTCCTTTGGGGATACCAACAACTCTGAGCCTGAAGAGGATTTTGAAAGTCCAGTGTTACAGGAAATCCTATAGCTTTAGCTATGAAAGATGCTTTATTATTACTACATATCTGATGAGTCCCACAGCCTGGGGCCCCGACTAGTCATGGGTGCTGTTTCAGGCTTTGTTTTCCTTCTCCTCCTCTTCCAGTTATTCCTGATACCATAGCAGCCAAGATAAGCAGGGTGCAGATGCTCTCGATTGGCAGACAGGAGATGAAGGAAAAGGAAGTTGGGTTCACTTCACTGGAGGAACTGAAAAATCTGCTTCATGCATTTCCTCTGCCATTGTCCCACAGCTTTTACAAGAGCATAACACGTGTGGCAACAGTGCTGAGTTAGGTCAGATTTGACTGAAATTTTGTGGAGAGTACGCTGAGAAAGAAATGAATAAAAAAACATGACAGCACATGAAGCATATGCTACTGTAGCTTACTAGAGTTTTTCTGCACTTCCTTCATCAGAACAAATGACCTATTCAGCTTTGGTCCAAACACTGGGAAATGTATCCTGGATGAACAACAAAGCATTTTTGTCCAAATAGGGGAATTAATAAGACTTTGGCTAGAACTTTCTCAGATATTGATCATGCTTAACATGAAGCAGAGGCCTGCCCAGAAACTGGAAGGAGTCACTGAGTGTGAACTTGTTTAGATCATGTGTGAGACACCTGCTGAGAAGTCCCAGAAATAATACTTGGAGAGGAACTCTGCAGGTGGCTTTCTTCCTACTGATGCATCCAGGAGCTATAGGCCAGCAAAATCAGGTTTTAAATATAAATGTGACCTTACTAACACCCTCTTCTCCCCAAGAATAAAGGTAATGAACACTCTGGAAAAATAAATAAAAGCATAATAAAAGATGTCATCTATAATCTCATTTCCAAAAATAACCCGTACCAATATTTTAGCATACTTTTTAAACAGATTTTTATCCTGTTTTTTTTTTTCATTACACATTTGAGATCATACTATGTTGATAAGTTTTTTTTTTGTGAGGTGTGACTGACAAAGCTACATTTTAGGCATATTACTTTTTATCTCCTTATCCTTAATTTATAGCATTCATCAGTACCTAACATTTTATATATTGGTTTACTGCCTATCTTTCCCATATAAGCTTTATAATGACAGGAACTTTTTTTGTTTACCATTGTATCTTCAAGGCATAGACCAAGGTCTGGCAAATAGGAGATAACTCATAGTGTTGAAAATATTGAAGAATGAAGAGGACAGAAACCATCTATTTATTAGGGATCTTCCAAACAGATATCATAACATTTCTCAGCACAACCAGATGAACAACAAGGAACAAGTGAACCAGTTTTAAGGCTCACAAAAAATTCCCATAGAACAGCTGCCTACCAGAGAATCCTGGGAGAAGGAAGAAATCTTTTCTTCCTCCATGACCCATTTATGACCCACAAGATAATGAAGCTCAAGCTCACTGAAAACCTTCAACAGATACTCATGAATAATCTGAGGTGTAGATGCTCATCATTAATAAAGGATCCATTTTCTCAAGTTGGTCTCCAATTAATTCACTCACTCACTCACTGACCCACTTATCCACTCACATTTACTAAGCATCTATTATGTTCAAGGCTTGGTACTAGGGATTCAGAGGGGAATAAGGCATGACACCTACTTTCAAGGAACTCAACATTTAACTAAGTGATATACACGTACACAACTGCTAAACAATAAGTGTTAAAATTCAAAGACAGCAAAGAAGCAACACCTAAGTTTATGAAGAAGAGACAAAGAAGACTTCACAAAAAAGCTTTCACTTTCTTTTACTTGTGAACAGAGAGGAGGTAGGAGAAGAGAGAGACATGCACACATATACACACCTGCTCATATGCACACATTTTTTCCATTAAAAAATTAAGTAGCCTTGGAGAGAAAATCATGGCCTGTGGTTTGTGGAAACAGAGAAAATTAGAGAAGAAACATGAAAGAAAGCAGAGTCTAAGAATCATAAAATATATGAACATCTGGGTGCTTAGCCTGAGTCACTGCCTGTAAATACAAGGACCTACCTACTTGGGATTTTACTACTGCTGGAGCCAAAGATGCTCTGGGGATGCCATGAGCTCCCTTCTAGTCTTCAGGATGTTGTAAAGCTTTAATTAAGAGTTGGAAAGACTCTACATTTTCTGTCAGGAGTTAGTAAAATATTCCATGCAAAATATTTTCTGGCACCAGAAACTAATATCACTTAAAATGAAGTAGAAAAAGAACTTTACAAGTTGAAAAAAAGTATGTGTAGAAACTAAGTAACCTGAATTTTCTTTCTTCTGTTTTCTTTATTAGTCTGTGATATGTCTACCCACCAGCAGGAAATGCTAAAAAGGCTCTAATGTGAGGCAAAATATTAAAAAATTTTAATGTCCTTCTGTTTCTGTCATATCTACTATATTTTAGAGGTAGGAGTGGAGTAATTTATCATTTAATTTTTAAGAACAAAAATTTACCCTTATGTTTTTATTTTGAAAGCTTATAATTCTCCTGGTCCTTTTAAAATTTAATTCGATTTTTATTTTTCAATTACAGTTGACATACAATATTATATTAGTTTCAGGTGAACACCCCAGTGATTAGACATAACTTACTAAGTGATTGTCCTGATAAATCTCATACCCATCTGACACCATAAATAGATATTAGAATATTATTGACTATATTCCCTAGGCTGTACTTTACATCCCTATGACTATTCTGTAACAACCAATTTGTAATTCTTAATCATTTTACCTTTTTCTCCCATCCCACCAAGCCCCCTCCTATCTGGCTACCATCAAAATGTTCTTTGTATCTATGAGTCTGTTTCTGTTCTGTTTGTTCATTTCTGTTTTTTAGATCCAATTGTTGATAGATACGTATTTATTGCCATTTTATTTTTCAAAAACTTTATCTTTTCTTCTTCCTCTTGAAGAAAACCCTTTAACATTTCATGTAATACTGGTTGGGTGGTAATGAACTCCTTTAGCTTTTTCTTGTCTGGGAAGCTTTTATATATCCTTTGATTCTAAATGACAGCATTGCTGGGTAAAGTAATCTTGGTTGTAGGTCCTTGCTTTTCATCACTTTGAATATTTCTTGCCACTTCCTTCTGGCCTGCTGTTTCTGTTGAAAAATCAGCTAACAGTCTTATGGGAGCTCCCTTGTAGGTAACTGACTGCTTCTCTCTTGCTACTTTTAAGATTCTCTCTTTGTCTTTAACCTTTGGCATTTTAATTATGATGTGGTCTTGGTGTGGACCTCTTGGAGTTCATCTTGTTTGGGACTCTATGTACTTTCTGCATTTGTATGTTCATTTCCTTCACCAGGTTAGGGAAGTTTTCTGTTATTATTTTTTCAAGTAGGTTTTCAATTTCTTATTCTCTCTCTTCTCCTTCCAGCACCCTCATGATGCAAATGATGGTACACTTGAAGTTGCCCTAGAGGCTCCTTACACTATCCTCATTTTGGGGGATTATCTTCAGTTTTTGTTGTTCTGATTGGGTGCTTTTTGCTTCCTCATATTCCAAATTGGTAATTTGATTCTTGGTTTCCTCTACTCTACTGTTGATTCCTTGTAAATTATTCTTCATTTCAGTTAGTGTCTCCTTCATTTCTGACTATTTCTTTTTTATGGTTTCCATGTCACGTTTAATGCTGTAGAAGTTCTCACTAAGTTCATTGAGCATCCTTACAACCAGTGTTTTGAACTCTGCATCTACTAGATTGCTTGTCTCCATTTTGTTTAGTTCTTTTTCTGGAGTTCTGTTTTGTTCTTTCATTTGGGACATGTTTCTTTGTCTCCTCATTTTGGCCACCTCCCTGTGTTTGTTTCTATGTATTAGGTAAAGCTGCTACATCTCCTGGGTTTGGTAGAGTGGCCTAATGTAGTAGGTGTTCTGTTGGGACCAGTGGCACAGCCTCCACGATCACCCAAGCTGGGCACTCCAGGTGCACACTCCCCACCATGCAGGCTGTGTACACTCTTCTATTGTAGTTGAGCCTCGATTGCTGTTGGCATGTCAATGGGAGGGATTTACCCCCAGGCCATTGACTGGCTCCAAGAACTGACTGACTGTGACCACTGACCATCATGGAGGATCAGCTGTGCAGGGCCCACCCCATAGAGTTGCAGTTTCTTCAGCGGGGCTCTGGTGCCTGCTGAGTCTTCCCCTTGAGTGTGTTGCTTTTGGAGGTGGTTGGGTAGTGCTCTGACATGGTATGAAACTGTCCACAGGGTGCACTGGCTGTGGGGCCTCCTGGGAAGTGCAGGTCAAGGTCAGCCGCCACCTGTGCTCTGCCTGGGGCCACCCAGCATGAACTACAAAGCAAGCTGAAGATGGCTGCTACCTGTGTTGGACTTGGAGGTCCCCAGGGGAGGCCAAACTGCAAGCCAAGGCTGGCTGCTGTTAGTGCTGGGCCTGAGGCCACTTAGTGAGAGGTACGGGTACACAGACGCCAGATGCTGCTTGTTTAAGAGATTTTAGGAAAGTCTGAAGCATGAGCTAAGACAGGCCATTAGTATGGAAAAGCCACTAGAAACAGCTTGAGTGGGGCCCACAAGTTGTGTGGGGCGGGTCTCAAGGAATCACTCAGGTGGGACAGTGTGAGCCAGGTTGATGGAGACTCAGATATGGCCCCCACCTGCCAGCTCTGTGAGGGGAGGACTCATTAATGGAATAATGGCCTCTGCCAGCACCTATCTCTCTCTCTCTCTCTCTCTCTCTCTCTCTCTCTCTCTCTCTCTCTCTCTCCCCATAATCCCTATTTCAATTGGAACTAATAAACAGTACATTACAAGTAACATTAGTCTGCATTTGGAAACCATGAAACCAAAAAGTAGTAATAATAATTACAACAACAATAATAGTAGTTACCATTTACTGTGACAGGAACCACAATAAATACTTTAACATATTTAATCTACCCAATAAACCCATGAGGCATAATTGTTAACACCTCATTTATAGTTTAAAAAACTGAGACAAAGAAAAGATAAGGAACCAGCAATTTTTAAAAATAAGTTCAGGCAGTGGGACTCAAGTACCCAAGTCCCAATCATGACAACTCCTCTTTAGACTGTTTATGTTTCTATTCAATTCAAAATAATACTATGACACTGCAGCAGATTTGAAACAAATCACTTATTCGTTTCTTCAGAAGTCAACTGGTAAGCCTCTGCTATGTCCTGGAAGCCCTGAGGTGGGAGAGTAGAGATGCAACCTAGCATGACTCCCAGGTCTTTGCTTGGGCAACTGAGTAAATGCAAATACTATTAACAGAGATGGATGTTTAATATTGTTTTATATTTCATAAGGTAGACAATTTTACTTCCAGACATATACCTGTGACATATTAAAGGCCATATACATACACGTAATATAAATATATATTAAATAACATATAATAAAAAATAATAAACATTATATACACATATCTGGAGCACAAGGCTAGTGACTTAGAACTGTGGTTAACAATGTGATAAAATGTTAAAGACAATTCTGGCAGTCATGTTGATAACGGCTTGGCAAATAAAGAGACTGGAAGTAATTTAATATCATAGTCTAGGTCAAACATGATGAGAGCCCAAACAATGCTGAATATAAAGAAGAAAAGACTACTAGGGGTTAAAATAACAGTACCTGGCAATTTACTGGAGGTGAGGAATGACAGAGAAGTCTAGGATGACTGGCAGAGGGTCAATAATAGTGTCTTTGGTATAGAAAGAAGAATGTAGGAGGAGGTAAAGATTTGCTTTTTTTGTTTGTTTATATTATACTTTGAAGGACAGACCAATTGGAAAAGATGATTATTTCAATGTCAAGCACTGCTGAGCTTGACACCTAAGGAGAAATATCCAGCAGGTAACTTAAAGGTATTGGAGGTTCAGGAGAGAGTTCAGGCCTAGAGGACTAAATCTAGGGGTCATAAGGAAAAGACTATAGTTAAAGGCACAGAACTGGCCACCACCACCACAGGAATGTGTATTATGAGAAGGCATAAGCACCAGGCTAAATATAGAACTAAAAAAATAGCTTCAACTCTTCAGTTTTTTTTTCCTCTAGGACACTGAAATTATTCTCTTGTTCCTGTTTTGAATAAAAGGAGACACCTGTCCTGGACCGCCTAGGAGCAAGCTGTCCTGAGGGAACAGAGAGACCAGCACAATATTGGGCAACAGGAAAATCTTTTAGAACATATTAGATCAACAGTTCTCAAAGTGTGGTCCATGACCCCCAGAGGTCCCCAAGACCCCTTTAGGTAGGTTTGTAAGGTCAAAATTACTTTTAGAACATGAAATTGTTATCTTTCTCACTGTGTTGATATTTGCAGCAATGTAAAACCAATGTTGGGTAAAAATACTGGTGGGAATCAAGGCAGTGAAACTAAATTGAACTAGTTGGTACTCATTGTATTCTTCACCATCACAAACTTGCAGGGTAAAAAAAGGCCAGTTTCACTTAAAATTGTCTATCCTTCATGAATCAATAAACATTATTAGTTTTAATAAAGAATGACTCTTCATACACATCTTTTTTAAAATTCTGAATGACAAAATGGAAAATATACATATTACTCATACATTTTAAAAAATCCTCACCCGAGGATATGCTGAGAGAGAGAGAGACAGAGAGAGAGAGAGAGAGAGACAGAGACAAAGAGAGACAATGTGAGAGAGAAACATTGATTGGTTGCCTCCTGTATGCTCCCCAACTGGGGACTGAACCTGCAACCTTTTGGTGTATGGGACACTAACCAATTGAGCCACACTGGCTAGTTTACACATACATTTTTAAACAAGAGTATTACAATCTGGGAACAGTTTAAGTAAATTTTTATTCAGAGGTTTTCACAAAAGCCACTGAACTTGACAGTACTTTAAAGCACCAATGCACTCCAAAATGTTAAAATCTAGTTTATAACATACATAAATGCATACACTTAATTAAACTGCAGTTTTTAAAAATTAAAAGGCACAAAATACATGAAATTAGAATCTGCCAACACTCTGAAGACCTCTCTGGAAGCTAGTTTCAAGGAAAATAATGTGAAAATTCTGGCCCATAGCACATCTAAGGTTCCAACCAGCTCTAACAAAGGCATTGCAAAACTTCAGAGAAAAAAAAATCGTTTGCATCACCCCATTCCAATTTTTATAATGTCAGGACCGGATGAGAATATAAGGCAGAGGCACTATAACAAAGTGGCTAATAGCATGAGCTCTGAATTTTAGAAACTGAGCATTGCTATAGTTTTTGTGAACTTAGGTAAACTGCTTGACCGGAGTCTCATTTTCCTCATCATTAGTGATCCCACTTCTAAGAATATATCCTAAGAAGCCTGAAACACCAATCAGAAAGAATATATGTACCGCTATGTTCATAGCAGCACTATTTATAATCGCTAAGATCTGGAAACAGCCCAAATGTCCATCAATAGATGAGTGGATAAAAAAGCTATGGTATGCTCTGGCCAGTTTGGCTCGGCTCAGTTGTTGAGAGCGTCGGCCCATGGACCAGTAATTCGTGGGTTTGATTCCCGATCACGGGCACGTATCTCGGTTGCAGTTTGTCCCCGGCCCTGGTTGGGGTCTTGAGGGTGGTGACCACTCGATGTGTCTCTCTCACATCGATGTTTCTCTCTCTCTCTCCCTTCCGCTCTACCTGAAGATAAATGCAAAAATGTCCTCGGGTGAGGATAAAAAATAAAAATAAAAACTATAAAACTCTTGCTTGGCTGGCATGGCTCAGTGATTCAGTTTCATCCCATGGACTGAGAGGTCCAGGTTTGATTCCCAGTCAGGACACATACCCGGGTTGCGAGCTCGATCCCCAGTAAGGGGCGTGTAGGAGACAGCCGATCGATGTTTCTCTCTAACATCAATATTTCTTTCTTTCTCTCCCTTCCTCTCTCTCTAAAAATCAATAAAAACATATTTTAAAAAATTATAAAACTCGCCCTGGCCGGTTTGGCTCAGCGGTTAGAGCGTCGGCCTGTGGTCCAGAGAGACCCGGGTTCGGTTTCCGCTAAGGGCATGTATTTTGGTTGCAGTTTGTCCCTGGCCTTGGTTGGTCGTGCGGGTGGCAGCCACTCGATGTGTCACTTTCACATCGATGTTTCTCTCTCTCTCCCTTCCTCTCTCTCCCTCCCACTCTATCTGAACAAAAAATGAAAAAATGTCCTCGGGTGAGGATAAAAAAAAAAAAAATTAAAAAATTATAAAACTCTTAGAAGAAAACATAGGGGAAAGCTCCATAATGCTGGATATACACAGCTATACTTTCTTACATATGACACTAAAAGCACAGGCAACAAAGAGTAGATAAATTGGACTACATCAAAATTTAAAAGTTTTGTGTACCAATGGACAGTATCAACACAATGAAAAGGCAACCCATGCAATGGGAGAAAATATCTGCAAATCATATGTCTCATAAGGGGTTAATATCCACAGTATATTAAGAACTCCTACAACTCAACAACAAAAAAGCAAACAACCAATTTAAAAAATGGGCAAAGTACTTGAATAGACATTTCTTCAAAGAAGATATCCAAATGGCTAATAAGCCCAGGAAAGGATGCTCAACATCAATAATCAGTAGGGAAATGAAAATCAAATCAGTAAGATGACACTTCACACCCTTTAGGATGGCCATTATTAAAAAACCCCAGAAAGTATAAAGTATTGGTGAGGATGTAGAGAAATTAGAACCCTTGTGCAGGAATGTACAGCTACTACGAAGAGCAGTATGCTAGTCCCTCACAAAATGAAAAATAGAATTACCATATGATCCAGCAATTCCACTTCTGGGTATACACCCAAAAGAATTGAAACCAAGGGCTTAAACAGATATCTGTATACAATACGAAGAGCAGCATTATTCATAATAGCTAAAATGTGGAAGTAACCCAAGTGTCTACTAATAGATGAATGGATAAATGCACAACAAAATATTATTTAGTTTTAAAAAGAAAGGAAATTCTGATACATGCTACAACATGGAAGAACCTTGAGGAGATTATACTAAGTGAAATAAGCCAGACATAAAAAGATAAATACTACATAAATCCACTTATATGAGGCACCTAGAGTAGTCAAATTCATAAATACAGAAAGTAAATGGTGGTTGCCAGGGCCTAGAGGTGGGGGTATTGGGGAACTCTTGTTCAACGAGTACAGAGTTTCAGTTTTGGAAGATGAAAAAAGTTCTGGAGGTGGATGAATGTGATGGTTGCATAACAATGTAAATATACTTAATACCACTGAACTCTATACTTAGAAATGTTTAAAATGGTAAATTTTATGTTATGTATATTTTACCACAATATTTTTTTTAAAAAAAACCCTTATCAGAACAAAATAAACAATATATCCCATCCCCAAGATTTTCATCCACTGGGCTCCTATCATATGCTCTGTGAGAACAGTAACTGATTCATCCATTCATTCAGTAATATTATGTGCCCAGGCATGGTTTAAGGTTCTTGGAATATATCAGTGAATACAAAGATCCAAGTTCCTGTGGAACTTAAAATCTAGTGAAAAAGGAGAAGACAGATAAGAAGAAAACAAATCATTTATATAGTATGCTGGAAAGTAATCAGCCATAACAAAAGAAGAAAGAGTAGAGCATAGCAAGGTCAGAGTGCTAGGATGGGTGGTGATGTTTGTAAATGTTAAGTAGGGTGGCCAGAATAAACCTCACTGAGTGACATTTTGGCGAAGATTTGTCAGAGGTAATGGAGTGATCATCATGTGGATAGATGAAGAAAGATCATCCCAGGAATAGGGAACAGTTAAGGGCAAAGAGCATAAGGAACACCAGCCTGTTGTTTGAACAACAGCACAAAGGCCATGTGGCTGGAGCAGAGTGAGTAAAGGGAATAATAAGAGATATTGTTAGAAAGGTATAGGCCATTGTAAGGCTTTTACTGGATATAATTTGAAGACAGAGCCAGTTAAGATTTCCTGACAGACTAGGGATAGAGTAAAAGAAAAAGAAGAACCAAGGATGAGTCTGAGGTTTCAGGTCTTAGCACTGTTAAAGATGAAATTACTATAAATTAAGATGGGGAAAGCGGTAAGGGAAGCAGATTTGGGAAGGAAGAGTAGGTGTTCGGTGTTATTAGACACGTTGTGTTAGATATATCTAGCAGATATTTAAGTGGAGATGTCAATAGGTAGTTGGGTATATGAGTCTAGAGTTCAGGAAAAAAGATGTGGCTAGAGCTATAAATCAGCATATAGATAATATGTGAATCCATGAAACCAGATGAGATCCCCAAGGGAGTACAGAAAGAGAAGAGAAAATGTCCCAAGTCTAGGACCTAGAGCAACACAACATAAAGAAATTGGGGGAAAGAGGAAAAATCAGCAGAGGAGACACAAGGAATAACCAAAGAAGTCAGTGGAAAGCCAGAGATCTCAGATGGACCCCACTGGTCCATCTTTTAACCCCGTGAAAGGGCTTCACATGTGAGAATCCAATGAGACCAAGTATGGAAAAATGGTTAGCATATGGAGTGCTGGAATTATGCAAATGCTTAATAAATGGTATCATTATGATTAACAATAAATCTTAGCCTCTCCCAGGCTAGTGTAGTAATTTATTCTACCATTTTACATGAAATGAGCTAGAAACTGGAACTGAAAGAGAAGACTAACAAAGGCAATAGAAACCTTCTGCAATAAGACTGCAATCCACCACTTCAGCCTTAACCTGACTATTCCTCTACAGGTAAGTTTTATCAAAATGTCTGTTTTTCCTTGAACATGCCCTATATTTTCTACCTCCATTTCTTGCTCATGTGATTCTCTTTGCTTTACATAGTCTGTTCCATAATTATTTATTAAAAATCCCAGCCCATTCTTTCAAAGCATACCACAAAAGCCATCTTCTACTTTAAAATCATTCATGATTTACCCTAAATGGAGGTGCTCTCCCTTTCCTTTAAATTTTTGTAATTTTAATGAACTCTCCTGGCACTTACCATTCTTTAGTGTGGGCAACCGAGAGCTAATTATAAATGTATTCACTTTTCATTTTATTTTCTTAGGTTATCTTTTCTAATTACATAATGTCCCTAGCAATATATTAATCCATCAGTTCAATAAGGAGAGTCTAAAAAAAACACATGTACTTTAAAAAGATATAATTTAACAATTGTTACTACAATAAGCCTTTTAGAAATCATATTTGTTCTCATTCTAAATTTTAGTTTAATCAATACCCAGTTACTACATTAAATCTTGTTTTCTACATATATGCTTTTTACATTCCTCCTTCTTGCTACTCATGTTGGAAGTTAATTTTCAACCTGTAAATAAATAACGCACAGTGCTAAATCTCATCTTGTTACAATTTGTATAAGAAATCCAAATTGTGAAGGTATTTCTATTAGCTTCTTCTGTGCTCATAATCCTTAATTTGTCACAATCAACAAATTTGTATACTGAATAACTCACACTATTTCCATCTGAAAAATAAGGCATTCTATTTTAGCATGATAGTGAAGCACTGACTTGTTTTAGTCCACTTCCCTCTAATTCCCTGCTCTCTTACATAATAGCTAGTCTGTTTGTTTTATTTTAAGTAAACAGTGAGAAAGAAGCAGGGTTTTAGTTAAGAAAGCTTTTAAGACTCTGTCAGACTTAGGTTTGAATCTGAGCTTCACCTGGCTCAAATCTAGTAAGCTTTATAATCTTGATTAAGTTACTTAAAGTTCTGGGTCCTCAGATTGCTGACCTTTAAAATGGGAATATTATAATGAACAAAACAAACTGATGAACAAAATAGACCCAGAGACACAGAAGTAGGGTACAGACTGACAAACCTCAGAAGAAGTGGGGGGAGGGAAGAGATAAACTACAGAACCTTATATGCATGTATGCGTAACCAATGGGCATAGAGAACAAAGCTGGGGAAGGGGTGGGGTGGGGGATTGGGAAGAGGATGTCAATGGGGGAAAAAGGAGAAATATCTGTAACAAAAATAAATTAATAAAAATAATTAAAAAAAATAAAATGGGAATATTACTTAAAGGTTATTAAAAGGACAAATAGAAAATTAGATACCATAAATAAAACATGAGAACTGGATGCTAGAATAACATATAGTTTTTCTCTGTCTTATTACAGGACCTATACACTTTTGGAAAGCTATTATCATTACCTATTGGAAGCCACTAATTTTAAAATTTAGGCCAAAATCCATAATGCTGACTTTGAAGCTGCCAAACAACACTGCTTTCATAATGGAAAAAAATGTTATTGGTTTTACTGATATTGGCTAGAGTACATATTCTAGTAAGATTTTCAACATGAACAATAAATGAGATAGTGAATAATAAGAAAAGTAGAAAGTGATATGTAAACACTTATCATCATTATTATTGGTAGATTATAACTGGATGTAACTACACAATAATTTTAAAGTCATACATAAGTAAATAGGACAAATACATTTGGAAACCAAAGAATAGAAGCTTAAAGAAAAGGGTAATGCTTACTGTTTAAGAAATCGTAGGTTATTTTCTTACCTGAATCACTAGCTGCAACAACTGTTCCACCAGGAGCAAAAGGATCATTGTGTTTCAATGTTTCTACCTAAAGAAATTATACAAAACCATGACTGAGAGAGGCAACATTTCATAGCTGAAGCTTCATTGCCACACCAAAGAAAATATTCCTTACAAACTCTAAATTCAATAAGGAATACAAGGCATTAGGAACAAATGTCTCCCTCTATTAATTTGCAATCCTATTAAATCAAAATGATATATTTCATTTTCTAATCTCCTTTTATTGTGAAATGTAACATCCATTCATAAAACTGTTTAACAAATAAGTATCAAGTGATCACCTTCCAAGAAACTGCCAATACCTTAGAAGTTATGTGTTCCTCTCCAATCACTATCCCATCCCTCCTCTGTAGAGGTAATTATTATCTTGAGTGCAGTAATATTCATTTCTTTTCTCTCATAACTTTGCTACTTGAATAGATGCACACTATTTTAACTTTTTATTCTGAAATAATTTTAGATTTCTAGAACAGCTGTTAAGATAATACAAAGTTCCTATATACCCTTCACCCAGCTTCCTCTAATGTTACTATCTCATATAATCATAGTAAAGCTATTAAAACTGAAGAATTAATACTGATCCAAAACTATAAACTGTCGATTTTATTTGGATTTCACTAGTTTTTCCATTAATGTCCTTTTCCTGTTCCAGGATGGCATGTCGCATTTAGGATGCATACTATTCTAATTTTTAAATATCCTAGTACTTAATATCAGAAAACACTAGATTTCCATTTTCTATTTGTTATCTAAAAATGATTTAGCATTCTTCCCCTTAAAGAAAACATGTACTTGTGCATTGAGGGGAGGCAAGAAAAGGGAGAGGAGAAGGGAGGGAGAGAGGGGAGAGCGAGCGCTTTCTGCTAAAAAGATTCTGCAACTTTCAAATAAGCCATGTAAAACTCTGAATCAAGTAGCAAGAGTGAGTAGCTATGAAGAGTGAGGACTTTATCAGAGTCAGTTGTCTTCCTACTTTACTTTAGTTTTTAATCATAGTCAAACAAATTGTATATTTAGGAAGACAACTGAACTTTTTCTTTCTGGCATCAGGCTCTTTATAAGAGGCCATCCAAAAGCCTTGGCAGACAAGTGAATGGGGTATGAAAAAAGTTCTGCAATATTTATCTTCTACTCTGACTCATGGCTATCAATGTCATCTATTTCCAATCATCAAGAAATTGGATATTATAATTGAATGTCAAAGGATAATGCAGAGCTCAACTGATAAATTCCCAAGTAAAATAAATGTATTTGAAAAGAGAAAAGTAATGCTGAGACTTTTATTTTCTGTTTATAAAAGAGGACCAATTAAAACTACTAGCAGAAAGAAGTAATTATGACTAATGATATTTTGGGTCTTCTCTTGACTTTGAGGGAGGAAAAACAACCAGACCTGGTTTTTAATAATAGCTTACAAGTTTTGTGTATCATGCAGAGAGAATAGAAAAAGCATGCCTACATGCACATCAGGTTTAATTTCTATTCCTTCATCAAACACTGTACAACCACTCTAAAAGGCCAATGGGATAGCAAGGGGAACAAGATGCACATGTAGCCCATGAAGAAATAAGTGGCCACAAAACTCTCTGTTATGTTCAGTTTGATAATTAGGCCATTTAGTACAAAAAAGTAATTTTCATAACTAAAATTCAGATGGTATTTTATAAAATTAATGCTCCAAAATCTTCCAACAAGGTCACCTAACTTACCACTGAAATTCTCTCTTCTATATCAGCCATTCACCTCCCACTTTGAAAGTATGACTTAGCACCCACACAACGCTACAATACACTAGCTAGGATTGCAGGAAATAGCAGTTGTTTGTTTTGGTTTGGTTCTTAAAATTATGTCCCTTTGAGAGCAGAGACAAGCCCTGTGAAAATAGGAAAAACTTTTGGGGAGAGACTCGTGACTGGAGGCATAATCAGAGGCCTGTTAAATTTTCGTTTTTAAAAAGGAAGATCACAAAATCAGGTATTTTAGAATTATGAAGAAATAAAGTTCATTTAGACTATAGTAGTGAAGACCTTAAGATTTTTGAGCAAGGTTTGAATTCAGTTCTGTCATTTACTAATTTGATTATCAGTTAACCTCTCTAAGTCTCATTTACTTTATCTTAAACATGAGGATAATAACATGAGCCTCAAAGGATTATTGTGAAGGTTAAATTAGGTAACACATGAAAAGAGCTTTGTACCATGCCAGGCACATAGAAAAGATTAGGTAAACAGCTATTATTATATTGCCAATTAGTTTTTTTGTTTTGTTTTGCTTTAATGGAGAAATTAAGAGCTGTCAGCAAGGGTAAGTTGCTTTAGAAAATTGGGGAGAAAAGAGGAAAAGTAAGTAGAACTAATGGCAGAAAAATTTCACCAGTGTAGAGGAACAAAACTTGTTTATTTTTAAATTAGAAAAAGTTGCTTTGGCTTTCTTGCTCTTTAAATGATACAAGTGAAGAATGAGAGGGTAGAATAAGGTGAGAGGAAAAGAATTCAGGTTACAGCCAATTTAAGAAGAATTTGGCAAATGGGTCCACACTGCAAACTATGTGCTGTAGGAAAACACAGTATCCAGTAGCCTGTGGAAACCACAAATATTCAATTACGGAGGCATTTGCTCTGTTTTACATCAATGGAAAATACCAGTTGTTGGCCAAGTAGCTCCTTACCAAATACAGTAAGGAAGCAATTCAAGAATACCAAAATATATTATCTTTTTGAAAAAAAAAAATGTTTTCATTGTTTTTTTAGAGAGAAAGAACGGGAGGGGGAGAGAGAGAGAGAGAGAGAGAGAGAGAGAGAGAGAGAGAGAGAGAGAGAGAGAGAAACATCGATATAAGAGAGATACATCAATGGGCTGCCTCCTGCACAACCCCCACTGGGGATGGAGCCTGTAACCTGGGCATGTGCCCTGACCAGAAATTGAACCAGGACCTCTCAGTCCATGGGAGGGCATTCAATCCACTGAGCCACACCGGCTGGGCCAAAATGTATTATCTTTAAAAGAAACAATTACTCTTGTAAGAAAGCATTCTTTTAAAATAATTTTTATTGAATTGATCAAGGTGACATTGGTTAATAAAACTATATAGGTTTAAGTGCACAATTCTGTAATACATCATCTGTATATTGTATTGTGTTCCTCACCCAAAGTCGAGTCTCCTTCTGTCATCATTTATCTCCTCCTTTACCCTCTTTTACCTCCCTCCATCCCCTTTTTCCTCTGGTAATTACCATATTGTAGTCTGTGTCTAAGAGATTTTTCTTTTCTTCTTAAGGAAGTATTCTTAATCTAAGAGTATTAAAAGACAATATTTTTGCTTCAAATGCCTGTCACTCAACTGATCCTTTCTGGGTCTGGTTTACATATAAACATGAAAATCCTCCCTCAAAAAATAAGCCTCCAAATAAAATTTTTTTTACAACTCCAAAATTACTCATAAGTATTGAAATTGAATGACAGATATATAAAAGTCAGTTAGAATATTTCATTGTATTACTCTATTTTGAATATGTTTAAATATCCATGATATAAAGATTTTGTTTTTAAAGCCTCCAGATGATAAAGCATTTAGTTGTATGACCTTGGTTGTGTTAAATTAATTTTTCTGAGACCCAGTGCTCTCATTGTTAAAATAGAAACACCAAAGCCTACTTTGCAAGGCTGATGTGAAGATTAGAAATGTGAAGCACACAGAAGTATCTGATCATAGTATGTGGTTATTAAATAGTGATTGTTGTACTATATATGTTCTCAAGAGTCTGAAATTTAGTGGGAATTTGTACTTCTTGACAAGATTAACATTCCAGATGTGTCTATAACATAAATTATTTTATTTTTCTAAAACATCAATGTTGTTTCCTTTAAATTGATTTTCATTATTTCAGTAATGCATATCAAACCTTTAAGACTGGTATATAGATTTCTAATAATTTATTTTTAATACCCCAATAGAACAATGTTTTTAATATCCCCAATGGGACAATATTTGAAGGGTAGACTTGATTTTGGATGATATAAATTATTCTAGTTAATTCCAGTGGGCGATCAAGGTGTGAAATATTGCTCTCAAACAAAACCTAGATAGGTTGAATGAAACTAAAAATTTTATATGGCACATCAGAAGAAACCTAAAAGAGGATTCTTTCATCACTGTATATTCACAACCCTTGTTACCCATTTAACAGTTTTTAATCCTCCCACTTACCGATGTATTACTGCTATTGCTGGCTGCACTGAAAGGGTCGGTACTAGAAGTGGCAAAAGGATCAGTAGAAGATTGTTTGAAGAAACAGTCAGATGCAAATGGATCTGAACCTTTGAAAGGATCACCTCCAAATGGATCTAAGAAAATAGAGCACAAATATGAGAGACTAAAAAACTATTACATTGAATTTCCTGTCACCTGAAGGCATGACAATTGCAGTAATAAAAAGACATTTTGAGCCCTGACCGGTTTGGCTCAGTGGTTGGAGTGGCAGCCAGTGGGATCAAGGAGTCACACGTTTGATTTCGGTCAAGGGCACTCATCTTGGTTGTGGTTCGGTCCCTGGCCCTGGTTGGGGTCGTGAGGGAGGCAACCAATCAGTATGTCTCTCTCACATCGATGTTTCTCTCCCCCTCGCCCCCACACTCTATCTGAAGATAAATGGGAAAATATCCTTGGTGAGGATTAAAAAAACAGAAAGACATTTTGAATTTGTACAGAATCTAAATTAGGTATTTTCTATTATGATCACTAATCTTAAAAAGAAAGTATAGACAGTTCCGTCTAGCTACACAGCTTTTTAAAAAAATCCCACCTGAGGATATTTTTCCACTGATTTTCAGATACAGTGGGAGGGAGGGAGGGAAGGAGAGAAACACACTGATGAGAGAGACACATCAATTGGCTGCCTCACACATGACCCTGACCAGGGCCGGGGATCAAACCGCAATCAGGGCACATGCCCTTGACCAGAATCGAACCCCCAACTCTATGGTCCTCGGGCCAACGCTCCAACCACTGAGCCAAACTGGCCAGGGCTAGTTATACAGCTGTAATTAACATTCTTTCCTCCTTGTTCACTATTCACCCAAAGGACACCAATAGTTCCAATACTTACTACACAAATGTTTCCTGTATGCTAGGTTTAAATAATACTTCTAAGCTGGTTCTAATTGGGGGTGATTCTGATTGGAGGAGGGGGGACCACAGACTCTGTTATGGTTTTGATAAAAGATAAGAGTCTTTTTTTTTTTTTTATCATCCTCACCCAAGGATATGTTTATTGATTTGAGAGAGAGAGAGAAACATTGATGTGAGAGAGAAACATGGATCAGTTGCCTTTCTTATATGCCTCAGTTGGGGATCAAACCTGCAACCAAGGTATGTGACCTGACCAGGAATTGAACCTGCAACCTTTTGGTATATGGGTCAATGCTCCAACTGAGTCATCCAGTCAGGGCAAAAGATAAGAGTCTTTTACCTAATAAACTTATTTTTTATAATTAGTATATAATTTCAAGGGATCCCATTTTAAGACCCTTATTCTATGCTATCATTAACTAAAGAAACAACAACAAAAACTCCTAAATGTATTTCTTTCTCTGAGCTCAAGAGTAACAGCCAATAGTTTTGAAACAGGTTTGCAAAGCATAAGTAAATGGTACAAAAAATTTGCTTTATTCTAATGCAAAACTCCCAGAAAAAGAGTATCTTAAAAAGCCTGACATTTAGTAATTCTTTAAGATGTTTTAATCCCTCCATTCATTGGAATAGACTGTACTTTTAGGAAACAAAAGTTCTAAACCCTGTAGTAATGTAACTCACTATACTCACCCAATCCCTGACTAATAAGGAGAAATCAGTGTAAATTTTACTAAAAGCATCAAAGTATAAACACTAATATCATCTTTAAAAAAGTAAAGCTAACAGTTAAGTAAAAATACCAGGAGCATACAACATCTTAGTGAGATCCCAGATCAGCTTCAAAACTAAATAAAAGGGAAGTCCATTTCCTGTAACTACCCAACTGTGATCTCTCATTCCTAAATACAACATAAGCTTATAATTAATTAGAATCAAATTAAAGCTAAGATGAAACTCAATAATATACTAACCAATTTTCCCAAAAGGATCATCCTTGAAAGGATCACCTGTTATAAAATAAATAAGCAGAAATCAAAATAATATTTACTATTGTGGCATCGTTACTTAAAGGTAACTTCAAAACAAAAGCACAGTTTCTTAAAGCAAAATCTGTTTCATTGATTCCACCTCAAAGTAGATAAAACAATAAATGCCATTCACCTTTAGGAAATATTTAAAATAATAAACAGTAAAGGTAGAACATCAACACATCTCATAAAAGAAGCAAATTTGAATCATGGACAACTATACTTACCTCTTGATCACAAGTTGAAGTTACAGATGGATGAGAAAAGACAGGCATGACAGCAAGAATTTTACTAACAAAATCTGTACTCTTCACAACAGTATGGAATGGGTATTACCATCACCACTTCAGAAACAGACACTGAGCTTCACTGAAGTAAAAAAATTCTTATAGAATTAAGTTCAGAAATAAACCCTTACATTTATGGTCATCTGATTTTTGACAAGAGTGCCAAGACAATTAAATAGGGAAATGATAGTCATTTCAACAAATGGTGCTAGGATAACTGGATATCCACATGCCAAAGAATGAAGATGGACCCCTATCTCGCACCATATACCAAAATTAACTGAAAATGGATCAAAGACCTAAATGTAACAGCTAAAACTATAAAATTCTTAGAAGAAAATATAAGAGTTAATATTTATAACTTTGGATCTTAGATATGACATCAAAAGCATAAGTGATAAAATAAAAAAATGAATAAATTGGCCTTCATCAAAATTAAGACAACACAGAATACAAGAAAATATTTGCAAATCATATATATGATTCAGGACTTGTATTCAGAATATGTAAAGAACTCTTACAAGTCAACAATAAAAAGACAAACAACCCAATTAAAAATGGGCAAGTGATTTGAATAAACATTTCTCCAAAGAAGATATACGAATAGTCAATTAAGCTCATAGAAAGATGCTCAAAAACACTAGTCATTAGGGAAATGAACATCAAACCCACATGAGATACCACTTAACACTACAATATGAGTGAACCTTGAAAATATTATGCTAAGTGAAAGAAGCCAGACATAGAACACATATTGTATAATTACATAAATTTGCAAATCTAAAGACAGAAAGTAGATTAGTGGTTACCTAACGCTGGGGGTTAGGGGAATGGGAAGTGACTTCTAATGGGTATGAAACTGCTTTATTAGGTGACAAAAAATGTTCCAAAATTAGATTTTGGTAATGATTATACAACTCTGTGAATATACTAAAAACATTTAATTGTATACTTTAAAGGTTCAATTTATATATCTTTTAACACTTTATATATTTCAGTAAGATTTTTTTTTAAGAGTTCTAATATCTAGGTTCATTACTGCCATGACATTAAGCCAGTTATTCTATGTGCCTCAGTTTCCGATCTTTAAAACTGATATAAATTGACCTACCAGTTTCACAAGGTGATTTTAGAAATAAATAAAATGCAAAAATAGCTTTAACACAAGTAGCACTTAGCATAATTTAGAGTGATATCAGATATTTTAATGTATTAAACTTAGGTTTTTTCAATAAGACTGTAGGAACCTTAAGGGCAGGGATCAGGCTACTAACCAATATAGCTTCCATTGTTTTAAAAGCATGGTTTTGGCACTTTTAGTAAATGGCTGCTGATTGACTTAAGAGTATTCAATCTCCTCTCCTTTTGATCCCTATTCTGAAGAAGAAATATACTTTTATTCAGGGTTCCTAAAACATAATCAAAGGATTAGTCCTAGGATTTAGTTGCCTAGAGGACAAATACTAAAATCTGAGCATATAAAACCTTACTCTCCACTCAACTTTTGTTATAACAAGTAGGCTCTCAAAATTGAAGCCTAATCTTTATACAGTTTATCTATTTAAAAGCCTTTTTTTTAGTAAATCTATAATGTAAAAATAAGAGTACTTACTGCCAACAAAAGGATCAGATTGAAAAAAATCCAAGTTTGTATCTGCAACTGGATCTGTCAGTGAACTTGATTCTACAGTAAATGGGTCTTCCTAAAAATAATTTTAAATAAGAAAAAAAAGGGTAACATTTTAAAATAAAATAACATACTTGAAAAATCAACTGATGGTAGTATTAACAAATATTTCTGTGGCATAAAATTCATTTAACACATTTTTCTCTTTCCTTAACATATAATAGTATATAACCCTTCTTGGGAAACCAGCACTAAGAGCATTAACATATAAAATTATTTTTACCTCTTTTGAATGGCTGTCACTATTAAATTCAGGACAAACTTTTTCATTAACAGCTGCAGTAACCACTTCATTTTCATCAGTCACACCAGAAGGCAGTATTTCAGGACTACTTCTTGCCTACAAAATATTAATGCCACATGGACTAACAATTAATTTTCTACTTGGCAGAGGAAACTGACAAAGAATAACCAAAAATTACTAGAAATAAAAAAACAAGCAGAACATATTCATTGAGTGACTTCTATAATCTTTCTTGGGAAAATGGTATCACCAACCATCAAAGTCACTCAGGTCTCCCTTAACCAATTCCCTTTGGTAATCCCTCAGTTAGACTCCATGTCTTAGTGAATCTACCTCCTATCTCTTTCTCAAATTCTTCCTTTCTTTTCCATCTTCACTATCACTATCATCCATATATATCATTTCTGGTCCAAATTACTGTAGTAACCTTCCAACTGCTTTTGTGCCTCCAATATGTGCCCTTCCTATCTATCCTCCTTAAAATAATCATAGTAATAGATCTAAAATATAAATCTAATCTTAACCCTTCAGGCTAAATGTCCTTCAATGGATTCCCATTGCTTTCTGGATTTATAAGAGTAGATAATAAGGCTTAAGAAGTGGCAGGGGCAATCTCCATTTAAGACCATCTTATGGCCCGGCTGGTGTGGCTCAGTGGTTGAACGTCGATCCATGCACCAAGAGGTTGCCAGTTTAATTCCCGGTCAGGACACATGCCTAGGTTGTGGGCCCAATCCCCAGTGGGGGCATGCAGGAGGCAGCCAATCGATGTCCTCTCTCATCGATGTTTCTATCTCTCACTCCCTCTCCCTTCCTCTCTCTAAAATCAATAAAGAAAAAAAAAAAAAGAAGACCACCTTATGTCTTTGAAGAATAATGTAGTAATTTTACCTTTTGTGCTTAAAAGAAAATTCTATAATGTGTCCAACACTGTACTGTCTAAATAAAATCAAGTCTATTAATGTTACATCTCTTACTGCTTAAGTTTAGGCTAAAACAACTCTCACATAGACCATTCAACAGTCTTCTTAATATGTGTCCAGTTCCACTCTCCAATCTATTTCCCACATTTTCTAAAAGGTAAATTGAATCCTGTCACTTCTTGCTTAAAATGCTTAAATGTCTACTCACTGTAGTATGATAAATTCCCCAATGCTTCAAGATAAATCCAAATTTCTTACTCTCTGACCCTTTCTGACCAAAGAGTGATCATTTTTATCCAGGTACACATCACAATCACTCAGGGAATTTGTTTTTAAAATATATGTATCTGGCTCTATCCCAGAAACTCTAGCTCAACAAGTTTGGAGTGGGGCTCAGGCATCTATATTTTGACAAAGTACCAGAGGTAATACAGGTGCCTACTAGGAGAGAGCTACATCTTCTACCAATACTCTACCCACTATCACAAGATAACCTCTGAAAACTTCCCACGACCCTGTGCAGCATGTTTTCTCCCATTTCATACTAATGCTAATGCTGTTTTCTCTGCCGGGAATGTACCACCTTCTCCTCTGCTTACCCCTTTCTCACTTTGAAGGTCATTTGTGAAGTTTTCTCTACATCTTCTCTGAGCCCCCTCCAAGCGGAATATCCCATGCTTCCTTTGTCACAGCCCCTTCACACACTGTTACACTACTCGACTGTATGCTGCTTGAAGGCAGAGTTCTTTTGTCTTTTGTCTCTGTCTCACACATAACACAGCAGCACTCTTGGCACATAGTGGGTGCTCTCTAAATAACGTAAATAAATGTCCTCAACATTAGGAAAGAAAGAATTACTTTCAGCTTTGGGTGAGAATATTTAAAAACGGTTTTTAAAAGTTATTATCTATAGAACTACTGTTTGTTTTTTTTTATCCTCACTTGAGGACATTTTTGCATCCATTTTCAGATAGAGTGGGAGGAAGAGAGGGAGAGAAACATCGATGTGAGAGAGACACATTGACTGGTTGCCACCTGCACAACCCCACCTGGGGCCGGGGACAAATAGCAACCGAGGTACATGCCCTTAGCGGGAACTGAACCCAGGACTCTCTGGTCCGCGGGCTGACGCTCTAACTGCTGAGCCAAACTGGCCAGGGCTAGAACTACTGTTTTGAAAACATGCTGCATAACAAATAGATCAGTTAAATCACATTTTAAAATTGTTAAAATTCTTAGAACTGCTGGATTAGTACCCATTCTTCCTCTCAAAAAAGAGAATCTCAATTGTCCTCAGATGAAGCAAGGCCACATATTTGTATCAGGTATGATGTCAACAAAACTTTGATCTGAATCAATATTTTTTCTGAAGTTAATTATGAAGGTTATGGAACTATTAAACTCACTGGAGACTCCTGGTGTATGGGCTCAGACTCTAGGTTGCTCTGGCCTTCAGCATGCTCATTCAGGTTGGCTGTTTCACTGCTGCTGGTGCTGAGGCTGCAATAATCTGTAGCACCATTTACAAGAATGCTGTGTGGGCTACTGCACCAATTTAATTGATTATTATGGTTTTCCAGTTCTTTCATTTCCATCAGTTTCACTTGCATCTGTCAACACAAAGTAGAAGCAGAAAACAGAATTTATTACCAAAAAGACATGCAATGTAAAAATGACTATACCCCTACACTTGGTCAAGGATAAATTTGCTTCCATATGGAGAATATGCTGGGAATGAAGCATGACTTAGAGATTTCAGTAATCCATCCTAGTAAGTTCTCCTCTTGAAATTCCAATACATATGGATTTGATTTTGCACACCTTTTGAAAGCTCTAAGAACTCTGATTCAAATATCTGCATACTGGCAGTCCTTTAGGGTATAATTAGAAAAAGAAGGGTCAGGGTTTTGGGAAAAAAGAGCAAAGTGACAGAGCAAGAAAACATTTTGTGGTGAAGCTTTAGAAGAGATAGAAGAAGTTGAAGGAGAGTACCTCAAGGCTTTGGAGCCATCCATACTCTCACTGGGAAGAAGAAGAGTATAGACAAAGATAAAATGAGCTTTGGGATTTCTTACTAATGGGCTACAGTTCTAGGAAGTAGTCTCTAAATCAACCTATGCCAAACATGCTAAATAAAAGGCATTCAAAGTTTTGGGTTTTTTAAAAATCCTCACCCGAGGATATTTTTCCATTTGTTTTCAGATAGAGTGAGAGGGAGAGAGAGAGAGAGAGAGAGAGAGAGAAACAATGATGTGAGAGAGACACATTGACTGGTTGCCTCCCACACGACCCCTGCCGGGGACCGAACTGCAACCAAGATATGTATCCTTGACCAAAATTGAACCTGTGACTCTTCGGTCTGTAGGCCGACACTCTAACCTCTGACCCAAACCAGCCAGGGCCACTCAAAGTTTTTTTGATCCCAATATCCAAGTGACTTTATACTCTTGGGACAATCGTGGGACACAGAGGGTAGAAGTAAAAAAATTTACACACACACACATACACAAATGTTGAGGCCAAGTGGCAAGAAAAAGAGTTTATGCCCGGCTGGTGTGGCTCAGTGGTTGAACATCGACCCATGCATCAAGAGGTTGCCGGTTTGATTCCCAGTCAGGGCACATGGCCCAGTGGGGGGGACAATGGATGTTCTCTCTCATCGATATTTCTCTCTCTCTCTCTAAAATCAATAAAGAAAAAAATTTTTTTTAAAAAAAGCTTATTTATACTAACATCTGTAAAGAAAAACAAATTTACAAATAGCGTAAAGAAACTGAGAAGGTAGAATCAAAAAATGTTTCTTAGTGAAAAGGAATATTCTAATTTTTCATAAAGTATATATATTTTAAATGACATTAGGATTCCCTTTATTTATTACCATGCTATGCCTTTTGCTTTTAGCAAATATAAAAATGACCTGCTGACATATCATAAATTAAGGCTCTCTTCACTTAGCCTTATTTTCCCTGTAAGGTTTTTAAGCTGCTCAATTTGAAATCTGTAATTTACCACAGATCTTTCAGGGTCATAACTGGGGAAAGAACACTATTTTGGATTGTGAGACAGATGTAAATCTAACTCTGTCACCTTCTAGTTAGGTGATTTTGGTCAGAGTAACCTCTCCAAGTCTAATCTAAAGGGGAGTAATAATCACCTGTTATATGAAGCAAAAGACATATTTGCAAGAACTCTATCAAGTGTAAAGGACTATGTAAATGATGGACAATGTGTGTGAAAGTGCCTAGCACACTGCATATCCCACTCCTATAGCACTTTTTTCCTCTGTTCCTTTTCCACTAATTCACCCCCACCCTTTTTTTTTTTAAATCCTCACCTGAGGATTTTTTTTTTAATCCTCACTCGAGGATATTTTTCCATTTATCTTCAGATAGAGTGGGAGGGAGGGAAAAAGAGAGACATCGATGTGAGAGAGACACACTGATTGGTTGCCTCCCAAACAACCGAACCAGTGCTGGGGATCAAACCTGCAACCCAGGTATGTGCCACCCTTGACCGAGAATCGATCCCAAGACCCTTCAGTCCACGGGCCAACACTCTAACTGCTGAGTCAAACCGACCAGGGCTAATTCACCCATTTTTAAAAAGTTAAAGATCTAGTCTACAGCCATGCCACCCTGAACGGGCCCAATCTCATCTAAAAAGTTAAAGATTTTGAGCTCTTTGAGGGTAGAGACCACAACTTCTGGTATCAACTTTGTATCTCCAACATCTAGCACAATGATGCATACTGTAAGTGCTTAATATATGTTCACTTAGCCCTGGCTGGTTTGGCTCAGCAGTTAGAACGTCAGCCCGCGGACCAGACAGTCCTGGGTTCGGTTCCCGCTAAGAGCACGTACCTCGGTCACAGTTTGTCCCCGGCCCCATGGGGTTGTGTGGGTGGCAGCCAATCGATGTGTCTCTCTCACATTGATGTTTCTCTCCCTCTTCCTCCCTCTCTTTTCCCGCTCTATGTGAAGATAAATGCAAAAATGTCCTTGGGTAAGGATAAAAAATATATATATATATATGATGTTCACTTAATGAATCCAAGTATTGTGCTTATAAATTTAAATAGTGGGCATCAGGAAGCATATATATCTAACAAATTGGGTACTACACATTTGTAATACACAGCATATATGTGCCTTGTATATTCCTAGTGCTATAGTGCAGTGGCTTATAAACTTTTTTTTTTACTTTAGTCTATATTAAGAAATAGATTTTACATCCTAACTCAGTAAACATATATGTATATATATGGATGTCTCCAAATATATATGTATATGTATACATAAATGTAAACACACATATATAACACACATATAATATAGACACATACATAATCATATGTAGTTTATGTATGATTTTACACACACACACACACACGTACATATAGCGGTGAAACAAGTTTCATGAAGTAATACTTATCCTTACTACATGTAATGCACCCTGGTGTTTCCTATTCTCTATTTCATTTAAAACATTTTTTGCCTGGTCGGTGTGGCTCGGTGGTTGAGCTTTGACCCATGCACCAAGAGGTCACCGGTTCGATTCCCGGTCAGGGCACATGCCCAGATTGTGGGCCAAATCCCCAGTGGGGGACAATGCAGGAGGCGGTCAATGGATGTTCTCTCTCATAGATGTTTCTATCTCTCTCCCTCTCCCTTCCTCTCTCTCTAAAATCAGTAAGGAAAAAATAATTTAAAAAACAGACAAACAAAAACAAAACTTTTTTTTTATCATGACCATTGAATTAATTTCAATACCCACTATAACTTTGCCATTAAAAATTTAAATTGCCAAACTGTTTTCCAAAGTGGCTGTACCATTTACACTAAAATAATACCCACCATACAGATGAAGTTGTAAGTGAATATACTAGCCTATTAAACAATTCTATTTAGGACAATTTGTTCCTCATGGTTATTTCTGAGACAAACAGTAGAATCTTGAACAGAACAAGGCATTCTTGTGTCTGGTTCTTTCATGCAACTGTCACTAAGCCTGTGCTCTTCCTTAGTCTCTAAGTAAACTTAAGGGATATAAAATAAAATAAAAAGTCATGCAATACAAGCTCTTTGTAAACTGTGCAAGAAAAGTGCAATGAACTATAGAACACCTTCAAAATACTTGGATGAAAATAGTATATATTTAAAGTGAGAGGTTCTTTGCTTTTTTCTTGGTGCAAATACTAGGGAAGAAGTAAAAATAAAAATTCAGCAAAAAATAAAAATTCAGTAAGTTAGAAAAATTTTCTTCAGCTATTTCTTTTTTCAGAAAAGCTATATTTTAAGTTTTAGAGAGCAATGAAAGTTTCAGGCTAGTTTACAACCAGATTTTCATTTTTATAGATCCATGGGAATATATACTGCCTTCTGTGGGAAAGACACAAGTAGGTGTGTTTATTCTTTTTTATTTTTGGAAATTTCAATTTAAAATGTTATTTATGACTTTCTTAATAAAATATATTTAATTGCAAAAACAACGTCTCAGAATACAGTATGAAATATTTTACCATATGTGCCCAATGTGTTTATTCTTAAGGTTTGGTGGTCAGATGCAAGGATATAATTCCTTCCACAGATACCAAATATATTCTGGCACACTTGGTAGTACAGTTTACTGAAGTTATTTGTCTTGCTCACAAACAGTTTTATATTCTGAATGATAATACCAAGTCCTTTCTTCTTTTCTTATTTATGCTCCTTCCTTTGAAAGAAGTCCTCTTTCAAAAAAGTCAAAGAAAACAAAAAGACAAGCCACAGATTGAGAGAAATTATTTGCAAATCAAGTATTTGATAAAGAACTTATATCCAGAATATATATTTTTAAAACTTGTAATTTAAATAACAAGATGACAACCCAATTTAAAAAATGGGCAAAGGATTTAAGTAGACATTTCATCCAAGGAGATATATGAATGGCTAATAAGCACATGAAAAGATACTCAACACTGCTAGTCATTAAGAAAATACAAATTAAGAAACACCATGGGATACCACATTACACCTACTAGAATAGCTATGATAAAACAATAGATAATGAAAGTGTTGGTGAGAATGTGGAGAAACTGGAACCCTCTGATATTGCTGGTGGGAATGTAAAATGGTATAGCCACTTTGGAAAACAGTTTGGCAATTTAAAGTTAAAAAAAAAAAGTTGAGCATAACTTTACAATATAACTAACTATTCCATACCCAAGAGAAATGAAAACCTATGTCCACACAAAGAATTATATGCAAATGTCCATAGCAGCATTATTCATAATAGTCCAGAAGTAGAAAGACTCCAAATGTCCATTATCTGGGAATGAATAAACAAACTACCTATAAACATTTAATGGAATATAATGTTGATATATGCTACAACATAGATGAATCTAAAAAACATTATAGCTTCAGGTTGTTCAAATTCAAAATAAAAGGAATGGGCTATGTCCAAAAAAATAAATGGAGTCACTTTAAATGGAGCCATAGCTGTCATGCCAGAGGTACTGCTTTGCACATCTTATGCTCAAACCTCTGGAATGTTGTTTTTTTTTAAACCTCTGGAATGTTAAACAAGGCAAAATAACCTTTGGACTGGGCCTAGGTGGTGTGTGTCCCAAAGAACTGTCTGCAAAATAACAAGAAAGTAGTTATTATGACTACTGGACCGATGGCTATTGGACTGAAAATTAAAAACAATGTTTAAGGGGAGGGGGTGGCAGGGGCTGGGTGGAGGTAGGCAAAGGCAGGGAAAATGGGGGTCATATGTAACAGTGTCAACAACAACAACAAAAATCAATGTTTAAAATTAACATCACTATGTTAATGTTATCTGCACCAAAAGAAATGCCTTCCTTCTATTGATGTAATTATTCCCCTTCCCTTTCTCATAAATACCCATTTGTCTCCTAATAAGAACACTATATGGGCTTCTGCCTAAACCACCATGTCCCAAATAGCCATTCTTACTGATCTCAAATAAATGCTTTTTTTGCTTCTCACTTTGAAAGGCCCTTTTATTTTTAAGTTAACAGCTACATGATCTCTATCTAACCATCCTACTATCATTCAATAAAATATTCTCCATTTAGGAAGGCCCAGAAATAACAAAGCAAAGGATCTATATGCTGGACCCACCACAACAATGCACATTTATCTATATAAAAAACAATGTCTGCCCTGGACGGTTTGGCTCAGTGGTTGGAGCATCAGCCTGCGGACTAAAGAGTCGCAGGTTAGATTCCAGTCAAGGGCACATATCTTGGTTGCAGTTCGTCCCAGGCCCTGGTCGGGGTCATGTGGGAGGCAACCAGTTGATGTGTCTCTCTCTCCCCCCTCTCTCCCCCTCCATCCCACTCTATCTGAAGATAAAACAGAAAAATATCCTCGGGTGAGGATTTAAAAACAAACAAAAAAACAATTTTCTAATTTAAAAATTAATGGTTGCCAAACAAGCAAAGCTGATTTCAAAATTAGAATCACAAAAAGAAAGATACTGGGTTATTATTTATAAAAATAAGCACATTTATTTAGCATTTATGTATCAAACACTACTAAAATGTCTTATAGGTTTTGCTTCATTTAATCCTCATAGCAGTCCTGGGAGGTTGAGGTATTGTTAATTCTCCAATTTTAAAGATGAGGAACCTGATGCTAAAGTGATTCAGATAGTAAGTGGCAGAGCCAGCACTTTAACCTAAACCATCTTAACCATACACAAATTATTATCACACACACAAAATAAGTGATAGTTTGTGACAGATGACAAAAAACCTGCTTGTATGAATTGACTGAAAAATGAGTAATAAATTAGGCAGAGGGAGAAGGAGCAGAAGCCGAGAAAGTATTATTTACTAAAAGAATATGTAAGGGCTCATTTGAGTGTGTTTCTCACATTTCTTGCTGCTGCAAAGACTTACTGAACTGATTTCCTGCTGTGAATCTTGCAGGTGCTGCTGAAGCGGTCCCAGCTGGGCCTTCCCTGACTCCACACTCTCCTCCAATTCTGCTGTTTCTTGCTGTAGGCGACTGAGCTCTTCCCTAGCTTTTGCAAGCTCTTCTTCATATGTGGAGATCTGCGATTCTTGACTAGTTAATTCAGCTTTCAGGGATGAGATCTATTATATGGAGGTGAATGAGAAGAAAGGGGGATTTAAAAAAAGATGCCATTAAAACGTTCCATAATACAACATTTTTATTTGTTTAGTTTAATATTTTGGTATTTTTTAATATAAATTTTTGATAGAAAAGAGCAATTAGGAAACAAATAGTTAAAGGCACAGGTACCATACTTCCAAATAAAATTCAGAAAAATAGTACATTAAGTGCCCTATTTTCCCTAAAGAAGGCCTGTAATTTCTGGATGAACCATGTTCTATTTCCTTCATGTGTCCAGTGTTGATCAGAGATTGCCACCTAACAACAGCACTTACCAGCTGGGCCTCCTCAGCGCATTTCTTTCTGACTTCCTTGAGTTGTTCCTCCAGCTGGGCTTTCTGCTCATCCAGTCCATCAAGGAGTTCCTGTACTTGCTGTTTCTGGGCCTGTAGTTTTTGCAGATTAGTATTCTCTTTTTGAACTTCATCTTGAAGATCCTGAAATACAAGAAAAGGAACGTACTTATTCTCTTTGGAGGCAGGGGAAGATTAAGTCAACAATTTTTAAGAGCCTATCTCAAGGGAAAATAAAGTCTTGTCTTTTTTTTTTCTTTACTGATTTTAGAGAGAGAGGAAGGGAGAGGGAGAGAGAGTTAGAAACACTGATGAAAGAGAACATCAACTGGTCGCCTCCTGCATGTACCCCACCGAGGATTGGGCCCACAACCTGGGCATGTGCCCTGACTGGGAATCAAACCGGCGACCTCTTGGTGCATGGGTCAACGCTCAACCACTGAGCCACACCAGCTGGACCAGTCTTGTCTTATTAAGTGTATTGTGTTGGTGGATTGGAGGACTCATAGCTTTAAATACAATCTTTACTTGAGGACCTCTTCCCTAGATTCCAGATTTAGATATCCAATTTGCTTACTCAAATCTGTCCTTGGACATATGAGGACCTTCGCTAATATGTCAAAATCAGAACTCCTGACATCCCCCACCCCCAAATCTGCCTCAGCCTTATCCTCTATCTTCCCCCTCCCTTTCAGTTCCTTTGGCTAAAAAATACGTCATCATCTCTGACTCTTCTTTTTCTTTAACATCTCAGCTCTAATCTGTCAGTTATTTTCAGTACAGCAGCCATTGTTAAAAACTTATGTTAGATGATGTCACTCCTCTACTCAAAACTCTACACTGACTACCCATCTCCCTCCCTGTAAAAACCAGTCCTAACAATAGCCCTCCATGATCCTATCTTCCAACTTCATTTCCTACTGCTCTCTTTCTTGCTTGCTCTATTTCAGCCATACTGGCCTCACTTGCTCCTCAAACATGCCAGATATGTTCTCTTCTCAGGATCTTTCACTGATTATCCTCTCTTCCTAGAAAGTTCTTCCCCCAAGTATCCACATGCTCAATCTCTTGTCTCTTTCAAGTTTTTGCTCAACTGTTACTTTCTCAGTGAGGCCTTCCTCAGCACCACCACTACCACATCCCTCCCCTCCTCTTCTTCATATATAGCATATAATTTTATTTACTTTCTGTAACAGATTTATTGATAACTCACATGCCATACAATTCATCCACTTAAAGTGTACAATTCAATGGTTTATTTTTTACCCTCACCCGAGGACATTTTTCCATTTTTTTGTTCAGATAGAGTGGGAGGGAGAGAGAGAGAGAGAAACATCGATGTGAAAGGGACACATCGACCCAACCAGGGCCGGGGACAAATTGCAACCGAGGTACATGCCCTTAGCGGGAACCGAACCCGGGTCTCTCTGGACCGCAGGCCAACGCTCTAACCGCTGAGCCGAACTGGCCAGGGCTTCAATGGTTTTTAGTATATTTACAGAGATGTGCAATCATCACCATCAAAACAATTTTAGAACATTTTCATCACCCCCCCAAAAAAAACCCCATACCTAGCAAATCATGATCACTCCAAAAAATGGAATCATACATGTGGTTTTTTGTTACTGGCTTCTTTGTTGCTTAGAATGTTTTCAAGGCTCATTCGTATTGGCTTAAATAATTATTTTTTAAAACTTTATTAAGGTATGTATGCCCTGGCCAGTTTGGCTCAGCGGTTAGAGCGTTGGCCTGTGGCCCAGAGAGGCCCGGGTTCGGTTTCCACTAAGGGCACATACCTTGGTTGCGGTTCATCTCCAGGCCCAGTTGGAGTCATGAGGGTGGCAAGCAGTTGATGTGTCTCTCTCACATCGATGTTTCTCTCTCTCTCTCTTCCTCCCTCTCTCCCTCCCGCTCTATCTGAAGATAAAATGCAAAAATATCCTCAGGTGAGGATAAAAAAAAAAACTTAAAAAAAAAAACCCAAAAACCTTTATTAAGGTATAATTTACATATCATAAAACTTGCCTGCTTTAAGTATGCAATTTATAAGTGTTAATGAATCTATACAGTTGTGCAAGCATCACCATATTCCAATTTTAGAACACTTGCATCACCTAAAAATCTCCTTCATACTCTTTTTCAGTCAACCCTTATTCTCATTTCTAGCCCTAGGCAACTAATGACCTGCTTTCTATCGTTCAAGTTTTGCCTTTGTAGAAACTTCACAAAAAACTGAATCGCATAATATGTACTGTATGTGGCTCCTTACACCTAGTATAATATTTCTGAGATTCATCTGTGTTGTTGCATGTATAAGTAGTTTGTCCCTTTTTATAGATTAGTATTCCTTTGCATGAATATACATTTGATGGACATTTATTTAGATTGTTCAAGTTTGGGGCTCTTATAAGCAATAGAGCATATAATTTATCTTGTTTATTTTGTTGTTGCTAATCCTCACCCTAAGATATTTTTACATTGATTTTTAGATAGAATAGAAGGAAGGGAGGGAGGGAGAGCTAGAGAGAGAAACCTGCAACCCAGGTATATGCCCTTGACTAGAATTGAACCCTTGACTCTTCTGTTGGTAGGCTGACACTCTAACCACTGAGGCAAACTGGCCAGGGCTTGTTTATGGTTTTAATCCTTGCACTAGAATGTAAGTTCCATGAGTCCAGGGATATTTGTGAGTTTTGTTCACTGCTGCATTCTCAGTTACCAGTATGCAAGAGGCACTCCATAAATATTTAGTGAATGATGAATGACATCACAAAGATGTCAATTATCTCCTAATTAATCTATACATTCTAATGAGAATTCTAACAAGGTTTTTCAAGGAACCTGACAAAATATATTAGGGCCCTGGCCAGTTTGGCTCAGGGGTTAGAGTGTTGGACCATGGACAGAAGGGTCGTGGGTTCAATTACTGGTCAAAGGCACACACCTGGGTTACAGGTTTCCCTCTCTCTCTCTCTCTCTCTCTCTCTCTCTCTCTCTCTCTCTCTCTCTCTCTCTCTCCCTCCCTCCCTCCCTCCCTTCCTTCTACTCTATCTAAAAATATCCTACGGTGAGGATTAACACAAATAAAAATAAAAACCTATCTGGAAGAACAATGAGAAAAAAAAGCAACATTATAAAATGTAAAAGAACTTACCCTACCAGATATGAATTATTGAAAAGCTAAAATAATAAAGACAGTTTGGCATTGATTCAGGGATAATCAAACAGACTAAAAGAACAAAAAAAAATAATTTAGACATGAATATAGGCATATACAGAAAAGAAAAATGATGCCAAGACATGACATTAAAATTGATTGGAAGAAACGAGAACTATTCAGTAAATGATGCTGGGCATATCCACGTGGCCAAAAAAAAAAAAAAAAATTAAACTAAGTCTCTAATTGATACCAATCAGAAAATAAATTCCAGGTATACTACAGATCAAAATGTGAAAGACAAACTTTAAAATGTATAAAAGTAAATACAGATCTCAGCGTAGGAAAGAATTTCACCACACACACACACAAAGAAATAATTTTGGAAATGCTATACTTATCCATTTATCTATGTGCCAGGCCTTATGCTTAATGATTAAAAACTACAGAGATTAAAAAAAAAAAAAAAGGGAAATCTCTGTATCTTCTGCTTAATTTGCTGTGAATCTAAAATTTTTCTAAAAAATAAAGTCTATTAAAAAAATACAAGGGAGATAGATGAAAGCAGCCATTGCCATCATTACCACCATGAAACATAGTAGCCGAAAGAGACTGATATCCTCTGACAATTGGATTCCTCATCTGAACCACAGAATGGTACATTACTAGTATCACTGTGGATGTACATGAGAGAGGTTAATGCATTACATATAAATGACTCCATAGGGAATTAAGACTTAGTTCTCTCTAGGAACCATAGGAGAAAGAAGAGGGGATTGATAACTCTAAGGCACACTGGCAAAGAGGTGGGCCGAGATCTCAAAGAGGGTGAAGGAAAGTTATAAACACAAGTTTTTAAAATAATCTTTTTAATAACATACTATTCAAAGGTCCCAATAATTATTTATCAGAATATTCAAGAACAGAAGAAAAACTTAAAAGAAGGTTTCTAAATTATTTCATTTTATACAAGACAGCACAGTATCATCATAATAGCAAACACTTTCAATAGAGCTTACAATGTACTAGGTACTCTTCCAGGCTTTTTACATATATTAACTAATTTATAATCTATATGACAGATCTATAAGGTAGGTATAATTATTATTCACATTTTACAGATGAGAAAACTGAGGCACAGGTGGTAGCTTGTCTGAAGTTACAGTTAGTAAGAGATGGATTCAGACTAGGTTCTGCCTCCAGAGTCTGCGCTCTTAACAGCTATGTGCGCTCTTAACCACTATGTTATACTGTCTGTAGACTAAATGTCTCACACGTGTGCCACTATTTTTCAAATACAGGCATACTTCAAAGATATTGGATGTTCGGTCCAAACCACTACAGTAAAGCAAACGTTGCAATAAAGTGAGTCACATGTTTTTTTTTTGGTTTCCCAGTGCATATAAAGGTTATGTTACTACTATACTTTAGTCTATTAAGTGTGCAATACATTATGTCTTAACAAACAATGTGCATACCTTAATTTAAAAATATTTTATTGCTAAAAAATGCTAACCATCATCTGAGCCTGTTGGAAAAATGGCACCAATAGAATTGCTCAATACAGAGTTGCTACAAACCTTCAAATTATAAAAATAAAAAATAAAAAAATGCAATAATATGTGAAGTGCAATAAAAAGAATGCTATGCCTGTGTATGTAGATGCTTCTGTGATTAAATAAAATTTTGAATAATGCTTTTTATAATTGCTTTTCATCTTAAGTTTTCTCAACCAACTAATTAAATCTAAAATTTTATTATCATGCTACTCTCTTTAAAAACTTTATTTAAAAGGGCCAACACAATGATAATCATCATGAAAGACTTGTCTAGTGCTCTCATTTCATGAGTCTATGTGATTACAGATTCATAATGGAGAGCACTATACTTTATCATTAATTTACCAGCAGCACCTAAATTTTTCTCAAGCCTAAATTTTTAACCTTACCTACACTGTTAACTGATCCATAGTCAAATACAGAGATATTGCTTTACATATGCACCTGGCATTGGCTCTCAATAAACACATGCTAGCTTTCACTGTCCCTCCCTTGATTCATAATTGTTTTTTCGGCTTCTGTTTCTTCCTATTCCATATGTCCAACTTTCTTTTAAAATACCTCATCAGATATGGGCATTCTTTAATCACTCTTCCACTTTAAAAATAGATGATGGTTTCCTCTTATCTGCAGAATAAAGTAAAACTAGCTACAAGACACATTAGAACCTTCAAATCTGGACCCCAAGTTACCCTTCTTCTACTACCTTCTTTTTCTTACATTCACCTGTGCCCAATCTCAAAAGACTCTCTTCCTGCCCTGGCCGGTTTGGCTCAGCAGTTGGAGCGTTGGCCTGCGGACCAGAGTGTCCTGGGTTCAGTTCCCGCTAGGGGCACGTACCAAAAAAAAAAAAAAAAAAAGACTCTCTTCCTTTTCTAAGCCATTTCCTCTCCCTTTAAGGCCCTTCCCCACCATTGCTAACTGGAAACTCACTAACTACTCTTAAATTTGGCCCAGCCAAATTTAATCTCCTCTGACCCACCTTGAGCTTCTTATATCTGTGCTCTTACAGCAGTTTGTACCTAACCTCTATTATCACACTTAGTATACTGTACTATAAATTGCTGAAGGATAGAGCCAATCTCTCAGCCTTCTTTGAGGTTCTGCAATCTAGTATAATGCCTAGCACATTCCAAACAATGATTAAGAAATGATTGATAACTATCACAAGGATTCTAGTATCTGGGAGAAACTATTGGGAAATGTGCCTGAGGCCGACAGAAAGAAAGTACTTGTTCTTTTAACATACTGGAAAAAGTTTCACTCTCTATTCAACCTATAGCTAAATATTAATACTAGCCTCAAATTGATCTATTGATAAAATGCCCTTTGTTAAATTAAAATACCTAAATTCCTATTCATGATTTTTATAGTTTGTAGATGAAGACTGATTTGATATTTAAAATTTCCGTTATATGGAAATAATCTTTACTGCCTTAGCATGTTACTGTGTCATATACCTTTATTGTGTTTTTAAGTTTATACATTTGTTTTATACATTATATTATGGACTATTCTTACTCTTTAGGAAGGCAGAACAACTGCTTCACTTTAACACAGTAGCTTGAGTAACTACAGTAGTTTGGGAAATTCTTATAATTCAATTATAAAAGATTTTAAAGAGTTAAAAAAATTTTTTTATTTATTGATTTGAGATAGAAACATCCATTTGTTGTTCCACTTACTCATGTGTTCGTTGGTTGATTCTTTTTTTAAAAATATGTTTTTATTGATTTTTTAGCGAGGAAGGGAGAGACAGAAACATCAATGTGAAAGAGAAACATCAATCGGCTGCTTCCTGCACGTCCCCTACTGGGGATCAAGCCTGCAAGCCGGATATGTGCTCTGACCGGGAATCGGACAGGGAATCGAACCAGGACCTCTCAGTCCATGGAACAACGTTTATTCCACTAAGCCACACCGGCCGGGCCAATTATAAAATATTTTATAAGAGTGCCACCTGCAGCCCTGGCCAGTTTGGCTCAGCAGTTGGAGCGTCAGCCCGTAGACCAGAGAGTCCCGGGTTCAGTTTCAACTAGGGGCACTTACTTCGGTTGCAGTTTGTCCCTAGCCCTGGATGGGGTTGTGTGGGTGGCAACCACTTGATGTGTCTCTCTTGCATAGATGTTTCTCTCTCTCTCTTCCTCCCTCTCTCCCTCCTGCTCTATCTGAAGATGAATTAAAAAATGTCCTTGGGTGAGGATTAAAAAAAAAAAAAAAAAGAGTGCCACCTGCAAACCTAAAGTAATTTTATTATTTTGAGATTATAATTCGTTGTAAATGTTTTATTATATTATATATAGCAGATATATAGTAAAGTATATAAAATTATTATATAGTTTATATATAATGATATGCTGGCCCAAAAAGCAGTTTTTAAGAATACTGGGGGAAATTTTTTTTTCCTTTTCCTTTAATTAAAAATGTTCAGAGGTGGGAATAGGAAAAATGTTACCTATCTCTATCCTCAAATATTCTAGTCTGATTTCCCATCCTCTCCTAAACCCCAAAGAAAAATGTTAGACTTCACATCTGTAATAATATGTTATTATAATTAGATGTAATTTGATGTCTCTACTTTTACTGTAAATCTAATAAAGAAAAATAAAATTTACCTTAAAAAGTCATATAATATAAGAAAAATGTCTAGGACATAATGCTAATTGTTAATGGCTGAATATAAGGCCTGAATCACAAATATAAAGCCATTTATGTATACTCATAGAAAATACAGTAAAAATATTAATGGTTCTCTCTAGAATGTGAAATTGTGGAGTTTTTTTCTTTTTATATTTTTCTATATTTTACAAGATTTCTATATTTTATGAGATTACTGTGGACCCATATTACTTTTATAATCAGGAAATGTCCAAAAAAATGACAATTTCCACATAAGTATCAGTATCCAGATATACTTGGCTATTTTATTTTGGTATAGATTTGCTTATCCTGAGACTAAGTGAATGCATATCCCCCTCCCTGTCACCCCCTCCCCCTCCTCCTCCCCCCATGACTAGGGCAATGGCAGGTACTCCTAGCAAACAGTATCATCCACTACACTAGGATAATTTTATCTTTCCGTTATGATGGCCCATTGGGAAAATTCTTTCCTGAATCAGTGCACGATCTCAGCACTATCAAATGTCATCTCATCAAGTGACTGACTGATGACATTTGCAGATGCCTTCATAGGAAGCCTCTATTTTATTTCTTCTCTTTTTCAAAACATTTCTTTATTAATTCTGTTTAAATTAGAGTTACTTTCTTATTTATTGCCCCCCCCCCCACGGTGTATCTGAGAGTTATTTTCATATTGTGTTGTACAGCTATAGAAGTTACATTTTTACCTTGCACTTCCTTCATGTAATATTTATTTCATTCTTTTGTAGTTTATATTTTGGTTCCTGTCTTACACTATTAATGACATTAATGAATTTTTCTCTTAAAAGAGAATTTTGTGTTTAAGGTGAATCTAAGACATGGTTTAGAATAGGTTGACACTGACAGACTTAAGGCCTTTGAAGATTTATTTTTCAGACGATATTATTCAAATTCTTAAACATTAAACAAGGTCTGTAAAACTGGGCTTCATTTGAGTCTCCCGCTCCTTCTATATTAGCTGTTTTGCTATTCTGATAATTTAGAAAAGTGAAATGATGTAACTAAACACATTAATGAAATTCATCTAATGTCTTCCTGTCCCCTCTAGGTTCTAAATGAAAAGAAGCTAGCTTCACCCTGGCTGGTGTGGCTCAGTGATTAGAGTATGGGCCCTTCCTTCCACCAACAGATCATGGGTTTGATTCCCAGTCAAAGGCATGTACCTGGGTTGCAGGTTCTATCCCTGGCCCCAGCACATGTGAGGGAGACAACCAGTCGATGTGTCTTTCACATCAATGATTCTCTCTCTTTCTCCCCTTCCCTGTCTCCCTTCCACTCTCTCTAAAAATCAATGGGAAAAATACCCTCAGGTGAGAATTAACAAAAAAAGAAGCTAGCTTTGTCAATAAAAACTTACCTGGGCACAACTTGCCTCAGCAAAAATAATTTTATTAGTTGAATTAAAGGATCCTGCAAATTTTGTCTATAAGAATCCCATATGAGCCCAGCTGGTGTGGCTCAGCGGTTGAGCATGGACCCATACACCAAGAGGTCGACGGTTCAATTCCCAGTCAGGGCACATGCCCAGGTTGTGGTCCCAATCCCCAGTGGGGGGTATACAGGAGGTGGCCAATCGATGTTCTCTCTCATCGATGTTTCTATCTCTCCCTCTCCCTTCCTCTCTCTCTAAAAAAAAAAAAATCAATAAAAAAAAATTTTTTTTTAAAAAGAATCCCATATGATCTAAAATGATCCTTCACACAGATAACTTTTATTTTTTCTATTACATAAATTTTATGTAAATACTCTCCTGCTGTATAAAATAATTTAACAGTACAGTTAATTGAATGTTCCCTTGATCATTCCTCCTATCCTAGTCCCCTTCCTAAAAGCAACACTGGTCAACAGTTATGCCCTATTTTCCATGATCATGCCCTACTTGCCTACCTGTGCCATCAACAGCAAAAGAAAGGAGGTCAACAGCACTTAGAGAATGGCAAGGATGAAGTGAACAAGACTACTGAAATACAGTTCCAAGGTTCGTTTTAGAAAAATACCAAAGCTAGCCATATCCAAGGTTCTTCATCCAGGAATGAAGGGATCCTTGAGCTGGGATCTTGGCTTCATAAAAAAAAAAAAAAAACTTCAGCTCTGGCTGGTTTGGCTCGGCAGTTAGAGTGTCGGCCCACGGACCAATGAGTTGAGGGTTCGATTCCGGTCAAGGACATGTACCTTGTTGCAGTTCGTCCCCTGCCCTGGTCAGGGTTGCACGGGAGGCAACTAGTCAATGTGTCCCTCTCATGTCAATATTTCTCTCTTTCTCCTCCTCGCTCTCTCTCACTCACTCCCTCCCTCTCCATCTGAAGATAAATGGAAAAATATCCTCAGGTGAGGATTAAAATAAATAAAAAGAAAATTTCAGCCCTGGTCGGTTTGGCTCAGAGGTTAGAGTATCAGCCCACGGACCAAAGAGTTGTGGGTTCGATTCTGGCCAAGGGCACGTACCTCGGTTGCAGTTCGGTTCCTGGCCCTGGTTGCGGTCCTGCGGGAGGCAACCAATCTCTCTCTCTCTCTCTCTCTCTCTCTCTCTCTCTCTCTCTCTCTCTCTCTCTGTTGCGCCCCCCCTCCCCACATCTGAAGATAAATGGAAAAATATTCTTGGGCGAGAATTCAAAAAAAAAAAGGAAAAGAAAACTTTAAGGAAACTGTCTAGTTTTCTAGAAATCACACAAGTTACTGAAAACTCATTCCTACCCCTCATACCCCATGAAGTACTACAAGGGTTGTGAAAATAAAATTTAAACAAATACATAAAAACTTGTAGTTAAAGAGTAAATTAATTCATTTTAGCAACCCTAGTCAGTTGTATAATTGAAAAACATTAAGTACTAAATCCACGAAATATTAGTAACACAAATATGTTTGCACATTTCATATAAAATACAGAGTAAAAAATAAACAAAAGGACACTAATTTATGAATAAAACACTTACTTATATTTAACTGATTAAAAAACTTTATAGATTAAACCAAAACTAGAAATAATTAGATACTTTCATTATGTTGACCTAATTCTCAAAATAGAAGTTACAGAACTATTCTTAATATAAACAAGTATCAATTGTATGGAAAGATGTTTAAGTCAAGGAATAGAAAAGGAGTCTATTAAACTAGGATGGGTGTTAGAAGACCTCACTAACAGCCTGCCTTTATTTCCCAATCATATGCTTCCCAGCATGTTCTAAGAGCATTATCACTAGGAAAAGAATGTTGAGCTCATGTATCTAATTTTATTTCCACCCAAAATAAGTCATCCCTCTTCATCTAAGAAAATAAACACACAGCCCTGGCCGGTTTGGCTCAGCGGTTGGAGCACTGGCCCACGAACCAGAGAGTCCGGGGTTCGGTTCTGCTGGGGGCATGTACCTCGGTTGCAGTTTGTCCCCGGCCCGGTTGGGGTCATGTGGGTGGCAACCACTTGATGTGTCTCTCTCACATTGATGTTTCTCTCTCTCTTTCTTCCTCCCTCTCTCCCTCCTGCTCTATCTGAAGATAATTGCAAAAATGTCCTCGCGTGAGGATAAAAAGAAAAGAAACACACAAACAACTAACTGAATTAAAATAAAAAAAACAACCACCATGGACAGTTACTACGAATTACTGAACCTTTACTGATAAAGTATAAATAGTTTGGAGCTTCTTTTACATGAGGGTAACATGAACACAATGAAAAAGTCTGACTCTTCATGACATGTACTGTGCTACCAATCCTTTTTGTCTGTGGTTTCTGAGTGGGTCTTGTCCTGTTTTTAACTTCATGCATAAAATTGAATGTATTCATTTATGTTGTCAACCACTTCCTTAAAATTATCTCCATGTAACACTACCTTTTTAAAAAAATTGATTTTAGAGAGAGAAAGGGGGGGAGAGAGAAACAGCAATATAAGAGAGGCCCATTGATTGCCACCCCAACTGGGGACCAAACCCAAAACCTGGGCATATATGCCCTGACTGGGAATCAAATCTTTTGGTGTACGGGACAACACTCCAACCAACTGAGCCAGGACCCATTTAACAATATCTTAATCAAATACAGTAAAAGATATGATCCAAGGTACAATTTCTAAGCTTAAGGAGCTCATAATACGGGCTAGAAGATACCGGAATCTATACACATACTCACTCAAATAGCAAAATATGGTAACATACTGGACATGTCATAAAGTGGATATACTCTACTGTGGAATTTCCAACACAGGAAAGACTGGTGTACTGAAGGGACAGAGAAGAAAAAGCTTAAGAAAAGTGGTGGGATTTGAATTGGGCTTTAAGGTATGAGTGGAATTCACATAAGCAGGGAAGTAGGGAACATTTTAGATTGCAACAACAAAAAGTATAAGAATAGGAATAAGAAAGAATGTTGTAGGCACACAGTGCGGAGACAGAAAATAAAATAATAAGTAGTGCCCAGCCGGTGTAGCTCAGTGGTTGAGCATCAACCCATGCACTGGGGGTGGGGTAGGGGTTGCTGGTTTGATGCCCAAGTTGTGGGCCCAATCCCCAGTGGGGGGCATGCAGGAGGTGGCCAATCGATGTTCTCTCTCATCGATGTTTCTCTCTCTCTCTCCCTCCCTCCCTCTCCCTTCCTCTCCCTCTCTAAAATCAATAAAGAAAAAAAATATATTTTTAAAATAAGTAGTAAAAGAGGAGGGGCTTGTATCTCATCTTTTTTTCTATCTCCAACGCACCCATGAGGTATGACATTCTCCCATCATTAACAGTAGCCCTGGCAGTAAATATTTTCACATATGAGAGTCATGATACTAAAATTAGTTCAGGGCCCCGGTCGGATGGCTCAGTTGTTTAGAGCATTGTCCATACACCAAAAGGTTGTGGGTTCGATTCCCAGTTGGGGTGCATATGGGAGGCAAATGACTGATGCTCCCCCGCCCCTAAAAGTAATAAACATATCCTCGGGTGAGAATTAAAAAAAATAATAATAATAAATAAATAAAATTAGTTTTGGAAGAAGGCAAGAAGAGGATGGGATAAGCACTTATGCTCTGACTTTAAATTTTTAGGTGTTAGGTGATAAGGGTGGCAGTAGTGAGAAAGAAAAACACTGGCAGAAATAGTAAAGTCCGATGTGGAGCTTGACATTGAAGGGAGGGTAATAAGGAGATGACAGTATCCTACAGAATAATACTACTAATCAGAACATCTATTAAACTTTTACCCGGTGCCAATCACTGTGAGACACTTTACCTGCATTATCTTATTTTATACTTATAGCAACCCTGAGTGTTTGGTGTTTTTATTATCCCATGTTACAGAAGAGAAAACTGTAACTTGTAGAGGAGTTATTTAGATAAAAAATCTAGAAAGAGCCAGAACCAGGAACTGAATTCAAGTCTGTCTGATACCAAGTTGTTCCTATAAATGTCTATGCAAAACAAGAAAGAAGACATATGAGGGTGAATTTCTAAATATTTGCTGACTACTCAGAAGAAAAATTTCAATAAAACTGTATGTAGGCAGTTTAAGGTAAAGAAATTAGAAAATAAGCACTAGGAGTTACAATTACTTACAGATTTTAATTATCCATGTTATTACTACCTTCTCCTCTTAACAACAAGCCCAAACCATAAACATTGAGATAGAATGATCTTTTATAGCCTTTTCCCCTTGGATCACTTTGGGCCTAATTTCTCCATAGAACTTGATAAATTAGCAGTATACCTCATGAGTTAAGAGTGGTCATCTCATAAAATTAAATTTGAGGTTAATCACTGGCTTAGTTTTCAAGAAAAAAAATTTTGAACTAAAAGCTTTCAATATGTAGTTCATGGGACTACAGACATGAAACAAAAATTTAGAATTTAATTATGCAGCAGATGTCTTCATTTTACTGAATTAGGAAGACTATATAAATGCAAAACAAACAAAAGTAACTGGTCTTTTGGCCCTTTGGTCACACATAAAGAGGCTTTGAAAATTTGGTTTCTAGCTTAAGATACGAGCTCATATAACTACCTGTGACTTTATAAAGAAAGAGAAAAGCAAGAACACTCAGAAAAGCCAAGTTTGGATTAGGCAGACACTCACTGATAGGTCAAAATGTCCTTACTTCCCGGACCCTGATGCCTTCATATTGGCATTTCTCATTAGCATCTACATTAGGAAAGTGGGGTCAGAAAGAAGCAGTGAAATTCATATTCTTTAATTCTGCTATTGATTAATAGCTCCAAAAAACTGTCTTTTGCCAGAGAAATTAGAAAATAAGCACTAGGAGTTATAATTACTTACAGATTTTATTTTATTAAAAAAACTTTTTTTTCCTTTAATGATTTTACAGAGAGAGGAAATGAGAGAGAAAGAAATAGAAACATTGATGAGAGAGAACATCGATTGGCCGCCTCTTGCATGCCCCCCACTGGGGATCCGGCCCACAACCTGGGCATGTGTCCTGAATGGGAATCGAACCGGCGACCTCTTGGTGCATGGGTCGATGCCCAACCACTGAGCCATGCCGGCTGGACTACAGATTTTAATTATCCGTGTTATTACTAGTCTGTGCCTCACTACCAATGGGTAAATCAGAGTTAATCCTATAGATAATGAAATCTATGTATTACCACTTCTGAGTAAGTCGTCTTGTGCTTCAGAAAATTGAAAATGATCACTAAAATAAAAAGTTAATTGCCCTGGCCGGTTTGGCTCAGCAGTTAGAGCGTCGGCCTGCGGTCCAGAGAGACCCGGGTTCGGTTCTCGCTAAGGGCATGTACCTCGGTTGCAGCTTGTCCCCGGCCCTGGTTGGTCGTGCGGGTGGCAGCCACTCGATGTGTCCCTTTCACATCGATGTTTCTCTCTCTCTCTCTTCCTCTCTCTCCCTCCCACTCTGTCTGAACAGAAAATGAAAAAATGTCCTCGGGTGAGGATAAAAAAAAAAAGTTAATTATTTGTAGATGTCAATTATCCATGTCATCTTAGTCTAGTGTCTCATATTGGAATGGAATGAGTAATAGATCTACTAATTCAAACTCAGTATTTTTATGTATTTATTTATTGATTGATTATTAATCCTCATCTGAGGATATTTTTCCATTGATCTTTAGATAGAGTGGAAGGGAGTGTGTGTGGGGGGCAGAGAGAGACATCGAAGTGAGAGAGATACATTGACTGGTTGCCTCCCGCATGACCTCCACCGAGGCTGGAAGTGAAAACTGCAACCAAGATATGTGCCCTTGACTGGGAATCGAACCTGAGATCCCTCGGTCTGCGGGCCAGTGCTCTAACTGCTGAGCCAAACTGGCCACGGCTACTAATGCAAAGTTTTAATCCAACATTCTTTTTCTGTGAACGTATGTTTGACCATTACAACTTGGTCTGTGCCAACTATGCTCCAAGATGCCTTTTATTTATAGTACCCAAAGCAAAAATTTAAAAATTTAGAATTCTTATGCCAATTATACATCTGGATTTAGCAAAGCTTACAGTTTAACATATACCTTACCATCACCACTAAGTAAAGAAGGATAAGCAAATCACAAAGAAATTTTGACTGACAACAAAACTATAATTATAAGAAATCAAATAGTCAAGGATAGCACATTTAGCCTAAAAGGAACAATGTAAATTTTAGTATTTGTCCAAACTGGCTATTTAATTCACAGCCTCAGCCCTGGCCAGTTTGGCTCAGTGGTTAGAGAGTTGGCCCAAGGACCGAAGGGTCTCAGGTTCAATTCCCAGTCAAGGGCACGTACCTCAGTTGCAGATTTGATCCCCGGCCCCCACAGGGTGAGGGAGGCAACCAATTGTTGTGTCTTTCTCACATCAACATAACCAATTGTTGTGTTTCTCTCTCCACACCCCCCCTCCCCACTCAATCTAAAAAATCAATGGAAAAATATCATCAGGCGAGGATTTACAAAAAAATAAATAAAATAAATTCACATCCTCAAAAGATGCAACAGGGAAAACCAATAGGTAGATGTATACAAATAACAAAATATTGTCTATCAAAATAAACTTTGTACTTTGAAACATTATCTGGTTAAATTTAGATGCTATCAAAGATTATATCAGCAACTGTATCTATTTCTCCAGAATGGGAAAACTTTTGTCAATTATTTTATCTTCTATTCTTAAATTATTTTCTGCAATAACTGTTCAAATCTGTGACTCTTTTGCATTTCTTAAAAAGCTAAAAATCTGCACTAAAATAATGTAATAGAGGTAACCTCCCATTTCACAACCACAAAGAGAAAAACATTAGTGATGATCTCCTGACTTCTGCATCACCTTTAGGAAAATCCCAGTGTATGTAATAAATACAGTCTTCCAATATAAGCATCAACTTCCAATGAGAAGTCTCTCTGGCTTCTTCCTCAATACCTCAGTAAATCATTCTCCCCACCCTAGCACAGTCCACTGGTAAACAATCTCTGGTGAATGTCCCACATCAGAACAAAACAATGGATCTAACCATTTAGAGCTTTCACCCATTTAAAACTGAGATAAGCAGGAAAATCAAACATACAAGTAACATGTTAAGAAATGTCTATCCATGAGCTGTTACTGGCAACTGCTACCAATGCTTTTACACCCTACCTCCTGTATGTACTGGTGCAGCATTCAGGAAACAGTGCCCCAGTAACGTGGTCACATGCAATGCTTACTGTTCTAACTGCAATACTGCCCAATTTTCTGTATTTTTAATGTTTGAAATACCCCTTTTAGTGTCATTTCACAATCAGAATCTGAGATTTTATTGTCTTTTCCATTTTATTTGAAATGAAGCTACTTAACACAGTACTTAGGGAAAATGAATTAAATTGCTTTATGCCAAAGTTTAAGATATCCTGGCTACTAAGCAACTTATAAAATATTATTTTAAATTATTCCATGTAATTTCTCATCCTACCAGTATTATGAGAAACAGTCCTTGAAAATACTAGGTCTCCTAGCTAACAAAATTTCATATCTCTGAAAAAACAATTTGTGTTTTCATGATGATGATGATGATGATAATTTCACTCACTGAATTTTATTGGTGTAATAATATTTACATCATAAGTCATTCAAACTTAGCTTTAATGATATAATATGCAGTTACATATTATCTTTAAAATACTTGCACAATTAGAAATTTATGCTGAAAAATACTGCTTTCTCACTGCAGTAATTTCTCTGCAGGCCAGAATTCAGAGAAAAACACAATTTACAAAAGATAACTATATCATATACTGGTAATTCTTGATCTATTCACCAACACCACAACCATCATATAGTAAATGACCCTATACATTTAAAATATATTCTAAATCAGAAATGGAATACTGAATTTCACAGCTCACATACCTGAATCTCGCTTGTCCTCTGTTTAAGAGTATCTTCTTTCTCCTTAAGGTCCTGTTCCACATTATTCTTTTCCCTGGAAGACCAGCAAACAATGCAAGAATATTTGAGAACATCAGCTACAGCTGGTATGGTTATCCAGCCTCCTAATCCTGAATCGCTTTTTAAATACATAGTGAAACATTCACTTTTTAAATGAAGGGCAGATTTTTCTACCCTCTTTTAATTATTTATGGAACAGAAATAAATATAAGCTCTGTTTGTTAAAAAAAAAAATCGCTTTCTCACTAAAATGTGGTGAAATGAGAATAGATTAAAAAAGACAGAGAAAAATAATCAATGAAACACTCAGGCTTCACTGATCTCACTGTTGCTATGGAAATGCTGTCCAATGAAAATTGCTGGTGAAGAAAAAGGAGGGGTTGCATCAGTTCTGTAAGCTTAACCCTTAAGTACAACTGCTAAATCAAATGAAAATGGCTAACAGAAACAGCCAACAATATTAAGGAAAAGGACATTTACTGAAGTGTTAATGTCCCCTTAAATCACTGATGTGTATCAATTTTAGAATGAAATATAGAGAAAATAGAAAGGATTGCCAATAAACACACAGGCCATTTGCTCTAGCAAATACATCTGCTTAAAAAAAGCTATTTTAGATCACTGATCAATCCAAATGATCAAATATATAAAACAATGTATACTAAGTGAAAAAGAATGATATTAGCATTTATCTTGCTATTCTTCAGACAGAACAAGCTACGATCCCCTTTTACCCTGAAACATCATTTTCTAAATTCATACATGATCCATCAGAACTGGATTCCTAATGAATGAATCCTAAGCAATCTTAGATTCAGAATTACAAAATAAAGCTATTTCTTTCAATGTAATAAATTTAACTGCTGTTTGTACTAAAATCACACACATACACACACACACACATACACACACACACACACACTGCTCCCTTTACTTTCTTTTCTACAAAATGAGAGAAAAAGCCATAGAATTCTCCAATAATACATTTTTGGGGTGGGAGAAAAGGTAAAAGAAGGCAACAGAAGACGGGAGCATTCAAGAAGTCCTCCAGACTAGCACTGCCGAGTTTCCCCTTAAAGCTTCATGAAGGTATTTCAGTTTCATCTCAGATATAACCCAAACATAAAAACTCAGGCTCCACTAAACTGTAGCATAAAGGAAAGTGAGACAATTACACCAAAGAAGATACTTAAGGGACAATTGCATGCTACATTTATATTTCTTACCTTTTTGAGGAGAGATTTTAAATGTTGACAAAACTCAACTGTTTTGAATATGTAGGTACAATGTTCTTAACATTTGTATGGGAGAAAAAAAGCATAAGAATAAAGCTATTTTTATACTTTTACTTTTAAACACTTGAGATGGCCAAGGAGCTCACTAACTGTTTCTCAGATGGGTCGCAATGTGGGTCACAATGTCGCGGGGATTTTAACAGTCCTTAATGATCATGGCAGCCCATTCTTCCCATACTTCAATCTACTTATTATACAAAAGTCATACCCTACTACCAAGCCTTATTAAATTAGGTGAAGTTGAGAAATAGAAAAACACAGGAAGGAAAACCTAAACATACTCCACAAAATCTGCAAGCTCAATCCTGAATGTTTTTTTTCTTTCCTCCATATATGAAAAGAGTGTTTTCAGTCCCGCTGCATTATGTCAGAGATAAGTCATACAAAAAACTAGCCCCTTTCCCCCATCCCATATCCTTAGGCATTCCACACAAGGTCAACATCAATTCAGCTTCTACTTCCCAATAGTAGGGGAAAAAAAAAAAAAGAAAAGAAAACATTACAAGGTATCACAGATCAGCAATACACACACTAATGTGGGTGTTTGTACTCAATCCTTTCTGCTCTGCTGTTAACTGCTTTACTGGCTGTGCCTGCTCAGAAGATGTACATGCATAAAAACAGGGCTGCAAGAAAGGCAGCAAGCTGACTTAAAGTAGCCAAGACACACGAATGGGAGAACAAAAGAAAGAAGCTTACTTGGTTAAAAAAAAAGGAAAACAGATTACAAAGGACTCTTAGCTCTAACATGCAAACAGTCTATGCTTGGGTAAACTGAAGAAAGCTTAGAAAGTACAAATTCCTCTTCATAATTTTGGGTGTGGAAGGGGTGGGGAATAGTGGCAATGTCTACAAACATATCTTGAAAACCATTCCCAACTAAATAAAATATTATTAATTTAGGCATTAATTTCTTAGTACTGAAATCAAATTTAACTTTTGATCTACTTTTATCTAGTAAAATTCTGGTCTCATAATTTCTTTTATTATCAAAACCAAGTAGTATAACATACACTACTAAACAGAAAATCTAAAAAAATAATAAAATTGCCAGCTATATTGCTTTCTATAAAAAACATTACAACTGGGGAAGGCAGGAGGGGGTTGGGAGCGGGAATGAGGGGGTCAATGGGGGAAAAAAGGGGACATCTGTAATACTTTCAACAATAAATAAAATTACAAGTGAAATTCTGTCTTATAAATCAGACTGACAATCAAATAATTTCCTCATTAACGTAGATTATACTTTCAGAGATGCCAAATTATTATTCTGTAGTATTCCACAGACTCTTAACCTCTATAGCTATCCTTCTCATTTCGGGCAAGTAAAAGTCTGTAAGTACATTTAGGTGCACTAAGAATGCTTGGCCGTATGTTTTACCTTTTTCAAATTAACACATTTTTCTAAAGATGGTAGATGCATAAACAATGCAAAGAATTCTGTTTAACATTAGCAACTTAAAAGTTTAATTCAAGAGTCTGCACAATAAAAAATAATATTTATATGCAGTTTTCTAAGAAGCCCACGAACATATATAGATAAGAAAGACACAAGAGCCCTGGCCGGTTTGGCTCAGCAGTTAGAGCATCAGCCCATGGACCAAGGAGTCTCGGGTTCAATTCTGGTCAAGGGCACGTACCTCGGTTGCGGTTCAGTCCCTGGCCCTGGCTGGGGTTGTGCAGGAGGCAATCAAACCAATGTGTCTCTCTCACATCGATGTCTCTCTCTCTCTCTCTCTCTCTCTCTCTGCCCCCCCCCCCACACACACATACATACACACACTCTATCTGAAAATAAATTGAAAAAAATATCCTCGGGTGAGGATTAAAAAAAAAAAAGACACAAGATATATTCCAAAAATAGGTATGTGAATATTTTGCTCAGAGCACTACTCATCTTGGATGTCATGAGAGGAAAAGCTATTGCCTTCACCTTAGTAAATTCCAAAAAGGAGAAATGTAATGACCCTACACATCCTCTATTTTAGACTATCCCTCTGGCCCTATTCACTCCAAGATGCTGGTACAACCTGAGGAATCCAGGAATACCAAAGCCATAAATAAAGGCCAAGGACAAAGTTCCCTGGTGTTCCAAAGGCTGACTGTTCTCATTCTGTGGAAACTAGTATCTGAACCAGCAAGGACAGCAAAGCCCAAGCTAAAATTTCAAAAGTATACAGTTGATAACCACATAAACCTACTATGAAGTAGTCAAAAGCTATTCACAAGAACAGTCAGGCTCAGGACCCTGAGTTCATGCAATTCATGTCCTTTTGTCCAGGTTCTGTTTATGGGACAAAGGAGTGAGCCACCTGCCTTAATTTTTATATAATACCAACATTTTCAGAGAAACAGGATTAAATCACCTTCAAAGTCCTTTCCAGCCCTGGCCCAGTGGCTCAGTGATTAGAGGCGTGGCCTGTGCCATGAAGGGTCTTGGGTTCCATTCCCAGTTAATGGCACATACCTGGGTTGCAGGTTTGATCACAGGCCCTGGTCAGGGGGTGCATGTGGGAGGCAATCAATTGATGTGCCTCTCTCACATCAATGTTTCTCTCTCTCTCTCCCCATCTCTCCCTCCCTTCCACTCTCTCTAAAAAATTAGTGGAAAAAAATATCCTCAGGTGAGGATTAACACACACAAAAAAAATCCTTTCCAGATACACAGTTTTATGTTTTTTTCCCCTAAACATAAGCATCTATTATTTTCCAACCAGAAAACAATAAAAACTAGAAACCAGTTGAAAACTAGAAAGTTGTGAAACACATGAAGGTATATTTTTTCAATCCTAAGACTTACATATAAAAATCATTTGGGGCACATTTAACTTTAAAGATACTCTTATTATTAAGTAGCTTAATTGCCAATAAATCTCTCTAGCAAGCAAACACAGAAAAGCATGCTATTCTCATTATGTAGTCTTCAGTAATGCATGAGGGTCTTATGAAAAACAAGTAAAATGGGCTAAAACTGGAGAACTAGATTCTAATCTGGCTAGGCTGTGAAACAGGTTTACTGACTCAATTCAGGTCACATAAACTTTCATTTTCCTATTTTTCATTATACAGATGCTAATATGTCTATCATCTTAAGATTTGCAAGGCAAAATGTACAAGATGACATGTAATTAGGAAAAAAGTAGGCTTTGACTCTATGCTTCGGTTGCTTTTAACTTACACTAAAATTACTTTTAATTATAAATAACATTGATGGAGTAATTTTTAAATTTATTAAAAGGAATTATGAGTTACAAAAAAGTTTAGAAAATGATCTAATACACAATTATAGAATATGTAATCACTGAAATCTCTACCCCCAAATCTTATCTAAATATTCAAAATAATCCAAGGACTCTCTACTATTAGCAACTCATTATATGATTTTCAAAGCATAAGACTTGGAGTAAAATAGTCCAGAAGTCAAATGCTGGCTCCGCCATACGACATAACATCTGGCTGTGAAAACCAGAGGGGATTCTGTCCATTCTGTCCTCCAGGGAGAGATTGGAGTCAGCTAGAAACCCAGGTGCCCTCTTAAAGGGCCAGCGCACAAAATCTTATTCACAGCCACTCACCCTGAGCTCTGGTGGATGGAGAGGGCTGAAGTTATGTGAGGACTAGGTTGTGTGGCTCCAGAGAGAGAGCTGAAGGGACAGCCACCAGGGTACCTGTGCTAAGTCCCTCTCCCACTCCACCAACAGATGTCATCTTCCCTGGATAGAGCACTCCCCTCCAAACTGAAAGAGCCTGGAGAAATACAACAGCCCCTCCCTCTGACTAGTTCATGCCCTGCAGAGGAGTCAGTCGCCTGGACCCTTGGTGTAGACTTTTCTTGGAGGACTCATACGGGCAAACTCAGGGGGTTTCAGAAACTGAGTTGTGTGATCTTGGGGGTTGGGGGTACCATTCCACCCACACGCACTGACACCCAACCTCTCCCCACCAGTGCCAATCCTCTAAAAGAGATCCACTAGCCCCACCCTCCTGATTCCTGGTAGACATACCCTGCAGCCCTACAGAGGAGTCAGCTGGCTATGGACAACTTGGGCCCTCAGGGCAGACTCTCTTGAAAGACTTTCGAGGAGGGAAAGGCTGAGCTGTGTGGCTGTAGGGCAAGGGCCATTTTTCCCTTGTACAACCAAGAACACTATGGTTCCTGTGCAGAGTTCTCACTTCACATAGCCAAATCTTGGTCTTTCTGGGCCTCATGCCCTCACCCTCATGACTTCTCAAGACCCCAACCCACGACAAAGGTCTCTGGGCACCTAGCAGGTGGTGTCTGACCTTGGTATACCCTGAAACTCTTGCTGAGTGGCCTCAGTCCCAGCACTGGTACCGAGTTTGATGTGGGGTTGGGGGGCTGGAAGATGGACAGTTTGTGACCTTGTGTTAATGCACTCTTAACCTTGTGTTAATCCACCTCAACCTTGTATTAATGAATTCTGGGAAAACTGGCCCGCCCATGTGCCTTCAGTGCTTCATTTGCATGTGAATAAGGGTTTGTTATCTTTTGGCTTCAAGGTCTCTTCCCGTAAAAAGCAAGAGATAAAAAGCAAGAGACAAAGCTATGGTGTATGGTTTGCAGAAACACCATCTCAAGGACATAATTTACATAAATCTGCTTGTAACCTGGGGGTACCAAACTGCAAATAAATGGGACTGCATCCTAAGATCTGGAGCATTTTGCTCCCTTGCAAAGCTCCCCCTCACTCCAACCAGCGTGTGGTTGTAAGTTCACTGCGTTGCACCAATCTCGGCAGGCCCCAAGACGGCAGTTTGAATCTATATCAATTTGGTGAACATCCCTCTGCCCTACCTAGTCACTCATTGAGAACCTACCTCACACTACTCTCTTTTAGTGACTGAGCCTAATAGGCAACAGGCAAGCCAAAGCTGATCTCTGGGTGCCTTGGGCATTTTGCTGACCTCCTTGGGCTCAGTGCTGGTGTAAACCAGCTTTAGTGCAGTTTGGCCCCTCCCACGTACACCCAGGCCCAGCAGAGGCAGCCACAAACTGCAGATCACTTCGTAGCTCCAAACAGGTAGCCGAGGGCCAGTCACAGACAGTGCCTGACACTGACCTGCACCGAAGTCCCTCCCAAGAAGCCCTAGAACCAACATACCTGGTGGCAGGCTTCAGACTAGATCAGAGCATGACCCAATTAGCTCCACAAGCAACATACCCAAAGGGAGATCTCAGCAGGCACAAAACCCTGCTGGGGCAAATTCTGCTTCATGGAGACAACCCCCACACAACAGCTTGTACACTGTGGTCAGGGTCGTACACTGTACTCAGGGTCAATCCTCATAGTCAGCCAGCATGAGGGTCAACCTCATCTGCAGATGGGCCAACCACAATCAAGAATCAACTACACTCCCCAGAGCTCCAGGAAGGAGCAAGATGGCCCCTGTCCTGTGCAGCCATGACTCAGCAAAAACTCTGAGTGCCCTCCAAATCCCGGGTGTCCCCACACAGTTCCAGTCCAGTCTGCCCTCCCTCTCCCGGAGCCCAAGACAGAGAAAGAGAGAGAGAAAGAGAGAGAAACATCGACATGAGAGAGACACATCAATTGGCTGCATCCCGCATGACCCCGACCAGGGCCGGGGACCGAACTGCAATGGAGATAGAGAGGGAAGGAGTTGGGGGGAAGAGAGAGAGAAACATCGACGTGAGAGAGACACATCGACTGGTCACCACCCACATGACCCCAGCCAGGGCCGGGACTAACTGCAACCAAAGCACATGCCCTTAGCGGGAACCGAACCCGGGACTCTCTGGTCCGCAGGCCAACGCTCTCACCGCTGAGCCAAACCAGCCAGGGCAAAGAGGTGATAACTTTAAAATGGAGTTCTTGGAATATGCCCTAATCCAATATGACTGGTGTTCTTCTGGGAAGAAGAGATTCGGACACAGACACAATAAACAGAGGGGTGACCATGTGAAGGCACAAGAAGGTGGCCATCTGGAAGCCAAGGAGAGAAGCCCCAGGAGAAATCAGCTCTACTGACATCTTGATCTTAATCTCAAAATTCCATTCTCCTGAATAAAAAAATAAATTAAAAAAAAAAAAAAGAATCAACTACAGCCCGGCTGGTGTGGTTCAGTGGTTGAGCGTTGACCCACGCACCAAGAGGTTGCCGGTTTGATTCCCAGTCAGGGCACATGCTCAGGTCGTAGGCCCGATCCCCAGTGGGGGGCATGCAGGAGTCGGCCAGTGGATGCTCTCTCTCATTGATGTTTCTATCTCTCTCTTCCTTTCCCTTCCTCTCTCTCTAAAATCAATAAAGAAAAAAAAATTAAAAAAAAAAAAAAGAATCAACTACAACAAGAGGGTTCACATAACCTACACATGGGACATTCCTGCAACACCTAGCTCAGGTGATCAGGGAGACTGCATCACTGAGCCTCACAAGACACCTACTGCATAAGAACACCATACCAAGATTGGGAGGCATAGCAGATCTACCTAAGATACAAAAACAACTACAGAGAGGCAATCAAAATAAAGGAGACAAAGAAACATGTTCCAAATAAACAAAATGAGAAATCCCCAGAAAAAGAACTAAATGAAATGGAGGCAAGCAATCTATCAGATATAGAGTTCAAAAACAATGGTCATAAGAATGCTCAAGAAACTTAGGAGAAGAATAAATGTATTCAGTGAGAACTTAAACAAATAGTAAGCATAAAAAAACACACAGAAACCATAAAAAAGTCAGAAATAAAGATTACAATATCTGAAATGAAGAGTACACTAGAAGAAATCAATAGCAGGTTAGATAAAGCAGAGGATCAAATTGGTGATCTAAAAGACAAGGTAGCAGAAAACACCCAATCAAAGCACAAAACAAAACAAAAAACAAAGCACAGAATTTTGAAAAACGAGGACAGTATAAGGGACCTCTGGGAAAGCATCAAGCATAATAACAGCCACATCATAGGGGTACCAGAAAGAGAAGAGAAGAGAGAGAAAGGGATTGAAAACCTATTGGAAGAAATAATGACTGAAAACTTCCCTAACCTGGTGAAGGAAGAGAAACACACAAGTCCAGGAAGCACAGAGTCCCAAACAAGATGAACCCAAAGACGCCCACACTAAGACACATCATAATAAAAACAGCAAAGGTTAAAGACAAAGAGAGAATTTTAAAAGCAGGAAGAAAAAGACAGTTACCTACAAGGGAGCTCCCATAAGACTGTCAGGATTTCTCAAAAGAAACATTTCAGGCCTGAAGAGATTGGCACAAAATATTGAAAGTGATGAAAACCAAGGACCTACAACCAAGAGTACTCTACCCAGCAATGCTATCACTTAAAATTGAAGGAGAAACAATGGAATATCACGTGGCCATAAAAAAGAATAAATCTTACCATTTGTGAGAGCATGGATGGACCTAGAGGGTATTATGCTAAGTGAAATAAGTTAGTCAGAGAAAGACAAATACCATATGATTTCACTTATATGTGGAATCTAAAGAACAAAATAAATGAACAAACAAAATTAAAACAGACTCAGAGACACAGAGAACAGACTGATGGTTCCCAGAGAGGAGGGGATTTACAGGACAGGATAAAAAAAATGAAGGTTAGATTAATAAGTACAAATTGGTAGTTACAAAGTAGTCACAGGGATATAATATACAGCATAAGGAATATAGTCCATAATAGTGTAATAACTATGTATGGTGCCAGATGGGGAGTAGAAATATCTGAGGGAACACTTTGTAAAGTATATGATTATCTAACCACTATGCTGTATACCTGAAGCTAACACAAAATAATAAATGTAAACTGTAATTGAAAAATAATTTTTTTTTAAAAGTGAAGAAATTAAGATATTCTCAGATAAACGAAAGCAGGAGACTCCATTGCCATCAAACCTGTGCTACAAGAAATGCTAAAGGGAATCCTTTGGTTGAAATAAAAGGATGTTATTAGATAGTAACTCAAAGCCATATGAAGATATAAAGATCTCTAGAGGTTTTAAATATTGAATCATCCACTTTATGTGAAACTGAAGTAAACTGCCTCCTTATTACTAAATGCACACGCCAACCTCGTGCTTCAATTACTTAATCAGTAACACCAGCCCAACCGGTGTGGCTCAGTGGGTTAGAGTGTCATCCTGTGCACCAGAAGGTTGCGGATTTGATTCCCGATCAGGGCACATACCTGGGTTGCAGGCTCAATCTCCGGCCCTGGTCGGGGTGCATGCAGGAGGTAACCAATCAATGTTTCTCTCTCACATCCACGTTTCCCTCTCTCTCTCTGAAATCAATAGGAGAAAAAACACCCTCAGGTGAGGATAAAAGAAAACATTATTGAGGTAGTCATGATTAAGACCTTCTAGTATCAGTACCATAGACCTTTACAGGGCCAGAAACAGATTAGGGTGGATTATATAAACAAAAGAGCTCCAGAGTCCATAATATAAGCAATGCTTTCTCCAGAGCTAAAAGTTTCTAACGGTATTTGAACCAAACTAAACCAAAAACACAATTAAAAAAAAAAATTCAAACTACATGCTAATACTGCCTTATATATCTTTTTAGAAAAATCAGCTCTCAAACATGATTGAAGTGAAGATCTACATATTTAGGAATATAGATCCTGGATACATAGTTCCTGTCTCTCTTCAACTAAGGAAAGACTGTTCATTCAGCTACTCCAATCAAAACATAGTTCCTGTCTCTCTTCAACTAAGGAAAGACTGTTCATTCAGCTACTCCAATCAATGTTTGCTGAACCCCTACCTATTCAGTAAATGCTGTGCTCTAAGTGCGGAGCTGGGTGTTTAGGGATGATGATGATTATAAACATGTATTGAGAATTTACCATGTTCCAAGAATTGTACATGGTATTATTCATATTTCCATTTTACAATGAAGAAACTGAAGCACAAATAATTAACTAAGTAACTTGTCTAAGTCATGTCAGGAGGCAAATCGGACAATCTAGTTAGAAAAGCCATGCTCTGAAATACTACACTGCATTGCTTTACTACAAATAAGAGACATTTTGTGTTATCACACAGAACTCAGAGTCTCCTGTGGAAAGAAACATAACCCAGTATTGTTAAATGTTCTGAGAGAAGGAAATTGAATGCTCTCTGAGCTGAGGTGGATATAAGGGAAGGCTTCTTAGAAAAAGACCAGCCCATTCCTCATCTGAAAAATTGAGATAAAACTACTTATCCTTCAGCAACATTGTAAGAATTGAATAAGAGAATTATATAAAGCAGGCAGAGCACAATGTCTAATAATTATTATTGTAATTATCTATCCTGTTTACTGGCTCAAGACCAGGATAACAAACTGGCCTGACAGGATGTAGCTCTGACTTCCTGATGTTCTTGCTAAAAGGACAGAGACAGGAAGGAAGGAGAAGCTGGTAGAAGACAAACAAATATTAACTCCTGCCTCAGCATAATTTACCACCACCACACTGAGTAAAGCAATTTCTCAGTATGTTTCGACTTTTCACTGCCAAGAACTTCTCTATTTGAGCCACTTTACTTTCGGGGCAAGGGTTCTTGAAAACGGTTTCATGGACAGTTTTTAAGAGTCTTGGAGCTCCTGAAGTAAATGCAAAATGATGTATATAGATCACATTTTTTTTTTCTGGGCATAGTCTAATAGTCTTCAACAGATTCTCAAAGGATCTCCTTGATACAAAAACAAGTACTTGCCCTGGCCGGTTTGACTCAGCGGTTAGAGCGTCGGCCTGCGGTCCGGAGAGACCCGGGTTCGGTTCCCGCTAAGGGCATGTACTTCGGTTGCAGTTTGTCCCCGGCCCTGGTTGGTCGTGCAGGTGGCAGCCACTCGATGTGTCCCTTTCACGTCGATGTTTCTCTCTCTCTCTCTCTCTCTCTCCCTCCCACTCTATCTGGACAAAAAATGAAAAAATGTCCTCAGGTGAGGATTTAAAAAATAAATAAATAAATAAATAAATAAATAAATAAATAAATAAATAAATAAATAAAAAACAAGTACTCAAAATATGAAAAATCAGCCCACTAACCTCATGTCCCTATAAGGATTAAAAATCCTTTTGTCTAGCCCTGGCCACTGTGGCTCAGCGGTAAGAGCGTTGCTCACAGACCAAAGAGTCCCAGGTTTGATTCCGGCCAAGGGCACATACTTCAGTTGCGGTTCGTCCCCGGCCCTAATTGAGGTTGTGCAGGTGGCAACCAATCGATGTGTCTCTCTCACATTGATGTTTCTCTCTCTCTCTCTCTCTCTCTCTCTCTCTCTCTCTCTCTCTCTCTCTCTCTCTTCCTCTCTCCCTCCAGCTCTATCTGAAGATTAATGTAAAAATGTCCTCGGCTGAGGATTAAAAAAAAAAATCCTTTTGTCCATAAGATCCTCTACCATAGTCTTCTAAATAAGCTATTACTGAGAAGCTCTTTTGCTTTATTTCATCATTTAACATATGGCTTCTAGTCTGCCATAAACTTTGTAGGAATTAAGTCTGGGAAATATTCTAATATTTATAACATATTCTAACTTATTCATTCAACCACCTAAATTATACTGAGATTCTATGGTTTCAGGCAATGTGTGCATTAATTTTTAAACCTATCCAAATAGTCTGAAGGCGATTTAAATTTTTTTAAAGGGATATTTTTTATTTAATTTTTTTTCTTTATTGATTTTAGAGAGAGAGGAAGGGAGAGGGAGAGAGACATCAATGAGAGAGAACATCAATCGGCTCCTCCTGCATGCTCCCCACTGGGGATTTGGCCCACAACCTGGGCATGTGCCCTGACTGGGAATCGAACCGGCGACCTCTTGGTGCATGAGTCGACGCTCAACCACTGAGCCACACCAGCTGGGCTAAAGGCATATTTTTAAAAGAACACAATAAAATGTGGTGAGTATTATTTTAACGGACTAAAGTTTCAAGAAATAGAAAGGAAAGAGCAACTAGCAATCAACCTTTCAGAGAAGGTTTGACAAAGGAGATAGTATTTAAGCTGAACCTCGAAGCATCACATCAGTAAGTGAAAGTGTACAAGGCAAAAGGTATCTCAGGCAAAAGGAAACAGCAGGATCAGAGGCAAAAAAGAGTAAAAGTAGTGGCATGTTGAAGTGAGAGGTAATAAGCTCACCCACCATTTGGCTGGAGAATAGGGATGAAGCTAAAATAGATTAGAGCACTATGCTGAACACTGAGAGTACAAGAGCAAACATATTGTGTCTGCTCTAAAGAAACTTTTCAGTGTTATCAGGAGATGATTCTACTTTACTGTTGGAGGTGGCTAAGACAGAAAAATGATCAGGATGCCAAGGAAACACCACAAAGGAAGAGCCTTTATGCCATACTCAGAGAAGTGAACTGGATCCAGTTGGGAATGGGCAGTCACTAAGGGATCTGAGTTGTACTTTATATATCAATTGGAGGTAGGATGGTTATGAAACTCAAAGCAGAGAGTCAATTAGGAGGTTTTAACAGTGATCCAGATAAGAGATAAAGGCTAAAACTAAGACAGAAACAGAAGAAAATATGTACAGATTTCAACAAAATTGAGCCAATTATTTTTTCAACTATTACAAGCTAAGCATTAGGGATACAATAGTGAACAAGCAAACAGTCCCTAAGCTTAAAAAGTACTTAATCTAGTGAGAGATTCAAACAAAATAGACAATTATAACAAAGTACAGTAAATGTTATGACAAGTGTAAATATTAAAACTATGTATGATAGGCTGTTACATAGGATTTGACAGGTACAGGGTTGGGACATAAAGTAGTCAGAGAAGGCTTCCCCTTCTGGAGGAAATGATGTCTAAGGTGAGTTTTTTTTGTTTTTTTTTTAATCCTCACCTGAGGACACTTTTGCATTCATCTTCAGATAGAGCGGGAGGGTGAGAGGGGAAGAGACAGGGAGAGAGAAACATCGATGTGAAAGGGACACATCAAGTGGCTGCCTCCCGCACGACCCAACCAGGGCCAGGGACAAACTGCAACCAAGGCACATGCCCTTAGCGGGAACGGAACCCGGGTCTCTCTAGACCGCAGGTCGACACTCTAACCGCTGAGCAAAACCGGCCAGGGCTAAGGTGAGTTTTTTTAAAGGATAAGGACAAGTTAATTAGGCAAAGGAGATGGGAAGATATGAATGATTCGAAGAAACATTTCAAAATAGATGAATAAGATGAGAAGAAAAATCTCAGGTTTGTAGCTTGAGTGACTTGATGAATAGTGATATCACCAAGAAAGGAAAATAAAAGAGACAAAGACAGTAGTCAGGGAAAGATTAGAAAGTCATGTCCTACTGGACATTCAGATGAAAACACTGGTAGGTAATAAAAAGTATAAATCTTGAGCTCAGGTGAAAGATTCAAGTATTTTATAAGATTATATTACAATCACTGCTTTTCATTTTTTAAGTTAAAAACAGCATACTAATTTAATGATTGACATATATGTAGCAAAAGATGAAGGAATTAGTGACCTAATAAAAACATTTATAAAAGAGAATTTTAACAACTATAATTTTAGCATGGGTAGATGAGTCTCATTATGACATTACTGGAGTTGAATGATAGAAGTTTGCCTACACTGTAGATCTCACCTAGGGAAAGTATTTTCACAAATGTCAAATCATGTATAAATGTATTACACATTCATAAAATATGACTACAACTTAAAACCTAACAAGGTTTTGGAGCTCTATGATTTTCTGAATAAGACAATCACAAAATGTTAGATATGTTTTTATGTTAGCTGTGAATCACTAAACAACACTGCCACTAGTATAACTTGACATTAGGGTTACTAGAAGTTAGTGAAAACCCAAAATGTAACTAATAATTGAAAATATTTGCACCAGCAAGAACATTTTATGTATGATGCCTTACTTCCTATTAAACCTCACAACTGAGCCCTAGCCGGTCTGGCTCAGCGGTTAGAGTGTCGGCCTGTGGTCCAGAGAGACCCGGGTTCGGTTCCCGCTAGGGGCACGTACTTCGGTTGCAATTTGTCCCTGGCCCTGGTTGGTCGTGCGGGAGGCAGCCACTCGATGTGTCCCTTTCACATCGATGTTTCTCTCTCTTTCTTCCTCTTTCTCCCTCCCACTCTATCTAACAAAAAAATGGAAAAATGTCCTCGGGTGAGGATTAAAAAAAAATAATAATAAAACTCACAACTAAACATTCCATGTATTAAGTAACTACTGTTGAAGTCAAGGAAGTCCTAGAATATTGGGGTATGTGTCCATTTTCATAGGCATGAAAGGCATAGAAGACAAGTATTTTCAAGTCTAAATACCACTTAATGTATATTACACAGAAGGCAAAAAATGTTAATGGACCATTTATGGACCATACGAACATGAAAAGTCTACACACCATTACAGACTCAGTAACCAAATGTTTATTCTCCTATTTTGAACCAAAGTAAAAAATTTTTTAATCTTAATGAGAGGCAGACTAATATAATAGAAAGAATGCAGAAGTAGAACTTATACAACCTTGGTTTGGGTGCCGCCAGCACAGTTGATGACTTGATGTGTGACTTTGGATTTGATTTTTTTTCTTTTTTAATATTTTGCTGGATATTTTAGTAGCAGCTTTAACTTTTATTTATTTATTTATTTATTTTTATCCTCACCCGGGGACATTTTTCCATTTTTTGTTCAGATAGAGTGGGAGGGAGAGAGAGGAAGAGAGAGAGAGAGAGAAACATCGACGTGAAGGGGACACCGAGTGGCTGCCTCCTGCACGACCCAACCAGGGCCAGGGACAAACTGCAACCGAGGTACGCGCCCCTAGCGGGAACCGAACCCGGGTCTCTCTGAACCGCAGGCTGACGCTCTAACCGCTGAGCCAAACTGGCCAGGGCGGATTTGATTTTTTTTCACAAGTAAGAAAGAAAGTGGGGCCCTGGCCGGTTTGGCTCAGCAGTTAGAGCTTCGGCCCGTGGACCAGAGAGACCCGGGTTCAGTTTCCGCTGAGGGCATGTACCTCGGTTGGGGGTTGGTCCCCGGTCCCGGTTGGGGTCATGTGGATGGCAACCAGTCAATGTGTCTCTCTCACATCGATGTTTCTCTCTCTCTCTTTCTCCCTCTCTCCTTCCTGCTCTATCTGAGGATAAATGCAAAAATGTCCTCAGGTGAGGATAAAAGAAAAAGAAAGTGGGAGACTTCCAGTCAAGATGGCACTGTAGGTAAATGCGGTACTCGGCTCCTCCCACAACCACCTCGAAATTACAACAAAACTACAGAACAACCATCCTTCAGAACCATCTGACATCAAGCTGAATGTAAGTCCTACAACTACGAAATTAAAGCAGCAGCCACATCGAGACTGGTAGGAGGGGTGGAGGTGTGGACAGGCTGGTCCCATACCCATGTGTGGCAGATAAAAATTAGGAGGGTACCTCGGCTGTGAAGGTCCTCTCTGAGGAGGTGAGGGGTCCCTGTCCCACACCATGCCCCTCAGCTCAGGGTTCCAGTGCCAGGAAGAGAAGTCCTGATAACTTCTGGCTGTAAAAACCAGCGGGAACTGAGGCTGAGGGAGGCTGAAGCTGCTGAAGCACCATACAGCTCCTCTTAAAGGACCTGTGCACAGACTTACTAGGACTTGCTCCCTCTGAGCTTCAGAGCAGAGGGGAGGCAGCTTGAAAGGCACCAGAGACATACAGGGGAACTGAGTTGTTGGCATCGGGGCGAGGACTGGAGAGGCAGCTGTCTCCTGGACAGATGTGCTGGCGGAGACCATTGTACCTTTGGTGAGACCGAGCCCTTCCCCCACTGGGCAGGCAGAAGGCCACCATATCTGAGACTCCAGCAACCTGGCTCACACTGTCTGCCCCACCCTGGTGATTCCCTGAGGCCCTGTCCCACCCAACTTTCAGGCTGACTGAAGCTGTTTCCAATGGTTTTACCAGAGGATTGGCCTGTTTTGGCTCCTGCTTCAGATTTTCCTAAATTCTCTCAAACAAACAGCATCTGGCCACAGCAAGCCCCATACCTTTCACTAAGTGGGCCCAGGGCCGGCACTAGAAGCAACCAGCGTTGGTTCACAGCTTGGCTTCGCCTGGGCACCTCCAAGCCCAGCACAAGCAGCAGCCATCTGCATACCACTTTGTAGCTTATGCCTGGTGGCCCCAGGTAGAACACAGGCAGTGGCTGACCTTGCCCCAGAGCCAGCACACCCAGTAGACAGCTTCAGACCACGTCAAAGCACCACCACCCAACCACCTCCACAAGTGACACACTCAAGGAGTACCAGAGCCCTGCTGAAGTAAGTCTTGCTCTGTGTGGTGGGTGGGCCCCTGCACAGCTGATCATCCAAGGTAGTCAGAGGTAGGTGGATAGTGGGCACAGCCAGTCCTTGCAGCTGACCAGCCTGAGTAACCCACCCCACTGACGTGCCAACAGCAACCAAGACTCAATTACAGCAGAAGGGTGTACAGTCCACACGAGGGGTGCACCTCGAGGGCCCAGCTGGGTGATCAGGAAGGCTGTGCCACTGGACCCTACAGGACACCTACTACAACAGGCCATTCTAGGAAGCCAAGGAGACATAGCAACTCTACCTAATACATAGAACAAACATAGGGAGGCAGCCAAAATGAGGAGACAAAGAAACATGTCTCAAATGAAAGAACAGATCAAAACTCCAGGAAAAGAACTAAATGAAATGGAGATAAGCAATCTAACAGATGCAGAGTTCAAAACGTTGCTTATAAGCATGCTCACTGAACTTTGTGAGGGCCTCAAGAGCATAATAAAGGACCAGTCAGAAATGAAGTATGTATGCACTAACTGAAATAAAGAATAATTTACAGGGAATCAATAGTAGAGTAGGTGAAGCCAAGAAGCAAACCATCGATTTGGAATATAAAGAAGCAAAAAACACCCAATCAGAAGAGCAAAAAGAAAAAGAATCCAAAAAAAGTAAGGATAGTATAAGGAGCCTGTGGAACAACCTAAAGTGTACCAACACTCGCATCATGGGAGTGCCAGAAGGAGAAGAGAAAGGGCAAGAAACTGAAAACCTATTTGAAAAAATAATGACAGAAAACTTCCCTAACTTGGTGAAGGAAACAGACACAAGTCCAGGAAGCATAGAGAGTTCCAAACAAGATGAACCCAAAGAGGTCCACACCAAGACACATCATCATCAAAATGCCAAAGGTTAAAGACAAAGAAAGAATCTTAAGCCCTGGCTGGTTTGGCTCAACGGTTAGAGTGTTGGCCTGTGGTCCAGACAGACCCGGGTTCGGTTCCCGTAAGGGCACGTACCTCAGTTGCAATTTGTCCCTGGCCCTGGTTGGTCATGCAGGAGGCAGCCACTCGATGTGTCCCTTTCACGTCGATGTTTCTCTCTCTCTCTCTCCCTTCCTCTCTCTCCCTCCCACTCTATCTGAACAAAAAATTGGAAAATGTCCTCGGGTGAGGATAAAAAAAAAAGAATCTTAAAAGTAGCAACAGAAAAGCAGTTAGTTACCTACAACGGTGCTCACATAAGGCTGTCAGGCGATTTCTTAAAAGAAACTTTGGAGGCAGGAGGGAGTGGCAAGACATATTTAAAGTGATGAAAAGCAAGGACCTACAACCAAGATTACTCTATCCTGCAAAGCTATCATTTAGAATCGATGGCCATACAAAGAGTTTCCCAGACAAGAAAAAGTTAAGAGTTCATCACCACCAAACCAGTTATTATATGAAATGTTGATGGGTCTTCTTGAAGAAGATAAAAAAATATGAACAATAAAATGGCAATAAATACGTATCAATCAACAATTGAATCTACAAACAAAATGAGCAAGCAGAACAGAAACAGACTCATAGATACAGAGAACTTTTTGTTGGTTGCCAGATGGGAGGGGAGTTGGGTGAAAAAGATGAAGGGATTAAGAAGTACAAATTGGTTAGACTGATGAACCTCAAAAGGAAGGGGGGAGGTGGGGTGGGAAGAGAGAAACCAAATAACTTATATGCATATATATACATAACCAATAGACATAGACAATAGTGTGGGGAAAGCAGGCAGGAGGGGGAGGGATTGGGGAGGAGGGGGTCAAGGGGAGGGGGGAAGAGGGACATCTGGAATCCATTCAACAATAAAGATAAGCTTAAATAAATAAAAAAGTGGGACTATATGATATCCAAAGGGTTGTTTTTTGTTTTTTTTACGTTCTAGGATTCCAATATTAGAGGCTTTATGTACTAGACAAAGGCCAATTTTTGAGCAGGAAATAGGAATTTGGTAGAAGGCACAGATATGCTCAAAACTAAAAAATGACATTTTAAAAAGGTACCCAGACTAAGTTTACAGAATGTCAAGTCATATTGTTCAAAGAAGCTGATCACTGAAATTACTGGTGATTTAAAGCAATACTGTCTTCAGCAGACATTTACCTCCCCAGAATTCATTTCTCCATCTTGCAGAATTTTACCTGGGGGATACCCTCTCCCCTACTTCACGTGGTGTCAGTGACAAACTACCATTCACCACTCCCAGGACAGAGTTCTTGAAAAATCACACTATATACGTCCCTGGCCACTGATTGTTTCAGTGGTAGGCATGGTGCTAAGCCAGTCCAATCAGGTTGAATCATAGGACTTTTGCCGGAACTGCCAGAAGAGAGGCACTCCATTAGATCTGAAATTAAATATACATGAGGCTAGGTGTGTGACAGCCCTCTTGACAACACAAAGGGAAAACCCATCTGAGAATGGATCAACCCAGTGGAAGTGAAAACAAGAAATGGAGAGACTAAGATAACTGATTATATGATTTGAGCCACAGTATAAAGCTATGCCTTAAGCCATTACTATCTCTAAGAGGTCTTAGTTTCATAAATCAACAAATTCACTCTCACTTAACTTAGCATGAGTTGGTTCTTTCTTGCAACTGAAAAACAAAATCACAATTAAGTGTCTCTAGGTCAATCTCAATGTAGTCTCACGGATGAGGAAACATCATGGCCAAGTTCTTGCCATATAATCCATATAAATTATTTAATCCTTTATGTCTCAATACCATCAATAAAATAAAGTATCAGTCATTATTTGCATCAAAGTGTTGTGAAGGTAAAGAAAAAAAGAGTTTGTGTAAATGCAGTGATATTTAAATATAGTGTCGTATATATGGAAAAAAGGTCTTACTTTTAAAAAGTAATTTTAGGAGATCATTTCTACAATGAGTATCACCATAAAGTTTCCAGGGAATAAGAAAATTAAGGAAATCAACAGATTATAATCAAATCTAATTGTACTCAAGTCTGTTTTACACAATACCTATGTAAAGAAAGGAAATTTTACTCCAAATCAAGTAGTCCTGAGATTAGGTATTAGTTCTACTGTTAACAGGTTTGCATGGCTTTGGACAAAATAACCCCCGTAAGCATTTAACTCCTAACCTATGAAACAAGAACAATAACATCTATTTCAAGTCAAAAGGTTTTTGTGAGGCTCAAATGAGATAACAGTTATAAAAGCTCTTGTTTGGCATGGTCTCTGCATTTAATATTCCTTCCACAAAATGGAGTGTAAGCTATTCTTATAATAGCTTAACAGAATATTCTCTTAAACAATAATGTTTTTCTAATATGTTATTCAAATATCTAAATCTGGAGGAATACTCTATTTCATTCATTCTAAGATACACATTTTTCACTGTTTGAAATCAAATAGTCTTATAGTTGATGGCAAGCCGCTGTTTATTTGGCAGTGATTTTTCTTTTTTTAGTGGCACATAAGAAAATTGTGCATCCTGCAATTAACGGTTGCCTTAGATTTGATGAAATAAGGTACACTGATCCCCAACTGAAGAACCATGGTACTTAACCAAATAAAGTAGTATTTACCAAGAAACAGAAAAGGTGTGTGGGGTGCAGGGGGTGGGGGCAGAAATAGAGAGACAGAGAGAGAGAATTTATACAGGCAGCTGTAATTTTTACTTCACATACCTCTGTAAATCAACCAGTTCATTGTTAAGGGTATCTAGCTCCTTAATAGCAGAGAAATCTGCAACAGGACTTGATCCTATGATATTCTAAAAACAAAAAGTTCACAATTATGTATTACTATAAAATTATATATGGCAAAGCATTTAAAATGTTTAAAAGCACTACATGGATATAGAGTATTATATTTTTTATGGTATTACTAACAATTTTAATTCATTTAAGAACACCATATCTAGTGCAATTTTAAACACACACAGTTATATACTAAGACATTTTCCCTTAAATTCTCTAAACACTATTGTTCTATATTATGTACCATCACTTCAGATCCCAATGTCTTTGTCACTTGATCCTAGCCTGTCCAGAACCTTGCAGTACAGCAGTTATCAGATTTATAAAGTAGTTCCTCCACTGAAGTGTACATTGCTTGTGGAGATGAATGGTGATTTATCTGTATTTGTATAATCTGACACAAAGTATGTACACAAATTTTTGTTGAGTATTAGAATTATAATGGGGGTTGATTTTCAATTCAACAAATATCAGCTTTTGTTAAATACTTTTAGTGTCTACTCTATTTAATGTAAAACCTACTGCTCAGGCATGTTCCATAGTGAATATTATCACCATATATGAAACTATTTTCATACAAGACATCCTTTATATATGGTTCTCTTTCATTGATGAAGGTGTCAAAATTGGTCTCTGAATGATACTTGCAATTAGAAAATCTAGCTGGATTAATAGCATGATCTTCACTGTAAAACAGAGAAATAATTTCTGCTCTGCCTACTTTAAAAATTAAATTAAATAAATATTACATATGAGATCACTCTACAAACTTTATGTTTTATAAATGTAAGCTATTCTTATAATTAAATTCCTCAACAGAAGATGTTCTTTTTTTTTTTTCTATCCTCACCCGAGGACATTTTTTCATTTTTTGTTCAGATAGAGTGGGAGGGAGAGAGAGGAAGAGTGAGAGAGAGAAACATCAACGTGAAAGGGACACATCGAGTGGCTGCCACCCGCACAACCCAACTAGGGCCGGGGACAAACTGCAACCGAGGTACATGCCCTTAGCGGGAACCGAACCCGGGTCTCTCTGGACCGCAGGCCAACGCTCTAGTCGCTGAACCAAACCGGCCAGGGCCAGAAGATGTTCTTAAAAGATGGATGGCTTCCCAATGAGCTGCTTCCACCTTGGCTCAATCTCCTTTGTGAAATGACTCCACACCTTTTCTACCACTCTAACTCAAAAAGAATGACTTGCAATTACAGTCATTCACTATTAAAAATATCAAATAAGAGTGAGACAAACAAGTTATAAGGTGATACCACAGATGACTCCAGAAGGAAGATTAGTGTACTGTAGTTGGTACACAGCTTGTGTCACTCAATTGTTGACACAAAAATTAAACTCCCACACTAAAGCAATAAAATGATTTGCAAACAGGAAGCATGGGGAAGTTCATCAAACAGTATATGAAGTATAAGAAGAGCATATAAAGAAAAATGTAGCATGTCCCCATCTTTCAAAATATTTTCTCTCTTATCCTGGTTGGTTTGGCTCAGCAGTTAGAGCGTTAGCCCACAGACCAAAGAGTCTCAGGTTTGATTCCCAGTCAAGGGCACATACCTCAGTTGCAGGTTTGATCCCGGGCCCAGGTCGGGGTCGTGCGAGAAGCAACCAATTGATGTATCTCTCTCACATCCATGTTTCTCTCTCTCTCTCCCCCTCCCTCCCTCCCTTTCACTCTTTCTAAAAATCAATGGAAAAATATTATAAAGTGAGGATTAGAAAATACACACACACACACACACACACACACACACACACGCACACACACACATTTTTTTCCTCTCACCCTGTTTTGTACATTACACAAAAATTCCACTTTGGTGATTTTAAGTGGATTAGAGAGCCTAGGAAAGGCAAGTTAAAATGTACACAAGGATCAAGTGACAGACATATGACAAAAGCATGCTGTTTAGCTATTTTCTCTGCATCCACTTTGCTGCATAAAAATCCTCTAACTTCAACATGTATCTTGTAAATCAAAAACTGTAAAATGCTAAAAAAGACATAAAGTAAAGCTCTAACTTGAGAGTGTAAAGAAATTGACAGTACAAGAAAGACAAAAAGCAGAGTGTTGCAGAATGGAAAAAATAGTCCAAACTAGAAAAACACAGAAAGGAAGCAACATTCATAAAAGGATTAGTCAAAGCTACAAAAAATGCAGTCCTAAAAAAAAAATCAGATTATAGAGACAAAAGAGATTATTTGAAAGACCAAAAAAATGCTAATTTTCATTTTTAAGGTTAAAAATTTTGATTACTAGGTAAGAAACAGTAATGAAATCCCATTTTAATGAATAATACTGATATCTGACATAAACAGACAGGGATGTCTATGCTCTAGTGAATGAACTTCAAATAAATCTATTACATTAAAAACTCTATAGAGCAGATACAACTTGAAGTGTCTAGTAATGTCATAGAGACGTCAATGAACAAACATAATTTGCTTCAGCAAGTTCTGTCATATCTGTAATTTGTGTTGGTGGGAGTCCAAGTGAATATAAGATGAAGGCAGCAAGGGAAAAAAAACAACAACAATCTACATACATAAGTAAAAGAAAAGGTGAAACAACACAGCATTCCATAACTGAGAGTTATAGATAGCAGAGGGCATAAATATAGATTGTAACCTTTATCTTTTCTGGGTGGCATCACTTTTAGCCTTTTCTACAAGTTGGGGAACCCAGGTCCTGCATCATAAGAAATCTCAAAAAATTCATAAAATGTTCCCCACAAAAAAATCATGAAGCACATAATCAAATACTTATTTTATTTAAAAATAAGAATAGAAACTCTTTGAACTAACTTCTATACCTGGTGGCTGTAAGTTTCCATTTAAATGACTTAGAAAAAATCCAATTTTGACTTTTATAAGGTTTGTTCAAATGGGATTTTGAACCTACATGACAAAATTAATGCAAAACCAAATAGCACTTGACTTATTTTAAAGAGTGCTTTCCTCATACCACACATTTGAAAACTATAACTCACCACAGCAATGATTACTGTATAGGTCACAAGAAACTTGAAGATTCAGAGTATGTATTTTTAACAGCAAATAGTCACTAAAGCATGCAAATCCTTTTAAAACTCTATTAAGGCCAAGATATTGTAAATGCACTATACTTGAAAGGGTTTCTAGATGAGGGGAGAAAAAAATCAAGGCACAACATGGCTAAACAATGTAGTTTTGAAAATTCGTACTGCTGGCCAGAAACCGAAACAGCAAAACCTGTTCCTAGCTGTACATGTATGAGATTTGGCTATATGCTCAGGAATAGAGTGTCATCTATATGGCAAAAACCACGCAGATTTTTCCTCAACATTATGTTTCTCTTGTTTTTGATTTTTTAAATAAAAAATTTAAAACTGATACCAAGCAACTATAATCTCCTTGATTTTGTTTTCAAAATTGTATTATTTTAATAAGAGTGAATCATCAAATATAACCCAGTAATTTAATTCTTATGGATTTCAGTTAAAGTTTATACTCTATTCATAACAAATTAATCCACAAATCCAGGAAGGGAAAAAATAAGACCACATTTTTCCAGTTTTGAGACTGGAATGTGTAATGAACGATGGGGTAAACGAGGGACAGCCCAAGGATGTCATACATGCATTCAGCATATTTACAGTCACAAACTAAACCACAAATAGTACACAGCTCTGCTCCTAGCCAGATATATTTTCTCCACAATTCTATCCAAATCAAGTTTGTCATCTGACATAGCATTTGTTCCTTTCTGTTAATGCATTCAAGTTTTCTTTTAGGTTGTCTTACCTTTTGTAAATTGGCCCTGTCTGATGGTGGAATCATCTCAGGAGCAAGAATGTGAGGAGGATCAATGCCCTTTATTAACTTCTGATTGATTAAGTGAAAAGCCAAGGCAAACTGATCCTTTGAAAGCTTCCCACAGTCCTTTGTGTCACATAATGCCCTGTACAAATAAACAAAATGAACCGTATATAAATGCCACAACTACCACTCTAAAAACCTAATATGACTATGTAGCTTTTTAAAAATGATCAGTTGAATGAAAAAAGAAAGTCAGCCTGGCCGGTGTGGATTGAGCGTCGTCTCACGGACTGAGAGGTCCTAATTCTATTCTGGATCAGGGTATATGCCCGGGTTTCAGGCTCCATCCCCAGACAGGGGTGGGCAGGAGGCAGCCAATCAATACTTCTCTCTCACATCAATGTTTCTATCTCTCTCTCAATAAGAACATATTTTTAAAAAAATAAAGTCATATTAATTTGTGGCTTGCCCAAACTCATTCAAATGTTAGAAGTGAGAGATCAAAGAAAGAGAGAGAGACAGAGAGAATGTTCGCACTGGTGCTGAGCAGGGGACTCTAATCTGAGTTTGTTTTGTAACTTTTCTTACAAATTTCCACAACCACTCCTGCGTAAAAGTTGTAGTGGACCAAAGAATCTCAACATTGTTTACTCCCAACACTTCACATTAAAAGATGTAAAAAAATGAAAGGTTAAGTTTCAACAAATTTGGTTCACTGATGGTATTAGAATGATTCTAAAACAAGCAAAAATTTCCATGTCAGCTTGCTTCCTGCAACTTGGAGTAGGAGGATATAAGGATCACCAAGTCAAAGCAGAAACAACAGCTGCAAATGGAGATCACATGTGAAGAAAAGGCAGCAATCCGGAAACCTTTACAAAATCACTTGAAGAGAAATAGCAAATGTTTTATTCTATTTTCTTTTTCTTTTTTATAAGCTTAGCTTTCTGAAGTCCTGATCTGTTTGATCCATTGAAAACCAATATGGCCTGATGAAAAAACTATAGGTTACAGTGTCAAAAAAACATCGAATTCCAGCTTTTCTACTTATTTATTCTTGTGATCTTAGCTAAATTTTTTAACCTCTCCAAGCCTTAATTTCTTTATCTATAAAGTGGAGATGAGAGCCCTTACCTGTGTAGCTCCGTGGTTAGAGCGTCAGCCCATGCACCAAAGGGTCTCCAGGTTTGATTCCCAGACAAGGGCACACACCTAGGTTGCAGGTTTGTTCCCTGGTCCTGGCCAGGGCACGTATGGGAGACAACCATTCGATGTGTTTCTCTCATATCAATGTGTCTCTTTCTTTTTCTCTCTCTCTCTCTCTCCCCCCGCACCTTCCACTCTCTCTAAAAATCTATGGAAAAAATATCCTCAGGTGAGAAGTAACAAAAATAGAGATAAAATCCATCTTGCAAGATTACTATGAGAATTAAAGACACAGTTCATAGAAAGTGTGGGCATAATGTCATATGCATGACAACTGCCATTTTACTGAGCATAGTGCCTAGCCTAGGCACTCAAAAGTGGCAGCTAGTATTAGTTGTGCACATAATCTTCCCCAGTCTTGGGTTCTTGTTCCTTTTAAGGCAAATCTACTGTTCTCCTTTGTTCTTTTCTAAGTTTCTCTTTTCAACTATGTGGTTCCACTTCTAAATGTTTGCTGCCCCTTGAAAACCTCAAGGTAACCTCTGCTAGTTACGCGGATTGGCAGCTAGCACACTATAAAGCATTTTCATGTACAGTATCTCCTTTAATGTGACATTCACTAGAGACACTAAGGCTTGTCTTTTTTAAGGACCAAGTATGTACTTCCTATGTGAAGGTATAAAAGTATACATATAGCCTACAGAATTATACAAGTATGCCTTGAAGACACTTTATATTTCAGATTTTGGATTCTCCCTTAAAAATTTAAGTTTAATGAAATGATACAGATGCTGCATTTTAACATTCTAATAACAATTAACTGACACTGTCAATCTTACAAAACTTGAGATAACCCATTCTCAAGCTTCTGTCCATTATAAGAAATCCTCAGTTTCAAATTTTTCTATAAATAATTCTAAAACAAAATGTTTCCTATTTACAAATGCCTACAAATAATAATGCACAAAACTTGATTTAATATAAAACCATATTTGCTTTATAAATCGATTTTTTAAAAATTTTATTCATTGATTTGAGAGATAGGGAGGAAGGGAGGAGAAGAGGGAGGGAAGGAGGGGGGAGAGAGAAAGAGAGAAAGAGAGAGAGAGAGAGAGAGAGAGAGAGAGAGAGAGAGAGAGAGAGAGAGAAGGAAACACTGATTTGCTATTCCACTTATTGATGCATTCATTGGTTGTTTCTTGTATGTGCCCTGACTGGGGAATCAAACCCACATCATTGGCATATCAGGACAATGCTCTAACCAACTGAGCTACCTGGTCAGGGTAAATCAATTTAAATAAAAGTCTTACCAAATATGGGCTAGTAAGGTAGAAGGTAAACCTGTCTTCAAAAAGATTTCACGAACTTCCAATCCAGACACAAATCCATCCATATCTTTATCAGTTTTCAGGAAGATTTCATCATATTTAGCTTTTTCTGCAGGCGATACAACCCACTACACGGAAAGAAAAAAATTTTTTAATAAACATATACACACACACATACACAGTATTTCTGCCAAAATGAAACAAAACTTTGAAGTGATATTGTTCAACCCATGACAGTATCTGTCACAAATTCTGAGCAATTCTACCTCACTAACTACTATGTACAGAAACAGTATATCATTTTTATCACACTCCCAATCAAAACGCTGTGGTAAAGAGAAAATTATAGAAGAAAAATATAGGTCATTGGGACTACATCTATAGATGCCCATTTTACTTTTTTTAAGTAATGAGTAAATTCAAGCAGAGTTAACTCTTGATTATGACCAGATGAATATGGGTAACTGGGAGAGTCTATATAAACAAAATATTTAGATAATTCTCAATCTCCATTTTTTACAGTTTCATTCAGCATTGTTAACTATAGTCAAATTCGGCTGATTTGTATAGCCTATCATTATTTCCCTTTATGCAACCTGACAAAAAGCAGGTTGGAGGGAAAAAAGGCCTTGGAAAACCCAAAATTGGATCATTTGAACCCAAAGAATCAAGAGTTAACTAGAGATTAAACAAACAAAAACACCTATTAACTATGCCAGGGCAAGCATGCTGGATTAGCATGGAGTACCTGCTACCTCCAACTTTAATTCTAGGTAAATCAAGGCAAAGCCAATGAACCTAAGTAAGGCCAACTGCAGAAGGATTATCTATTTTCTTCATCACATTATGCAGATTCAACCAGAGGGAGCTCTAAATCTTGATCCCACTGATTGTTCCTTCTATCTTCATCAAGCAATCAACTGTTAAATGCCATGCACTTTGTTTTTTTAAAAAAGTTCTTTAACACTGATAAATCTATACCTGTCTTAACGGTGCTTTGGTAGGTAAAATGCCTACAGGTGGTAAGGAGTGGTAAGATTCCTTTGCTGATGCTGAAGTGGGGATCAACCGCATAGAGCCTGATATACTGACCGTTTTCCTCTTAGAAGGTGGCACCAAGGCTGGAGGCAAGGACATTGGCACAGGTTCTTTCTCCAATGCGCAGTATACCAAAAACATGGCCTTCAAAATAGATGAACCAGGGTCATATATATGAAAATCATTTAATAATATCCACCCATTGAACTGATTACTGTTCAATAACAAAGCATCTTCAATCTGTCTCAAATCCCTTTTTAAATAAATTAGGCCGGGAAGGAAAGAAAATGGAAAAGAGGAAGAAAGTAAAGAAAGGAGGAAGAAAGAAAAATAAATCAAAGCTAACCAACTTTTAGGAAGATAACCTGAGTAACAAAAACTTAGACATACATCCTTCAACTAAAGTTCTTACAATGTCAAAAGCAAACAACCTGGGGGGAAAATATTTGCAAAGAAAAATCTAATCTTCCTAATATATAGAGTTCTTAGAAATTAACAGAAAAACAGCCCTGGCAAGTTTTGCTCAGTGGTTAGAGCATCGGCCTGTGGACCAGAGAGTTCCAGGTTCGGTTTCCGCTAGGGGCATGTACCTAGGTTGCAGTTTGTCCCTGGCCCCGGTTAGGGTCGTGTGGGTGGCAACCACTTGATGTGTCTCTCTCACATCGATGTTTCTCTCTCTCTCCTCCCTCTCTCCCTCCTGCTCTATCTGAAGATAAATGCAAAAATGTCCTCGGGTAAGGATAAAAAAAAAAAAAGAAATTAACAAAAAAACAAAACAAAACAAAAAATACCCACCAAAATCCAATAGGAAAATAGGCAGAGTATGAACAGACATTTTACAGAAAAATAAACACTACAATGGCCTTATTCTTTAACATACAAAAATGTGCTCACTTTCACTCTCAAGAAAAATGCAAGTTAAAATTATACTAAAATACAATTTTCCACCTAATTGACAAAAATCCAGAGTTTCATAACGTACTTTGTTAGCTAGACAGGGCGAGCAGGTATAGTGCTTGTGAGAGCTCAAACTGGTACAAAGACTATGAAAGGCAAATTGACAACGTTTACCAAATTTATTTATCTCCCCTTTGGCTCAGCAATCACACATCTGGAAATCTATCCTCAGATTTACCTGCCTACATAGGAAACACTGTATGAAAAAAATTAATTACAGAATTTCTTGTATCAGTACCCAAGTGCTCATCAACAGAAGACTGGTTAAAAAAAAAATTATAGTACATCCATAAATGAAATACTATGAAACAAAATAAGGGGGGGGGGCATTCTGTATCCTAACTGTGATAGTACCTTCATAGGTACATACAACTGTTAAAACTCATCAAATTACATACTTAAATTAAATGCAGTTCATTGTATATGTAGTCCTCAATAAAGATGACCAGAAAAAAAAAAATCATGGAGCTCTCTGTATGAAAAGATATCCAAGACACACTACTAAACATGAAAAAAGTAAAGTGTTGAACAGTGTGTATACCAGTGTGCATACTGTGTTATCTTCTATGTTAAGGGGGTAATAATTATTCACATTTGTTTATATTTGCATTAAGAAATTCTAGAAGGATAAACAAGAAACTAAGAAAAGTGGTTCATTATGGAGTAGGTGTAAATGGAGCAGCTGAGGACAATGACAGGACTGAGATTTTTTTCCACTGAATATATACTTATATTGTACTGATTTCTGAACCATGAGAATGTATTACCTATTAAAATTATTTTTAATTATTAAATACATAAAGCACTTGCACAAAGTAAGACAACCTTCATAGAGACTGTACCAGGATATCCCTTTCACTTTGAATTCAAGGAACCTTCAAGACTTTCAAAAGATGAAATTTTCTATAACAATCTTCAAACATATGAAATTACTCAGAGCAACTTGGAACCTCCACAAAGATTCCAATAACAACTGAAAGGAAGTTTTAATATTTCTTAATTTTTTTCTTCCATTAAAAATAGCAATTCTTCTCAAAATAAGTCTGCTTCCAATTCTAAGTTAAGTTTTGTGGAGGTTTCAAATCAATATTTATTGAGCACCGAATACAACCCATGATTTCTGTGATTATTAATATCATTTTACAAATGAAGAAACTGAGGCTAAGAGATGCTAAGTAACTTGTCTGATATATTTTTAAGTGATAGGGTAAGGTTCAAACCAAGATCTTCTGGCTACAAAGCTCTTTAGTCCAGATTTGATCAGCTTTATGAGGAGGACACATGTACTTTTATAATATGATGCTCTCTTCTACAAGCAATGAAACTAACGTTTAACCCATTGGTACTCAAATTGTAACAAGCATCAGAACTACTTGGATAGCTTGATGAAGTACAGATTTCTGGGCCCTGCTCCCAGAATTCTAGAATCATTAAGTCTGCAGTTGGGTAGGAGAATTTGCATTTCTAGGAAGTTCCCAGGAGATGCTGATGCTATTTATCCTAAGACCACATTTAACCATTTGATCCAACCAACAATTCTCCTCTCCCCATTCACCAGTCAACTTGAAGAATTCAATTTCAGTTTTATTTTATTTATTTATTTATTTTTCAATTTCACTTTTGGAAACACACAAACTTTCTATCTCCAAAAGCTCAAAACTCCAGAAAGTAAACAATCTGGCTAGCACATACTTTCAACCAAATTCACAATATATGTAATATCATCAAATCAACATTAAGCTAAAAGAAGCAACTAACATGCACATTAAAGGTCAGCATTCCTCTTGCTGCAGATCGGGGTCATTTCCTGGAAAAGCGGACACGAAGCAAATAAAGCAATGTCAGCCATCTGCTGCCAATAGACAACACATTTTCTGAAAGTTAAAAAAATACTATATTATTAATTTCATGTTGCCTTGAAAATAGTTTCCTTGACAAAAATGAAGTCAATTTTTCTACCAAATAAAAGAGAAAAAGTGAACTGTATACCGCTAGGTTGTGCCTTTGTTTTCTTATAACACTGTACTTTATCCTAATCAAAGTCTGCCACTGAAATAAATAACAGCATTGAAACAAATACAGCTACTAAATCAAAGGATGCACCATACACACACACACACACACACACACACACAAAGTATCCGGCTGGTAACTAGTTTTTAAACTTAAACGTATTAGCAAATGTATTTACACAGCTAGAAATAGACACTTAACTAAGAAGCATTTAGAATATCTTTTTGATTATTTCAATGTAAAAATATCAAAAATAAAACTAAGCTTACTCCAAGATAGCAGAGAAAAGGACAAAGAGAAACTAAAAAATAATAAAATTGATATAGTGGATTTACAGAAGTCTAAAATATTCTGAACAGAAATGTTAGCATATCCAGAGAACATACATAAAAATCGGTCATGAACATAGCAACAAAGAAAACCTTAACAAATTATTTTAAGTAGATATTTTAAAAACCATATTCTCAAATAATCAGCTAAAACTATATATAAAAGGAACAAAAAACAAACACACATACTTACTTTGAAAGTATGAAACATTCCTAAACAGATGATCAAAACAACTAAAAATTATCTAAAAAGTAGTGAAAAAAAGAATACTATGTACCAATATCTATGGAATCCAGTTAAACCTGTATACAGGGGAAAATGCTTTGATATTAAAGATAAAAAATAAAGGGACTTAGAACTCATCTTCAGAAATTTAAAAAAAAACACAAACTAGGAAGATGGAATTAAGATAAAAGTTGAAAAGAATAAAAGTCAAGACATAACAGAAAGGACAAATAAATCCAAAAGATATCTCTATTTAAAGATCAGTCTAGATAAAATCCAATTAAACAAAAATGAGAGGGAGAAAAAAAATACATAAGATTTGGAATGAAAAAGGAGTACAACCCCAAACCAAGATTAAAAGAATAATGCAAATAAATCTGTGGCAACAAGTTTGAAAGTCAAAGAAATGGATAATTCCCTAGCCAAAAAAAAAGAAAAAGAAAATTTGAACAGACCAATTTTCAAATAAAAGATTAAAAGGGGAATTAGAGATTTACCATTGGTGAGTTCACAGCAGAATTTTACCTAACCTTTAAGGAAGAGATGAATATACTTCTATTTGAAATTAACCACCCAATTACTAAGGATAACATGTCTTCAGATAAGATGTCAAAACTTCCTCAACATATATAAATGAAGTGAAACTAAAGTGTTATTCATTTTTTCCTTTAATAAAATATATGAAAATTTGGGGGTATATGTTAAGTAAAATTATCCCGTAGCAGAAGCAGGTACAGAGATGCTTGGTCAATTCAGGATACAAAAGATACTACTACTCAGCATCTTTACAGTGCATTATCCAAAGTATATATTTGTATGTACCTTAAAGTCAAATAAAATGAAGACAGCAAACACATATATTTTCTATTATCCATTTGTTTAAAAATATTTATTTTATTTATTTTTATTTATTTATTTATCCTCACCCAAGGACATTTTTCCATTTTTTGTTCAGATAGAGTGGGAGGGAGAGAGAGGAAGAGAGAAAGGGAGAGAAATATCGACGTGAAAGGGACACATCGAGTGGCTGCCCCCCGCACAACCCAGCCAGGGCTGGGGACAAACTGCAACCGAGATACGTGCCCTTAGCGGGAACCGAACCTGCGCGGGCCAACGCTCTAACCACTGAGCAAAACCGGCCAGGGCTAAAAATATTTATTGATTACCTATAAATTCTAGGTAAAAATATTCATACCAACAATGTTAGGGAAATAAGTTTTCCTATAAAGATGAACTAAAAGGGGAAATGTTGGTTTGAGAAAACCATTAAGATGTTTAAGATTTTAAGAGTATTTGGTTACTTACAACTGCAAATTCATCTCTGTCGAGCATTCCATCATGGTCAATATCACTCAACTCCCAAACCTTAAAAAGAAAAGAATTGAGAAGAATAATGTTCTTTCATTTAATGTGCTACATGTAAACACCAAATATGAAAATAGAGGTAAATGTTTCGCCTAAACATATTTTTTTCTGAGAAATTTCAATTATGCTGACTACTTTATTACATTGCTATTATATGCTATATTAACATTACTATAAAAAGAAATAATAATTCAATTAAGTGTTTTTTAAACACAAATTCCTTTACAAAATTTTTAAACTATTTAAACAATTATGTACATAGTATTTGAGACAACTACAATGCTTTTTCACAAATATCAACTCAGTTAATTTATGCAACAGCTCCATGTGGTACTATCAACCCTGTTTTAGACATGAGACTACATGACCTATCTAGGATCATGCAACTATTATTAAGTAAAGGAATAAGTTTTCAATGTGAAGATTTCCGAGTAAGTCTATTATTGTTTTCCCTACACTACAGAATCTCTAATCAACTAAAAGAAATATGCAATACTATGTTATGAATCATTAGTCAGCTAATGTCCAGGGCTTACAAAGAAAAAATAAAATCTAAAAGGCCCTGGTTGATTTGGTCTAAATCTAGAATAAATTCCATAGTTTTAGACCAGCTATAAAACCATGTTTAATCCTAAGACAAAGATATTTAAACATTCAACAAAATCTCACTTGAGGCAGGAAGAGAAAGTGAGCTGATGAGAGACAGGAGTGGAGATAAGCAAGTGCCTGGTCATTAAATGCCTTGAAAGGAGTTTGGACTTCATCCTAAATGCAATGGGAAGCTACTAAGAGGGTTAGGTTTACATCAAAAAGAGATAACAGGCCCTGGCAGGTTTGGCTCAGAGGTTAGAGCATTGGCCTGTGCACTGAAGGGTCACAGGGTTGATTCCCAGTCAAGGCACATACTTGGGTTGCAGGTTCAATCCCTGGCCTTGGTTGGGGTGCATGCAGGAGGCAACCAATCAATGTGTCTCTCTCACATCTATATTTCTGCCCCCCACCCTCTCAAATCAATGGAAAAAATATCCTCAGGTGAGGATTAAAAAAAAAGGATAACAGGATTATGTTTATAGTTTAGAAATCTCGAACTGGACCACACAGTGGAGAAATGATTAGTGAGATATAATACTAGAAAACGGCTTTTAAATTAATATTTATTGAGCACTTAACCTGTACAACACTGATCCAGTAGTAGTACTGTTGGTGGTATGGTAGCAGTCGTTATCATCATCATTGGCTGTGCTAAGTAGTATGTGCTAAGTACTTTACATACATTATCACATTTAATCCTTACAACTCTATTATCTGTGAATCATACTCATTTTAAAAATTAGAAAACTAGTCCTGGCTGGTTTGGCTCAGCGGTTGGAGCGTCAGCCCACAGACTGATGAGTCACGGGTTCAATTCAGGTCAAGGGCATATACCTCAGTTGCAGTTTGTCCCCGGCCCTGGTCGGGGTCAAGTGGGAAGCAACCAGTCGATGTGTCCCTCTCACATCGATGTTTCTCTCTCTCTCTCCCCCTTCCACTCTATCTGAACAAAAATGGGAAAATGTCCTCATGTGAGGATTAAAAAAAAAAAAGATTAGAAAACTAAGACATGCTTTTCTAATGATTTGCCCAAGAACACACAACTAAGAAGTGGTGGAGTCAGGATTTGACCCCACAGAGTCTGATTAATCAAGGGATTAAAGAAAGGACTAGAGGTTTAATGAGAATAGATAAGGTTTGAAATATGAAAAGTGGGGGAGAAAAATCACTATGGAAACAGTACAAGAGTGGCTGGCAGTGAGCAAAGCTCAGCTGAAGTGGGTGATCATGAAATTATGACAATATCAATCTTTATTAGACTTTCTCAGTAGTCCATATGCAACCACAGAGAAGGAAGATACTTAGCTTCATGCAAAGCTGGATTTTCACCACACAAGCAAGAAGTTAGAAAATGGTAAAGGGAGCTAAGGATACTGACATGAAACTGTGGACCATAAAACTCCAAGTTGGATGAGGAAAAAAGTAAGTTCAAAAAATAGAGAAAATAAAGGAGTCTGAGATTTAAAGATCTTGATGAAGTCAAAGAAGCAGTCTTGCAAGTATCTAGGAAAGAGATCTAGAAAGGCAAGAAGTTCTATCTAGAGAACAGAATTTATTATTTCAGAGATGAAACTATTCCTTATGACAAGGCCCCACGATACAGCCATGGAGTAGGTGGCAGATGAAATTAAGTCAAGGAATTGAGAGGTCGGAGTGTACAACACAAAGAAAAAAAAGACCTACTTCAGGGGCTTCTAGATATAGCTAATTGCAAACACACATATTTTAGAAGGAATAACCAAATAAAGAAATAAATTGGCAATGACTTTATATATTAAATCAGAACACAAAATTCTATAACACAACTTCAAAATAAGATCTGTGCATTTTTTTAACAACGAGCTATAAGTGTTCCTGGTAGATACAAAATTAAAATACATAAAAATTACATTTAGAAGTTAATAATATCTTACTCTTCCAAGGATATCCACAGGTAACTTAGAGTTAAGCAACACTGGTTTCACTTTATCACCAGACAGAAATCCATTTGCTGGGCTTAAACTATCAAAAATTGCATCATATTTGGCCTTATCTTCAGACTATAATATAAAAAAGATCATAAATTAAAACAATGGTGAAAAGGATTTCACTGAAGTTAAAAAATCAAGCCCTCAAAGAACGGACAGCATATTTTTCTAAACTCATTATTTAAGAAACATTTTTCACTTTTATCAAAACATATTATAGTAAATGGTAATTTAAGTTCCTCCACCCAAGAGTTCAGTATCCCCTCCATTCCTTTTGTAGATGGATCATTATCTTTGCTTTTCCAATGTTTAGAATCACAAGATTTCAGTGATAGAAGGGCTTTGAGAAAAGCACTTAGTCCAACCCTCTTACTTAAACAGATCCATAGCAAGGAAGTAACTTCTATAAAAACACACAGCTAGCCCTGGCTGGTTTGGTGGTTGGAACATCGGCGTGCAGACCACAGAGTCTTGGATTCGGTTCCAGTCAGGGGCACATACCTCGGTTGTGGTTCGGTCCGGCCCTGGTCGGGATGATGTGGGAGGCAACCAATTGATGTGTGTGTCTCTTTTTTTTTTTTTAAATCCTCCCCGGAGGATATTTTTCTATTTATCAACAGATAGAGTGGGAGGGAGAGAAAAAAATATCGATGTGAGAGAGACACATCGACTGGTTGCCTCCTGCACGACCGGACCAGGGCCGGGACTAACCGCAACCGAGATACCTGCCCTTGACCGGAATCGAACCCGTGACTCATTGGTCCACGGGCTGACGCTCTAACCACTGAGCAAAACTGGCCAAGGCGTGTCTCTCTCACATCAATGTTTCTCTCTCTCCCTCGCTTCCTCCCTCCCACTCTATCTTAAGATAAATGGAAGAATATCCTCGAGTGAGGATTAAAAACAAACAAACAACACAGCTAAATAGTGACATTCCAAGACTTTCTAAACATGGTGTAGTCGTATTTCAAACTCAAACAACTTTTAAAAAGAAAATCACTTCCATAGGAATAAACATCAAGTTTACCCCATTTTTCCCAAAGCAAGATATCTTATCAATAACAAGAATTATCTAAACTCCTGGAAAGTTACTTGTGTAACATAAAAAAACTATGTTCTTGATTTGTCCAGTCAAGTCCAAATCCTATACTTTCAAAAATTAGTTAAGAGGCCCTGCCGGTTTGGCTCAGCCATTAGAGCAACAGGCAAACCAAAGAGTCCTGGGTTTGATTTCAGCCAAGGGCATGTACCTCAGTTGTGGTTCATCCTTGACCCCGGCTGGGGTTGTGCAGGAGGCAACCAATTGATGTGTCTCTCTCACATCGATGTTTCTCTCTCTCTCTCTCTTCTTCCCTCTCTCCCTCCCACTCTATCTGAAGATAAATGGAAAAATATCCTCAGGTGAGGATTAAAAAAAAAATTAGTTAAGAGTACACAGCATACATAGACATACAAACCGAAATGGGTTGCTGACAAAACTGTACATATTTATTGAAGGTCATTGATCTGCTATATTCTAAAAGCATTTTAAAATTAAAGTTTTAAAAATCTGATAAGGCCCTGGCTGGATAGCTCAGTTAGTTAAAGCATCATCCCAATATGCCAAGATGCAGGTTGGATCCCATGCAAGAATTGATCTCTCTCTCTCGTAAATCAATTTAAAATATTTTTAAATAAATAAATTGTATTTTAAAATAATCTGCTAAGCCCTGCAGGTGTGGCTCAGTAGATTGAGCATCATCCCATGGACTGAGAGATCCTGGTTCAATTCCCGGTCAGGCATGTGCCCCAGTTTCGGGCTCGATCCCTAATGGGCGATGTGCGGAAGGCAGCCGACTGATGTTTCTCTCTCACATCAATGTTTCTATCTCCCTCTCTAAAAAACAATAAAAAGATATTTACAAAAATAATGATCTGATAAGATAGCTATAACCAGTGTGATGTCTCCAAATACCTATAAAGCAAAATACCCATTTCAGAAAATAATTTCATAAAGAATTGCTTGTTTTATAGCTCTACAAACAGTACTTACTTAACCAGAATTTTCCAGCCAGACATAATAGCAGTGGGGTAAACTAGACATAATACCAGTGGGGTAAAATATTCATCAAATATTTTAGTTAGGACAGGATTACATCACCATTTTTAGTTTACACTATAACAGGAATGAGATTAAGCTAATACTGTCACAAAATGATTGACACTGCTGTAAGATCCCTCCAAAGATTTCTAGTACCAGTATTTACCAAACAGTAAAAAATGAAAGTCTAATGAAGATTGCAATATATTTTGAAAGTAGAGAGAGAGGAGGTTCTGGAAAAAAAGCAGGGGTAAGGAGAGAAAAGTTACAAAGTCTACTTACTTTTACAGCCCATGGCAGCTCATTTGCAGAGGTTCCACTGATTAGCAAGGGACTGCTGGTATCATGCTAAAAAGGAAAATATAGTACATGAAGGGCTGAAATCCTCACATCAATAAACAATGAAAAAAAATAAGTCCTTGCGTTTACGTTTACATAAAATGTTGGATCTCAATGAACACACAACACTCTATTATTACATTAATTCTCTTAGACCATCTAAATACAAATGAAACAAAAACAGCTGAGTTAGCTGCATAAATGACTGTGGAGCACTAAATAAAACTTAAGTATTACTAAAGAAACCTACTACAACTGACATCAAGATAAAGATATGTAAATAGAACAAAAACATTTACTGCCCTGTTAATTTATGACTTCTTCCAAGCATTCTTTAAGGAAAGCCAAATGAAATAAGAACTGAACTTAAGATTTATAAGTTAAAAGTACATAAACCTACCAACAGCATGCCCAACTAATTATGCTTATCTGCTTGTAGAGACAGATAAATATATGAACAAATTTTATAATAATATAGTTAGGCAACAAATCCCTAAATTATCCCTCTGACTCCATGACTACAAGCCTAAACTTAGAAGTGCAGAAATTCTTAAAACTAAAGTTAAATTCATAATATTCAGACCAAACACTTTTAAAATACTGAATTTAAAAACAAGCAAGAAGAGTCATGAAACTTCTGAAAAAAGGAGTAGGGTGGACAGGCCTAGCCTTATCAGATATAAAAACAAATTACCAAATCTGATCATTAAAACAATGCCAGATTAGCATATAGATAAACAGATAGATCAATGAACAGAAAAAATCCAGAAAGAAACCAAAATACATATGAGAATTTAGCACATGATTGAGATGGCATTTCAAATCAGTAAGGAAAACATGATTATCAATAAATTGCATTAGATCTGTAAAGTAGCCATCTTTAAAAAACATAAATTTGAATTCATATTCATACCTTACATCAGGACTAACATAAATGTGAAAAAAGAAACCATAAAAAATTTAAATCCTAGTAACTCATATACCTAAAAAACAATGACCTCTTTATAGGAAAAAGTCACCATAAACAAAGTAAAAAGACAAATGACAAACTGGGAAAAAAATATTTGCAACTCATATAGACAAAGAGCTATTTTCCTAATATATCAAGAGCCTCTAGAATTCAATTAAGAACAGACCAAAGCCACAAAAGGCTAGGCTATAGACATTTCAGAGAAAGGCAATGTAAATGAATAATAAGCATGAGAAAAACTATTCAACTTCATTCCATAAAACCAAAAGGACACATTAAAACCACATACTCCATTTGTTACCTTTCAAAATGACAAAGATCCAAAAGTTTGACAACAGTATGTTAGCAAAAATGCACTCAACCAATTGCTGGTGGGAGAATGAACTAGTGCAACCACTACAGAAGACATTGATATTATATGTGAAAATTACAAATGTACCAACTTTTTTTTTTTATCCTCACCGGAGGACATTTTTCCATTTTTGTTCAGATAGAGTGGGAGAGGGAGAGAGAGGGGGGGGGGAGGGGGAGAGAGAGAGAGAGAGAGAGAGAGAAACATCGACGTGAAAGGGACACTTCGCACGACCCCAACCAGGGTTGGGGACTAATCGCAACCGAAGTATGTGCCCTTGACCAGAATCGAACCCACGACTCATTGGTCGGCAGGCCCACGCTCCAACCGCTAAGCCAAACCGGCCAGGGCACAAATGTACAAACTTTTGAAACAGCAATTCCATTTCTGAGAATTTACACATATAAATACATTTCTGCATATAAATAATAATAAATATTCAAGGTTATTATGCACTGCAGCAACTTTTAAAAATATTTTTATTGCCCTGGCCGGTTTGGCTCAGCAGTTGGAGTGTCGGCCCTCGGACCGATGAGTCAGGGTTCGATTTCGGTCAAGGGCACGTGCCTCAGTTGTGGTTCGTCCCCAGTCCTGATTAAGTTGTTCAGGAGGCATCCAGTCAATGTGTCTCTTTCACATCAATGTTTCTCTCTCTCTCTCTCTCTCTCTCTCTCTCTCTCTGCCTCCCTCCGTCCCTCCCACTCTATCTGAGGATAAATAGGTAAAAAAAAAAAAATCCTCGGTGAGGATTTAAAAATATATATATATATTTTTTTTTAAATTAATTTTTAGAGAAAGGAAGGGAGACGGGGGAGAAGGGAGAGAGAAACATCGATGTGAGAGTGAAACATGGATTGGCTGCCTCCTGCACACCCCCCACCAGGGATCAAGGCCCCACCCAGGCATGTGCCCTGAACCAGCAACCTTTTGGTGCATGGGATAACACCCAATCAACTTAGCCACATTGGTCAGGGTGCACTGCAGCATTTTTTAAAATAAAAGAGTAGAAACAAGCTAAAAGCCTATCAATAGAAAGTTAAATAAAGTATGGTGAATAGAAGCAAAAAAATAGAATGCAGCTATAAAAAAGAATGAGGAAGCTTTTAAGCAATGATATGTAAAGATGTCCAAAATATGTTAAGTTATTAAAATAAGGTACATAATCGTGTATACAGTATGCTACAATTAATATAAAATGAGAAAATAGGAATTATTTCTTTATATCCACATATAACAACTCTGGAAGGACACACAAGACACTAATAACCATAGTAGCCATTATGAAAGAAAAGTAGCTGGGTGATAGGAGTTTGATAGGAGTTGAGGGATTTTTTTTAATACAGTAATTTAAAAAATAAAATTTAAATTTAAAAGCATTTCTTACAAATCTTGGTGGAGGAACAGCCAGGTTCAAACTACTCAGTGAAACCTCCAATCCATTCTGGGCACATGCCACAAGACGCAAAGCAACAAAGAATTCCTGAGGAAGAAAAATATGACTGTAAGAGCATTATCTACCTATCCATCCATTCATCCACCTACAGACATACTTATAATCTGAAAATACAAAACAATTCACAATTATTCCAAGGTTTTTACATAGGAACAAATATAATAGCATATTTGCTCAAATAACACTTGCTTTGAAATTGAGAAAAGATCTATGTACAAAGATGTTCCCAGCATTATAAATAGGAAAAAAAAAGTGTTAATATAAATGGGAAAATACTTAAATAGTGATACATACAGATAGTGGAAATTAAAAATTAATAATCATGCTTCAAAGACTATTTAATGGTGTTAAGAAATACTTTTTATCACTTAAGTGAGGAAAAAGAATCTGGGGGGCGGGGGGGGGGGGGTGAAGCCCAGAAGGAAGTAATACCTAAATGTTATCAAAAGTCATCTCTGGATTTAAGATTACAAATTTTGAAACTGGATCAATCATTCCAGTTTCAAATCCAGTGACTCAATCATTGCTATTCCAGAAGAGCTACAGAGAATAACTGTGCAGCATCTAAAAACAATTATATAACTGCTTGACTTCAAATACTTATAAATCAGTTTAAAATTTAATAAATAAATGCAAAGATGCTGAAGCAACTGGTTTTCAGTTAAAGTTAGGCCTGGGAATAGACATAACAAAAGACTTTGCTCCAGTTACATAACTTACAACTTGTCAATACTCTCTAGTACAGTTAATGGTACAATCAATCCTTCATTACTTTTCTCAAACTTCCTATTCTCACCTACACCCTTCATACCCAATTCCTAACCTATTCTTAGAAACTTGCAGGTTGTCTGTTGTATATAATACCTTGCCTTTACTTATAAATTTCTCAAAAGAATGCTGTTTGTTCCCTGAAGCTTTCCTCCCCTCCACCAACATAGCTTCATAAAGCTCTCCCAGTACTCCTCTGTCCTTTTTCAAATCTCTTCTGTTGAAGTCAATCTTTAAATCCTCCAACTTCTAAATGCTGGTATTCTAACTAAGTATTCCAACATTAACCCTCCTTCTCTTCTCATTCTACGAGATTCAATTACTCTTAGGTAATCTGGTCCACCTCCAAAATATAGATGGGCTCTGAAATGAAATAGTCCTGAAATAAATTCTAGTTCTGCTACCTAAAGGTGTGAGGCCATGGGCAAGTGAAATAAAATTATTCCATAAAAGAGGAAGTTAATAGTTACCTTGCAATGTATTATGAGGAACAAAATAACCATACTACAGGAAGAAAGCAGTCATTTTTGGCACATAGAAACTTAATAAGAATAGGTTTATTTTCTTTCTTTCTTTCATGTTAATTCAAAAATCTATTCTCCCAATGCAAACGTCAAAGTTTAACTGCAGACCCATAAATCCAGCCACCTAAATGTAACAAAGACAACTTAAACTCAACATCCAAAGTCAGGAATATCAGTGAAGAATTTCTTAAACGGTAAACTCATGAAGATAGGAACCACATCTGTCACATTCACCTCTGTATTTCCAAAGCCTGGCTCAAAACAGGTACTCAACAAATATCTGAATGCAGACTCTGGGTACCCATATGGATTTAGTGTTCCTATATCTCTAATGTCAAACTGGCCCTTCTGCCCAGGAGCTCCAATGGGGACTACAATCTAGCCGTGGAATCTTTATTTTTTAAATATGTTTTTACTGATTTTTAGAGAAACAGGAAGAGAGAGAGAGAGACAGATAGAAACACTGATGAGAGAGAAACATCGATCAGCTGCCTCCTACATGACCCCTACTGGGCATTGAGCCCGAAACCCCAGCATGTGCCCTGACTGGGAATGAAACCAGAGACCTCTTGGTGCATGGGACGATGCTCAACCACTGAGCCACACAGGATGGGCTAGCCCTGGAATCTTAATTAAAAAACTGGGTATTCTGACCTCATCAAAAATTTTCCCATCCCTTTTCTGAGTTTGAGTCTGCTTCAGCAGTCCCCATGGTGGGGAAGGGTTAAGGGGGATTAGCTTTGAGTAGCAGTGCTCAACCAATGTATCACCATGTAGCAAGCTTTGACTCCAATCCTGTAGAACTCTGAAATCCATCCCCAACAAGCAGAACTTCAAAGTACACTGATAGTGTCCAACACCCATAACCACTTTCATGAATTTCTGGTCTAGTGTTTACATCTAGCCTATAAATCATTTTTTGGTTTATATGTCAGAGGTAAGACCTGGACCAGAATATTCAGGTTTGATTAGTCAAAAATTTCCTTTCAAATGAACAAGGCAATACCATCTTAACACTTAACTAATAACATCTATGTTTATTTATAAACCCTATACATGTAAGATATTTAATTAATAAAATATAATACAAAGAGCAGTATCTCTCTGAATGACTGAAAAAAAATCCGTGCTATTATTTGATGTATCCCCCAAAATTCTTATGTTCTAATCCCAACCCCCAAAGATGAAGGTATGGTATTAGGAGGTAGGACCTTTGGGAGGTGCTTAAGCCATCCTGGGAACCCTCATTAATGGGATTAGTGCCTTATAAAAGAGGACCCAGAGAGATCCCTAGCACCTTCTGGCAATTTGCGGATACAACAAGAAGTCTGCAATCAGGAAGAGAGCCCTCACCTAACCATGTTAGCACCCTGAACTCAGAATTCCAGCCTCTAAAACTATGAGCAATAAATTTCTGTTTATAAGCTACCCAATCTATGGTATTTTGTTATAGCAATCTGAACAGACTAAGACACTCCAGTAGAACAATGTCACCAAACTAACATTAACCTTTGCGAATTAGTTTAATGCCTACTGATTAGAAATATTTTCATTGTTAGGACACTTGTCCTTGCAAAACTCTAATGTTGGTAAAAAGCAATTCTTAGTTTAAAAATACAAAAAATTGCTGGCTATTTTTTATTCTGAATCACTCAAAAAGTTTTTCATATGAATCTCCGAATCTTACTTGTTTGCTCAGGATACCTTTGCCATCTGTGTCAGCTAAATCCCAAATCTGAAATTTAGAAGAAAAAAAGGTATCAATCTATATTTTAAACAACAATCATTGTAAAGATAAATTAAATCCCTGTAATTTACAACCTCATGCTCTTTGGTAATCAGATTTAAGAATCACAGAATTAAAAGTGGAAAGAAACCTTAAAGATCATTTCATGCAATACTAAGGCCACTAAAGTTACTTAAGAACATTGAAGTCATCAGGGAAAGAACCGAAACCCAGGTTCTAACTTTCAGTCCAATGACTTTTTCATTAACCCAGGTTCTAACTCCAAGTCTAATGCTCTTTTTACTAAAACATACTACCTTGACTTTAGATCCTTACTAAGATGATATTCTTTCTTATGGGCAAGTTGAAATAATTAATGTTTATTTGTGAATAAATTATTAATGATAATTTTTCAGGGTTTTGAATATATATCATGTATAAAGACTCGCCAGGATATCAAGCCAGCAGAGGGACTTTCCACCTTCTTGTGCTTTTTCTTAAGCCTCTCATCCCCCACTCTATTCACCACATATAAAACGCAGTTAGAGACAGTTATAATAGAGGAAGTAGAGATAAAGCCAACTCTCTGAGTGGGTGGCAAAGTTCCCAGCACTGTTTCTCCCCACAATACCCGAATGTACTATTATTTCCTCATTTCATCCTACTAAAATGTAATTTGTTTTCTAAACATCTGAAAAACACCTTACTTTTCAAATTCCCTCTATTGCATTACTGTAACTGCCTCTATAACTCAGTTCTAACTTCTAAGTTTCTTGATGATATCTTTCTGAATTTGCATCCAATTTATCTACACTGCTAAATATTCATTATAATCTAGTCATAATGAACAAATAATACCTTTCCAAGTATCAAGTCTGGAAGCCCTGATTTTTTCAGGAAAGCAGCAGCATCAGAAGCCAATACCCTTCCAGTATTGCCCGTATCAACCTGAAAAAATACAAATGGTAAGATAAAAATATTTGCCTTCCTTTCTGTGATTTGGGAACTGGCTTTTTCAAGAAGGGAATGGGAATCCTTTGACTAAACCAAGGCCAAGGAATATATGCATAGCCATGTAAGTAGAGTACCATCTAGACAGCACTGGCAATTTACAAAGTGTTTTTTATTGTGTCCATTACACAAATGAGAGAACTGAAACTCAGAGGAGATAGAGCAAAATAGTGGAGCCATAACATTAACACATTATCTCCTGACTCCAGGTCTTCTATAGCTGCCTTTTAAATTCCAATAAACTTAAATGGCAATAGGAGGAAAGGGGTACATTTCCTGGAGAAGTCTTAGCTGCATATGTTCTCTGTTTTTTAGAACATCTTAAAATCATTAACTTCTACTTTTATACTTACTGTTAGAAACTGCAACACTTTATTAAAAAATCAAAGCAGCTCTAAAACCAACAGTTATTCCATAATAAACTTAAAGAAATATTTAAAAACAGTTAAGCTCCTAAAGCACATTAAGGTTAACACATCATTTAACTGAGAGGGACTTTCCTTTAAGACAGAATGAGGTCAACAAGAACAGAAAAACAGTTAAAAAAAAAAAAGAAAGAAATAATGACTCTTACTTCTGCAAAGATTTCCTAAAGTAAAGTTCAATTTGTAAAAATAAAAAGTAAATTTTAAAAAGTTATGGGATAGATAACATGATACTAGGATATTTGTAAGCTATTTTTCCAGTTTAGTTAAAAGACTATAAGTTTGTTGTAAACATATACAAAGCATTCCAGACAGGCCAATCCCAGCAAAGAAGCAAAAGAAAAATCCTGTCTTTCAAGTGCTCAGCAAAAAAGAAAGAACTGCCCAATCCAAATGTGGGGTAACAAGGAAGTACAATAAGGGTTGGGAAACCTGCCTCTAGAATTTTTCAGAATTCCTTTTCTTTCCCCACTCCCTGACCAGGGTAGGAGAAAAAAAGAACACCTACCCCAGCATAGTCTAAGTATAGAGGCACTCAAGGGAAACATTAATCAAACTCTTATGAAATATTTATGTACTGTATTCCAATTAAGAATTTTACTATCTTCCATTCTTTTGGTTACTAAAATAAATTAAATTAAACACAGCCATTTAGGCATTGTCATATATAGGCAGTTTCTGTTGTACTCTAATGCTTGCCTAAAGGCTTTGCTATAAGCTACCAGATACAATTATTTCTTCAACAAAGTCTCAGAGCCTCATCTAAACGACTATACCCTGTACTATGAACTGTTAACACTTCAAAATATAGACTTTTGGGTAAAGACTTCTAAGCTGACGTCGGTTAAACAACTGGTGGACTAAGTCAGAATTTCCAGAACTCTCTGCAGCCCAGAAGTAGATCTATTTTATAAAAGCAGACCCCTGACCCAAGATGCAGGAGAACAAGAATTATATAGGACTAAATGAACTGTTTAGTCCTAAATTACTAAATGTAATTATGGTTGTTTACTTGGAATACTGTTGGTATTATTTTTAATACTCTATTTTGTAATGGATATGTGGGAAGGCCCTTTATTTTTCTTCTTACACTATTTCTAACCCTCAATTTAGTAGGCTCTGTGCTTGTAAAATGAATGAAATCGTTTTCAATGGCATGTGATTCTGACTCTTCAGAATTTAAAAACAAATCCTTTGCCCTGGCCAGTGTGACTCAGTTGGTTGGATGTCATCCTGTGTACCAAAAGGTCACCAGTTTGATTACCAGTCAGGGGACATGCCCAGCTTGTGGGCCCGATCCCCAGTAGGGAGCATGCAGTAAGCAGTTGATCAATGTTTCTTTCTCACATCAGTGTTTTTATCTCTCTCTCTCTCTCTTCCTCTCTCTCTCTCTCTCTAAAATCAATAAAAACATATTTAAAAAAATAAATCCTTTAACTGAATGCCCTTACTTTTTATGGCAATACAGTAATTATTACATAGGTTAAATCAAAATTTGGTCTCCTTTGATATAATTGAGAAAATAGATTGTGCAAAATAAGGTCATATTTGAGAATGATTCTCTTTTATTCAGCTACAACAAGCCATTATTAAGGAATAAGAACTGACTTTATGTGGAGCCAATATAGGCTTGTGGAGCCTCCCAAAAAAACTGGCCTGCAGCCTAATTTATAAGGTCCCAGTCTCTCAGACAGTAAAGCAAGGTCACTTAGCAGACTAGGAACCTTAGCGGATATGGGAATCCTCGAGATCAGATAAATTTACTCAAACTTGTATGTACTGCAGGTGAAATATGAGGGTAGAATTTCTAAGGTTTGGATCCTAGCCTCAAAGTAGAGGAACAAATAAAGAGGCTTTATAAAGTACAATCTGAGATTCTTTAAAAATTTCAGGCAGAAATTAGTTCTCTGGCCTTAGAAGTTGTTAAATAGTAAATGTATGGCTCTAGATTTGCAAGTCACACCGAAGGAGACCTATAACGATTCATTAATGCTTGCTGTACTATGTAAATAGCCAGGTAAATAAGCCAAATTTATTAAATAGACCAACCTTTTCAGTGATTATGACCACAAGGTGAGATGATTATTAGGAAAAACTATCCAATATTTGGAAATGGGCAAATGAGATTGTCTACACCCTTAGGAGATTATCTGATCTATGGTATACATAGTTGTTTGACTTTCTATCAACTAGGCTATTTTATCCATAGGGATACTGGTTAAATTATAGAAAACTGATAGCAAAGCAAGTGATTCCTGTCCATACCAATGAAATGAATTTTGTCTGGAGAATATAAAGCTCTATAACTCACATTCTCATTTTTACATTACTGGTTCTCCCAGTAATTAATGAGTTGAATAAAATCCTTGACACATGTTCATTTTACATTTGTATAAGAGTCATGGTTTTAACTTTATAATAGTAAAAACTTTAATAAGTCTTAAAAACAACTAAAAGTCATTTCCATTTGGCTTATAAATTAATTTGTATATTTATATCTGGATGAATATAGCCAATGTTATATGGATTTTTTGTTTGTTTGTTTTTTTATCCTCACCCGAGGACATTTTTGCATTTATGTTCATATAGAGCGGGAAGGAGAGAGGGAGGAAGAGAGAGAGAAACATGGATGTGAGAAACATCAATTGGCTGCCACCCACACAACCCCATGGGGCCAGGGACAAACTGCAACTGAAGTACGTGCCCCTAGCGGGAACCGAACCCAGGACTCTCTGGTCCGTGGGCCGATGCTCTAACCGCTGAGCCAAACCAGCCAGGGCTGTTATATGGATTTTTAAGGTACATAAATATTTGGGACAAGTGTTTGGAGCTTAATTATCTTTCCATCATTTTCTGAGAGCTTGTCAAAAGTATTAAGTATTGCGCCCTGGCTGGTTTGGCTCAGCGGTTCGAGTGTCGGCCCACGGAACAGAGTCCCGGGTTTGGTTCCCACTAAGGGGAACATACCTCGATTGTAGCTTGTCCCCGGCCCCAGTTGGGGTCGTGTAGGTGGCGGCTAGTCGATGTCTCTCACATCGATGTTTCTCTCTCTCTCTTCCCCCCTCTCTCCCTCCCACTCTATCTGAAGATAAATGCAAAACATGTCCTTGGGTGAGGATAAAAAAAAAAAAGTATTAAGTATTGAAAGCATGAGGCTAAAGCACAAAAAATTGAAAACAAGATGTATCCAGCTAACTGGTAATCTACATGTATACAATCAAGGGTGGAAAATATATTTTATGTTCAGAAGACAAACAAAAACCTTACCTGTCTATAGTATTTTTCATATACAGGATTCCCACTTGATAACTAAAATAAATAAATAAATAAATAGAAATTAAATGTTATTCAATAACTTCTATTAATATATTTGCATCCATTCAGTCGATACTTGAAAAATAAAAACAAACAGGATTAAAATATCCTTGATTTCAAAAAGTTTGGTTTTGTTTCTTTTGGGAGGGAAGAGGGAGTGAATAAAGGCAGCCACATAGATTACTAAGAATCAGGCACAAGAAATAAAACAAGATTTTTAAAATTACTCTTGATATCAGAACTCTTTTCCTCATGCAAAATTTTACCCTAAACCCAATATATAACAAAATTAGGGGTGAAATGCTTGCCTTAAGCAGTCATCCTCTACCCAAGTGCCCAAAGTACCTATAAATACAATTCAAAAACCACGTCAATAAAATAATAAAATGAATACACCAATAGATGTACAAAAGGATGATGCTATGATCAGATTCGAAATGCTTATATGCAGGGAGTGCCATTCAATTCATACCACAGTTCAAAGGGTTCCTTGGTCAGCTGATGAACAGACATTATCTCATCTGAAAGGCAGTTTAGAAATATCAATGTTTGAAGGCTCAGGTTTACGAACCAGGAAGGCTTCAGGGAGGTGAGATCAATGCAGGAATTTGAAGTATGAGTCGGGGGAGAAGGTGATCCTATATACAAGTAAGAGCATGCACAAAGGCATGCATGCAGCAGAAAGCTTAGTTATGATGAAAAGAATCACAAGGAGTTCTGAATGGTGATACAAAGTGAAGACAAGGTTGTAAAATTTTGTATAAGACAACTTATGAAGGGCTTCATCTGCATGGTAAAAGAAAATGAGGATGGAAAAGGGCTACAAATTCAAGAGTTATTAACTTAGTATTAGTTCTAGGTGATTATTTATATGTGAAAAGGAAAAGTAGAATGGAATGTAGAGTACTACTTAGGAAATAAATTTAATAGCCCAGTGAAGGACCCTAACACTGGCAATAGTAGAAAACAAGGCTGTGCTTTAAGCATCCAAATTGGGCTTAGAGTCTTAATGAGTACAAGACTGGATTAAAAAACCAACATTCACTGAGCGCCTATTTTGAGAACACATTATGCTAAATGCTTTATAAATACTTCCACACTTAATCCTTGTGGGCCACATATTTTCATCCCAGTTTGCAAATGAGGAAATCTAATGTGAAGGTTAATTGTATGTATCAATTTGGCTAGGCTATGGTACCCAGTTGTTTGGTCAAACACCAGTCTAGATGTTACTATAAAGATATTTTTTTAGATGTGATTAATATTTAAATCAGTAAACTCTGAGTAAAGCATAATGTGGGTGGACATAATCCAGTTAGTTGAAGGCCTTCAGAGAAAAGAATGAGGTCCCCTGAGGAAGAAGAAATTCTGTCTCCAGAATGCCTTCAGACTCAGCTGTAACATGAACTCTTCCCTGGATCCTCAGCCTGCTGCTGGCTGCCCTGCAGATTTAGGACTTGGCAGCCTCCACATGAGAGCCAAGTCCTTAAAATCAATCAGTATGTGTGTGCGTGCATGTGTGTGTCCCCTGTTGGTTCTGTTTCTCTATAGAATCCTAATATATCTAGTCTCAGAGGGGTTACTTGTCCAAGCTTTTAAATGGCAGAGATTGGACTTAAATGCAGGTCTGTCCCACTCCCAGCTCCATGCTCTTTCACAAAACCATGCTGCTTCCCATATGCCGTGGCTTGGCTCAGGACTGTCTTGATTTACAATCTGCTGTCCCAGTATTCCATCCAGATTACCATTTGCCTCAGATTTCTTATTTTCTTAAATGAATTATTATTATTAATCACTACATTAAAACAAACAAAGATGGATTCAGTACACCTCTAACTGTATACATCTAGCTTCTGGCCAAGATATCAGCTAATCCTGTGTAAGTGCTTTAATCACTCGAATAAGTGATGAATTCTAAAGGAGAACAGTGATAATTCCATCTTTCTCTCCCTGATCCTTTACCATAATTAACACCTTCTTTTCAAGGACAGCATGCAGAAGACTCACTGAGAAATATCCTCAAATGCAAGCAACCAAGGACGCTAACTGCTTATAGCCTTTCAAGACAGCTGGAAAAGTATTTGACACTGGTGCTCCTGCTGGCTATTTGGTGTGCCAGTCAGTACAGTGACATGTGCAATGACCTGCAAGATGCACCAGGCCACTAGCTGGCTAAGTCAGTGGGGAGAGAAATTCCAGATTAGGTGCAAGGAGTCAAGTCTGACAACTCTCGAGGTGGCTTTGTGGTTTTGTCATTTATTATAGAGCGTTTATCTACAATTGCTTATTTAGTCTGTTGTTTGGCAATCGTTTTTTATTATCCAATAAGCCCTTTCAGTAGCAATGAGCTAAAATGAAGAGATTGTAGCCCTGGCCAGTTTGGCTCAGTGGTTGGAGCTCAGCCTGCAGACCAGAGAGTCTCGGGTTTGGTTCCCGCTAGGGGCACATACAAAAAAAAAAAAAAAAGTGTCCTCGGGTGAGGATCAAAAATAAAATGAAGAGATTGTATATTTAATACAAAATTAAGTACTAAATTGCCACTTCTGTAGAAAATGGATAAACAGACAATTTGCATAAAACTTTTTTTTTTTTTTATCCTCACCTGAGGACACTTTTTCATTTTTTGTTCAGATAGAGTGGGAGGGAGAGAGAGGAAGAGAGATAGAGAGAAACATCGACATGAAAGGGACACATCGAGTGGCCGCCACCCGCACGACCAACCAGGGCCGGGAACAAACTGCAACGGAGGCACACGCCCCCAGCGGGAACCGAACCTGGGTCTCCCTGGACTGCAGGCCGATGCTCCAACCGCTGAGCCAAACCAGCCAGGGCTGCATAAAACTTTTGAGGCTATTTCTATTTAAAATGAAACTCTAGAAACATCACTGTTAATGAGTTAGCTGCAACTGTCAACATTTACAAATGTTTTCATATATCCACAGTTAAATTTTTTTTTTTTTAATCCTCACCTGAGGACATTTTTGCATTTATCTTCAGATAGAGCAGGAGGGAGAGAGGGAGTGAAAGAGAGAGAGAGACACACATCGACTGGTTGCCACCCACACGACCCCAACTGGGGCCAGGGACAAACTACAACCGAGGTACGTGCCCTTAGCGGGAACTGAACCCGGACTCTCTGGTCCACAGGCTGACGCTCTAACCGCTGAGCCAAACCGGCCAGGACAACACAGTTAAAATTTTAAGGATAAAAAATTTATCAAATACAAAAAAAAAACTTCAACATGGCAATATGTGTGATCTACTTACAACCTATCATCAGATTTTGAAGACTGGAATATTTGAAAAACTGACTTTATAAATCTAACCTAAGTGTCTCAGTATTGAATCTTCTTGAAAACAAGTCCTCTAAAAATTGGTTGCATTTTGTTCAAAATCAGTTGGAAATCTTTAATCAAAGATTAAATTTCAATTAATAAAGCTCAAAAAAAAAAAAACACACAAAAAACTTTAGCTTTGAAGCTTTTAGCAAATAGCAATTATTATAAACAACATTTGCCAAGATATTGAAATACATGCTTCAAAAGCAAGAAAAGCCCTGGCCAGTGTGGCTCAGTTGGTTGGAACGTTGTCCAGTACACCAAAAGGTGGTGGGTTCAATTCTTGGTCCAGGCTCAAGTGGGAGGCAACCAATCAGTGTTTTTTTCTCTCTCTCTCAAATCAATTTTTTAAAAGAGGCAAGGAAAGAACTAAACAAATTAAATGATAAGAGCTCAAATAGTATATAAGATTTAATATTGAAATTCTATAATTATACTCTGTAATGAATTATAGGAGTTCCACCAAAAGAGTATTCCTATTTTTAACTGAAAAAATGTATAATTTGTACTGAAATTAAATGACAGAAAGCCTACAATTTTGCAGCATCTAAATTTATATTTTTAATCCTCACCCAAGGATATTTTTCCATTTATCTTTGGATAGAGTGGGAGAGAGGGAGGGAGGGAAAAAAGGGAGAGAGAGAGAGGGAGAGAGAGAAACATCAATGTGAGCCACACTGATTGGGTTGCTTTCCGCACGACCCCGACCAGGGCTGGGGGACTGAACCATAACTGAGATACGTGCCCTTGACCGGAATTGAACCCGCGACTCTGGTCCGCGGGCCAACACTCTAACCATTGAGCCAAACCAGCCAGGGCTGCAGCATCTAAATTTAATGGAACATGTAACATAATCATAAATAGGGACAACTTATATGACAAGATTGGTTTTATAGAAATATTTGTCAAAAAGAGTACCTCTAGTAGAGGTAAAAAGACACTGCCTGTGAAATTATTGGGGCTGATACATTTATAGTTTTCAATAAGAAAATAATTAGAATTATAATATTCTCTGGTTAGCAAAATTTTTCCTAAACTAACCAGGCACATCACAACTTATATAGAAAGCATATTAGCAATTAAAAATATTACTAGTTACAAAGAGTCAACTGTAAGGGTTAACAACCACAATACATAAAATGTAACTGAAAAATACTTCAGGTTGTTTTATGAAAAAATTAAAACTAGTTAAACTATATTAGAAAATAGTTACATTGTTCAGAAAAGTATTAGAGACAGATATAACTAATGACTAAGAAACTGATTTAAAATCTGATTATTACCAAGAATAATGTTTTTTATATATATTTTTTTATCCTCACCTGAGGACATTTTTCCATTTTTTGTTCAGATAGAGTGGGAGGGAGAGAGAGAGAAACATCGATGTGAAAGGGACACATCGAGTGGCTGCCTCCCGCACGACCCAACCAGGGCTGGGGACAAACTGCAACCAAGGTACATGTCCTTAGCGGGAACTGAACCTGGGTCTCTCTGGACCGCAGGCTGATGCTCTAACCGCTGAACCAAACCGGCCAGGGCAGTTTTTAATATTCTTATAATCAATGTAAAGACTTTATTTTGTTGTATAATAACAAATGTTTTAGAAATTTTTATTTTTGAAAACAGACTTTGAATAGAACTGTTTTACTGATCTACCAATGTAATAAAACCATTTTGATGGCCAAAAAATAAGTATTTTTTAAAACTTACAGAACTGAAATATAATGTCCCTTTCATTCTCAAAAATGGCCCAGTTTGAATGAAAAATTATATATTCACCCTGCTTATAGGCAGAGGAGTAAATACTTTGCTAGAGAAAGTAAACAAAATATGTTCCCTCAATAATGAAGAATTAATTTTTAAAGACAATTCAGTTGAATTTTTAGCGCCCAGAATAAAAAACTCATCATAGTAAGAAATCCTGAGCTCCAAACTGTACCTTATTAACCATCACATTACAAATTCATTGGGTTACTACATAAACACATTTGAGAAGGCATGAGCTCACTAAAGTGTTCTAAAGTACACCTTGTGCTGATTGCTATACCTATACGATACAGCTATGTGAGAATGGAAAAAACCATCCAAGTTGCCAATTCACTCATCAAGCAAAATGACCAGAGTGTTTTTGGTGTATCTCAGTAAAACTGGCTTTTTTTTCCCACTGAAATATAATCATTTTAGAGTTAAAAATATCACAAATGCACAACACACATAATGACTATATAGAGAAAAAAACTTGAAAGGTATAGCTAAAATGGTAACAGTAATTATGTCTGGATGATGGGATTATAACGGATTTTACATTCTTTACATTACTCTGTATTCTCTGAAAACTTTTTTATAATAAGCATGTCCTACTTTTATAAGTAAAATAAAACAATAAAGCTATTTTCAATTTGGGGAAAAATATAAAACTCCAAAAATTTGAAATCAGTATGCAAAACTGCATATGAATTTTTAACAACTAAATACTATTCTAAAGGAAAACTTTTTTTTTTTTGTTAATCCTCACTGGAGGATATTTTTTCTATTGTTTTGTTTAGAGAGAGTGGAAGGGAAAGAGGCAGGGGGAGAAAGAAAAGAAACATCCATGGAGAGAGACACATTGATTGGTTGCCTCCCGCACTGGGGCCAGGGATCAAACCTGCAACCCAGGTACCTGCCCCTGACTGGGAATTGAACCCACTATCCTTCAGTTCGAGGGCCAACACTCTAACCACTAAGCCAAACTGACCAGGGCTCTAAAGAAAAAAATTTAAACTAAAGTTGTCACAATCAAAATCTGACCTCTTAAAATTAATTATTTATTCATTAGCTATATCATAAACTCTTATCAGTTGACACAAAGTAAAAGGGAGGGCTGCTAATTTATTAAGAAAAAATCATGTAAAGTATAATAAACTTTACTAAGAAGAAAGTTATTACAAAAGTACAGCATAGTATATATCATCCTGTGGTCTGTAGGTTGTATTATAATTCTCAATCATTTATTCTCCTTTTATAGGAGTACAGACATCCCTGCCTGTTGCCATGTCATTTGTAGTGCCTCTCTGTGGGAACCCTATTGTTGACTTGGCCATGTGACTTACTTTGGCCAATGAAATATGAGAAAGTTCCAGTTCCAAGTAGAAGCTTTAAGAGTTATTATGTGTGTTTCCACCAACTCTTGCTCTTTTCTCTCTGCCAAGAGAAGAGTATATCATAAATAGGGGGTGCTCCTTCATCCTGGATCCTGAAATGAAAAAGAATTGTGGAGTAGAACCATAACAGATTACTAGAGAACCTATAATGTAAACAATAAATAAACCTTTGTTTTTGTAAGCACTAATATTTGGTATTGTTTCCTAGTGCAGCATAATCTAGCAAAAATTAACACACAGGTAATCTAACACCAAAGTGCACCAGGTAATTAAAAAAAAAAAGACTGAGGACATTTTTGCATTTATCTTCAGATAGAGCGGGAGGGAGACAGGGAGGAAGAGAGAGAGAGAAACATCGATGTGAGAGACTCACATCGAGTGGCTGCCACCCACACGGCCCCAACTGGGGCTGGGGATGAATTGCAACCAAGGTATGTGCCCTTAGCGGGAACCAAACCGAGGACTCTCCGGTCCGCAGGCTGACGCTCAAACTGCTGAGCCAAACCAGCCAGGGCAAGAAAAAATATATTTTTTAAAAGATAGTGTTATAATGCACATACTTTTCTGGGTAATTTGCCATACAAATATTTTCAACATATTAACACACAAAAATTCAACTATTTAGAATTCAGCTTTCTAATACTTCATTTTCAAGAGAGCTTACGAAGTAGAAGGGGAACTAGTCCTTACATCCTTAGAATTCTTCCATCACAACCACCACTTTAGTGGTGGAACAGCAATCCCTAAAGCTAAAGTACCAAATGAATATAACCAGAAGAACCTATGCTTTTATACACATATGTTTAGCCCTGGCTGGTTTGGCTCAGAGGTTAGAGCATCAGCCCGTGGACCAATGAGTCAGGGTTTCGATTCCGGTCAAGGGCATGTACCTCAGTTGCAGTTCATCCCCGGCCCTGGTGGAGTCGTGCGGGAGGCAACCAGTGGATGTCTCTATCACATCGATGTTTCTCTCTGTCTCTCTCTCTCTCCCTCCCTCCCACTCTATCTGATAATAAGTAGAAAAATATCCTCGGGTGAGGAATAAAAAAGAAATACACACACACACACACACGCGCGCGCGCGCGCGCTTACACTATGTGAATGGCTTGCAGGATAGGAGACTAAAACCTTCTGGAAGGCTTGTGGTGTCGGAGCAATAGTAACCAACAGCAATCCAAGCTGACAAAGGAAAGAGCAAACAGAAGCTGTCTGAAAATCAAGAGAAAATCAGTAATAAACTTCAGAAAGGAAAACAACTCTGAAGCTGGATAAAGAGGGTGGATAAAAGCAAGTCATCTGAGCAGTCCTCACCTTTAGAGCTACTGGGGAGGAGCCCAAGAAAACACAAGCAGCCATTTGGGCAGCTCCCTTAGAGAATGCACAGTATTAACCCTCAGCACTATTATTCACAACTCTTTTTTTTTTTAAATCCTCACTGGAGAACCTGTCTCCATTTACCTTCAGAGAGAGTGGGAGGGAGGAAGAGAGAGAGAGAAACACCAATGTGAGAGAGACACATTGACTGGTTGCCTCTCGCACGACTCCGACCAGGGCCAGAGACCAAACTGCAACCGCAACTGAGGTACATGCCCTTGACCAGAATCGAATCCGCGACTCTTTGGTCCGCGGGCCAACACTAACCGCTGAGCCAAACCGGCCAGGGCCACAACTCATTTAATAATTTAATAAACATGTACTGAATGCTTTCTAGGAACAGAACAATAGGTTTAGGTATCTGCGGTTGCAAAAATCATACAGGGCTTCTGTCCTCACAACAGATTATATTCTAGTAAAAGCTGCAATGCTTCATTCTGCAAACATGCTAACATCTATTTGTTCTATAACAAACCATTATAAATTGATAACATAGTTAGCAGGCAAAGACTTAGGAATACTCTAAGTACAGTGCTATATGGAAAGCTGTCAAAATTTGGATCTAAGAATACATCTGCTTTGGAGATGATCAGAAATGAAAGATTAAAGGGACTTTAAGTAGACAAAAGAAAAAAAATACGATATATGTGTACACTACTGAAAAACCAGATGGAAACAGACCATACCAGCAACTCAAACCAATAATGGACTAGCTTTTGTGAAATCCAATTTAACCTGATCAAAAATCTAAGTGGTAGAATGGCAAAGAATGAATACAAAGAGTAGCTTTGGTCTCTCATCAGAAAACATGAGTTTTACATATGCCATTCTAGCCAGCCCAAAATAAACAGAAATCACCGAGAGAAGCATCATCTTTAAGCATAAATCATATGTGAATTTATAAAATTTTATATAGGGAACAAATGAAACAAAAATAACTGTCTCCTGCATTTGTACAGCACTTTACCTTTTACACAGGACATTCACAACTTCATCTCTCATGTCTTTTTTCTATACTAACCCAGATGATCACATCAATTTCCATGTTTCAAATACCACACTTACACTGATGAATAACAACTTGATATCGGTAGTTCAGATTTCTTCTCTGAACGCCACACTTTTATTTCATTTGTTTATTTATTTTTGTTACAGATGTTTCTCCTCATCCCCCCCACCCCCCCCACCCCCCCCAGTGAACTCCACACTTTTACATCTCCACTTGGATGTTTCCGAAACATCTAAAGGAACTTATAATTTTTTTTCCTCCAAAAACCTATTCCTCTCCTACCACCAACCACCTAGGTGTACAAGCCAAATACCTATGTCAGCCTGTCCCTCACTTTCAACTTTCAATCCATCAGCAAGTCCTATAGCTGAGTTCTAAAACCTATGTTGAACTCATCCTCTCTCCATATCTTGTCTTGACTATTACAACAACCTTGTATGCATCCTCTCTGCTTTTGTTCTTGCCTCTCTATTTTTCTCTCCATACAGATTGCAGAGTAGTCATTTAAACATATAAATCATCTGACAAAAAATAAAATCCAAACTCCTTGCCGTGGCTCCAAGCCCCTGCATGATCCAGCTCCTGCTGGCCTTTTCCAGCCTCACCTAGGGCAACTAAAACAGCAAACTGTCCCAACTCACAGCCTTTGCACGTGGCATTCTCTCTTCCTGAAAAGCATAGTTGGTGTCTTCATTTTCTTCAGGACTCAGCTTAAATGTTACCATTTGGATCATCATAAAGTAGGTCTTCTCTTTTATTTTCTACCTCAGCTTTGTTTCCTTCAGAAACCGTATTATAACTTATTTTTATTTGTATTTGTGCTTTGTCACCATCACTATGAGCTCCATGAGAGCAAAAACCCACAGCTATCTTGTTCATTATCATATCAATACCTAGAACAGTACCTACACATGTGGAAGCCCTCAGTAAAAACATCAGTTGAATGAGTGATCATTAGTGAAATTCCTTCTTGCAGTAAATTCTCAAAAATTGAGAGTATAAATTCATTTATTCAACATTTATTGACAATCTATTACTTGCCAAAGATTAAGCTAGGCACAGTGATGAATTATACATAGTCCCAGCTCTTCAGGAGTTTACTAGTCTAGTATAAAGAAAAAGGTAGGAAAGTCTTTTTTTCCCTCAGCCTCTTCTGAGAATGTTCTCTCTAACTCCTGGTCCTCTCCTGAACAGAAAACCTAGCAATCTTCAACTCCGTTTGAATGGAACTCAATCTCTAACTTCCTTTGTGGTCCTCTCAAATGGCAGCTGTCCAGTTTTAACAATCTGCCTATCTCAGGTTCTAGAAATAGGATTAAAACCCTCTTTGCTCAACTGTGCAACTTGTCCACATTATACTACTCAACTTGTTTTAAAATAAAGACAAAAATAAAGCTCTAGCCCTGGCCCATGTGGCTCACTTGGTTGGAGCATAGCCTCATACAACAAAAGGTAGTGGGTTCAACTCCCAGTCAGGGCATATCCCTGGTCTGAGCACATACAGGAGGCAGCTGATCAATGTTTCTCTCTCACCAATGTTTCTCTCCCTCTTTCTCCCTTCTTATCTCTAAAATCAATTAAAAAATAAAAATAAAATAAAGCTCTACTCTTTTGAGGGTCTTACCTTTCAACAAAAATACTCTCTCCTCTTTCTTATCACTGTCATCTTTTAACCTTAGGGTCCCTTTACCTCATTCATCTAAGGCTTTGGCACCTGGTAGATTGTCTCCCTCTCCATCCTGAACCTCCATCAAACTAGATGACTTCACCACAGACTTGGACAATCCATCCAACAACCTGAATTCCTACTTCCTTGACCTCCTTAACTCCAATAGTCTCTTCAAAACACAGTTACACAATGCATCATCAGTGTGGACATATGTTATGACCCAGTCATCCTCTAACTGCCATGGTAACATCCTTCCTGGCCCTATACATTTACCCAAAACTGCTCTACCTTCTAAGTCACTATTTCAAACGTCTTGTTCTCCAACCATAACCTCTTCTTTTTATCATCCTTTAACCTTTATAAGGTTATCATCTTTTGACCTTTATAAGACCTCTGATCCATGGACCCTTTCATTTTGATTCTGATCCATCAGAGCCTCTCTTTACTTTCCTCCTCATTCAGTTTATTTATTTATTTTAGTGAAACATATGCTTTTTAAAAATGTTTTTATTGATTTTTTTAGAGAGGAAAGGAGAGAAACATTGATGTGAGAGAAAAACATAGACCAGCTGCCTCCTGCACTCCCCCTCCTACTGGGGATCGAGCTCGCAACCCAGGCATGTGTCCTGACCAGGAATTGGACCGGGACCTTTCAGTCCATGGGACAACGCTCAATCCACTGAGCCACACCGGCCGGGCTCCTTCTCATTCAATTTAGAGTACATAATGCATCATTTCAATAATCCTCTTGCCAATAACCTAAATTCCCTTGTTCCTCTTATCTTTTGGTCACATCAATATAGCAAATTCCCAAATCTGGATGAACTCAACTATCCTTTTTTTTTTTTTTTTTTTTGCCCCTTGAGGCTGCAGCTGAGAAAGTCATTCAACAGGAAGCTTGGTATTACTGGAAATTCATGATCAGTGTATCAGTTTGCTAGGGCTGCCATTAAAAAGCACCATAAATTAGGTGGCTTAGAATAACAGAAATTTATTGTTTCACAGTATGGAGTCCAGAAGTCCAAAATCAAATGTTCACAGAGCCACGCTCCTTCTGAAGGCACTGGGGAAGGATGTTCCAGGTCTCTCTCCTGGTAGTTCTTCTGGTAGTTCCTTGGCATGTGGCACCGCAACTCCGATCTTCAAATGGCATTATCTCTAGGTCTGTCTATGTCCAAATGTATCCATCTGATGAGGACACTAGTCATATTGGATCAGTGGTCCACCCTACTCCAGTATGGCCTCATCTTAACTAATGCATCTGCAACGACTCTATTTCCAAGTAAAGTCACATTCTGAGGTATTAGAGGTTAGGGCTTCAATACTCTTCACTGATATTTGAAACCATATAAACCTAAATAAAGAATGTAAACCAACAGAAATCTTTGCTATTTCAATTCTATTCTCACTACAGACCCGACATTTAAAAAAGTATATCCACACAACTTTAATTTTTTATCTCAAGTATAATTTGAAATAAACACCATTTCCCAAATAAATCAATTTCTTAAAGTGAACTGAGAAAACACACTTTTTGCATGTTTATTAGTTTTCTATTTCCCATTTTCAAAACAGCAAAGACTAGCCCTGGCCGGTTCGGCTCAGCGGTTAGAGTGTTAGCCTGCAGACCAGAGAGGCCTGGGTTCGGTTCCCGCTAGGGGCACGTGCCTTGGTTGCAGTTTGTCCCTGGCCCCAGTTGGGGTTGAGTGGGTGGCAACCACTCGATGTGTCTCTCTCACATCGATGTTTCTCTCCCTCTCTCCCTCCTGCTCGATCTCAAGATAAATGCAAAAATGTCCTCAGGTAAGGATAAAAAACAACAAAGACTCTAGTAAAAAGAATGCTCATCAAAGTAATGACTTAGAAACTGGGAGCAAGGGCAAACCTCCAATTTGGGATGATTAATAGCCCAGAACTAATAGATTTTATTAGAAGTTGACCTGTACTCATTGAGGGTAAACAAAAATGCTGAAATTTAATAGAGAGAAATGAAAAGTAGCTTATGCAGGGGAACAAAATATAAGGTTTGCACAAATGAAACCAAAAAAATGTTCACAGTTAGTGGGGTACCTAGAGACCTAAAAAAATCAGCAATAAGTTGTTGCTTTTTTAAAAAGGCAAGTTAAATTACAAAGCAGGAACTTAAATAAACTACATTTTAAAATCATGCATACACATAGTGTTTTACAGTTTCATAACAAGTAACATATTGAATCCTTACTGGGTATCTCCTATACTCTAAGTACTAGTCTTCAGCACTTCACAAATTAAGCCCCTTTAACCTGAAAAGGTACATACTATTATGTCCACTTTACAGATGAGGAAAATGAGACATTAATAGAATAACTGACTCAAAGTCACACACTTATTTAAGTGTTCGCACCAGTATTCAAATCCTTGAAGTCTGACTGCAGGACTTTCGCTCTTAATCACTAGGTTTGTTTCCTTTATCATCAATGTTATTATGGTCACCATTATCTTACTAGCATCTTTCATATACATTGTATCATTTGAACCTTCATTAATAGTCAGAGAGGTATTTTCCAATTCTAAGACACCTTTAGTTGTACTTCTATTTAACACAGTATCAAAATAAAGAGATGATTTTAAATAACATTTTTATTAACCCACAATTGTATACATTTATCCACCTTTTTTTTTTCTAGTTTCACCATCAAATGTTAAGCCAAAACAATGTTTTGTAGTTTTCATTGTTTTTTGCCCCCCTTAGTTAAATTTACTCCTAATTTTATTCTTTTTTGATGCTACTATAAATGGAAATTTCCTTTGTGAATTGTTCATTGCTCATGTATAAAAATGCAACTGATTTCTGTGTTTAATTTTATATTCTACAACTTTGCTAAATTTGTTTATTAGTTCTATTAGTGATTTTGTGGAATTGTTAGGGTTTCTACATATAAAAAATCATGTCAAAACAGCATGGTGGCTCCTCAAAAAGTTGAAAATACAACCATATGATCCATCAACCCAACGTCTGTGTTTATCCAAAAGAACTGAAATCAGGTTCTGAGAGAGGTATTTGCACTCCCATGTTCACTGAAGCGTTATTCACACTGGTCAAGAAGTACAGACAACCTAATTGTCTATCAACGATTAATGGTGGGGAAAATGTGGTAACTATATCAAGGGAATATACTTTGGTCATAAAAAAGAAGGAAATCCTGTCATATGTTACAACATGGATGAATCCTTAAGACATTATTCTAAGTGAAATAAGCCAGTCACAGAAGGACAAACATTACATGATTCCACTTATATGAGATTTCTAAAGTTGTCAAACTCACAGAAGCAAAATTAAGAATGGTGGTTGTCAGGGACTAGGGAGAGAGAACAAACTGTGGAGTTGCTGTTCAATGATATAGGATTTCAGGAATACAAGATGAAAAGTTCCAGAGATTCATACAACAGTGTGCTCACAGTTAACAACTCTGTACTATACACTTAAAAATTCGTTAATGGGATAAATCTTGTTATGTGTTGTTTACCACAATTCTTTTTAAAATAATGTCATCTACAGAAAGAAATAATTTTACTTCTTCCTTTTCAATTTGGATGCCTTTTTTTCTTTTTCTTACCTAATTGCTCTTGCTAGAACTTCTAGTACTATGCTGAGTAGAAGTGATGAAAGTGGGAATCCTTGTCTTGCTCCTAAACATAGGGTAAAATTTTTCAGTCTTTCATTTAGTATGATGCTAGCTATGGGTATTTCATACATGGCTTTATCATGTTGAGAGTTCCCTTTCTCGACTGAGTATTTTCATCATAACAGGGTGTTGAATTTTGTCAAATGCTTTTCTGCATCAATTGGGATGATCATGTGGCTTTTTCCCTTCATCCTATTAATGTGGTGTATTAAACTGACTGACTTTTATATGAATCATACTTGCAAGTGTTTATCTTTTCCTGAAAATAATCCAAAAGCCAGGAAATAAAAAGCACCCCTTTCAGCCAAATGACAAAAACTTTGGAAAAATACTATCAGTTTACCTATATTGTAATGTGAAAAGATCTGTTGCTTTTTAATCCCTCGTTTAGTAAAATACGCTAGCAGGGTGTTACTTTCAGTCATACACACTCCACCAATTTGTCATTTGGCCTACTCCTTTTTTAAAATGCAAAAGTTGCTTGGGGGGTTGTCTACTAATCACTGATGCAGACTCTGCAGATCATTACTTAGACCAAAAATTGTAATTGCTTAACATCTATCTGGAAGGTACTAGGAACAAGAATTTCTACTATAAAATTGGAGAAGAGTATAACTTTGGTGCATGGGTACAGAGATAATACTCAGCCAGTCTGAATTTCAGTATTCTGTATAATTATTGGACCATAATGTTTGAATTTATTGTTGAGAAAATACAATAACTCTGGCTGGAGCACTTTACATGAACACTTAACTTGATAACATGCTGATGAGGGAAAGCAGCTAGCAGGGTTAAGAATATTTAAAATGACCTATTTTGCTTAAAGATCCTAGTTCAGGGTCTATTGGAATATTATGCAAATATGCATTACATTATACAGTCTGTGTGATTCAGTAGAAGACTCAATATAAACATACGAACACATCATTCATTTATTCAAACAAGTGCTGATCCACCATGTGTCACTGTGCTAGGCACTCCTAATACAGAGATGAAGAAATAAGAACTTCTTTGCCCTCCTGGAACTTAATCTTAAAACAGAAAAAAGAAATTATAATACAACAGCTAAATGCAAAAATGTATTTGGTACACTAACCTGACTGACAGAGAAATAAGAAAGTATTCAGAGCTCAGCCAGTGTGGCTCAGTGGTTGAGCAAGTGACCTATGCACCAGGAGGTTGCCGGTTCGATTCCCAGTCAGGGCACATGCCCAGGTTTTGGGCTCAATCCCCAGTAGGGGGAATGCAAGAGGCAGCTGATCAATGTTGATGTTTCTCTCTCATCAATATTTCTCTTTCCCTCTGCCTTCCTTTCTCGCTAAAATCAATAAAAACATATTTCTTTAAAAAAGAAAGTATCCAAATAGAGGGACGTCTGTAATACTTTCAACAATAAAGATAAAAATAATAATAATATTTAATTACACATGAAAATTACAAAGTTCAAATTTTATTGTCCACAAATAAAGTTTTATTGGCCACGGCCACATTCATTTTTAAAAAAAGTATTTAAATAAATTGTACTTACTATCATTATTACCAAGCAGAAACAAAATACAGACAGAAATACACTGAGGAAATATAAAGCTGAAAAACTCATTTGTTCATTTGTTATTCATTCATTTAGAAATGTACTGTACAGTAGTCCCCCCCCCTTATTCATGGTTTCATTTCCTGCAGTTTTAGTTACCAAAAGTCAAACACTGTTCAAAAATATTAAATGGAAAATCTAGAAATAAAAAATTCCTAAGTTTTAAACTGTGCAACATTCTGAGTAGTGTAATGAAATTTTGCGCTGTCCTGCTCCAGCCTGCCCAGGACATGAATTATCCCTTTGTCCAGCATATCCACACTGTATGTACAATAAAATATTTTGGGAGAGAGACCACATTCACATAATTCTTATTACAGTGTAATGTTAATAATGGCTCTGTTTTATTATTACGTTGTTAATCTCTTTCTGTGACTAATTTATAAATTAAACTATCATAGGTATGTGTATATAGAAATAACATAGTATATGTAAGGTTCAGTACAATCCGAGATTTCAGGCATCTACTAGGTGTACTGGAGTATATCCCCTGTGGATAAGGGGGACTACGATTGCACATCTGTAGGCCAAGATACTGAGAATACCAAAATAAGAAACTACAGTCTCTGACATTGAGAACTGAGTCTAGTGGGAAAAACAAACAATAACAAACCATTGTGATAAGTGCAACAAGAGGGAGCAAACACAGTTGCTATGGTATCAGAGACACCTAAGGGAGACAGAAGAGGAAAAGTCACATCTGAACTATTTCATAACAAATTAAGATGGGAAAGCTGAAGAAGTCACTTACAAGTCTTTTTTTGGTGCACAGGACAATGCTCCAACCAAATGAGCCACTTGGCCACGGCTATTTACAAGTTTCAAAGGAAGCAATCAAGCAACTGCAAAGAGCACTCTTATCTTAAGGCCCCTGGCACTTGCTGTTGCCTCTATCCGGAACATATCCATAGAGAGTCATATGGATCACTTTTTATTTCATTCAGATTTCTGATCAAATATAACTTCCTAAGAAGGGCCTTTTCTGATCACCCTATCTACAATATCTTATGATATTCTCTTCCCTTACCCTGCTTTATTGTTCTTCCTAGTTTTTATCACCATCTGACATTTATGTCTGTTTCTATTAGTTTACCTCACTAGAAGTATTAACCCAGGGGGCTAGTGACTTTGTCTTGCTCGTTATGTATGTAACAGTATGGACAGCAGTGCTCTGCAGAGAGTAGGTACTCAATATTAATGAAGCCAAGGAGAGGACAAGAAATTCAGGCACAGCAAGAAACACATACAAAAGAAAAGTATGAGAAATGGGCCATGCTTGGTGTTCTTGGTCAATAATAATTGCAACAGCAAATATTTATATTTACTAAGGACCTACTTACGGGACAGACACTATCCTCAGCATTTTACTTTTATTATCTTCACAACTCTATAAACTAGATACTTATTCACATTATACATATGAAGAATCTGAAACACAGATTAAATAAATGCCCGAATTCACATAGCTAGTAAAATAGTAGAACTAGATTCCAAGCCATGCAGTACAATGCCAGGACTCACTCTTTAACCACTACCCAAAAGCACTGAAAACTGGCAACCTCTCTGGGTTGTTTCGACATTTATTTTTTATCCTCACCAGAGGACATTTTTCCATTTTTTGTTCAGATAGAGTGGGAGGGGGAGAGAGGAAGTGGGAGAGAGAGAAACATCGACGTGTAAGGGACACATCGAGTGGCTGCCTCCCGCACGACCTAACCAGGGCCGGGGACCAACTGCAACCGAGGTACATGCCCTTAGCGGGAACCGAACCCGGGTCTCTCTGGACCGCAGGCCGACGCTCTAACCGCTGAGCCAAACCGGCCAGGGCTCGACATTTATTTTTTTAAAAAAAGAAAAGAAAATACCACTATGACCAGTCTATGAATATCACATGCTTCATATACTTAAAACCCTATATGTGTTACTCATTAGTAGCATTAGTTTCTTTAAAATATGAACTACAGCCCTGGCTGGTTTGGCTCAGAGGTTAGAGCGTCGGCCTGCGGTCCAGAGAGACCCAGGTTCGGCTCCTGCTAAGGGCACGTACCTCGGTTGCAGTTTGTCCCCAGCCCAACCAGGGCCCCTGGTTGGGTCGTGCAGGAGGCAGCCACTCGATGTGTCCCTTTCACGTTGATGTTTCTCTCTCTCTCTCTCTTCCTCTCTCTCCCTCCCAATCTATCTGAACAAAAAATGGAAAAATGTCCTCGGGTGAGGATAAAAATATATATATATATATATTTATTCATATATATATATGAACTACATTTACCAAGCAAATGGCTAAGTAAATCCCCCATCCCTAAGTTTCCCATTCTGATTCAGAGATTGGAGTGAGGTCTAAGAATCTGCATTTCTAAGAAGTCAGGTGATGCTGACGGTACAGAAGCATACCCAAGAACCCCTGAGCTACATAAGCAAAATGTGAATTAAACCTCTTTCAAATAATACTAGGTTTCCTGAACATCAATGGCTGTATTAGGCACCTTCAAAGTACTGAAAATATATATGCATGTTTTCCTCCAAAGATCAGGAACAAGTGTCCAATCTGGACACTTCTACTCAACATTGTACTGGAGGTTCTAGCCAAGAAAATTAAATAAGAATGAGAAACAAACGGCATCCAGATGGGAAAGAAGGACATAAAACTATCTCAGATGACATGATCTTATATACAGGAAATCCTACAAAATCGAGTTAAAAAACTATTAGAAGTAATAAATTAGTTCAGCAAAGTAGCAGGATACATGGCCAATATATAAAAATTAATTGAACTGTTATATAGTTACAATGAATATGAAAATGAAATTAAATCAATTCCATTCAACTAGCTCAAGAATAATTTTTTTTCTTTATTGTTTAGAGAGACAGGAAGGGAGAGGGAGAGAGAGATGGAAACATCGATGAGAGAGAACATCGATTGGCCGCCTCCTGCACACCCCCCAGGGGATTTGGCCCACAACATGGGCATGTGCCCTGACCAGGAATCAAACCAGCAATCTCTTGACGCTCAACCACTGAGCCACACCAGCTGGGCCAGAATAAATATTTTTTAAAACCTTAATTATAAATTTAACTAAAGTATAAAATTTATACTCTAAACATTACAAGACACTGTTGAACAAAATTAAAGATATATATATAAATGGGAAAAAAGGTTCCTTTTTGAGGTGATAAAAATGCTCTAAAACTGACTATGCTGATGACTACACATATCTATGAATAGACTAAAACCCACTGAATTGTACATTTTAAATGGATAAATTGTATTATATGTGGATTATATGTCAATAGGCTGTTTAAAAAGTTTTAAATTGTTGGACTTTTTAAAGGAACAATAGGGCAGGAAACTAAAAGAAAGTCTCTTAACACCTAAACAATTTTAAAACATTTTATAAAGTCAGTACCTCTGGTACTTCTTAAAATTACTTGGTTCACATTTCTAAATGCAGATATAGTTTTAAAAAATTATCATTAATTTTGACACAGGGACTATTTTAAACTAATACTAGGAATTAACTCAGTAAATTTACAATTTACAGAATATACTTTTCCTTTCCTAGCCTCAAGATGAAAACTATAATTAGTACCTAAAAATATTCAATTTTTAAATATTTTAAATATTTATTAAACATGTATAAGTATATAAGTCATGTCAATTACACAGTATTTTGAAAAACAGAATGCTTTGTGAAGTTTTCATTATAAAGGTTTTTCTGATAAGGTTATAGGAAAAAGTAAGTCTTGTCTACCTTAATCTAAGAACACTGGTACTGGTAAAATTCCGGTACTAAAATAAGGAAGAAATTAGTAGTAAAAAGTTGTGAGAGTATAAAAGAAAAAATCTGCCAAGTACAGAGACAAATCAAGATATTTCAAGCAATTCTGGCTCAAAGTACAGTCAATAAAGTTTTTGAACCATTCTAAAGAACCAGATGGTCCAGAATCCACTCCCCAAATCTTACAAGGCCCTGCATAAAAGTGTGCCAGAAAGAAAAACAAAAAACAGAACAGAATGTGAGAACATACTAAGAATGAAAGCATCCCAGCCAGCAAAAGATGAAAACTGTAAGCAAACTGAAATTATCCAATCTTCTTCAAGCTCACAACTTTTAATGCCAATTTCCTATACTAAGTGAACTTTACAAATTATAAATGACCTTTGCAGCCAAATTAAAATATGCTCAACTTAGTTCCTTCATAAAAATATTTACACCTTATTGCTCCTATCTGAGAATATTACTGCTGTTTGCTTTGCCATTCAAGATCTTATAAATATAAACTAAACAAAAATCACTCGTTTAATTTCAAAACTCAAAGGTATCATAGAAAAACAACTCAATCACATAGTACTATCTATAACTCTACAAAAAGAAATTCAGCAAACAGTGTAATAAAGGTTATTCGCAACAGCATTAATTATAATTGATATATAAATTATCTTTGTACATAAGGGCTTAATTAAGTAAACTATACAAATCCATTCAATGAATATATTCTAAAACACATATAAGTTAGGGAAAACAATACAAAAGTATACACGTGTGAGAGAGGTACAACCATGTTTTTAAAAAAACGCAAAGCAAAAAAAACAAAAAAGAAATAAAATCTAAAATTTAAAGAATGGGGTGGATAGTGATCCATGCTTTTTCTTACTATTTTTCTGCACATTCAAGTTTTCTTTAATGAGTGAAGAATTTTCTAGAAGAAAAAAATTTAAAATACTTACATGAGTTCTGCATGTAAGTATCTAATACTAATAACAACACTTCTATTTACTGAATGTCTCCTATATCCCAATGATATGTAAACATCATACATTAAGGAAGCGGAAGTTCAAAGAGTCTAACTTGCCATGGTCACCCAGAGAGAGTACAAGTGGCAGAGGGAGAATTCAAATCTAGGTTTGTTTTGTACTAAGTCTACTGTTCTTCCCACTATAAAAACTTCTGTCAGTATCTCTGGGATAGAAATACTGATACTATGAATATTTTATATCCTATTTTAGAGTCACGATCCTTTAAAGCCCACCCCTGAAACCTCTTCCTAATGTCCTGTGCTCTAGGTTAAAAATTCTTGCTTTATTACAAAGTGAAGAAAAAGCAGAGAATAAATCATAAGAAAATGGATATTATATTCCCCAATGCACTAAAATACAATTTCACTTGAATTAAATGCTCCTATGGTTTTGTGTTGTCATTTTAAGTACAATTTAAAATGTCATCTGCAGTATCAATCTTGGATACTATAAGATGATGAAAAAATTAAAAACTAAATTATCACAAAAAATTCCATCATAATAATCACAGGGTATTCCACAGCACTCCAGTGCCTTACTTCTGTCATCCTTTATCATAGTACTTATCACTCTAGAATTTGTGTTTATCTCCCTAAAAGACTAAAACGTACCTCAGTACGTGCGTCAGGTCTTATTTTCTCTGTATGTCCAAGGCCTAACACAGTGGTAATACACAGGAGGTATTCTGTAAATATTTTCTTAAATAAAAGAGGATCAATCAGCAATAATGGAAGCACCTTTAATGTATGTAAGTTTCATATTTTTAAGTATATGCATAATGGTATACCTGTGTTGTACCTATAGAATAAAAGGAGTGAATTTATCAATAATCCTTAGTATCAATGATCTATGAAAATTCTAATTAAGTGCAACATTTCAAAGAAATTAACAGCCCTATAAATAGCTAAAATCCACCAATTATAAATATTTGTCTATTGGTGGTAGTTATTATCATCATTAATAGTTGCTACCATTTAAACTAATCGCAAACATTTATACCCATTACTTCACACAATCTTCACAACAAATCCTACAGTTTTATTCCCCATTTTACAGGTTTTAAAAAAAACACAGAGGCTAAGAAACTTGTTACACAATCAAATAAAGGAATTAAACCTAAGACATTCTGACCACAAAGCCCAAGATCTCCCATTACTTCACCCTCTTAACAATATTCACATCTGGAGCATCAGAAATCCTTAGACCTAGAGCTTCTAGGTTTTATTTCATAAAGCTTGCTCCTTAGGGAATTTTTCTCTGATACATGGTATCATCTTTAGCAATAAAATATTGAAGGAACTCCAAGTCCAAGTTACCATATCCAAGGGAAATATCAGCTTTGTTTTGTTTTTAATCCTCACCCAAGGACATTTTCATTGATTTTTAGAGAGAGAGGAAGGGAGAAAGGAAGGGAGGGAGAGAAAGAGAGGGAGGGAGAGAAAGAAACATCGATGTGAGAGAGAAACATCAATTGGTTGCCTCCTGCATGCACCCCAATAGGCTGAGGATTGAACCGGCAACCTAGGTATGTGCCCTGACCAGGCACTGAACCCTCAACCTTTCGATGTACAGGACGATGCTCCTACCAACTGAGCCACACTGGCCAGGGTAGGGGATATCAGTTTAAAGTAAATATTGGTATAATGTACTCTAACCTAGACAGGCTTAGGTTTTCATGAGTTAGAAATTCCTAGAGGCTGTAAAATGTAAAACTACCTTCTATAATGTTTACAAAAACTCTCCACTGTAACTTGGTACAACAATCACTTTCTAGAGATGTAGTCTATGCAATAAGTTGATTTTCACATAATAATAATTTGCAGCCTAGAACATATGTTCAGTTATAACCAAGGAATGGCACCATAATTTGTTCTATCAGAAGGATTATACCCTTAAAAATAAAGACATTCAATTTATGAGTTGCTTATCCTACCTGGGTTATAATCCTGGCTCTACTATTTAGCAGCATCTTGACCTTGAATAAATTACTTCACCTCTGTGTCTAAGTCTTCTCTTTTTGTAAAACAAGAATAATAAGGATGATCCAGTTTAACAAGGATAATAAGGATGATCCAGTTATCAGGTTGTAAAGATTACTGAAAGCAGTGCCTGACACATCATAAATGCTCAATGAGTATTAATTATTGTTATTTTCACAATTTTGACCTTCCCTCCCCTCTCTCTCGCTCTCTCCACACACACATCCCACTCTCTCAATAATCTCTTACTTTTACATAACAGGAGGAATGTAATATCATCTGAATGTTCATTTTCATCCCTCAATTTGTCTGAAATATTGTCAATTACTGTTTACAGGAAACAGCATAGCAAATGAGCTTGAGAACAGATGTGCCTGGGTTCAAATCTCAAATCTACCACTTACAACAACCCTGAGTAAGTAATACAGAAGATTAACTCCTACTTGCAGAAAGGCTGTGAAAATTAAGTGAAATAATATATGTAAATCACCTAAAAGTATCTAATGCTTATCAGGAGTTTAACATTAGTACACTTCCTTCTCAACAGTGGCATGAGAATGTTATCCTTCCAGGATCTTTGCATTAATATTTAGCCCACTATACAGAATTGTTTCACAACTAAAATAAGACTACTAAGAAAGACGGAGGAAATCACACATAAAATTAAACTCACAATTTACAGTTGTCTCACCATTTAAGTGATTAAATCTCAATATTTATTCACAATTAGTCATTCATGGCTCATGGAAGGTTTAGGAGTAAAAATATGAAGATAAACTATTCCTCTGTCGCAAAAAAACACATACCTCTGTATCTCTTGTAAACCTTAATGGGATCACTGCATTTAAAAAGTATGTATTTAAACCAGTGATTCTCAACTAGGGGCAATTTTGTCTCTCAGGAAACATTTGGCAGTGTCTGCAAATATTTCTGATTGCCTCAACTGGGGAGAGTGCTACTAGCATCTCGTGGATAAAGACACTGCAAAACATCCCACAATGCACAAGACAGCACCCCCACACCAAATAATTATCTGGCCCAAAATGTCAATAGTGCCAAGGCTGAGAAACCATAATCTAAAAACATCCAAAGTATTATGATAAGTTTTCCCCCAAAACATATGTTCTTGGTCAAATTCTTATTTTTATAGAAAACAAGAAATGAACAGCTTGATTTTTTCAGATGGGAAACTCCTTGTACCACTTAATTCCCATTATAAAATCCCCAATCTAAAGGGGAAGAATGTGAGGCTAACTTTTGTCTGTATATTTGTACCATAATAAAAAACAAGTTTTTAAAAGAACTCCAGCCTGGCTAGTGTGGCTCAGTGGTTAAGCGTCGACCCATGCACCAAGAGGTCACCATTCGATTCCGGGTCAGGGCATATGCCCAGGTTGTGGGCCAAATCCCCAGTGGGGGGCATGCAGGAGGCGGCCAATCGATCTCTCTCATCAATGTCTCTATCTCTTTCCCTCTCTCTCTAAAATCAATAAAGAGAAAAATAAAAGAGCTCCAACCAGGACCTGGAGAGTATTATGCTAAGCAAAATAAGCCAGTCAGAGAAAGACAAGTATCACATGACCTGACTTATTTGTGGAATGTAATGAACAAAATAAGGTGATGAACAAAATAAACCCAGAGACATAGAAGTAGGGTTCAGACTGACAAACTTCAGAGGTGGGGGTGGTGGGGAAGGAAGAGATAAACCAAAGAACTTATGCATATAAGCATAACCAATGGACATAGACAACAATGCTGGGGGGGGGGGGGCAAAACGGGAGGAGGGTGTCAATGGGGGGAAAAGGAGAAACATCTGTAACAAAAAAAAAATTAATTAAATGAAAATAAAAAATAAAAACCATTAACAATAAGGAAATTAATAAATTAAATAAAATAAAATTTGGCTGACGAATGAAAAAAAATAAAAGAGCTCCAACCTTCATTTTTTAATTGCACCTCCAATTCATGAAAGCATTATTTATATCACAAAGATAAGTTTCTTATACTTCATTTCTATATTACTTTTGTATAAGATATTAGAAAGTTCACATTTAGCCCTGGCCGCTTTGGCTCAGTGGTTAGAGCGTCGGCCTGCGGTCCAGAGAGACCCAGGTTCGGTTCCCACTAGGGGCACGTACCTCAGTTGCAATTTGTCCCCAGCCCTGGTTGATCATGCAGGAGGCAGCCACTCGATGCGTCCCTTTCACGTCGATGTTTTTCTCTCTCTCTCTCCCTCCCACTCTATCTGAACAAAAAATGGAAAAATGTCCTCAGGTGAGGATTAAAAATAAATAAATAAATAAATAAATAGTTCACATTTATGTGATAGGAAAGCACAATGAGGCCAATTTTTAACAAATATAATTTTTACATATCAGGTTGACAATGATCAAAAATTTGATAATATACTATGTTGATGAAGCTGTGGAGAAAAAGGCACAAACACTGTTACTGAGTGCAAATTAGCAATATCTATTCAAATTAAAAATATCCTTTGGCCTACAATTATACCCACTTAAAATTCATGCATACTCACACATGTGCACAAAGATGTGAAAAAGAATATTCACTGCAGTACTGTTGGTAATAACAAAAGAATGGAAACATAAACGTCCATCATTAGCTGGCTAGTTAAATACATTATAGTATATTTTTTCTTGTTTTTTGGTTAATCTTCACCTGAGGACATTTTTCCATCGAATTTTTAGATAGAGTGGAAGGAAGGGAGGGAGGGAGGGGGAAGGAGGGAAAGGGAGAGAAACACTGATGGGAGAGAGACACATCAGTTGGTTGCCTCCCGCACCACCCCGACCAGGTCTGGGGATCGAACCTGCAACCCAGATACGTGCCCTTGACTGGGAATCAAACCCAAGACTCTTTGGTGCATGGGCTGACACTGAACCAAACCAGCCAGGGATATAGTATATTCATATAAAGGAAAATCCTGAAATTTTGACAATAATGAAGAAGATCTGTATGTGTTGGTATAGAATAATCTAGATCAATTAAACTTAAAAAAGAATTAAGTAATAATAATAAATGAGCCACAAAACAATATGCAGCTTACACAAAAGATAAAAAAAATACACATATTGTACATATAAATATATATGTATTTGCATATACATCACAGACTATTGCTGAAAATACACACAAGAAACTGGCAAGAATGACTGCCTCTAAGAAGGGAACTGGTTTTTAACATAAGTTAGTACTGGCTCTTTTGTTTACTGACTGTAAATTTTAAACAAGTCACAAATTCTGAGCCTCAGCATTCTCCAATTTGAAATGACGTTAATAATAGCCTAGCTCTTTGGTTATTATGAGATCAAATGAAAGAGCATAAAGTGCTTTGTAAATTACAAAGCAGAACACATTATAAATTAGTCCCCCGAATGAATTCTCCAAACCAATTACATTAAAAATTATTATTATCATTCTTCTGACCAATTTCTGTAAACCCAAAGATGGAAATGTTTAAGATGAAATGTGAGTGTAGAAGTAATCTTATAACACAGATTGTTTTACTTTACCTATAGTTATTACCTTCAATTTAAAAGAGTAAATTTTCAAAAAGTTGTCAGAGAAATGCTAAATCAGCTGATTACAGAAGGAATACATGCTTACTATTGAAAAGAAGGTAAATAAAAACCATAACCATGCTATTATAAAATCTTGGGGATTTTTTCCCTCCAGTCCTTTTTCTATGCATGCTTAGCTAGATTAAATCAAATATTGCCATTTCACTGTAATACAGCTTCAAATTTAACATTCCTCAGATTATTACAAGCTTCTAATAAATATAATTTCTCATGAAGACATAATGTTTTATCTTCCTGATGAGAGTTCAACCACTTAAAAAAAATTTTTTTTTCTTTATTGATGTTAGAGAGAGAGAGGAAGGGAGAGGGAGAGAGAGAAACATCGATGAGAGAGAACATCAACAGGCCGCCTCCTGCATGCCCCCGACTAGGGATCAGGCCCAAAACTTGGGCATGTGCCCTGACTGGGAATCGAACTAGCGACCTCTTAGTGCATGGGTCAGCGCTCAACCACTGAGCCACCCCGGCTGGGCAAGAGTTCAACCACTTTAAAATGAAATTCCAGAGTGTGGGTCTTCTAATGAACTCTGTCTGGATTAATTTTTCATTTATTTCTCCAAGTAACCAGATTACCTATCCTTCTCTCTCTGTCTACCACCTCCCCCACACCCAATCCATTTTCCTGCTTTTGGTTTCCCAGAGTTCCAATTTTACTAAGTCCAAAACTAACAAAACAAAAAAGTATACAAAGTGTGTTTATAATTTCTTGAAAAGCAAGTATGGACGATAGATTGAGCCCTAAATCAGACAATTAGTGAGAGAGGTGATTAGAACTATGATTTGTTGCTAAATAAAGATGTTCAATCTTTTTCTACATGTTAGTCTGTTATCATTCTGTCTGCAAAGACAGTGAAAACAAAGGAATACACTCAGGTTATTCCTGGGAGACCCACTATTGGACAAACCCAACTGTTCCTAATTAATTTGAACTATGACAACTCCTCCCAAATACTGAACATTCCAAGCCATTTTTGAGAACAGTTAGCTATCGCTCAAGGAAGAACGAATTTCCTGAGAATACTGGATTGTCATTTTCATATTCTGTCCTGTATTTCTGTCATAATTGTTAAGCCAGCCCACTAAGGTGATACATTTATTAACACAATTGTATAATTTTTTTTAATGAAAACTGAAAATAAATACTAGAAACTAAAATGAGATTTTTTTCCCCCTCCAACTTTCAAATTTTCTATAATGCAGTCATGTCACCCTTGCAATAAAAAAATCATTAGAAGGAAAAGTATTCTTATAGCATTTATTTTGGACCTTATACTAAAATTATTTTAAGTCCCATTCTAAGGACTTTTTTTATTGTTAAAAAAAATAATCCTTGCTAAATTAAAACAAGAAAACTTCTACATAAAGTTGACCAGCTGGAAGATTACTTAAAATACTCATATCATGTCTATTTCAATAAAATAAAACCTTTATCATCAAGAGCACTACTACCCACCCACAATTGTACTGTCAAGATACATGAAAGACACTTTTATTGTTATTAATAAGGATACAGGCTTGAGGAAGAAATGGGCAACTGGAAAAATTTTTTAAGAGAAGTATTAAAATCTTTTTTGTAATCTATCAACATAAGCAAAAATCACAAGATCTTTCTCAAGTTTTACTTCTTATTGACAAGAAAAAAATTGACCATCTAGTGAAAACAACTGAAATTAGAAAACACTAAGGCTATACAGCAGTGAAGTACCCTGGGAAAGTCACCACTAAATCTATAAATCATAGAATATGATCTCTAGAAAAGAATGTTAGCCCTGGCCGGATTGGCTCAGTGATTACAGCGTCGGCCCGCTGTCCAGAGAGGCACGGGTTTGGTTCCCGCTAAGGGTACGGACCTCGGTTGCGGTTTGTCCCTGGCCCTGGATGGGGTCATGTAGGTGGCAACCAATCGATGTGTCTCTCTCACACTGATGTTTCTCTCTCTCTCTTCCTCCCTCTCTCCCTCCTGCTCTATCTGAAGATAAATGCAAAAAAAAAAACGTCCTAGGGTGAGGATAAAAAAAAAAAAAATGTTAGTTGGAAAGGTCCTTAGATCAGCTAATTCAAACTCCCCTACTAGAATGTAAACTCCAAGTTTTGTCTCCAAGCTCCAAGGTTGTTATTTATTTTGTTCATTAGGATATCCTTAGTACCTAGAATTATTCCTAGCACATAGTGAATGCTTAACAAATATTCACTGAATAAACATTAAAGTTAAGAAAACTGAGGCCTGGGGACTTGGCAAGTTGGGACTGGAACTAACTATCCTCTCTTGAAGCTGGAGTATGACAATTTAGATAAGTTATTTTGGTGGCTGGGGAGCTGGAGGGATGGTTGGCAGGCAGGGGAAGAGGAAGGGAGTAAATTAAAACATTTTTCATATTTTCCCCCAACTGTCGGTTTTGCTTAATTGATAAGAAGCAAAAAAATGTATAAACAAGACAATCCCAGCACAGTGCCTAACACACGATAGGTACTTAACAAACATTTGTTAAACAAATAAACTTACTCCCAAACCATTATTATTTCATGACCAGAGGTGGAAATTAACTTCAGCATCTGTTTAATTTTTATAAATGTCAGAAAGCCCTTTAGAATTTTAAGTCATACAAAAGAAAAAGTTATGAATCACTTTCTTCCAGATGGGCACTGAGGGAAGAAGGATGAATTAAAAGATGTCCCTGCCCTCGGGGATCTCTTTCTCTTGAGAGTGAGTGAGTGAGTGAGTGAGTGAGTGAGTGTGTGTGTGTGTGTGTTGGGGAAAGGGGTTGACAAAAACGTATTAATAATAAATGTTAAGCCCTAGCCGGTTTTGCTCAGCAGTTAGAGCGTCTACCTGCGGTCCAGAGAGACCCGGGTTCGGTTTCTGCTAGGGGCACGTACCTCAGTTGCAGTTTGTCCCCGGCCCTGGTTGGTCCTGTGGGAGGCAGCCACTCGATGTGTCCCTTTCACGTCGATGTTTCTCTCTCTCTCTCTCGCTCTCTCTCTCTCTCTCTCTCTCTCTTTCTTCCTCTCCCTCCCACTCTATCTGAACAAAAAATGGAAAAATGTCCTCGGGTGAGGATAAAAAAAAAATAATAATAATAATAATAAATGTTAAAACCAGGTTGCATTGTTATCCCAGTTTATTGCCTCAAGCAGCTAAAAAATTAAATTAAAAAACACACACATCAGCAAAGTTTCAGAATAACAAGGAGGCACATTAGGGTATATTAACACTTGTGCCTTTACAAAATACCTTTTTGCCTCTTAATGGCTTAAAATAAAAATATTCTAGCCTGGCTGGTAAGGCTCAGTGGTTGAGCGGTGACCCATGCACCAAGAGGTCGTTGGTTTGATTCTCAGTCAGGGCACATGCTCAGGTTGTGGGCCTGATCCCCAGTGGGGGGGCATGCAGGAGGCGGCCAATGGATGTGCTCTCTCATCGATGTTTCTATCTCTCTCTCCCTCTCCCTTCATCTCTCTCTAAAATCAATAAAGAAAATAAATAAAAATATTCCAAATTGATTTATCTGAATTGTCAATATAAATGAACTATCAATATATGTCCTCTCATATGTGAGCCAGTGAAGGATAATACTCCTAATTCAGTATTTACTCTGTGTACATGTTAATATTTAAATATATAAAAACCACAAGAACATATTTAAATTATTTAACTGTCTATAAAACTGACAGAGCCTGAAGAAAACCTCCAGAGATGAATGCTAGTAAACAGAAACTAAAAACATAGTATTACCAAGGAAGAGAATAAAGTAGGCACACAGCTGAGAAGTGTATCTATAGAAGTCTTCAAGAGAACAAAATCTTCAAGAGGGGAAAAACTCCTGCCCAAATTGGCCAACAGAGCCAGAGAGCAACAGCCTGCCAACAGGATCTTGTTTAATGCAAGTCACTAACTAGCCTCATAAAAAGTGAACACCCAAAAGTCAATGTTGCCATTCCTGGAATATGGGTTTCAGGGGGACCCTTCCAAAGAGATTCACCACCAAGATTAAATCACCACATTCCAAGGATTCTTCCCCATTACCTGCTTGTCAAAATAGGATAAGCAACACCAAACAAATTGGAAAATAAACAGACTTCACTTATGAGACTGGTAATTCCTGCAAACTGAAGCTAGTTATTTTACCAGAAACACATATTTATATGTGATTCCTGGTTCCCAGGGAGTTATTTTACCTGAAGCACATGTTTATATGTAATTCCTGGTTCCCAGGGAGTTATTTTACCTGAAACACATGTTTATATGTGATTCCTGGTTCCCAGGGAGAACATTTTTCACTCAGTCTATCCTAGAGTGCTAGAAAGAACACCCCAAAGCCTTTTGATCCCAACACTGAAAACTCTCCGGCCCAAATGTATACCCTATTTCAGTGTTACAGTCTTATAAGCACTGCCAAATCCAGGCCAAGGAGACTACAAGGTGGCAGGAAGACACTACAAGGCAGACAGGAAGGCTAGGGTGGGCCCCGAGGGGGAAGTACCTGGCCACCAGCTCTGGAGAGAACACGCTGAGAAGTTGAAACTAGGGTAAGTTTTGGTCAGAGGAGTGGGAGGGGACTGACAGGTGCAAGTCACCTCATCATCCTGGACATCATGGGAAGATTATAATTGGCTTTCTTTACAAAGAGGAGGAACGAGGCTCCCAGAGGGAGTGATGTTGAGAGGTTTTCTGGCTAGCACAAGGTCAGGGTTCTGAAGGAAACAGAAAAGGAAGAGGAAAGACCCTGAGAACCAGTTCTGGCGAAGATTCCCCCAGGATGAGTGATCTCTAGGGCCAGTTCCCAGCACCAAGACTAATGGAACCACCACACCTGTTTAAAGGCTGTTTTCCTGTTATCCGCTTGGACAGCGATTAAGTGAAAGTCCACCAAGTAGGAACGGAAGCAGACTTTAGTAGGAAAAGACTAATAGGGGTCTGCCCCAGGAGGAACCTGATCAGGAGGGGAGGAGGCTGAATTCAGGAAGGGTAAGTACTTGGGTGGGATGAGACTTATCTGGAATAGACACTGCTGGAGGAAACTTCTGGGGAAGGGTGGGCTTTCGCTGGACTCCAATGAGAACAGGCCGGCTGAGAGGACAGACGCCGCGAGCGTCTGGCTCTGGAAGGTGACTCTGACTAGGGGAAGCGCTCTGGCCGGCCGAGGGCTGACCCGAGGGTGAGGCTGATCCGCAGGAGCTCAACAGGCGCTCACCTGGGACAGTCTGGCCTGGAAGGAAAAAACTTCCTGGGAGGGTGAAAGCTGAGTGGAGGGAGAGGGGCCGGGCACCGGCTGTGCGGGGTGGGGGTCACGGTCAACTCGGCGGGGGCACAGAGGGGTAGGGAGGTGGGGAGCGCCGCGAGGGGCGGGGCCGGGGGCGCCCACCGACCCCGGGTGGGGTCGCGACTGCCGCGGCGGGGCAGCCGGCTTGGGATGGCGCCCTCCCTCCGGCGCACACGCTCTCGCTCTCACTATCCGCCGCCCCGTCCGGGGCCGAGAGAAAATGCCCGGGTCGGTGAACCCTAGACGGCGGTGGGGGAGGGGGCTGGCCGGGGACACCGGCCGACCGAACCCAGCGGATGGGTTGGCGGCGTTACCTGTGTCAGGGAGAGCTGGGCCGCCGCAGCCATGGTGTTTCCATCATGCACGAGAGGGGAAGGAAGGACGGGCGGACTGGGGCTCGGGGCGGGGAGGAGGCGGAGGGAGAGGCCGGAGGCGAGGCCGGGGCAAGCGGGCGGGCGTCTCCCCTAACTTCGACAACTTCCCTCCTCTCGCCCGCCCCGCCCCGCCGGGCCCCGCCCGCCCCGCGCACGCCGCGGCGGCACGTAAATCCTGGCGCCGGAGTTTGCTTCGCCGGACCGGAGCCTACCACCCCAGGGGCCGTCTGGGAAAACCCGGCGTGGATACGTGGATTTGAAATTAAGGAGGACGGGCTTTGGAAGCAGAGACAACTCCAGATTGTCCTATGACCTTTCGGCAGGTCTTCTGCTTCTGAAAAATTGGGGAAAGTATACCCAAAGTCCAGTTTTCTTGTAAGGACTAAGTGATATAATGCTATAAAATAATAACAGGACTTTAGATAACAAAAATCTGTGCTAGATGGTTGTTTTTTTTTTTTTTCCTTTATTGATTGTAGGGAGAGAGGAAGTGAGAGGGAGAGAGAAATAGAAACATCCATGAGAGAGAACATTAATTGGCTGTCTCCTGCATGCCCCCCACTGGGGATCGGGCCCACAACCTGGGCATGTGTCCTGACCAGGAATCGAACCAGCGACCTCTTGGTGCATGGGTCCATGCTCAACCACTGAGCCACACCGGCCGGACTAGATGCTTTATTTTTGAATTGTATAAATGAAGGAACTGAGACATAAGCTGTACAAATGAGGAAACCGTAACGTAAATAAGTACCATACCTAATGTCATATAGCTGATTAGATGCCTGGAATAGGATCCAGGTCTGACTCCAGAACCTTTCATTTAACCATATGCTGTTAGGGTATGATATTGAAAAAGAAGACATCTAGGAGGGAGGGGGACGGAATACTTTCCTTGCCTGCTTGCTACCTGCCACACTTAGATTGTTCAATAAAAGAGCACTGGGACCTGCTCAGTTGCCTACAGTACTCCTAATTGCTCCCGTAGTCCACCTGGCAAACTCCTCCTACTTTCTCAAGACACAAGTATCATCTCCTTTGCAAAGCTTCTTCTGGCCTTCCCAAGTCAGAGTTACACACTCTCCTCTTCTTTTCAATGTTTTTTCTCTATGAAGTCATCATCACCCCAGTGACTATTTACATCTAGACTAAGAGCTCAATGACAAGGACTGCTTCTGATATACTTCTATATCCTCAGACCCTAGCACATAGTATATACTCAGTAAAGGTCTTAGTTCCTGCCTGTATAAAACATAATACAACCTACACTTTCTCATGCTTCCATCTTTTAGAATAACCAACCGGTTACTTGAAGACTTCAGCGTTAAAGTATTGGCTTATATGCTACTTGAAGAAGCCTTCTAGGAACTCCCACCCCACCTCTTAGTTACTCTCATATGTTCCTTATTATACTCTGTCTTGTTCTTAAAAGTGAGTTGACAATAAGATTTTTCTCTCATTACCTAGTCTATCCTATTTTGGCCTGCATCCAGATGTGAAGGTGTAGATATGACAAGGGTATCTTGAATGAGAAATTTAATTTTTGCATAGTTCCTAAATATATCCCTACAAAATATTTGTTAATAACCACGTAAAAAGAGCAATTTTACAGTACAGAAACCTGGCAGACCCATCCTAATCAAGTGACTAAAATTACCATCAGCAATCATGGGACAAATTTATGAACCACCTAATATGATGCAATGACAAGAACACAGAATCTGTAATATTCTGATCAAAATTCTTTTTTTTTTTAATTTTTTTTTTATCCTCACCTGAGGACATTTTTTTTGCATTTATCTTCAGATAGAGCTGGAAGGAGAGAGGAAGGGAGAGAGAGAAACATCGATGTGAGAGAGACACATCGAGTGGTTACCACCCACACGACCCCAACTGGGGCGGGGACAGACTGCAACCGAGGTACGTGCCCTTAGCGGGAACTGAACCCAGAACTCTCTGGTCCGCAGGCCAACGCTCTAACCACTGAGCCAAACCGGCCAGGGCAAAATTCTTAACCTAGGTTAATCATCAGGAAACATTGGAAAAACTCAAACTGAGGGGACATTGTACAAAATGCCTGGCCTATAGGCTATAAAACTTCAAGGTTATAAAAGCCAAGAAACACCAAGAAACTGATTCAGATTGAAAAAACTACAACAAATGCAACACATGAGTTTGGATTGACTCTTGCTATTAAAAAGAAGGATACTGAGACAATTGGCAAAACTTGAGTGTGATCTCTGGACAAAGGGCGTAAGAGAGTTCTCCATACTATTCTTACAATTCTTCTGTGAGTATGAAATTGTTTAGCTTTTTTTTTTTTTTTTTTTTGGTACGTGCCCTTAGCAGGAACCGAACTCTCTGGTCCACAGGCTGACGCTCCAACCGCTGAGCCAAACCAACCAGGGCTGAGTATGAAATTGTTTAAATTAAAATATTATTTTTTAAGTCACTCTGGCTTCTGTATGGAGAGTAAACTGAAGCAGACCAAGAGTGAAATGAGAGAGACCAGTCAAGAGCTCTAGTTGAGCTCTAGTGGAGACATATTTTGAGATAAAATTGAAAGGATTTGTACATAGGCAGGATTGCGTGGATATGCATTAGAGAAAGTATAGATGACTTCTAGGTGAGCTTGGTTAAGTAGGTGGATGTGTCGTTCACTAATATATGAAAGAATAAAGGAGGATAGGCCTGATAGGAGACAGGAGAAGGGCGTAAAATCATGAGAGTGGTTTGAGGCATGAATTTAAGGCTTGTCTGAAACGTGCTAGTGGATGTGTTCAATAGATAGTTTGACTATGGGCTTGGAGCTCAGAGGAGAGTTTGTATTATCTTCCAACTTGAATTGCTTTAGAATATGTTATTTATTTTTGGATACATCATTTGTGTATATATGTAAAATAAAATTGCTTATATTATTTTTTTAATGAGTTGAGGGCTTTTATGTGCCCCTGCTAGACTGTAAAATCCTTGAGTAGAGGGTACTGACTCATGACTACATCCCCCTCACTGTTTAGTCCCACACAGAGTAAGCCTCAATGAATGTTTTTACCCCAGAATTAGTCTTCCTTTCTCAGTCATGGTGGCTTCCCACAACAATAAACCACAACTCTATCAGACCCACACCCCTGTTACCATTATCATAGCAGTCCCCATTTGACCCACCAGGGAGACCAAATAAACAAGAAGACCCAGGACTGAGTTAGCCCCACCTAGGTTTTTAGACCTTTGCCACTACAGGCAAACCATTCCAGAAATGCCCCCAGAGACTCCTAACTCTATTCAGACTCTTTTTTTTAAAATCCTCACCCAAGGACTTTTTTGCATTTGTCTTCAGATAGAGCAGGAGGGAGAGAGGGAGGAAGAGAGAGAGAGAAACATCAACGTGAGAGAGACACACACATCAAGTGGCTGCCACCCACACGACCCCACCCGGGGCCAGGGACAAACTGCAATCAGGGTACGTGCCCTTAGCGGTAACCGAACTCGGGACTCTCCGATCCGCGGGCCAATGCTCTAACCACTGAACCAAACCAGCCAGGGCCAGACTCCTTTTTACAAGATCCAGCCGTGAAGAGAGAGCCATGTAGTCTGGTGAGCAACCACTTACTCAAGAGAGTCTCCCTTAACATCCTTTTGCTGTTATTCTTTTTAACTCGAGAGAAGGGGAGAGATACTGTTTTAAATTACTCCACCTTGGTACCTATATTAGCTATAACCACAACTGATGTTTCTACTTGAATTTTCTATTTTACATTATCACATTTGAGCTTCACAATAACTCTGAAAGGTAGTAATCACCATACCCACTTTCCCTCATAGATGAGGTAACTGAAAGTCCTAGAAGTTAAATGATTTGCCCAAGGTTATACAGTTCATAACCAAAGCAGTATAGCACAGTGGAATAAACAGGACTTGGACATCAGAAACATCCAGGTTCCAATGCTAGCGCTACCATTTTCTAGCTGTACAACCTTAGGGTTGTTGTGAAAATTAATAAAATAACTTATATGAAAATACCTAAAGATGTAGATATAGGAATTTAGTTAAGAAATTTGAAAATCATGGAATAAGTTGCTATCTGGAGTACAAATTCAATTACTATTCAAGAAGACTCCTCCAAACCATATGAGATACAAAATATTACTCTTGAGTGAACGGATGGAATCCCAGGTGTATGGAGTTTCCTTGAAAAGCAATGTGGGTTAATAAGGAGACTATTGGAGTCAATTATAGCGTGACCCCAGACAAACCATTTAACCTGTTTGAGCCTCAGTTTCTCACATATAAAAATAAGCAAATCAATGTGAAAAATATTGAGAAAATATAAGGAATTAATGTTATAATTATTGCTTGATTATCAAGTCAAAAATAACACATCTTTATCCAGTATTGCTTTTCAAGTTTATAAATGTTTTTACATACAGCATCTAGCGCAACTCCTGGAGTCAAATAGACACATAAAGTTTGTTGAACTGAACTGAATGCATAGTCTCATGTGTAGCTATTATTTGGATGCTCATTTTATCCTCATTTTAAAGTTAATAAAATCAAGGAACAAATATTTTATAAATAACTTGTTTAAGTAAGGGTCACTTAAGGCATATATGGGCCTTGGTTAAAATAATAATAATGATAATTATTATTTCCTCAGCAAGGAAAAACTATAGGTAAAAATCACTAAATGGGAATTGCCCCGGGCCCTCTTCCAGACCACCAGTAATTTGTACTGGCTTCCTCTTCCTTCTCTACTCATTGGCTCTGGTTTAAAGACTTGACCTGTAGTGGAGGATAGCAATGATGGTCCAAACTCCCAAAAATGCCTATAACTTCTGGGACTGGATTTTTGTAAATTACACACCAATGACAGTTTGCAAATGCATGTCCCAGATCTCATGAAAGCACTGGGTCATATCCAAAATCTATTTTAGGAAAGTAAAATATAGCTAATTAAAGATATGTTATGATCTAATTCACTGTGACAAAAATGAGCTTCATGGAGCAGACAAAAGGACGAGGGCCACTTACTGTCTATCGGTCTCCACACCTCATATTCCTCATGTATACATTGGAGATAATAATATCTACCTTGTAAGGACTGTGTAAGGATTAGAAATCATTAGAATAATAGTAAGAGGTAACTATAAGTATACCATTCTTCAAGATCACTTCACCATTTAACCATCCACCCCTCAGACAACTCTCCATTTACTAAGTCAGTTTTGCAGGTACATTGGCTATAAGACAGGAGTGCCTTGAACAGCTGACACACATATCCCTGTCATCAGAAAAGTACATGTTCCCTAAGTAAACAAAGTTGTGTCTGATGACTTAAATCTGGATATTGATAACCAACAATTGCTGCTTTTATGTACATTATTTCATTTAATCCTCACAACAACCCTATAGGGATTATTGTTAATTTTATTTTACAGAAGAGGAATTTGTCCAAATTTATGGTGACAAAACTAAGAATTATACACAGGTCTTGTAACTCAAATGTGCTTTTTACTAGGGCATGTTGCCAGTGCCCTGCAGACATTGATCACCCCCAAAAAGACTGGATAAAATGGTGCTTCTGACCATCAAAAGCTGAAGATGAGGCTCTGCATTTACAATAACCCTAAACCCAAGATGATCCTAAAGAGGAAAACTTAGACCATGAACAGTTTTTTCACTGGTTTATCATTCCATCTTTCTATCCTACTCTATACTCCTAGTCCCCCTCCCCAACTCACCCTAAAGGGAAGCCACAACTTCTTTTTTTATTCTTTATTTTCCAACTTTTGGAGATGACTGTCATATCAGCTCTTCATAAACTGCACATCTGTGATGTCACCATTTACAAATGCAGAATGATTGATTGAAACTATGGGGGAAAAAAAACAACTATGAGGAGTTCTCTGAATGTACAAAGAACCAATTTATTTGCATGAGACTGAAAAAGGCCTTCCATATAAATGGTGCTAAGCTACAAAAAAAAAAAAATTATACTACAATTGTAATGGTAATCTGGAGCTCATGCTTTCAAGATGCTGGTTTCATAAATATAACCCACTATTGTTCATGTTAGCCCAGGGCAGAAAGAATATGTGAGGCTGCACAATAATAACAATTGTGCTACACAAATAACTGTACCCGTGCCAAGGACTGAAAAGAACAAGCAGTAGGAGATTTTTAAATGCCACACACACCCAGGGTGTGATAGGACAGTTCAAAATTGCCGTTGTTGCTAATTTTTGAGTGCATCGGGGTGTTCTGGGAAGAAACTGAATTTAGGAGTGGGAAGGCCCAACTTGATCTAGTGCTGACTCTGCAACTTCCTAGTGTTGTAACCTTGGACAGGTCAATGAACTATACCAAGCCATGCTTTCCTCCTGTAAGTTGAAAGTAGTAATAGCACCTACCTGATAGTATATTATGACGATTAAATGAAGTTTCATGTGAAAGCAGTTAGCCAGATACCTGGCATACAGCTAGATAAGTGTTAGCTCCTTTTTCTTGCTCATGGAGAATATTTAGGGTTTAAGAAGCTGGAAACAAAATAGAAATCATTTTTTTTTTTTTACTTTTTTTTGTTGTTGTTGTTTAATCCTCACCCGAGGACACTTTTGCACTTATCTTCAGATAGAGCGGGAGGGAGAGGGGGAGGAAGAGAGAGAGAGAAACATCGATGTGAGAGAGACACATCGAGTGGCTGCCACCCACACAACCCCAACCAGGGCCGGGGACAAACCGCAACCGAGGTACATGCCCTGAGTGGGAACTGAATCCAGGCCTCTCAGGTCCTTGGGCCGATGCTCTAACCGCTGAGACAAACCGACCAGGCTAGAAATCATTTTTAAAGAGCTCTAGTGATTACCTTAGTGATTTTTTGAAAAAAAATTTATTCATCCATTAGTAATATATATTGAATACTATACAGTAAAGGAGATTATTACATTTATGTCCCAAAAGTTCCTTTGGCTTCTAGTGAAGAAACAAATGCAGTTTTACACTTGCCCTATTTACTTCATTTTTCTTTTCTCTTGCTTTCCCTATGAAGGGTCCTGAAAGCTATAAGAAGCCAAAAAAGAAAAAGAAAAAAAAAACCGTGAGAAAAAATATTTGTACTCAAGGCTGCAGGTCCTTTCATCTGCAGATTTCAAAGCATTGTCTCCATCACTAATTACTAGCCCTGCTTAACATGTGGGAATGCTGAGACACCATCAAATTAAGAAGCTTGCCCTAAATCACAAGGCAAGTCAGAGGATGGACTGCAGACAGAACAAAGATGTCCTGTTTGCCAGCCTTGGTCTCTAAAGTAGGGCACATGAGAGTAAACAGAGTCTTCAAATAATGAGGAGAAAAGTTTGGGGAATTTTTACTCTGAACCTTTGAATCACTGTAGTGACAGAAGCATGGGCTTTGGAGTCAAATTTGACCTCAAATCTCAGCTCAGCCCCTTCTGACTGTATAACCTCAGTCAAATTACAAATTACATCTTAGTTTCCTAAATTCTTCTAAGAGTTTGGGGAAAATTAAATGATGCAATTTTTATGAGAGTCTAACACAGTGTCCTGCACTTAGCAGATTCACATAGTTGGAGAAAACTAAGGCAATCCACATATAGACATAATGACAAATAGACAACTCTTTCAGTAAAATATTTTTGAAGCCATAATCACACTGGTGTCTCAGTTTAAAATGATGACTGGGTCTTGAACATCTCATAACACAAATAGAGGATACCTTCTTCAGGCCTTCATCATTTTTCTTCCTTGATATTGTGTTTTCTTTCATAGCCCAAGTCCAACCTATCAGCAAGTTTGTTGGCTCAACCTCCAATATATACCTGAAATTCCAATTCTATTTTCAAAATTTATTCCAGATCTCATCATTTCTCATTATCTTCACTGTTACCCTCGCCACCTCTCCCAGACCACAGCTAAAGCTCTTTAACTAATCTCCCCAGTTGCATATTTGCACCTATGTCTATTCTCCTTATAATAGGTAAAGTGATCATTTTAAAACATAGATCTTATCATTGCCTTGTTTAAAACCCTCTGGGCCCCGGCCGGTTTGGCTCAGCGGTTGGAGCGTCGGCCTGTGGACTAGAGAGTCCCGGGTTCACGTACCAAAATAAAATAAAATAAAATAAAGAAACTATTGCCCTTAATTTAAAAATAAATAAATAAATAAATAAATAAATAAATAAATGAAACCCTCTGGGACTTCTCATCAATTGCCTACAATGGGGCCAGGTCTTTCCAGGTGAAGTATGTGTCAGCAAAGCACAAAAGAGCAAGTATGTTCTGGGCATGCTGAGATGTTTGATGGAATGGAGCATGTTGGGGATGGGAGAGGGAGGAACTAACAGAGAAGGATGGAGAAGGTGTTAGAAGATACTCAGAGGGAATCATGGCTAGGCCAGAAGAGGCTTAGAGAAATGTATCTAGAGATTCTCAGGTAAGTAAAATCACTACTGGAAGCAAAGGGGACCATAATTGTTTTGTGTTGATGGCATTTTCAAATCTAGTGGCCTTGACTTTTAAAAAGCACAGTCAGGAACCTATTTTAACCTTTCAAAAGGAAGTCAGGTTAATAGGCCAGGAATCCTAACATCAGCATAACAATTAAGAGGATGATGGGCTTTGAAATCAAACAAATTTTAGATTGAATCAAGGTCCTCCAGTTATAAGCTATAACACCAGGGACAAGTTATTAAAAGTCTTTGAACCTCAGCTTTATGCAAACTATATCAGTGTGATAAAGAAGATTAAATGGACAATGCTTATAAAGCACTCTGCACAGTATCTTGCATATGGGAGTAAGTGCTCAACTAATGAGGACTATTGCATTACAGTTATAACAATGATGATTAAGGATTTGGTTACCTTTATAACTGTCCCATGTTTGTTAGCTTTATTAGTAAACACTGTCTGTGTCTCACCCCTAACAAAGATCTGAAATAAACGTGTTCAATTTTATTTATTTATTTATTTATTATTATTATTTTTTTATCCTCACCCGAGGACATTTTTCCATCTTTTGTTCAGATAGAGTGGGAGGGAGAGGAAGGGGGGGAGAGAGAGAGAGAGAAACATCGACATGAAAGGAACACATCGAGTGGCTGCCTCCCACACGACCAACCAGGGCCAGGGACAAATTGCAACCGAGTTATGTGCCCCTAGCGGGAACCGAACCCAGGTCTCTCTGGAACACAGGCCAATGCTCTAACCGCTGAGCCAAACCTGCCAGGGCAAACGTGTTCAATTTTAAAAGGCTGAGAAGAGGCCTGGCTGGGTAGCCCAGTTGGTTAGTGTCATCCTGATACGCCAAGGTTGTGGGTTTGATCCTGGGTCAAATGCGTAAATAAGAGGAACAACAGATCGATGTTTCCATCTCAATCTCTCTCTCTTTCTCCCCCTCTCTCTCTTTCTCTAACCCCCTTTGACATAACACCCAAAGCATGAGCAACAAAAGGATAAACAGATAAATTGAATTTCATCAAAATTAAAAATGGTTGTGCTTCAAAGGACACCATCAGAAAATGAAGACAATCCAAGGAATGGGAGAAAATATTTGCAAATCATATATCAGATAAGCAAATTTTCCAGACTATATAAAGAACTTTTACAATTCAACAATAACAAGTCAAATAACCCAATTGAAAATGAGTAAATCATTTGAATAGATATTTCTCAAAACAATATATACAAACAACCAAACGGTACACAAAAAGATGCCCAACATCATTAATCATTAGGGAAATGCAAATGAAAACCACAATAAAACACTCTTCACACCCATTAAAATGGCTGGTTTTTTAAATGGACAATAACAACTGCATAACCACATGCTAAACAATGAAGTTGTTGCAATTTTTGCAATATTCAGTGTTAGCAAAAATATGGAGAAATTAGACCCCTCACACATTGCTAGTGGAAATGTAAAATGGTACAGCCACTTTGGGAAACAATTTGGCAGTTCCTCAGAGTTAAACATAAGAGTTACCATTTGCCCCAACAATTGTATTCCTAGGTATATAAGCAAAAGAATAAAAAATCATATGTCCACATAAAAACTTGAGTATAAAAATTCATAGTAGCATTATTCATAATAGCCAAAAGTGAAAACCCAAATGTCCATTACTGATGAATAGATAATCACATTGGTATATCCATATAATGAGTATTATACAGCAATAAAAAGGAATAAGATACTGATACATGCTATCACATAGATAAACATTGGAAACATTGTGTTAAGTGAAAGAAGCCAGACATAAAAGACCCCATGTTGTATGATTCCACTTAGGTAAAATGTTCAGAATAGGCAAGTCCATGGGAACAAATGTAAATTAGCTATTGCCAGAAACGGGGGGAAGGAGAATTGAGAAGGGTGGTGACTGCAAATGGATACAGGGTTTCTTTTTGGAATAATGAAATGTTCCACAATAAGATAATGGTGACGGTTGTGCAACTCTGTGAATTTACTAAAAACCACTTAACTGTACACTTAAAACCAAAAAGTGTATCAACAGAAGGTCACTGCCACCAATCCAATGCTGACAGAAGTCCCCAATCTGGGGTGCAGTAAAAGGAGAAACTTTATTCAGGTAAAACAGTTTGCAAACTGGGGATACACAGCCTCCAGAGGAAACCAAAACTGTACCATTTATATAAAGTACTCACCCAAAAGAGGGAGGCACATTTATATAAAGTGTCCATCCTGGTCCCTGATTTGGTCCATTTTTTTTTTTTTAATCCTCACCTGAGGACATTTTTTTCATTTTTTGTTCAGATAGAGTGGGAGGGAGAGAGAGGAAGAGAGAGAGAGAGAAACATCGACGTGGAAGGGACGCATCGAGTGGCTGCCACCCGCACGACCAACCAGGGCCGGGGACAAACCGCAACGGAGGTACATGCCCTTAGCGGGAACCAACCCGGGTCTCTCTGTACCACAGGCCAAGGCTCTCACCGCTGAGCCAAACCGGTCAGGGCCCTGATTGGTCCATTTTTATGCAAATGAAGAATCCAAATTTGTAGTTTGATTGGTCCCAATAGCACTGTCCTGATTGTTTGGAATCATGTGTTCTGATTGGTCAATATGGAGCTGCTCTGATTGGTCAGTAAAGATGCAAAGGAGGATATACAGTCGTCCCTCGCCACTTCACGCTTCAACTTTCGCGGCTTCACTCTATCACGTTTTTTTCAAATATAGTATAGTATAGAGTGAAGCCACAAAAGTCGAAATGCGAAATGGCGAGGGACACTGTATAAATAAAGAATCCTACTTTGCGGCAATTCATTTATCCTGGTAGAGTCAGGAACTGATTAACCGCGATAAATGAGGGCTGACTGTAGCTGTTCAGCTCCAATTGGATGGGGCAGGTCTCAGCTCACTGGTCAAAATACGATTTCAGGAACTCCTTTAAAAGGTGTGGCTCAGATGGCAGGAATGCTCAGTTTATGGCTTTTCGCTGATAAGCAGTGTGAGAGGCCTCTGTGAAGAATGGCTGCTAGATTCTGATTATGAATTTTGGGCTCCATTAACCACAAGGAGTCCTTTTTGGCAAGTACATTCTTTCTCGGGGTCAACAAAAGAAAAATCACTGTGTAAAGAATGGAACAGTGGGGTCAAGAAGCCTTTAAAGAGATACAGGTAAGAGTTGTTGGGGCCAAATTTATAGCAGAGGCAGTGGTGACAGACTTAACAGGACTGATTATAGAGATATAGAGAAGGCAGTATACCACAGTGGTTAAAGTTGTGGGCTTTAAAGGATAACACATCTTGATTCCAAACTCAGCTCTGCCATTTAACTAGTTGTGTAATTTGAGGTAAGTTGCTTAGTCGGTCTGAGCCTCAGTTCTCTCATCTATAAAATGGAGTTGATAAAAATAGAATTTACCTTATAGACTTTCATAAGGATTTGTTCATTAATTTAAAAAATAGTTATTCAGCCCTGACCAGTGTGACTCAGTTGACTGGGCATTGTCTCATGCACTGAAAGTTTCCCAGTTCTATTCCTGGTCAGGGCACATGCCTGGACTGCAGGCTGGATTCCCCCATTGGGGTGTGCAGGAGGCAGTCGATTGATGTTTCACTATCACATCGATGTTTCTCTCTCTCTCTCTCTCTCTCTCTCTCTCTCCCCCCTCCCCCTCCCCCTCTCTCTCAAAATCAATAAAAGCCCTTGCTGTTGGCTCAGTTGTTTGGAGCATCATCCTATACACCAAAAAGGTTGTGGGTGTGATCCCCAGTCAGGACACATACAGGAGGCAACCAATTGATATTTCTCTTTCGCATCTGTTTCTCTCTCTCTCTCTCTCTCTCTCTCCCCCTTCCTCTCTCTCTTTTTTTTAATTCTTCACCCGACGATATTTTTCTATTTATCATTAGATAGAGTGGGAGGGAGAGAGAGAAAGAAACAGAGAGAAACATCACTGTGATAGAGCCAATCGACTGGTTGCCTCTGGGTCACACGACCTGGCCAGGGCCGGGGACAAACCACAACCGAGGTGCATGCCCTTGACCAGAATCGAACCTGTGATTCATTGGTCTGCAGGCCGATGCTCTAACCACTGAGCAAAACAGGCCAGGGCCCCCTTCCTCTCTCTAAAATCAATAAAAACATATCCTCAGGTGAGAATTTACATGTGTGTGTGTATATATATCAGGGAAAGATGAAAGAATATATGAGAAGGGGAAAGGGTTAGGTTTTCAGGGTGGTCAGAAAAGTCCCCATGGATAAGGAAACACTTGAGAAAAGACTCCAACTAAGTAAGAGAATGACGAAGCGTATATATATATATATGGTAGGGCGCAATCAAGGCAAAGGAACAGCAGATGCAAGGCAGGGCTGTGCCTAGAAGATCTGAGAAACATCAAGGAAGCCAATATGGCTGGAGCAGAGTGAAGGAAAGAGTGAAAGGGAGGTAAGGGAGGTTATATAATATCCCATATCAAGTGGGGTCTTGTAGGTCATTTTAAAGACTTTGCCTTTTACTCTGAATGAAATGGAAATAATTTTGAGCAGAGGAATAACATGGTATAAGCTTAGGTTTAAAAAAGATTATTTGAACTATCATGGGAAAAATAGATCATAGGTAAACAAGGGCAGAAATCAGTAAAACAAATATGAGATTGTTTCAATAATCCAGATATGATGATGGCTTGGGGCAGGGTGTTAGCATTGAGGGTGTAAGGGGAGAAGTGGTAAGCAGTGGTCAGATCTGTATATATTTTGAAGGTAGGGCTTACTGAACTTGATAAAAGATTAACTGTGTGGCATGAGAGGTAGAAAAGAGTCAAGGATAGTGCCGTGTTTTTGCCTGAACAACTGGAGTGATGGAGTTGCCTTTAACTGAAATTAGGAAGATTGTGGAAGAAACTAATTTGGGAAGAACATCAGGAATTTGGTCTTGGGCTAAGTTTGAGATATCTTTTATACATCCGGTTGAAATGTGAAAGATGCAGTTGAAATAAGTGTCTAGAGGTCAGGGAAGAGGTCTCGGTTGGAGATATAAATTTAGTGGCATTTAAAGTCAGGAGGCTGGGTGAGAGAATCTGTACAGTGAATGTCAATAGGTCCAAGAAGTTCAACTCCTGAGTCCTGGGCCACTCCTTTGTTAGAGATGTGAGAAATGAAGAACTAGCAAAGGAAACTGAGAAGGAGCAACAGTGAGTTTAGAGAAAAACCAGGAGAGTATGGTGTCTGTCCTGGAGCCAGATGAAGAACATTCTTTCAAGAAGGAATGAGGAAGGAAGAAGTGAGCAACTGTGTCAAATATGATCATAGAGCTAGTTAGATGAGGACTGAGAATTGACCTGCAGATTTATCAATATGGAGGTCATTGGTGACCTTGGTAAAAACAGTTTCAGTTAAGGAAGGGTTTAGCTAAAACCTGATTAAGTAGGCTCAAGAGAGATTTAAAGGAAGTAATTTAGAGTCAAGGAATATAGATCATTCTTCAGAGGTGTTTGGCTGAAATGAAGAGCAGAGAAACAGTGTGATAGGTAGAAGGGAAGATGGGGTCAAGAGAGTTTCTTTTTTTTAAGGTGAGAGATACCATAGCACTTTTTAAAGCTGATGGCATGATCCTTTCAAAAAGGAAATATTGATGATGTAAGCAAGAGAGACAATTGCTGGAGCACAGGGAAAATGATTGGCTTTCAGAGTACCAAAGACAGGACTGAGTATGCAGACATGAATGCAGGTGGGTGGGTTATCTGCTAAGAGGGAAAAGAAGGAGAAGGCATTAGAAGTTTAAGGAAAGAAAAGGTATAAAATAACCATTTAGGAAAAGTTTATGGACTTTTAAAATAAACTGATTAATAGAGAGCACTTAAAGGCCCACTGGAGATTAATGGTGATGCATTTTAAGAGTCCAGTTGACATTCTTGCTGGCTTTTCTTCATCCGCTTTCCTAATGGGGGAGAGTTAGATTGTCCAGGGTAGGGATTTTGTGAGGCAAAATAAAACAAGAGGAGGCAAGAGAGAAGAGGACATGTCAAGGGAATTATAAAAGTGAACCTTAGAATTTAAGTGGGTAAGAAGAGAAGTGAGGACATGAGATGGGTGAGGAATGGTGAACAGGTGTTAGAATCACTGGCTTGTAGGACCCAGTGGGGTATCAGAGAACTGTAGAGTTGAAATGTTGGAAGAGTGAGCTGGAAAGACAGGAGAGGATAGAGAGATAAGACAGATTATTGGTAGATTATTAATAAATGGAAACAATCCCTAAAATGATAGTAGCATTAAGACCCAGTTCATGCCCTCATAGTGCTCACTGTATAGTGGGAAAGACAAGGAAGATATGAATGCTAAAGATAAGTACAGGTAATGCCTGAGGGAGCCAAAAGGAACCCTCAAGTAAATGTGAGGATCAGAACAAGGAAAACATCCAAATAACATGGCATTTTAGATGAACCTCAAAATGGAGCAAGTGCAGAGCACAGCCCTATATAGCAGTTAAACTATTGCAGCCAGTGTTCAGAAAGCAGTGGCTGAAGCATGAAATGGGAACTATGGCAGGACTTGAAGCTAGAGAGTAGGCTGGGGCCAGATTAGGAGATGTTTGAGATGCCAGGCTAATGCCTGAGTATTTTTCTGTGGGTAACAATGAAGTCAGGGGCCCTTCTATGTACTTGAGCCTACTTATTAGCACAATGTGATGTCATATTGGCTTCTGTATTTTGATCAGTCTAAAGTTACCTTCTCTTCCATTATGTACTTAGGTCATATTTAGAGTTTTTACATTTCACTAGGATTTTCTGTTTGTCCTTTTAAGATCACCTCCACTCTACTGCTCTGGTACTGTTAAATTTTCCAAATGTACTTACATGTGCCCATTCACTTTCTTTCCAATGGTCTTCAAATCCACCCCCCAATGTTGGTAGGAAAGTCTAATATGTGACCCCTTAGGGTCCTGCCAGAAAGGGATGGGAAACAGGTTGAATGTGATCATAACTATGCATCCAGAGCATAGGACCAGTTGAAGTGGATAAGAGTTGAAGGTGAATAGTTACATCTTCCCAGGGTAGAAGAAGACTCAAGGGGCACCGTCTTACAACTGAGGTGTCACATTTTTTCCCTATGAACTCAGTATCAATACCAATGATGGGTCGATCTCTTTGCAAGCTATATTTAGGATGTTTTTTGAAAATGTTATGACCTCTGTCTTCACAGACTAACCAAATGAGTGTTGAAACTATTACCTTCTCTACCATGTCATTGTGGCTTTGGCCAAGCCCTTTCTCTCCTCTGGACCCAAGTCACATCAATAAAATGAGAGGGCTGGATTCATCCTTTTTAAGGGTTCCTTCCAACTCTGACATGCTCTGCTTTTTCTGCTATCATTTATTTTTTATTAAGCTCATAACATGTGCCAGGCATTTTTCCAAGCATGAGACCCTCTCTCTCACCCCTTCTTTCCTTTCCACAAACTCCTGTTATGAATTATGTTGGGCTTTTCTTGTTTAAACAGAATTGAAAAGAGTGTTAGAAGGTTTATTTCACACAATACATTGGAAAGAAAATCATGTAAAGGGCTTGGTTTTGTTCCAGCAGTTGAAACAATAAAACCACCAGAATGACATGCCTCATTTTGTACTGCCCTCAAGTGGTGGCCCAAATGTCTCTTCCTCCTAGTTGCAGTTTAGGGAATAAAATGTGTTTTCAGAACAGTTCATGGTGTCTAAAAGTAGGAGAGTCTTTGACGGCCTGAGGCAAGGGTATCTGATCAATTCTCTTCTTAAAAAGGAGGGACTGAAGCCCATCATTGTTTATAGCTATAGAGTACAAACGTACTCTAGTTTCTCTTATCTTAATTGTTTTAAAAATATTTTTTCTTGCCCTGGCCGGTTTGGCTCAGTGGTTGGAGCGTTGGCCTACAGACCAGAGATTCCTGGGTTCGATTCTCGCTAGGGGCACGTACAAAAATAAATAAATAAATAAATAAAATTCTTTAAAAAAATATTTTTTCTTTATTGATTTTAGAGAGAGAGGAAAGGAAAGGAGAAAGAGAGAGAGAGATAGAAACATCGATGAGAGAGAACATTGATTGGCCACCTCCAGCATGGCCGCCACTGGGGATTGGGCCCACAATCTGGGAATGTACCCTGACCAGGAATCAAACTGGTGACTTCTTGGTGCTTGGGTCGACACTCAACCAGTGAGCCACACAGACCAGGGCTGGTTTCTCTTATCTTTAAAGAGCTAGTATTTTATAACCCTGACTCTTTCCAGTCCTATTTCTCTGCTCTCTTTCATAGTCAAATGCTCCCAAATTATCTACATACTGTTTCTGCTTCTTCATCTCCAATTTATTTTTTAACTTTTTATTTTAAAATAATCTCAAACTTCCAGAAGATTTGCAGGATTTTGCCCCAATCTCTTTATTTCAGGGTGTAGTGCATATGTGTACACAGACATGTATATATATAGAAGTATGTTTTTTTATGAACCACTCAAATTGTAGTATTTACTCCCACTATTCTAAATACTTCAGTGTATATTTTCTAAGAACAAGGACATTCTTTTCTATACTTACATACACACCCCCAACCCCAGTATGATGATCAAATTCAGAATATTTAACACTGATATAATATTATACATAGCTCATATTCAAAGTTCACTAATTGGCCTGATAATGTCCTATATAGCAGTTTCCCCTTCGATACAGGGTCTGATCCAGTGCCTGATCCCTAATCATGCTTTGCATTTAACTGTCATGACTCTTTAGTCTCCTTTAGTCTAGAACAGTTCCCTAGTCTTTCATTGTTATTTGTGATATTGACATTTTTAAAAAGTACAGGCCAGTGTTTTGTAAAAGTTCCCTCTATTTGGTTTTGTCTCATGTTTTCTTATGATTAGATTTTTTAGGGGAGGGGGCAGGATACAATGGGATATTGTGTCCTCAGTACATCAGATGAGGAGAAACATGGTGTCACTTGATCCCATTATTGATGGTGTTCACTTTAATCAGTTGGTTAAAGTGGCATCTGCCAGGTTTCTTCAGTGTAAATAATGAGTAATCTGTGGAGAGGTACTTTGAAACTATGTAAATATCCTGGTCCTCTTCAAAAGTTTTGCCCAAAGCTTTCAATATTTGTTGATAATTAATTATTGCCTGAATCAATTACTATGATGATTGAAAAATGGTGATTTTATAACTCTATCATTCCATCTACATTTTTTAGTTGACAACTACTGTAAGCAAGATCTTTCCCTTTTTTCTTATTTATTTATATATTTATCAGATTCAGTATAGACTCATGGATTCTTATTTTATTTAACAGTTTATAATCCATTTCTGTCATTATTCATTTTAATGTTCAACTTGTCCTAGATTTGGCGAGAGCCCTGTCAAGCTGGCTCTGGTATCCTTTTGAACATGCTATTATTTTATTTTATTTATTTATTTACTTATTTGTTTATTTATAGCATTTTCTTGCTTTCTGGTATAATAGATGTTCCAGGTTCATCACTGTACTTTCCCTGTCTTCCCTGGAAATCATCCATCTCTCCAGAGAGCTCCCCTTTTAATAGGGAATAGTATTTAGAAACCAAGATCTGGGTACCAGATTGGTCATTACTACTGAGGTATAATTGCTTCTAGGCCCTTTAAGTAAACAGAGCCCAGGGGTAAAAATGGCAATTTTATCTAGTTCAACTATTCTTAACCATGAATTCACTACTGATTCCTCTAATTCCAATTCAACACCACAGGGTTCTTTCTCCCATTCCTTATTTGCATGTCCCTATTCCCACAGCAAGAACTGTGGCTCTCAAAGGCATGAAGGTCTTTTTTCATTTGCTCAGTGTTATGATACACACACAATAATTTCAGAATTGCTACATCTATTCCACTATCAAAAACAATCTACTAAATGGGGTACAAGATTTCTTTGCAGTTTTCGACTAATGGTGTGTATTCAAACTACTATGTTCAAAAGGTTTTTTTTTTAATTCATTTTTTTAAACTTCAGACTGGTTATATTACTTATTTAAATTTAGTTAGGTTTATTTGTTTCTGTTTATATTTAGTTTTAGGATCCCTTTCATTCTTGTTGATTCAGTTTTCTTTTTGAATATGTAAAAGCTAGCATTATCCAAAAGTCAAATCCATATATAAAACATGTGAAATGCTTCACAAATTTGTGTGTCATCTATGTGTAGGAGTCATGCCAAATTCTCAGTATTGTTCCAGTTTTAGTATATTTGCTGTCAAAGCAAGAACACCTCCAATTCATTCTTCAACCTATTTGATGCTTACTTAGTCCCCCTATTTCACTCAAACTGCTCTTGTCAATATTATCAGTGACCAATATTTTTCTATCCTTATCTTATTTGACCTTTCTACACTCAGCCTACCTCTCCAATTTTCTTGAAACTCTCTCCTCTTCTGCTTTTTCTCTCTTCACAGGCCTCTCCTTATTCTCCTTGTCTATTCAACCGTCATAAAATCTGTTGCTCCTCAGAACTCTTGGCTTCTCTCACTGCTCTCTGCACACTTTCTTCCTAGATAATCTCAACTTTTTCCATGTCTCCAAATGCTCATAATGCTAGTAACTTCTAAATTCATATCTTCATCACTGACCTCTCTTCTGGTCTCCAAACTTATAACCAACTGCTTAATTAACATCTATTTGGATATCTCACTGATATCTTAAGTTTAGCATTTCTAAAATAGGACTAATTTTCCTGTCAAATCTGCTTCCCCCAGGGTCCTCCCTCTCAGGAAATGTCACCTCTATCCACCTGGTTTGTTTTGTTTTTATTTTCCAACTTCCTTTCCTATGGTCAGGCATTATACATCCTTTACCTTAAATACAGTACTCTTCTTCCTGGCTCCTTCTCATTCTTTTTTTTTATCCTCACCCGAGGACACTTTTTCATTTTTTGTTCAGATAGAGTGGGAGGGAGAGAGAGGAAGAGAGAGAGAGAGAGAGAGAGAAACATCGATGCGGAGGTGACACATCGAGTGGCTGCCACCCGCACGACCAACCAGGGCCGGGGACAAACTGCAACCGAAGTACATGCCCTTAGCGGGAACCGAACCCGGGTCTCTCCAGACCGCAGGCCGACGCTCTAACAGCTGAGCCAAACCGGCCAGGGCTCCTTCTCATTCTTTAGGTCTCACTTAATTATCTGTTCTGAGAGAACTTTCCTCACCATGCTATTTCTTAAGTAGCTCCCTTCCTGGTATGTTCTATCTTGGCCCCATATTTATTTTATTTTTAGCCCTTAAAATAATATGTAGTTATTTATTTGTTTGTTTACCTGTTTTGTCTCTCTTCCCCACTAAGATTAAGTGCTGTGATGGCAGAGGCTGTTGCTTAATCACGTTTGTATATTCAGAGCCTAACACAATGCCTAGTACGTAGAAAGAACTCTAGAAATATTTGTTGAATAAACATATATTATCTTCTACTTCATAGCTTCTGTTTACTCATAATTTCTGCTTCCTTATCACTTTAGTTTGTCATAGCCCAGACTCTGTCTCCTCCCACACATAGTACTACCTATGGCCTACTCATGACCTTTCTCTTTATATCCTTTTAGTCATAGTTTTTATTGCTACTAATTGCCTCAGTTACCTTATGTTTCCTAATTCAGATTCCTGAGAAAGAAATATTGATTTGTCCAACTCATTTTTTAGGATCTAGGCCTAAAAAATTTTTTAGGTTACCGGCAAGCTCATGAGTTTCTTGCCTTGGGTGAGATTGAAGAGATTAGGTCACTGGACCAAAGTTCGAGATCTAGTAAACAGCAGTGCTGGGATCCTAATTTAGATCTGTCTTACTCCAAAACCTATCCTTCTTACATTGTATCTCCTTTCTCCTAATCAACTGTATCACTTTGGTCAAGTTACTCAATTTAGGTGATCTATTTCCTTATCAGTAAAATGGGAATATTATTATCTAATTCATAAGATTATGATAGGTTTATGAATAGCTGTGTGATAGAAGAACTTATTCCAGTAGATATAGCAAGTACACACTATCAGTTTAGTCTGATTCTAAATCATTCATATGTGAAAAGAACCAGAATTATCAACTCCAGTTGCTTATGAAAAATAGGATCTCTCTTGTGAAACTATCCTACTAGGTAAGTATTACTTACCAAATTCCAAAGACATCAAGCCTTGCGGAGGACAGCAGTTATTCTCTAAGGAAACAGGGCAATTCAATGTACTTCAGAGATGAGAAAGAACCTGCATTCAACCTAGCCATAATGTAGCAGAACGGAAATCATTGTGTGATACATAAAGGGATTTGAATCTGTGTCTGACAAGTTTAAGACTTTCTCCAAGTCTAGGGTATTTTATGTATAATCTTATCTAATACTACCACAAATTTAAAAGGTGGACCTTCCTATGACCTCCATTTTTCAGCCTCAAAGAGTTTGAGTGATGTGGCTAAAGTCACACATCTAATTTGAGGTAGAGAAGGAGCTGGAGCCCAGTGTGGTACCATTGTATCAAACTTTCAGGGGTGTGCTGTCTGGTGTGTCTACTAGCAAGTTCCCCAGCCCTGCAACATTTGGACTCTTTGGATAGAAACTGACTTCTGGGTCAAACATAATCCTGAAATCATGCCCATTCATTATTCTCAGGAAAAAGGAAATTCTATGGGCATCAGCACAATTAAGGGAAAATGCTAGCTAGAATGGTACTTCTCCATGCAGCAATATAGATAAATACCAACGCTAAACAAATGATGTAATATGATGTGAGGAATGCAAAAACAAGAATAATAACTAATCCTTGTACATCACTTCATGATTCACAAGGGACATTAATATCTAATACCCAATTTGCTTCACATCATTCCTTGTGTAGATATTATCATTGCCATTTCACAGATACAGAAACTGAGACCTAAAGAAGTTAATTTAATATGAAGAAGTGGACATGTATTATTTTATGGTCTCCAAGTCTCCATTCACCCCCTCCTTTTTTTTGGTAAGGGTACCCTATGTTTCCTTGGAGATCAAATATCTCCCACCTCAGCAACAGTGAATGGATCAACATGAGGACATGATACATCAGATCTTTGAACATCAAGCTTAGAACTTTTGTTTGGGCTTTTGTTCAAATTGTTGAGATAGATGAACTCTTATAAATGCATGAATAGGAGTCTGAAGTTAATGGCTACCACCACAGGAAAAAAATCTTATGTATAAATTTTAAACCCATAGAAGACAATTCATCTTAGTCAATGGAAAGCAGAAATGGAGGTTAAAAATAAAAAGAATGTATAGTAAATAGATGGTAAGACTAAATATTTTTTAAAATGTTTTTATTGATTTTTTTAGAGATAGAGAAAGGGAGAGAGATAGAAACATCAATGTGAGAGAGGAACATCAATTGGCTGCCTCCTGCACACCCCCCTACTGGGGAATCAAGCCTGAAACTCAGGCATGTGCCCTGACTGGGAATCTAACTGGGACCTCTCAGTCCATGGGATGACACTCAATCCACTGAGCCACACTGGCCCAGCAAGACTAAATGTTATATAGTAATCACATTAAATGCAAATAAGTTAATCTTGCCAATTGGATCTTTAAAAATTACATCCAACAATAAATTAACTATAAGAGATGCTGTTAAAACATAAAGATAGAAAGATTAAAGATAAGATGAAAAAAGATACACCAGGAAAATATGAACTAGGTTGTGATCCTAATATCTGGCAAAAAGGAATTTTAGTCTCAAAAGATAACAAGTGATAAAAATCATTATATAGTTATAAAAGAAACAATAGGCAAGCACATAAATGCAAAGCAAAACACATAGATGCATCTAATTATATAGTATTAAAATATACAGAACTGTAGGGAGAAATAGACAGATACATAATTGTAGCTGGAGCTTTTAATATTTCCCTTTCAGAAACTGATATATCAAGGTTTGAAGTATAATTACCATATTTCACAATTCTACACCTTGTACGAGGTTGAACTCTAGGAGTATTAAAGACATAATAAATGTGACAAATAAAATTATGAAAGAAAAATATATAGTTTATGTCTGAGGAAAAAGAAAGGCAAAACTTAAAAAGCACAAACTATAGCCCTGGCCAGTTTGGCTCAGCGGTTAGTGTCAGCCTGTGGACCAAAGAGTTGCGGGTTTGATTCCAGTCAAGGGCACGTACCTCAGTTTCGGTTCAGTCCCCGGCCCTGGTCAGGGTCATGTGGGAGGCAACTAGTCGATGTGTCTCTCTTGAGTTGATGTTTCTCTCTCTCTCTCTCTCTCTCTCTATATATATATATATATATATATATATATATATATATATATAGAGATATAGATATAGATATAGATATAGATATAGATATAGATATAGATATAGATATAGATATAGATATCTCCCTCCCACTCTATCTAAAGATGAATGGGGAACTATCCTCACGTGAGGATTAAAAAAAAAAGCACAAACTATAACACAATAATATTGATGTATAATAAGGCTTTCTAGTCAACAAAAGACACTGTGGACAATGTAACTAGATGAGAGAATAAGAAGATATTTAAAATGCTTAATACACGCCTGGCTGGTGTGGCTCAGTGGTTGAGCATTGACCCATGGACCAAGAGGTCACAAGTTCAATTCCCAGTCAGGGCACATGCCCAGGTTGTGGGCCTGATCCCCAGTGGGGGGCATGCAGGAGGCAGCAAATTGATGTTCTTTCTCATCGATGTTTCTATTTCTCGCTCCCTCTCCCTCTCTCTCTAAAATCAATAAAGAAAAAAATTAAAAATAAATAAATAAAATAAAATACTTAATACACAAAACTCTTGCAAATAAACAAGAGGGCAGCAACTCTTAGGAAAAAATAAGCAAAGATATGAAAGAGGAAATCCAAAATTCAAAAGGCATATGAAGAGATCTTCAAAAATATCAGAGAAATGTTCATTAAAACAGCAATGTACTATCCTTTTACATCTGTTAAACTATAAAAATTTGATCACACACAACCTGGTAGGGTTGTGGGGATGCTGGAACCCTTCTGTATGGTGATGGGAGTGTGGACTGATACAGCCATTGTGGAAAGCAATCTGACATAAGTTATGCAAATATCCTATGAGCTGCAATCCTACTCCTGGGATATATAACAAAGAAGTTCTTGTGCAGGCATGTAAAAGGTTATACATTAAAATATTCATTGCTGTATTATTTATGATGGTGGGGACTTGGAGACAACCTGACTGTCTATCACTGAGAGGCTTGATAGCTAAAATATGATAAATGTTACATCATGAAATATTATGCAGCAATCAGAAGCAAGATTATATATATACATATATATAGCAACATGAATGTATTTTAAAAACAGTGCTCAATGAAAAATATGAATAAACAAAATGAGATTTAAACACTATACCATTTACATAAATTAAAAATATAACCTTGCAAAACAAAAATCCACATATACAAACAAAGGGATATACATCAAATAGAACTTAATTGCCTGTGTGGAGAAGAGAAAAGAAATAAAAGGGAAAAATAAATAACATTTTAGAGTGATGATCACCCACCAAAGATAATAAAGTGCCATATACTATGGAGTGTGATTAACTAAACCCTCTCAACTCAAAATCAAACCAACCAATCAATAAATGAACTCAAAACTGGAAGGAAAGACAACAAAAATATTGCACAGTTGTCTCTGGATTTGGGGATAATGAGAAATATTTGCTTTCTTCATAATATGTTAGTAGACTCTAAATTTTTTTACATTGAACACCTGATAATTTTTGAAAATTAAACATATAATCAGAATTTAAGGGGGGGAAACCAACGCACCTGGAGGAGTATGTTTCAATGGCAGAATCGTGGTGTTCAAAAGACAAGTCCTGGAAGGAAACACAAAAAATTTCAAAGTGCAAAATGGGTGGAACGAGGCACGACTCTTTTTCTTGTTTAAGTACCTTAATTTCTGAAATAAAGTTTGTACCATCAATCAAAATAAAAGCAAAAGAAAATTTAACCAAGGTAAAAGCAACAGTTTAAATAAATTAAAATGTATCCTATTCTACATGAAAATTAGTATCTTTATCTGGTGATATTTGAAAATATGTAACAATTGGTAGAACATATGCCTGGCCAAACAGAACAGACATTGGTAGTAAACAATGCTCACATCAGACTAGCATCCCTAAAGTATAGATCACCCCACACACCAGCCCTCCAGCTACAAGACTATGTTCAAACTCAGCACCTGAAGCCTTGCTCTTTTTCACAATGGGAAGACTCTTATGTTATAGAAACAGGTATAAAGGTGAAGTGTGCCAAAATATACCACCCCCAACAAATGCCACTTTGGCATAATGATTATTTTCAGCTAAAGGCACTTGAAAAACAACAGATACAAAAGGGACACTCTGATCTCCCCTTTTCTGCCTGAAAACAGAAAATTCCCACGTGAGAGCTGCCCTCCATATATCAGGAAAGAAACATTGTGTTTTTTTTTTAATCCTCACCGGAGGACATTTTTCTATTTATCTTCAGATAGTGTGGGAGGGAGAGAGAGGGAAAGAAACGGAGGAACAGAGAAACTTCCACGTGAGAGGGACACATCGACTGGTTGTCTCCGCACGACCCCAGGCAGGGCTGGGGATGAAACACAACCGAGGTACATGCCCTTGGCTAGAATGGAATCCGTGACTCATTGGTCCACGGCCGATGCTCTATCGCTGAGCCAAACCGGCCAGGGCAGGAAAGAAACATTCTTATCACCAAGGATAGAAAGCTGAGACAGAGAATTCTGCACAAACAGACCTTCTTGAAATAATTCTTATCTTCCTTTAGCCTCCCTGTATATTTTAGCTAGTTTCCACAATTGCCTCTCCTTGTTCAACCTAGTATTAAAGCATTTAGATGTTGCCACTTCTTTGGGTCTTTATTTCCTTATGAGGGCTCCTGTGTCACATAAAACTTACATTAAATAAATTTATATGCTTTTCTCCTATTAATCTGTTTTATATCAATTAAATTCTCAGGCCTAGCCAAAGACCCTAAGAGAGTAAAGTCTTGTTTCTCTACAAAGGCAAATTCTCCAAACCAGAATATTCCAAAGATTGTAAGGCCCAGAAACTACACCGGGCACCAACCTACTGGAAAGAAGGAAGGAAGAGTTCTTGCTGCTCCTCTCTGACCTCACCACCCACCTTCTGTCATCTGGTGCCCTACTCTTTGACTTCAAAATTCGGTCCACACATCCCCTTCTCCATCGGACACATTCTTATGCATTCTACAAGATCTGGCTCAAAAGTCACTTCCTTCATGGAATCTTCCCTGAAAACATTAGCTAGAGTTTTGTTTATTCTTTCAACTAATATTTATTGAGCACCTATAAAGTTCCAGGCCCATAATTTTAGTCCTGTGCTATCAAATGACAGCTATGCCTGGGCCTGACTCACCAGCTAGACTTGGATTAGTCCTTGGTGCACTTCTGGTAAAACAAAGGAAGGAAGGAGTCAGCATTTAATCTTTACAGCTGAGTTTGCAGTAAGTCCCTTTATTAACCCAGTTTCACAAATGTGAAAAATAAGGCACAAGGAAAGTTAGATTACTTGCCCAAGATAATACAGCTGGCAAGCAAATAGAGCCAGGAACTAACCATGGTGGCCTTGAGCAGCCGTCAACCTCACTAGCTGTATCACTTCTTAGTATGTAAAGGTGGTCACACTTAATTGCTTGTTTGTAGGTTTGGGGTTTTGGGTTTTTTGTCGTTGTTGTTGAGAAATGTTTTAAAAGAGGGAAATTTCTTTGTGCTTATTTTCCTTAAAAGGGGGTATTTCTTCCATGTGGGACATTGCCTACTATCTGTATTTAATAGTAATAGATACTCACACACTCTTTCAACAGATTAATGCAATGGAAGGATAAGCTTTGGAACCAGACAAACTTGAGTTCAGATACCGGCCCTGCCCCTTAGCAGCTTTTTCACCCTGAGCAAGTGACTTGTCCACTCTGAGCAGTTTCTGCATATGTAAAAAGAAGATAAGGGTGTCCTGTACAATGGCTGCTATGAGGGTTAAATGAGCACATTGCAGAAACTCCTCAAATTTAGACTGCTTTGCAATCTGTCAAGAGCTATGTGAATGCATATGATAATGATGTTGTGAGCAGATGGTACAGAAAAGATAAATGTAAGACCAGCAAAGATGTGATAATTAAGAATTAGATAGCGCACAAAACAGCAAAGAAGCAAAAGGACTTTCATAAAGTATCTTTCTTTATGTTAAGAAATCTGGTTGGGGTTTTTGTTTTTTTTGTTTGTTTGTTTTTGTTTCTTGATAGTTCTTCTTTGAGTGTTTGGTAAAACTCCCCTGAATCTGGTTTTGTTTTTAAGTACTTGATACATCTGCAAGAAAAAAACATCATAAAATACAATTACAACCATCTGAATTGCACAGTAAATACTAAGAAATACAGATATGTAAACAAAATAAAATTCCTGGATGTACCAGATAAATTGAAAGTGAGGATCAATTTTATACAGAAGCTTATTTACCAACAATTTCATAAACACCATGATAACGATAGTAGTAATAGCTACCATTTGTTGACTGTATATTTATATCAGGCACTTTATACACATATCTCATTTAATCCTTACAACAGCCTCATTAAATAGGAATTATCACTCCTTTTCCATTGACAGGAAAATAGAAGCTACAGGAAATAGAAGTAAGGTGACTTTCCCAAGGTCATATAGAGCAAAGGAGGTGGGGTAGAAATACAAATCCAAAGTTCATTCAAAAAGGGCAAGTAATTTTGCTCCCCAGATTTTGCCAACCTCACAAACATTTCTCCTTCTAAGCAACATCATTTACTTCTCAGTATAACCATTTTACCCAATTACAGTTCATCCTTCTGGTAAACATGGACTTCTTTATTTTTACCCAGAAATGCTCTTTCAGCACCAGCTTCCTTCATCTGCCTGTCATTTCCTGGTTCCTCAGCAAAATCCTCTTCATTTCCCTCTACATCAGTTCCCCAGATGTCATCTACCCTTTCCTCCTCCTTTTCCACTTCTTCTCAGCTTCTTCTTCTTCCTGTTTTCTTTTTTCCATTTCTTCAAAGAAATGCTTCTCTACATCCTGTTTAGAATGTAGAATTTCAAAATAATTTACAGATGGTATAAACGAAGTTAACCCACTTTAGAAATGTCTGGCGTCTTTCCACACTCTTAAAGATTTCTGGGATGATGTTTATTTACATACAAAATTTCAGTATGTGTGGGGTGGAGAGAACTGTGTGTGTGCGTGTGTGTGTGTGTAAATTTGTTCCTAAATAACATTGGTTCAGGTTCAACAAGCATTTACTGAATGCCTACAGCATTGCTAAACTAGGTGCGAGACAAGCTACACACATTATTTCTATTCCTCACAACAATGTATGAGGTAAGTGTTACTAGTCTCACTTTCTAGAAGAGGAATCTGAGGTCCTGATTAAATAGTTTGCCCAAACTATATAGCTAGTGGGTGGCAGAACTAGAATTAGAAACGAGGTTTTCTGGCTCTTGAGTCTGGCCTTTTTTCTGCTGTATCACAGTAACATGATTTTTAAGGAACACTTTGAATTTGCTTTTGAACTGTGATCAGTAAAACCTTGCATTAAGTCAGAAAGGGGACTCCGAGTTCTCTAATGTGTTTATCCAGGCCCTAGTATTTGATCCCTAGAACCATCTTCATAGATTTTTCTATTCAGAGGGGCCTTAAAGAAATTACACACAGTACAAATTCCTTTGGGGCTTTAATCCTCACCTAGAGCATCTGGGTCAAGAGACCTTTTACCAGTCTTGGTGGACAAAGCGAGATTGAGAACCTACATGCTCAGTAGGCTGGGGCCTGCTAGAATCCTGCTGGGAGTAAATGCTTGACATCTTGTGTTTCCCACATTATTGGGCAGAGGGGGAAATCTCTCTTTCATTCAGGCCTACATTTTCTTCTGCCTGGAAAGCACTGATCCCCATTAATGACTCTGTTTTTTCACTTCCCTCTCACTGCTCTACTCACAGATCTGTTTCCACCCTCCATTCTTTACCAAAACTGCTGTTGCCAAAGGTAACCGATTCCACCAATTCTTCAACTCCATTTGGACCTACACACTCCACTGAACCTATCTCCTTTTTTTTTTTTTTTTTTTTTTTTATCTTCAAACTGTCAGAGGACGTTTATTTAGAAAGTCACAGAGGTAGAAGAAATGGGCTTGGAAAACAAGTTACAGAGGCAAAAGAAGGGCCCTTGGAGCTTAGGAGAGAGAAGGGTAAAGGTAATGCACCTGGGAGGTAGGGGATGGAGGGGGGAGGCACAGGCATACTCTGCAAAGGGAGAGCGCCAAACCTATCTCCTTTTCATTAGACTGCAACCCACTCGTGTCCCTACTTTTCTCCTTTCTTTATTTTTGTGTGATCAATCTCTTGCAAGCACCTCAATTCCCTTGCCCTTCTCTCCCTTAATCGGGAAAACCCTTAACCCTGCTTAAGTCCAGCTCTCCATCCCTGCACCTAAGCAGAGCAAGTGGCTAGAGAAAACAATAAAACCAGGCTGATTGGTCTCATTTTACATTCATTATGACTAAACTGAAGCCAGCTCTTCTGTTGATCCTCTCCTTAGATAACTATTTCTCACCTTCTTCTCAAACTTCCAACACATCTTTCACAATCTTATGCTAAATTGTTGGCCTTAACTTCCTATTTCACAATCACTAGACATTTTCCTCTTACTCTGTGGCAGCCATGGAGGTATGCCACTTGGATTTTTCTTGAAGGAGAACTTGAAAGTCAGCTGTGTGGAATGCAGTGAGCTGCAGCACCTGGAGATCCACTGCAGCATCTGAACCCAGGACATGCTGCTCCAAAGCAGCCCCCAGCCAGTGACTGAGTATGGCGGTCTGGCCACTTCCAAAATGGTACTGCTCTGTAGTCAGTCTTCCCGCTGGAGCCCTGTTGAGTTGGTGAGATTTCTCAGAGCTTCATTGCACTTGGCAGCAATTCCTACCCAATTCTCCATCCTTCACAGGTGTCAGACTTTTCTGCCTGTTCTTGTACCCTCTACCCTTCATCTTTCCCAGGCATTATCCCCCTTTCTTTCTTTCTTTCTTTCTTTCTTTCTTTCTTTCTTTCTTTCTTTCTTTCTTTCTTTCTTTCTTTCTTTCTTTCTTTCTTTCTTTCTCTTTCTTTCTTTCTTTCTTTCTTTCTTTCTTTCTTTCTTTCTTTCTTTCTTTCTTTCTTTCTTTCTTTCTTTCCCTTCCTTCCTTCCTTCCTTCCTTCCTTCCTTCCTTCCTTCCTTCCTTCCTTCCTTCCTTTCTTTCTTTCTTTCTTTCTTTCTTTCTTTCTTTCTTTTCTTTCTTCCTCACCTGAGAACATTTTTACATTAGTCTTCAGATAGAGCTGGAGGGAGAAAGGGAGGAAGAGTGAGAGAGAGAAACATTGATGTGAGAGAGACACATCGATTGGTTGCCATCTGCACAACCCCAACCAGGGCCGGGGACAAACCGCAACCAAGGTACGTGCCCTTGGCCAGAATCAAACCTGGGACTCTTTGATCCGTGGGTGACTCTCTTACCGCTGAGCCATACAGTACTGGCCAGGGCAGTCTCCTACATTTCTAACTCCATCTTGGTGTCTACTTCCCAGAGAATCCAACTGACACATTCCTACCACCTCATCTACCCAGCTACTTGTATCTATTCTCATATAGTCATTCTTAATTTTTAAAAAATTGATTTTAGAGAGGGAGGGAAAGAGAAAGAGAGAGAGAGACATTGATGTGAGAGTGATACATCGATTGTTTTCCTCCTGTATGTGCCCCTGATGCGGGGATCAAACCTGCAACCTAGGTATGTGCCCTGATCTGGAATTGAACCTGTGACCTTCCAGTGCATGAGATGCTGCTCCAACCAACTGAGCCACACTGGCCAGGGCTATAGTCATTCTTTACTCCTGTGATTACCAATGAAATGACTATACTCCTAAGAAAGCTAACCTATCTTCTTCAGCAGTAGATCTTATCCACTGTCCCATTCTCAAGAACATTGCTCTAGAAATTCTCCTCTTTCTCTCTTATATTGTTTCTCTCTTTGTTGGAGCAGTCCTATTAGCATACAAATAGGCAGGAAGATCTATATATGAAACAAAACTTGACCAACATTTCCCTTTACCTACCACCTCCTTCTCTCTACCTTTTTTTACAGTGAAACTTCTCAAAACACTAGTCTATAGTTCCTGTCTCTGGTTGTTCTTCCATTCTTTCTCCAGCCCGTTTTTGCCTATATCTCTCCACTGAAATTGCCCCAGTCAGAATCACCAATGAACTCCATGTTACTAAATCCAGTGGTTCATTCTTGGTCCTCATCTTTCTTGACCACTTGACACCATTGATCACTCCTTTTCCCCTTAAAATACTTCCTTCACTTGACCTACAGGATACTATTCTGTCTTGGGTGTCTTCCTTTCTTGCTGGCTATTCTTTTTGTCTTTTTTGCTGGTTTACGTTAGATCCCTGATCTATAAATATTCAGGTGCCCTAAAGCTCATCCTTGACTCTCCTTTCTGTATATACCCACTCCTTAGGGGATTTCATCTAGCTATATGAGGCTTTAAGTATTACCTGTAGGCTGATGACTCCCAAATTTATGTCTCTTTTCCAGACTCATATCCAATTGTCTCCTTGACATTTGGATTTCTATAATCAGATCTGACCTCACATTTAACAATTATGTTATTTATTTCTGTCCCCCCCCCAATATACTTCTCCCCCTTTCTTCCTTACCTCAGTAACTCCATCCTTCTAGTCATTTAGGTAAAAAACAAAACAAAAAACAACAACCTTGGAGCCATTCTTGTTTACTCTCACTCATATTCCATATCTAACCCTCATTTCCATATTTCATATCTAATCACTCCTGTGAGTTTTACCTTCAAAATGGATCTAGAACCTGAGCATTTCTCTTTACCTCCACCACTACCACCTGTTTCTGACTTGCAACACTATAGTCTTTCTCTATTCCTATAGTCTTTTGCAACACAGCAGCCAGAGTAATACCTTAAACTGTGAGCCAGTGCATATCACTCCTTTACTAAAAATGGCCCCAATGACATTTTACTCAGGGATATGGCTCCAACTAGCCTCATTCTCTCTCACTCAGTTCTAGTCCCACTGGCCTTACGCTTTCTTGAACAAGCAAGTTATGCTCCTACTTCAGGGACTTTGCATTTGCTGTTCTTGCTACCTAGAAGGCTTTTCTTCAGATATCTGCATGGCTTGCTTCTTACTTCCTCCAAGTCTCTTAAATGTTACTTACTCAGTGAAGTCTGCCCTGACCACCTCTATATAAAAGAGCAAAATCCCTGTTATCAGAGTCCACTCTTGCTTTATTGTTCTCCATCATCTATCTCACCCTTTCATTAACATATATTTACTTCTTTATGTATTTCTTAATGGTCTCCCATGAAGGCAGAATGCCTCTGTTTTATTTCACTGATATATCCCTAGCAACCATAACAGTGCTGTGAACAGGCACTCAACAAACATTTGTCAAGTGAATGTATGGTTTAATAATAACAGGTATCACATGTTGAGCACTTACTAAATGCCAGGAACTTATAAGATAGGTGCTATCATCATTCCCAATTTAAAAATGAGAAAACCAAAGACCAGAGTGGTTAAATAACTTTTCCAATGTCATACAGCTAGTAAGTGATGGAGCCTGGATTTGAACCTAAGCAGTCTAGCTCTAAAACTCCTTCTCTTAACCAATATGCAATATTGCCTCAACAAAACAATATCAGATGATAACCCAAAAGTAAAAGCAAAATATAACCAGACTAAAAAGCATACAAAAGTCTAATAAATTTTTTCCATGGTGACTACTTCAATGCTTCTTTGGAAGTATTAAGTATCAAAGTTCTCTCAAAACATTTTTCTGTTGCCTGTGCTTTCCTGGCACTCCAAGCATGAGCTTAGTCTGCCTATTGGGTAATCCAGCACTGGTCATAAACCTGCCTGAATGGACCTTCCTGCAGAACCAGGAAGTCTGGATGGAGGGTGTCACCATCATGAAACCACTGTCCCAAATATCACTCCACCCATAAAATAGTTCTAGGAGAGAGGGAAGCTGGTAAACAACACAAACACCTTCCTTCTTTCTCCAAGTCATGCATCAGAAATGGGTTCAGTGGCTCCCTTCTAAATCACCACACTGTGAGCAGGGAGAGTGATACAGAAAGAGAGTGAGTTCTGACCCACTGGAATCCTTGCTAAAGGCTGTATGTGACTTTGGGCAGTTTATATATACTCTCTGAATCTCAGTTCCTACCTAGGAAAAATGAGAATAATATCTGTCTTGCTGCATTGTTTTAATGGCTAAGTGGTATAACTTTTGGAAAGTGCTCACAGAGTTAAGTACAAAGTTGTAGATGTCCAATGAATGTGAGGTCCTTCCCCCACCTTACAGGGCCATGTGACCAGCAAATAAGACAATGACTGTGAGGCTGATTTTTTCAATGCAAAGTATAGTGTACAAATGAGGAGTCAGACACCTGGAATTCAGGGTGAGGGGGGATATCTTACCTTTCTTATTCCCCAGGTCTTATTTCCAACCTCTTCAGCATACTCTTCATCACTGTACGAAGGAAATTGTCAAAGATGCTTCCTGATTTCACCTGTTGAAATAAAAACAATGGGATTATTAGAACTAGGTCATAGGGTTTTTAAAAAATCACTGGAATCCTTGCTAAACACAGATTCCCAGGCAATGGGAGCTTTTACTCAATACTTAAGGTGAAGTGAGGAAATACAAAGGTGATTAATAATACAGAGGGTTCAGGATGCTGTAACATCTTGGCTGATCCACTCTAGAAAGAAGTTAATTTACTGTTTTCTAAGGTTCTGTTCTCCCCAAGCCTCTGACCACTTTTTAGAGGGCTGGGAAAATTTTTCATCACTCTGCTAGGCTCCAAATTGCTACCCAGTGGCTCTTGTTTCAGCTCAGATTGACAGTACCTACTGCTGATGCCATTATAAATGCCCTTTTAAAGGTTCTCTCCTAATATAATCAGAAAAACTTAAAGAACACAGGGAAAAGAAAAGGAGTGCTAGCAGAATTTAGATTCTCTACTATATTTCTCTATTTTCTTTAAATAACATGTTTAGTATTTATAATTAAAAGAAAAGATGAATTCATATATATAGTATATAATAATTTCAGTGTTTGCTGATTTAATAATAAAGAAACAAAATAGAAAGAGCACAAGTTATGGAGTCCTACAGACCAGCTCAACCACATACTAGCTCTGTGACTTTGGGCAAGTTACTCAACTCCTCTGAGCCTATTCTGTCATAAGAAAAGTATTGAAAATAATAACCCCTTTGCAGTATTGTCATGTGAGTTAGAAATAATATATGTAAAGCACAGTGTCTAACAGATAGTAGTCAATAAGTGGTAATAGTTATTATCATACATTTTCAGTATCTGGATATGTTTTAAAAGGAACAAAAAGAGGGTCATTCTGTGTTTTTTTTTGTTTTGTTTTTTACATTAGCAGTATGTTATGTAAATCAGTAAGTTAATTGTGTGGGAGCAGTTGTATGACCAAGAGATAGTTTGCATCATGAGTTATTTATATGTCCCTCCTCCAGGTTTTGAAAAAGTTTTGTTTTGTTTTTAAATAAAAAAGACTTCTATTTGGCTTACATCATCCCACCAACCCAGCCTCCAACAGAAAAAAATAACAAAATAGCCACTTTGAATAGAGATTATTATTTTGCAGTGAGCCATATAAAAAATTGGTTTCAGTACTTCTTTGTGCAACTTTAAGATTTTTTTTCCCTTTTGCGTTATCAGCAATCTTGGTTAGAGAACTGCTCGTTCGTTGGCTCTTCCATTTTCCCTACTCCCATGAGAAATGTTCCTAATCTCCCCTGTTCTCTTCAGTGTCCCCTTACCTTCATTCCCCTCACAAAACTCATGGCTCTGCCTCCAGCTAAGAATCAGGACCTTAGGGTCAGTCCTGCTTCCTAAAACTTATAGGGGGATGACCTCTCTGTGCCTCCATGTTTTCATCTGGAAAATGGAAGAAAATACACCTTCCCTGCTTTCTTTCTTTCTTTCTTTCTTTCTTTCTTTCTTTCTTTCTTTCTTTCTTTCTTTCTTTCTTTCTTTCTTTCTTTCTTTCTTTCTTTCTTTTTTTTTTTTTTTTGCCCTAGCTGGTTTGGCTCAGCAGTTAGAGCATCGGCGCCAATGGATCTAAGGGTCACAGGTTCTACTCCTGGTCAAGGGCACATACCTGGTTGCAGGTTCAATCCCTGGCTCTGGCTGGGGTCTTCCCTGCTTACTTACACAGTTCTCAAAAGAAAAGAACATGTGAGAAAGAGCTTTGTTAGACTATGTTCATTCACTTAGAATTATCTGGTATCCTGTGCTATCTTGGATCATAAAATAGAAAGAGTATAGGTTTGGATACTTACTACCTATGGGATCTTGATAAGTCAAGTCACCTTTTTGAGCCTTTAGCTTCTTTGTCAGTAAAATGGAGATGGTAAGTCCCACTCTCCCAGCCTCACAGGGCTGCAACACAGACCTTATGACTTAAGGCACGTCAATATGTGGTACATTATGGCGAGGCTATACTCATTGCATTTTGTGTTACAAATCCTTCAAAAATCATGAGTACCAAAGGTAAGAGAAATAATTTTCTGTTTGCTGCCATCTTTTCCCAGTCTCTGTCCTGATGAAAGGATGCAATCACTTCTGTCTAAAAAAAAAAGGTAAAGATGTCAGAACAGAGGGCAGGAAGGGTCAGGGACTAGACAAAGAAGTGAACCAGCTTAATAGGCTAGGACAGACCATGTGGGCAACTGGACCTACAGAGCGTCTGAAGGCTGGAAACCCAAGTTGGGGCAGGGCAGCTAAGGAAATTCCAGCCCATTTCCACACAGAGAGTCACTAGCTTTTCTAACAAGGCACAGGGACCCTGTGGTAAACTGGATGTGCCGGGTTGGCTGACTGGGTAGAGTGGAGTAGGACCTGTGAGTGCCAGACCCAGTTAGAACTGAGAAGAAAAGTATGCCTGCAAGGGTGATGTCACCATTGCGCAGAACTGTATCACCAGGGGGGAAAAATGCTAAAGAGATAATGCTAGAGTTAGAAATGTAGTCTTTCAGGCTTCATCCCAGACCTGCTAGACCAGAATTTACATTTTAGTAAAATCCCTGAGTGATTGGTATGCACTCTGAGAAGCATTCCTTCTGAATGATGTAAATTTTCAGTAGAAAGGCATGCCTGCTTGGAAAAGTTAATAGAACTCAGAGCAATTAGTGCCAAATCATTTAAAAATTCTGTAGGTGAGCCCGGCCGGTGTGGCTCAGTGGTTGAGCATCAACCCATGCACCAAGAATTCACCGGTTCAATTCCCGGTCAGGGCACATGCCCAGGTTGTGGGCCAAATCCCCAGTGGGGGACATGTAGGAGGCGGCCAATCGATGTTCTCTCTCATTGATGTTTCTGTCTCTCTCTCTCCCTCTCCCTTCCTCTCTCTCTAAAATTAATAAAAAGAAAAAAAAAATTTTTTTAATTCTGTAGGTGAACAAAGGAACAGTTTAAAATGCGTACCTTAATGTTTTCAGTGAAAACAAAACAAAACAATGCATCTTGAGGAAAAATGAAGATTAAGCATATTAATATGACCATATATTTTTATAAGATGTAGGGAGGTCCTATTATTTATTAAGAAGGGATAACTGAAAAGAAAATAGATAACAATGAAAACTTGTACAAACTGTATCCACATTCTTCAGATAAAAAAGGAAAGAAGGAAGGACATAATGTGTCTCTTCTTTCTTTCCTTCCTTCCTTCCTTTCTTCCTTCCTTCCGTCCTTCCTTCCTTCTCTGCTGAACCCTACTGTGCACATGGTAATTTATGTACACCATCTCCTTATATTCATATGCTAGTCTCACTGAGCCAGGAAACTAAGAAAGTAGAAATAAAGTGAAAAATGAATAAACTAAGAAAGCTTCAAATAGGGGATGTCTGTCCAAGAGACCTTTGGCGGCCCTGAATTGTAGAAAGCACTGGTCAGAGACAGAAATATCCCTGGCCATTGGGACCTTCCAAGATACACCCAAGGACAAGTGGCTGCAGTTTATAGGGGCTCTATTATAGAATGAATGTAGTCAATAACGCAAAGACTGCAGAGGCAGACAGATCTTTGTTTGAATCCTGTCTCTACCTTGCACAAGCTGTGTGCTCTTAGGAATGTCACTTGACATTTCTGAGTCTCAATTCTCTCAAATGTAAAATGGGGTGATAATAAAGAATAATAATGCTTACCTTACAGAATTGTAAGAATTAAAGGATATAATATAGGTAAAGCACTAACCCCAGGCCAGTGTTTAACAAAAGTGAGTTCCCTTCCTCTCCAAGGGAATTCCAAGGCTAGGTAGATTGCAATTTCTAAGAGGTCTCCTGGGCTAAGACCTTCATTCTGGGGCCTGTGTTTGAGGTACTCTATTTTCTCCTGAGTTCAGGAAGAATCCTCCCCACCTTCAATAACTGGTCTTAGGGAAGAGAGAGCTAGAGAGAACAGCTCTAGAAGGCCCAGGTGTCTGAGCCCTCTCCTTTCTCTTCCAATCAGAGCTAGGAAAGATGACTGGCAAAGAGAGGGAGGCTAAGTCAGGATTTGTCATCATGGCTGGGACAATCACCCCTAACATCTGTCTGTGGATATTAATATTTCAAAGTTTTATGACATCTCTGATTCCCTTCTATTCCCAGAACCATCCCTAAGAATCATGTAGGACCAGCAGAGCAAGGTGAAGTATTAGAACCCTGAAACTGGCCTCAGAAAGGCCTGCATTCAGATCCCAGCTTTTCTGCTTACCAGATATGTCTTCAGGCAAATGATTGATCTTTTCTGAAATTCAGTTTTCAAATTTAGAAATAGGAGATTTCATAGTGAGAATTAAATGGCATTTGCAAAGTCTCAAATATAGTACTTGGTACATGATAGGGACACAGTAAATTTTAGCTATTATAATTATCAGGGCAAATACAATTAGTCCCATCTTAAAGGTGAGCAGTTTGCAGCTTAGAAAGATCAAGGCTCATTCAAGGCTTGTGATTTCCAGCCTGGAGCTCTTTCCACTTTGTGAAAACTTCAGAGGGACTACTGATCAGAGGCTCTGAGACCAGAGAGCTTTACCTGCCAAAGGTCCTGTCTGCGAACACTGATGTTATAATAGTGACAAATGGTAGGGTCAGGCTTATGTTTAGGATTGTCTATTTCTAGATTAATCCACTCCCCCTGGTAATTGGGATTGTCAGTGATTTGAGGTTTCCATTGTCCCTAAGCAAAAAAAACAAGAGCAAACATGACATTAGTATTTTTTCATTCTTCTCATGCAATAAAAAAGACCAATCAATTTATAGGGACAATTGTATATTAGGCATAAGGATTCAGAGCAGGATTCCTGGAACTTCTTTGCCTTTCTTCAAGCTAATGCACAAGACTTTTCCAAGTTCCCCTGTCTTTCCAGAGGGAGCCAAACAAGGTGGCAGAGACCCATTCTGAGCCTGGTCCCATTTCTCTGCTTAAGAAAATGTAGCTTCACAGGGATTTGGCACTTGGGACCATTCTCTTCCTGGTGTGTAGCACAGGAAACTGTAGCCAAATAAAATCATGCTTGCTTCAGTCAGTTTTATCTCTGGACCATTCGATATCTCTAGTTTCCTCTTGCTTCTGACATGAGGTCAAGAGTTAGACCTTAAAAAGAATTGCCCCATACTCCAACACCTTTGGCTTACTCATGTGCTATGCTCTCCCTTTCTGAACCATTTCTGAGCCTTCCGATTCCTGACCCCAGACCATTTCCTGTTTTGACCATGTTCCTTTGGCTGCTTTCCACTGCCAGGAATAAATGCCTAGGGCTGCCTGGACCTCTGCCTCCCAGCATTGACCTTTACCAGGCTACCCTCTCCCAGGTAGGCACAGCCCTGGGGACTGAGGGGGTGGTACAGACCACAGGATCTCAGAGTTTCTGTTTTATAAGTCAGAATTTACATATCTTCTGTTTTATTTCTCACACCTATTGGACGGAGAGACCCCCTCACTTTATACTTCAGGTTTGGTATCAAGGGCCCTTCCCACTCTCCATCCATCACCTCATTCCAGTCTCTTGCTTCCTGGAGTCTGGATCTGGGATGTACTCAAAGTCCTCCCAGTCCTAAAACAAAATGTTTCCTTGAGGATGGATGGGTAGGTTGGGATACAACTGGGATCCAGAATATAGTCAGGCTGGACCTGTTCTCTACCCCTGCCACCCTCCAGTCCTTACTCCTATGAAAGTCCAGTTCAGAACTCTGCAAACAAACCCAATACAGGAAATAAATGGCTTTAAGCAACTCCACCCTCTCCTCTAGCTCACTATCACACTAACCTGGAGTACTTTAAGCTCAAATAAGATGGGAATTTCCCTTGTTTCTGACCTTTCCCCTCCCCCAATTATATGCCCCTACTATTAGAACAGGTCTTCCAGCCTGGGTATATATATCTTCTGGAAGGCCTCTCTTGGTGACCTACCTTATACCCCAGCATGCTCCCAGACCTGTATCAGTCCTCCTTTGTACTCCAGCTTCCTTCTGTTTCCCAAGACAGTCACAAACAGCCTATCCCCAACATTTCTTCTGCTGTGAAGCCTCCACAAAATTTTCCTCTGTTTACCTGGCAGCTCACCTTGGTGCTGACCATTTGCCCAGACTCACTGAAGGCTTCAATGCCCAGCCCACTAGACTCACAGTCATTCAGCAGGATTACAACTTCAAGAGTTCACTGGTAGCTGGGCTATCTCAGCTACTTTGTGATTCCTGAGACATAATAGTCAGCAACCTATCCTGGAAGCTATTGTCTTGACAGAGCCCTGCCTATCTAACTAGGTTCCATCCTCTCCAGGTTCACTCAGCAGGGAGCATAGAGACCTGCAATATCTCCCCTCTCCCCCAGGACTTCAGCCAACCCTGACTACAGCAGGGGCACAGTCCTCACCAGGAGGTTAGTCTTGCTGCCCTGAGCCTGCTTGTTAGACTTGGAAAAAACCTAGCCCTTAATTTTCCCATGGTGTTAAAGGCCTAGCCACCTGGTCATTTGCCTTAATTCCCTGACCACACTTCCTCCCCCTGGGATTGGAGCTCTTTGTTAAATCCTCAACATATGACTGGGCCACTGGCCGCCTCTCTGCAGGTCCCTCTGTATGAACTGAATTCCAGCTTCTGGGTCCCATGCTGCCCGTTGCTGAACCCCGAGCATCTCCTCTGCGTGAGGCTGAATCTGCTCTGACCTGTGGAGTAGCAACATAGTAGGTGGGCCTTTCATGACCTGGCTCCAACAGACCATTGCAACCTCATCTCCCACCACTCCCCACCTTGAACTTTATGCTCCCAAATTACTAAACTGCTGCTTTCAGTTGTTCACACAACCATGTTACTTTCCACCTAACTGTTGAACCTTTGTTCTTGCTGTTCCTGGGTGTGGAATATCTTCCCTCCAATCCAATTTCTCACTTCCCTCCATTGAATTCATGGTTTGGAATTAAGTACATCATTCACATTTAAATGCCATATATTAAGGACCTACTATATACCAGGCACCATATTATGTATATAAATAGCTCATTTAATCTTCACAACCTTTGCACACAGGTGTTATAATAATCCCTGAAACTGACTTTCACAGCAGTTTTGTTCCTTTCCCAAGGTCTAACTGTTAAGTTGTGGTCTCATAGTTAGTAAATAGTGGAGTTCAGATTCCAACCTGCATCTATCTTATCCCAAAGTCTATGTTTCCAATCCCAAGTTTAACTCAATCACTCAAGCATTGCCTTCTCCTTCCCAGACCATTGCCTGTACCCTAACTCATGATGGGTTAGGATCCTTTTTGGGAGCTCCCACGGAATTTGGCTTCCCTGACTTTCAGCACTAATTACATACACAGTGTGACTTTCATCTGTGTACTTGTCTGCATCCCCTACTAGATTCTGAATCCCAGGAGGAGTCTCAATCACTGGATTGTCCTATTCCTAGCTATACCCAGTATAGCTTTCTAGTGACTAGTAATGAATCAATGAATATACTCTATACACATCCTCTATCAATACTTTTGGAGTAAAAAAGAGATTTAGATTCAAATCTTGGTTCTAATCAATGTGTGCTTGGGCAAATCACTTCATTTTTTAAGTGTCAGTTTCCTTATCCATAAAATAGGGATCATAGCACACCGTTCACCAGAAGGTTCAATAGATCTTTAACAAATGTGAGTTGCTTCCTCTCTTCTCTCATGCCTTCTTGGGTACCAGTATTTAGCTGGACACCTCCTTAAAGGATTGATGCCCCGTCTCTGCCCTATTTTTCCCAGCCTCCTTCTCCCATCCTTACCCCTGAATCCCCACCTGCTTCCCAGCCAAACACCCTCTGACTTCAGGTTTCTTATCTTCAGTATCCTCTATTTGCCCATGTTCATCCCATTTCCTTGGTTTCCAGGCATAAGGGTCTTTTATCTTCCTGGGAGGCAAGAAGTTCCAATCATCTTCCAGATCCACAGCTGCTACTTGCTTGTTGTCAATTTTGACCTCGTAAGTAGCACTGGGACGAATGATCAGAGTGTATAGGTGAGTGTCTTTATTGATCTAGAAAGGGAACAGGGAATATTTTAGTTCCATGTTGGACATCTTTAGATCTCAAGCATTAAATGCACCACCTAAATAGACTCTCTTGGTTCCTGAATGCCACCACCCACATATTCACAAACATACTTCATCATACCCTTCATCCCAATAAAGACTCTGAGTCTCATTCTCTGGTTAACCCAATACAGACTCTGAGTCTCATTCTCCTAAGGACACACTCCTCTGGTTTCCCCTAGCTCCCATCCTTCTCTACATCACAGCTCTGAATCATTCTCTGATCTTGTCTTTTTTTCTGTCTGTCCCACTGGACTGTGAGTTTCTCAATGGCAGGGCCCTTGTCTGATTCATCTGTTGTGTCTGGAGCTTCTAGAACAAGGCCTAGCCTAGAGAAGGGCCTCAGGGAGCCTCTATGGAGAGAGGAGAGAAGAGGAAGCATGTAAAACCCCTGTTGGGGAAGGCCTTGAGCCTGAGCACAAGATCTCCAATGACCCAGACCCATGGACTTCTCTAGACTTAGTTCCTGCCTCTCCCCTGCACTCTACTTATACCAAATTGCAGTGCCACTCTTTCTTAAGTTTTTTTTTATCCTCACCCGAGGACATTTTTTCATTTTTTGTTCAGATAGAGTGGGAGGGAGAGAGAGGAAGAGAGAGAGAGAGAGAGAGAGAGAGAGAGAGAGAGAGAGAGAGAGAGAGAGAGAGAGAGAGGGAGAGAGAGAGAGAGAAACATCGGCGTGAAAGGGACACATGGAGTGGCTGCCACCCGCACGACCAACCAGGGCCGGGGACAAACCGCAACCGAGGTACATGCCCTTAGCGGGAACCGAACCCGGGTCTCTCTGGACCACAGGCCGACGCTCTAACCGCTGAGCCAAACCGGCCAGGGCACTCTTTCTTAAGTTTTCTAGACTTTTCTCACTTGATTACCTCTTCCAGGAATTCAATCCTTGCTAAAATTGTCATACTCCTTTACAAGACCAATTCATGTTCTTCTTTCAAACTTCAGCACAGGAGGAAGCATTTCCTAAGCCTCCAGATTGGTAGGGAGTCTCCTGTGTGCTTCCACAGACCCTGATCATACCAGGTGGTCAATCTCCTTTGCATGACTCTTACTTTCACTGGACTGTGAGTTCTGTGAAGTCAGAGGCCATGTCTGGCTCACTCTATTCCCAGGCTAAGGCCCAGCAAAGAGTTGGTATTCCGTGAATGCCTATTGAGTTGCTAATAAAATCCAGCTATTATCCTCCAGCCAACCTAGGTCTCTCTACCCTGATGTTACTAAGATAAACCCACCCCCATTTTTTTTAATTCTTTAAAAAATTTTTTTCAATTATAGTTTATATTCAATAGTATTTTGCATTAGTTTCAGGTGTACAGCATAGTGGTTAGACAATCACATACTTTACAAAGTGTTACCCCTGATGTTTCTGATACTCACCTGGCACCATACATAGTTATTACAATATTATTGACTGTATTTGCTATGTTGTATTTTGCATTCCCACGACTATTTTGTAACTACTAATCTGTACTTCTCAAGCCCTTCACATTTTCCACACTGTCCCACAATGGCCCTTCCCCTCTGGCAACCATCAGTCTATTCTCTATCTATAAGTCTGTTTCTGTTTTGTTTGTTTGCTTATATTGTTCTTTAGATTCCACTTATAAGTGAAATCATATGGTATTTTTCTTTCTCTGACTGACTTATTTCACTTAGCATAATACCCTTTAGGTCCATCCATGGTATCACAAATGGTAAGATTCCATTCTTTCCCACCCCCATTTTTAAGCCCAGCATTTCCCACCGCCTCATCCTTTCCAAAATCTAGCAGTGGGGACTAGGCCATGCAAGCACTGTTCTAAGAGAGGACCTTATATGTCTTCCTAGACTTTTGGATCAACTGCTCCTAGGTGAACTCCTGTAATTTACAGCACTTTTCTAGGTCTATTTTTTAATCTGTAAAATGGAGACAACAGTATTTAATTTATGGGGGTTTTGTAAGGATTAAATGAGATAACATATAGTAAAATGCTTCTTCTTCCCTCTAGGCTTCTTCCCTCAGCCCACACACTCACCCTGCACTTGATGGGCTTGTTGTTCTCATGGTATTTCCCTTGGTAATGAAGGATCACCTGTACTTTGTTGTTGCCAAAGCCACAGATGTCAGGGCCTGGAAATTAAACCCCAACGCATAATTTTACATCAGTTTTAGGCAGTTTTCCTTGTCTGAGGCCAAAACAGACATATCCTGTGTATTAATCAGGGTCTCAGTAGGAAATAGCACACTCAAATTTAGGATTATTTGAAGAGAATTTAATAAAGAACTATTTACAAAGGCAAGGGCAGGACATTGAGGAAAATAAGGAATAGTGCTGTGCTCTGGGCTAGCAACAGTAGGGCTATTCCTACCCCTAAGCCTTGAAAGGGCAAGAAGTGGTTACCAGAGCCCAGAAGAAAAATAGTCCCTTGGAGAGGGCAGCCAAAAGAGAGGCTATGACTTTCAGTTGAGGGACACAACTCTCTTCCCTCCTTCTGATGTCCTCCCAGAGTTCTTATTGACCAAACTCAACTGAAGCCCCTCCTGTGCCAGAGATTTTGTCTTTTAATTCTCACAAGTAGGTGTTACTATCTCTACTTTTAGCTGGGAAAACTGTGGGTCAGAAAAGTTAAGCCTTGTCCAAGGTCAAACAACTAATAAGTAGCATTGCTAAGAGTAAAACTCAAGCTTACTTAGAAACAGCCTGAGGCTCTTTCTGCTCTGTGAAAACTTTAGAGGGAACTGTTGATCAGTGGCTCCGAGCCTAGAGAACTTGACAAAGGTCCAAGAATAGGTTGTGTGTCCAACTTAAAAAAATTTTTTAATTGAATTTATTGGGGTTACATTGGTTAATAAAAGTATATAGGTTCAAGGTGTACAATTCTACAATGCATCATCTTTACAGTATATTTTGTGTTCACCACCACAAGTCATGTCCTCTTTCCAAGAATAGGTTTTAACCTAATTTTTCAATCTCACTTCCCATTTGCTCTGTGACTATCCTAAAAACACACACACAGATGTATGTGCCCTAGCCATGCTGTTCTCACTGTTTTTCTGCTTGCCTTTGAATTTCATGCCTCTGAGCCTTTTCACACATTGTTTCCTTTGCCCTCATTACATTTCCATCATCTCCTTCTCCGCTTTTTAAAATCTAACTCATTCTTCAAAGAACAATTACTATCTCCTCCCCAAAGACTCCGGTTGAACTGAGTCATGCCATCTTTTGTGATCTATAGCAGCTCACCAACACCTTTTTCAAAGTATATCTTTCATTCAGACTTTATTTTTATTTATTTATTTATTTATTTATTTATTTATTTATTTATATTTTTATCCTCACCTGAGGACATTTTTTCATCTTTTTTTGTTCAGATAGAGTGGGAGGGAGAGAGAGGAAGAGAGAGAGAGAGAGAGAAACATCGACGTGAAAGGGACACATTGAGTGGCTGCCACCCGCACGACCAACCAGGGCCAGGGACAAACTGCAACCGAGGTACATGCCCTTAGCGGGAACTGAACCCGGGTCTCTCTGTACCACAGGCCAATGCTCTAACCGCTGAGCCAAACCGGCAAGGGCTTCATTCAGACTTTAAAACATTATTTACCTGCCTGAAAGAGTGAAGTAGAAAAAGCACAGGCTTTAAAGCCAGACAGTCTGGATTCAATTCCTGACTTCCTACTTACTCACCTTGGGCAAATCTCTTGCCTCTGTTTCCTCATCTGTAAAATGGAAATGATAACAGCCAAACTTGTTGGATTATTTGAGCATTGAATAAATAATATTCACACGAAAAGAAAAAAAATCACATTTAAAAAATTATTTCCAAATTTCCTACTACAACTATCATGTACATATGTATAAACTCCTTGTTAGATAGGTGGATTCTGAAAAAAAGAGACACGAACAAAGGTACACATTTTAGACACTCAGAGTGCAATATTGCTCTCTATATGAAATACATAGAAAGAAAGAAATAAAAAGAATTGGGGGAAAGGAGGTGCAGGCAGAAAATGGGCAAAGAGGCTGAAGAGAAGGATTTGGGCAAGAGTTTGAGGGAGATACCTGAAGTTCCATGAGGAAAAAAATATATATTTAGAGAGAATTTTAAGGTAATTTTGCTGTATGACCTTTAGTGTAACCCTTTCCTCTGACTTTGTACAAAAATACTCAGTAAAATCCACATTCTTCATCAGTGCTTTGGGAGTTGGATTAGTTGTTGCTGTTTGTTGGTTTTTCAATAGCAACCACATTAAAACTGGATTGATGTTTGGAGCTCAGTAAGAGCTGGATTGCCCCAAGGAGGCCTAGTGACATACTGAGATCACAGATGCAACACTCTAGATACTTGATAAAGGTGATCCCTGACCTCCTTTTCTCACTTCAGAGCACAAAGTCTAGTTGTAATACAGTCGTCCCTCGCCACTTTGCCTTCGACTTTCGCGGCTTCACTCTATCGCGGTTTTTTCAAATATATTCATTAAAAAGTTGATCGAGACAGCGAAAATGATACAGAATGCGCTCGGTTGTCTGAGTCAATTATACACCCCTGTATTACAATTAAAATGAAAATTACTGTACGAATGGACTGTAGGCCTATGTATTCGAGCACCCCAGGAATCCTTCAACACCAGGTGCAACCGCTAGAGTCTGGAACAGATTAACCATGATAAATGAGGGACAACTGTAGTTACATTTGAAAGTGTCTAGCAGTTTATGACCCCTTTCTCCTTTTCTGAAAACTGGAGTCTTGTTAATATCATGTGACTCTCCACCTCTTTGGTCTATTTATGTTAACATTTAAGTTTAGAGTTGCTTTTTTCTGGTCTTTGAAGAGTCCTCCAACATAGAGCAGTGGAGCTATCACATTAGAAATGTCCTGTTTCAGGTCAACCTGAGCCTTTTTGACACCTGCAGTGGCTCTCATTAAGATCTCTGTTCTGCCCTGGCCGGTTTGGCCATAGGTTAGAGCGTCAGCCCAAGGACCAAAGAGCCGTGGGTTTGATTCCAGTCAAGGGCACATACGTCAATTGCGGTTTGTCCCCGGCCCTGGTCCGGGTCATGCGGGAGGCAACCAGTTGATATGTCCCTCTCACGTCCATGTTTCTCTCTCTCTCCCTCTTTCTCGTTCTCTCTCTCCCTCCCTCTCACTCTATCTGAAGATAAATGGAAAAATATCCTCTGGTGAGGATTAAAAGAAAAAAAAAAAGACCTCTGGGCTGACAGGGATGCTATCAGAGGGCTTACTAAACATGATGTAATACATGATGTAAGACTCTAAATGCATATCCTCCTGGTTCAGGGTGTCAGGAAAGAGTTTCATGTACCCGCCACCACAATCGATGCCTTGCTTGTGTTTTACTGAATACTGAACCACCAAGGTCTCATTCTCATTGCTAAATGGCTTAAACCTGGTTGAAAGGGCATAAAACTTGGCATCTTCGCTGGTTTGGAGACCTGGTAGCAGAGAGCACAGAATCATGAGGCTTATATACCCAAGGAGCAGCCAGAGAGACCTTGCACTTGCCTTTACCAACTGCTAGAACTTTCTTACACACCTACCATGTGCCAGGTGCTGTGCTGGATAGTTTACACACATTACCTTTTTCAAGCCTCAGAGCAACCCACAAATTGGGTATTATCTCCACTTTACAAATTAGGAGTCTGAGTCATGAGAGGTGAAGTGACCTGCCTGGGGCCACATGGCTAATGAGGAACTAAAATGGGATTTTAAACCATGTTTGTCTGATTCTTTCTTTCTCCTATACCACACCACCCCTGATTTTCAAGAGGTACTTGAATATGGTTTTGCAGCTTCACAAAGCAAGGCCCTGTTTCTTCTGAGACCTCCTGGTTGGCCAGAATCAGGCTCTGCCACGCTCAACTGCTGTGGTAGAAAGAGGCTCAGCACTGCCTCTTAGGACAAATAATAACCATTGCTAACATTCATTCAACATGTCCTCTTTTCATTCATATGTATTACTCTTCTAAATCCTCATAATAACCTCATGAGGTGGGATCTACTAATATCTGCACTTTGTCATGAAGTCACTGAGGCTATTGCCCAGGATCACATGACCAGTCTAATTCCAGAGCCCCCGTGCTAAGACTTTACCTCTTCCTCTAGAGCATATCAGAGCTGTAAGGGGTCCCAGGGCCTTTCTAATCTAACTACATTACTTTAAAGATGAGGAAACTAAGCCCTAGAGAGGAAAAGTTACTTAGCCAAGATCATACAGTCACAAATGACGGACATATGAACCAAGTCTCCTGATTTCCAAGCCAGTGGTCTTTCCATTATTCCCTGCTGCTGTCCAGCTAACTGGTTATGACTCTGTCACTTTAACTCTCTGAGCTTCAGTTTCCTCATCAGCAAAATGTGGATAACTATTCCTACTTCATAGGTTTCCCATGAAAGTAAATGGGTAGGAGATGTGAGAAGCATTCTGTAAACTGTCAATATAAAATGCAAGGGGTTATCATTTTCATGCTTGCTGAGGGTCCTTCCTTCATGAAGCTCTCTGTACTTCCCTGCATCACACTAGGTTACAACCAGATTTATGTCAGTCTCTTTGAATAAGTTTTAAGTTCCTGAAGAGTAGGGCATCATTATATTCCCAGCATCTAAGACAAGGCCAGGCATAGAAGAAATGCTCAATAAATATGTATTGCATTGCACAGAAGGATCACAAGTCCTGACTCAGATGTCTCTTGAGCATTTATTGCACACCAGACTCTGGCTAAGCATTTTCATGTCTGATATTGTGTTAGGAGCCGTCTGTATTTTAAAGAGTATGCTTACTTCCCCAAAGACCTCTAGAGTAGCCAGAGAAGACTTCTCTGGAGGAAGAGTGGGCACAAGGAAAAGAGCACTGAACCTATAGTCAGAAGACCAAGTTTTGAACCTCTGCTCTACCAAACTTTGCTATGTAGCCCACTCTTCTGAACCTCATTTGTTCCCAAGAGAACTTCTAGACAACCAGGGGGAATCTAAAGAACCTGAGTGGAATGAGATGTGAGGAGCAACAACCAAGAAATCAAACTGAGGGGATGGGTGGCTGTGCAGACTGCCTTCAGAACCACTAAGAAGCAGGCATCCCATAGGTCACTCAGTCTCCAAGTCTCTCTCCTCGGGAAACAGTTTTCCAGACTGGATTTAAATGAGATTTGAAATGCTCAAGCTAGTGCATAATTTTCCACTTTAATAAACATGAAAATGAGATTCATAACAGTAGCCAGGAGAGAGAAGATGGGAAATCACTCCAGAGGACGATCAATGAATTCTATTAATAGGGCAAAAGCTTTCTCAGACAAAAAACCCTTGCCTGCAGACCTTGCCCTTAGGAATCCTCCTCCTCCATTAATAGCATTTGCCTCTTACAGCAGCCCAGTCCAATAAGCATGGCAGGTGATGATTATTATCTCCATCAAGGCTCAGAGAAGTGAAAAGACTTGCCGCTAGAGCAATATTTAGAGGTTCTACAGTGTTTTTATCCTGTTTCAAGTGCAGTGTTATATAAAAAATTCTAGGGTTGGGGAAAGCAGTATAGTCCAGTGATAATAAACATAGTTCTGGGTCAGACCTAGAATCAGATCTCAACTCTGCTTCTTTCCAGCTGTGTATATATCATTGGGCAAGTTATCCCACCTCTCTGAGGCCTCTCTGCAAAACTGATAACATAATAGTAACCATCTCATGAAGTTGTTAGGAAGATTCATGGGGATAATGCATCCAAGGGCTTAGTTTTAAATACCTGTATCAATAAATGGACATTATTATTTTTGTGGAGTTCATTCTTCATTTACTACTTTCTTTTAATTCTAAGAAAGATGAATTGGTAATCATGGATAAAAACAATTGTGTAAAAGTCAGAATTTTTCTAGTCAATTAGTACATTCTTAAATCCCAGTATTTACCTTTATCTTTTTCTCTGTTTCCATAAAATTTTCCTGCAGTAAGCCAAAATGTATCATAATCCGGCCTATATTTATATTCCACCCATCATTTTTTCCATCCATTTATGTGGTTAAGAAGAAAAAAAGCAACATATAGAAATTATTTGTGTTTTCTTAGAGACAACAAGATGCAGCTAAGTCTGAGCAAGACTTACAGGAACAGTAAGGGACTATCAGGGGATAACTCCAATATTCTTGAAACACTTCTCTCTGTCTGATGCCTGAATCCCACCATTTGTGTATTGCTATGTGGTGTGGCTGGACTACCAAATAGTTGAGCCACTAATACATTAATGTTCCACCCCACCCTCCTCTATGAGAGTTAAGTCCTGAGAACCACCATGGGAATGTATACTTGAAACTCATGAGGCATTCTCATTAAAGTAGATGAAAAAAATGTGGCTAGGGGGACTAAGCCCTTATACATATTTATGTTTAGAAAAATAAAATAACAAAATCAGCTCACCAAGTAAAGAGATTAGCAATACCATTTTATATTTCTTGAATTAGTAATGATGATATTGAACAATCACTTTCCATTTATCTTTTTTTATTGCTTAAACTTTTTAGACTCTCCCTTGCAGTTTCAAGGAGATGCTGATAAATTTGTTTTGCTTTGGCAAAGATGGCATGTAGACAAAGAGGCATTCTTTTTGGGACCTGGCACTTCATCCAAACATTCAGTCCCTTTCTGATTTTATGCCTCAGAGTTGCTGACTCTAACTTCCTGAGCCTACCATGGTCCCAGAGTTACAGGGAAAGTTGGCAGCTTGAGATGGAAGAGGCCTTGTGGGTAGTCTTTATTTCATCTCCTCCCTGCAGTTGAATGGCTGTTTCTCAAATGCCACTACCCAATATCAAAGGCTACTGCCTTAACACTACCCATGAAAACTCCACATTAACACACATTTAATTAAAGCACCTTGAGCTGGCTCTGTCATCTCCTGCTACTTAAGTCTAATGACTCAGCTACCTTTCCTCATGAGCCCCAGGGGGTGGGCTTAATTAATATTGTCTTCCCCTGTCTCTCCCCAGATCTGTGTTAGACAGGCCAGGAAGTCTCAGTGACTACTTCACCGCCACTCCTGAGAGTAGGGCCCCAAGAGGTTCTTTCTTTTTCTTTATTTTTTTTTTAATCCTCACCCGAGGACATTTTTTCATTTTTTGTTCAGATAGAGTGGGAGGGAGAGAGAGGAAGAGAGAGAGAGAGAAACATCGATGTGAAAGTGACACATCGAGTGGCTGCCACCCGCATGACCAACCAGGGCCGGGGACAAACTGCAACCAAAGTGCATGCCCTTAGCGGGAACCTAACCCGGGTCTCTCTGGACCGTAGGCCGACGCTCTAACCGCTGAGCCAAACTGGCCAGGGCCCAAGAGGTTCTTTCTGCCTAAAGTTGCTGTGATTTGAATGTACTTTCAATCCCTATACTACATGGCTTCCCATAAGGTCATGCATGTGAAAAGCCCTTTATATCCTAAAGAGTGTGCAGCAAATGTAAGCTACTTTGACCAATTGGTACTTTGCAATTTGTACTTTACAGTTCGTAATTGATAAAGTTATTTGTGTATAATTTGAGTAATGTCTTTCTTCCTCACCCCACCACTGTGTTCTGGTATCCAGCACAGAGTAATCATCAAAAGATTTGTTAAATAACTGAATGGCTGCATGATCATGCCTTTTGTCTACACCATAAGATTCTCAGCCCTACAAATGGATTGATTCATTTATTAATCCATTTGACAAATGTTAATTGAGCCTAACAAGCATGTAGAAGTGGTTGCACAACTTTGACCTTGAACTTTACAGGAGAGATCAGAACAGAACTCATAACTTCTTATAGCTAATTATTTTTCTGGGTGAACAGTATTGATACACATCAAATCTGACACAATTTAAGATGTCTCAAAATAAGGAGACTTTCTTATTAGAATAATGTCACATGGTTAATAAAGTTCCACTTTAATTTTTCATACTTTTCCTTTTAACATCATAACATCTTAATATCATAAAAGCCTCAAGCCAGAATGACCCTTAGTGGTCATTTAATCTGACCTCCTCATATTACAGATAGGGAAACTAAAGCTCAGAGAAGGAAGTGACTTGCTCATGGACATATAGTTGTCAGTTGCAATTCAGAGACTAGAATCCAGTTTTTCTGTACCCTGGCTCTGGGCTCATTATTCCTTCATTTAAAAAATATTTCTTGAACATTCACTTTGTGCCAGGCACCAGGCATAGAAACATGAATCTGACAAGGTCCCTTCAGGGACTTAGGAGCTTCAGAGGGAGCTCAGAGTCTGGTGGAAGGCACACACAAGTAGACAATTACAACACAGCCAAGAGCAGCTGTAGAAGGAAGCACAGGGTGAAACTCAGAAGCGTACTGACTGCCTAGCCCCCCACTCTGCAGGCAGGATAGACTTCAGAGAACGCATACCTGAAAAAGTAAGAATTAAAAAGTCAGAAAAGGTGAGGAGTTGGTGTTTCAAACAGCATGCAAAGGCCTAGAGGCATTAAACAGCATGGTATTTCAAGGGAAATGCAAGTAGTACTATATGGTTTTTCAGGGGAGAAGAGAGTAGATAGGGGCCAACTCAAGGAGAGCTCTTATTAACTGAGAGCAGTGTATTAACCAAGGTCGGATGCTATTTTCTTTTTTTTAAAAAATATGTTTTTATTGATTTTTTAGAGAGAGAGATAGAAACATCAATGAGAGAGAGAAACATTGATTGGCTGACTCCTGCACACCCCCTACTGGGGATGGAGCCTGCAACCCAGGCCTGTGCCTTGACAGGGAATCCCCGGGACCTCTCAGTCCATGGGACGACCCTCAGTCCACAGAGCCACACCAGCCAGGTGGACACTACTATCTTTTTCTTCTGCTAAATCTTTCCTTCAAATTGGTCAGATATGGTATGTCCCCAGAGATTCATCCAACAAAAAGTAACAAATATTTGTGAGCTGGCACAGTTAGCTCATAAACACACCATCACACCCAAGTCTGAGGAGTTATACAGGGGTGGGCAAAAGTAGGTTTACAGTTGTGAGTATGCAAAACACAGTTTATTCTTGAATTATTACTTATTAATTATTGTATTATTTAAAACATTTTTCTTTATTGATTTTAGAGAGAGAGGAAGGGAGAGGGAGAGAGAGATAGAAACATCGATGAGAGAGAACATTGATTGACCACCTCTTACATGCCCCTTACTGGGGATCAGGCCCACAACCTGGGCATATGCCCTGACCAGAAATCAAACTGGTGACCTCTTGGTGCATGGATTGAAGCTCAACCACTGAGCCACACCGGCTGGGCAATTATTGTATTATTTTTCATGCAAACAACTGTAAACCTACTTTTCCCTACCCTGTAGAACCATGGAGCCCACATATCCATGATTCCTCTGTCAAATGAATTTATCTCCACATTGTACTTCCCAGCACGTCTAGCTTGTAATATAGCTCAAATCTAAAAACTGGGCTTAGGGACTCAGCTCTGCCACTAGCTTCAGCAATATCTTTAACCTCTCTGAGACTCAGTTTCTTCCTCTATAGAAAGAGGTTAGCTAACTTATAAAGTTTCTGGGAGAATTAAATGAAATAGTATGCAACACAGTGTCAGGCTTGTTATAACTGCTCAAGACTACTTGAAGCTGAATCTGTATACATGTATATAAAGATATATAACATCAAAGGTAAAGAGAGATAAATACTTTTAGCTTTGGTTAAAAATTGTACCTTCCCCACTCAGCACCTAGTTCTGAGCCCGAACCAGAATAAGTCCTTTAGAAAATGCTTGCATATTTAGATGAAAACACACATTTGTTGCATTTATTTGACATCATCAGATTGTATGCTACAAAAGAGAACTTGCTAGGTAAACTAAAGCTTATCTCTTCAGGTGCCAACATTTTGTCTAGCATTTTCAATGGAAACTTTCTGTAGACATTATAAAAAAGCCCAGCCTCTTATATAGAGAATCCTAAACAAAAATTAAATTTCTTGAAGACTCAAGCTCTGTATTAGACTGTAATATACAGCGGAAGTGTGGGCTTGCTTTGAAATTTTTCTGTCTCCACTGTCCCTGTTCTGCTGTGAGCACTCACTTCTCCCTGAGGTCAATGTGTTTGCCTCTAGCAATCCAGCCAGCTCTCGTGAGACCAGTGGACCCATCTCCCTATTTATTTGCCTGCCAGCTTACCTGCTCACTTACTATTTTTATTTTTGCTTGCTAGTCTATCTGATGTCTGCTACATAGTCACATAAATATTTATTAACTGGTAAAAAGCCTTGTGAGGTGGTGAACAGCACTGGATAAGATTCTGAGCCTTCCTGCCTATTTCTGCACGTGACTTGAGCCAATCACTTTTCTGAATCTGTGCTCTCATCTGTAAATAAGAATTATTTTTAAACTCTTTAAAGCAATGAACATTGTATACATAATAGGTGCTCAATAAATGTTTGTTGCATGATAGATTGGCATGATGACCAAATTAATTAAGATAATAAAATTATTTTTGCAGTCTCTGAATTGGTGCCTCGTGGGTGGGGTCGACCCTTCATTCATTCTGTAGGTTATCATGTCTAATTGACTATACTCTAGGATAACCAAGTTTGTTTAAAAAGTGTGCATTAATAAGAATCTCTATGCCAGAAGTAGAAGAGAATACAAGTCATTTACTTAAATATTTATAGAGCAACTATACTGTGCCAGTGTTAGTGCTAGACACCAGAGTACTAACAAGACATACTTCCTTGAGCCCTCAGGGAGCTCACAGTCTAATGAGAGAGACAGGCAAATAAAGTGTCTGCTTTTTCTTATTTTATATTTCTTGATTTTTCAAAGTAAAATAATTTATTATAGAAAATGCAGAAAGCCCAAAGGAAGCAAATAAGCAATAAAAACACCCATAATCTACCTCCCAGAGATGACCATTGTCAACATTTTAATATATTTCTCTCCAGACTTTTTTTTTTTTTTTCCTGTAAATTAATGATGGCCCCTCTTGCCTTCACATCCCTGCAGCTTCTGGAGTGATCCTTGCCATCTGGAGAGAATTTGTACTTGAGACCTGGAAAGGCCAGCTGGATCAGGCCTCTTTGGTCTGGGCATTTGTCCAGGATGATTTTTCTCCAAGGCCAGCTTGTCCAAGTAGCCACGATCCACAGATGATCCCAATCACTTATCAGTCTGAGGCCTGAACAGCAGACTGTTCCTTAGCCCTGCTGGGCTGTCCTCAGTGGGTCTGAGCCAAGTGGTACAGAGGCCTTTTGTCTCAGAATGCCTCTGTAGCCAAGTTTTCATGGTCAAGTCTGAGAGCTGACAGAATTAACATTCACACACATACCTTGTGACTTCTGTATCATTCAGCTCCTCATCTGAATTGCAGTTTCTTTCTGCCTGATTTTGTAACATTTACCATGGCCACTGCCATCACCGTTAGCCCTCCCCTCACACTTATTTGTATCACTAATTCATTGATTCTCTAATCAACCAACATTCCTGTATAGTTTAATGAAGGTTGTAGATAAACTAAAGCTTATCTTTTCAGGTGCCAACATTTTGTCTACCATTTTCAATGAAAATTAGTAACCTATATAAGGCCTGGGAATCCTAAAGCTCATGTTGTCCTTGAGGCCATTGGTATTATTACCTGCTGGCTACCTGGCACTTGGCAGCTTGCAGCAGTGGTCAATGTATCATTTATGGAGATTAGAGACCTGGGTACAACAAACCTTTCTGCTACTGACTCACTGTGTGACTTTGGGAAAACCACCTTTCCTCTCTGGGTCTCAGATTCCCTGTCTGTACAACAAGAAGGTTGGATTCTAAAGGCCTGGCACACCCTCTGGTTGCTGTGCTGCTCTGTGGCCTAGAATAGTCTGGAAAAACAGCAGAAAGCAAGGAGCCTGAAACACGCTCGGCCATAAACCTATTAAATGACTCTGCCATGTCATATCCTCTCTCTGGACCTCAGTTTTCTCATCTGTAAATGCGGAGAAGGAGACCATTTAGAGCTAGATGAGCTCTCAGCACCCTTTCAGTTCTGACATTCAACGAATCTAAGATTTACCTTCCTTGAGGTTGCTAAGCACTTAAAATGTGAGTGAAGAGGCCTTCAACATACTAGACGTATGGGAGGTAGTGGGATAAGGAGCAGGAATAATGTAAGAAAAATCAGTTCAATCTCACATAGTCCTGGGTTCAAATCCTGACTTTGCCATTTAATAGTTGTGTGGCCTCAGACAAATTATTCAACTTCTCTGTGCTTCAGTTATGTCTGTAGACTGGGAAAAGTAGTAACTACATTGAAGTGTCGAGGTAAAACTTAAAGTGTGTAAAGCATCATACCTAGTGACAATACTGGGCTTACAAAGTTACTTAAGGCATCAGACACAGCTTAGATATAAAAACTAGAGCTTCAAATGAGTAACATCAGTTCCAAGAAGAAATGGAAAGACAGAATAGTTCTCTTAATTTTTAATAGTTTTTTATTAAAAGAGTAATACAAGTTCACTATAGCAAATAAAGGAAAAAATAAAGAAAAAATTAAAGTCACCTTAAATTCCATATTTACCATTTACATTTTGGCATATTTTCTTCTATTCCTTTTTTCTATGCACAAATATATTTTACATAGTGACAATATATACCTTATATATAACTTGATAACTTTTACATGAATTTGATACCTTTTATCATCACTAGAGACTACTTCACCTCTGACATCTCAAATTCAAACTCCCCTCCCCATGATTGTGTCCTCCCATCCTCCAATTCTCACTTTCTGTTACTTGAAATGCACCTGTTCTTTTATCCCCTCCATTTCTTTTCAGTCAGTTGGCTCCTTCCTGTCTAATTCTCACAGCCCCTTTCCTTCTTTCCACAAACTTTAAAAAAAAATATATGTTTTTTTAGAGAGAGAGGAAGGGAGAGAGAGATAGAAACATCGATGTGAGAGAGAATCATCAATTGGCTACCTCCTGCACGCCCCCTTCTGGGGATCGAGCCCACAACCAGGGCATGTGCCCTGGCTGGGAATTGAACTGGGACCTCTCAGTCCATGGGACGATGCTCAATCCGCTAAGCCACACCGGCCGGCTCCACAAACTTTGACATTTTCTATGTGTGACGCACTGTACCAAGTGCAAGGTCGTAAAGTTGAAAGAGATGTGGATCCCTCACCTTGCTCACTATTCTCAAATCTCTCGTCCATTTGCCTTTCTGCAAAATCCCCACCTGTGTCATCCAAACTTTCACCTTTACTTTGCATCCCAAATTACCCACTTGAGCTAAACTCTATTTCCTCTTTCAGCCAGAATTCTCCAAAAAGTAGCCACACCCATTCTATTCATTTCCTAGGTCCTCATCCACACTTCAACCTATTGTAGTCAGCCTTCCACCCCCCACCACTCTGTTGAGTCATCAAATGGTCTCCTAACTATAAAATGCAATGAATGCTTTCCAGACTTTGCTTCACTTGGCCTCCAAACTACTTTTGACACTAGCTGTATAACCTTGGGCAAGTCACTCAACTTCTCTGAACCTGTTTCATCACCAGTGAAAGAGAAGGTAGTAGCATCTTCCTGATAGAACTGTTGGGAGATTCAATAAAATAATGTATAAAGAAAAAAACCCACCTGTACACAATAGGCATTCAACAAAGATTAAATTGTGACTCACTGCATTTGATTTTTGTGGGTCCCTGACAACTTTGGCTATTACGAGCATTCTATTCTCTAGAAAGGGTCATTTCCCAGGAAAATTCATTCAATCAAAAAATATTTTTTTGAGTAACTACCATGTACCTGTTCTAGGTACTCTTCTAGGGGCTGCAGACACGGCAATGAACACAACAGAGAAGCGCCATGTTCTCTGAAAGCTAATCTAAGGGTGAGATAGACCGACAATGAATAAACATACAAACGAAATGTATCATATAGCAAAAAATATTCTAAAAAAATTAAGCATGCAAAGGTTCACAAGGGAACTTTTAGGGATCATGGAAATGTTCTATATATTAATTGTGGTGGTGATCAATAGGTATATACATTTTTCAATATTCAACAAATGATAGATACACTTTATTTATTTATTTTTAAATACCTCGTTATTGATTTTTTTAGAGAGACAGGAAGGGAAAGAGAGATAGAAACATTGATGTGAGAGAGAAACATCAATCTGCTGCCTCCTTCATACCCCCTACTGGGGATCGAGCCTGCAACCTGGGCATGTGCCCTGACCAGGAATCAAACTGGGACTTCTCAGTCCATGGGATGACGCTCAATCCACTGAGCCACACTGGCTGGGCAATAGATACACTTTAAATGGGTACATTTTATTATATATAGATCATATCTCAAAAGGTCAATTTTAAAAACATTAATTCATATAAAAGGATAGAGTATAACTATATATGGAAAAATAATTTTTGATAGGGAAAACAAGAAAAGCACCTCCAAGAAGGAGATGTTTAAGTAGAAACCTGAATGATGAGAAGGGGTAAACCTCATGAAGATCTAAGAGAAGAATATTCCAGGCAGAAATCACAGCAAGTGCAAAGGCTTGGAGATGGGATTGAGTTTAGAGTATCTGAGAAACAGGAAGAAGGCCAATATGGCTGTAATGAAGAAGCAGGAGAGAAGATTGGAGAGGTAGGCCCTAGCTGGGTAGTTCGGTTGGAGTGTCATCCTCTACACCATAAAAAGGTTGCAGGTTCAATTCCTGGTCAGGGCACATACCCAGATTGTGGGTTCGATCCCCAGTCAGGGTGCGTACAGGAGGAAACCAATCGATGTTTCTCTTTCACTTTGATGTTTTGCTCTCTTTCTCAAATCCTTTTTTAAAAACAACAAAAATAAATCATCAGTTGAGAATTAAAAAAAAAAAAAGATTGGAGAGGTTAGCAGGGTTCTTGTTGGTCACAGAGGTTCTTTTAGGTCATGGTAAGAAGGCTGGATGTTATTTTAAAAGGCATGGAGGTTTTTAACTTCTTGAATGATACAATTTGATTCATATTTCAAAAGGATCATTCTGCAATTTATGTGAGCAGATACAGGGGAAAGCAGAAACAGAAGCACAGAAGCCATTTAAGTTACTGCAATAGTCCAGATGAGAGATAATGATGGCTTGAACTAGTGTGGGTAGCAATATAGGAGGTAAAAATATCATATTCAGAGTATATTTGAAAGTTAGAGTCAATTGGACTTGGTGGCAGATTCCATAAAGCAGGACAAAATAAAGGAATCAAAGATAACTCTTAGATTTTTGACCTAAACAACCAGATGAATGTTTGGGTCACTTACTAAGATGGAGAAGACCAGAGTGAGAGCAAGTCTGGAGTTTGTTTTGCAAACACAAGAGTTTGTTTTAGACATGTTAAGTCTGAGATTCTCATGAATTTATGGACATTGGTTTATATACCAGCCTTCATGAGTTTGGTAGATCAATTCAGTGCCTAAATCTTCCCAGCTCTGAGTTCCCAACAGTATTGTATTTCTCGATCTTCTAAACTGAAGATGAGCCTCAGTACCCTGGTGACCCCATTAGCCAACCCTCCACAGCCAATGAGCATCATCAGCTCCTCAACATATCCCTTTGACCTTTTCCCTTTCAGCATAAAAATTACATTTGGTGTTGATTTCTTTAAGATAGGCACTTGACTTCAACAATTACATGTCTCTAAGACCTATTGCCAGAACATTCTTGGAATATCAATTCTCTTCATGGGATGTGATGTGTGTGTGTGTGTGTGTGTGTGTGTGTGTGTGTGCGCGCGCGCGCAAAAGTTCAGTTCAATCATTCAATAATCCTTTACTAGGTACTGTCAGCCAAACATTGACTTTGATGCTGGAAACACAGAGGAGAATCAGGCAAATGGACAACCATGGTGTGAGCAGGGCTGACACAAAGGAAGTACAGTGGTTGTGGGACATAGGGGAGGCCTAGGCAAAGCTTCCCGAACAAGGTGATATCATGCAGAGCAGCCATTTTTGCACATAAATTGCTAGATTTTGTTCATGATTTTGGCCTCATCAACTATCTTGGGGCTTGGGACTTGAAGCTCCTCTTTCTTTGATTTTAAGGAGTACTGCAGAAATATTTGTGACAACACCCTTAGGCATTTCACTCCTGCCATATTGGGCAAGAGGAGTTCAGTCCTTGGGGAAGTGACTGTAGGTCTGTGCATGTTCTCTGCCTTCTGAGAGAAGGAGAGTACAGCCACCCCAGGCAGGCAGGTGGGTACAAGAGCTAGCAGTCAGAAGCTTAGCCTCACAGGGCTCACTGCAAATGATGGCTGAGGTCAATCAGGATATGGGGACCATCAACCTACCGTTCCAAGAGGCAAGCACCTTATCCAAAGATTCCCCTGTCTTCCCCTCTTCTGTGTCACCCTCCAACATATAAAGACCCTTCTGACCCCCACCCCACCCAGGCTTCTCTGCTTTTCACCAAGAAGATTACCATGGCCTCCCAGATGTCTGTCTCCAATCTCAACTTTGGTCACTTCACAGTCCATCCTCCACATGTAATTTATTTATTTATTTTTTAATTCTCACCTGAGAATATTTTTCCATTGATTTTTAGACAGAGTGGAAGGGAAAGAGGGAGGGAAAGAGAGAGAGAAACATCGATGTGAGAGAGACACATCGATTGGTTGCCTCCTGCATGACCCTGACCAGGGCAGGGATGGAACCTGCAACCCAGGTACATGTACTTCACCCTTCTGTCCATGGACCGATGTTCTAATCGTTGAGCCAAACCGGCCATGGCCCATCCTCCGCTTTTTTTTTCTTTCAAATCCTCACCAGAGGATATTTTTCTATTTATCTTCAGATAGAGTGGGAGGGAGAGAAAGGGAGAGAAAGGGAGAGAGAAACATCAATGTGAGAGGGACACATCGACTGGCTGCCTCCCGCTCGACCCCAACCAGGGCTGGGGACAAACTGCAACTGAGGTACGTGCCCTTGGCCGGAATTGAACCTGCAACTCATTGGTCTGCAGGCCTATGCTCTACCGCTGAGCCAAACTGGCCAGGGCCATCCTCCACATTTTTGCTCTTCCTAATACCCAGGCCAGATCTTATTTGTCCTGTGCTTACCACCTTTACTAGCTCCACACTGCTCAGCAAAAGGACAAACTCCTTAGCCCACCTTGATCTAGCCCATGCCTGCTCTCCTGCCTCACCTTAACTACCCTCCCCTTCATACTTTCCAGTTCCCTGAAGATGCCACTGCTTGACTGTGTCATAACTTGGAACCTTTGTACATGCTTTTCTTCTCAACTGGAACACCCTTGTCTCCACTCCTGCCCATCTAATAAATTCTTATTCATCCTTCAAAATGCTGCTTGGGTTTCACCTTTTCCCTGAAACCTTCCTGTTCAGTCCCCTCGCTTGGGCTTATTCCCCTCTTTCTCTGCACCACCTTTGCACCTTGTTCTCAACATAGTGTTACTTGTATCACAGATCGAGAAATTGAGTCCCAGAAAAGGAAAAGGGAAAGGACTTATCCAAGCTTTCAAGATGGAATACAAACTCAGATTCAAGAAATCCTGATTCCACCCTGGTGGGGTGGCTCGGTTGGTTGGAGCATTGTCCAGTGCACCAAAAAGTTGTGGGTTTGATTCCCAGTCAGGGCACATACCCAGGTTGCAGGTTTGATCCCTCGTGGGGGCACATCTGGGAGGCAGCCGATTGATGTTTCTTTCTCACATTGATGTTTCTCTCTCTTTCTCTTTCCCTTCTTCTCTCTCTAAAATCAATAAACATATCCTCATGTGAGGATTAACAAAAAATCTTGATTTCTAGGCAAGTGCTTTATCTCTCTCTCTCACGTGCGTGCGCGCACACACACGCGCGCGCGCGCGCACACACACACACACACACACACACAGTATTTAGCAGTCTGAAACAGTACCATTGAACATCTGTCCTTAGATAAGTAAACTCTGCCACAATTCTCTATGATGTTTCCTGAGGCATTCCAGGGAGAGGGCTGGGAAAGGTGACCTCCAAGATCCTCTGAGCTCCAACACTTTATGAAACACAAAAAATTTCATTATCACAATTAGTGCTCACATTTTCTCTTTAGAGTTCACTTGTATTTTAGAATGAAGGAATTAAGAATTTATTGCCCACCTACTATGTTCTAGGAACAATGCTTTACATACTTTCTCTCATTTAATTCTCAGAACAAGTTTGCAAAATCCATGTTGTTGTCCTTGTTTTACAGAGAAGGAAATTGAAATGCAGACAGGGTAAGTTACTCACCCAGGGTCACACAGCTAGCAAGGGATGAGCAGAATTTGAACTACAGATCGCTAAAGCAGGTGATTGACAAGGAGCAAGTAGGACCTGGTTTCTCCTTATCCACCCCTCCACCCCTTACAATCCCACCACCTCCACCGAGGGATTCCCTGCCCCCAGCTTGGTCTCTTACCCCCATCTTCAAAGTCCTTGAGGAAGTAGACCCAGCGCTGCTCCTGTATCCCCAGGGTGCAGGTGAGCAGCAGTGACAGCAGTGACAGCAGTGGCAGCCCCTTCATCCTGTGGAGCCCAGCATCCCTAAGACCAACATCAGAGAGCCACTAGCCTGGCCAGGCTTCTTGGCTCCAACCGCCTCTGCCTGGATCCTGGGTTGATGGCTGAGATCATCTGCACCTGAACCTAACTGCCTCTCATTTGAGGCCTTGGGCCTAATTAGGACCCCAGCCAATGGTTGAGGACCACGCGCTGAGAGTGCTAGAGGTTGGAGGTGGGAGGGTCCCCACTAAACGTTGAGGGAGCTACAGGGCAGAGTCCCTAGGGAGTAAGGGAGTGGCAGGCCAGCTGAGGCTGTCCTCTAGGGTCCCTGCAAGCCTGCTCAATGTTGGTGAAGCCAGTTTCAAAGTACTTTCACGTGCTTCCTTCCATCATCCCTTCCGTCCCTCTATCCCTCTATCCTTTCTTCCTTCCATCCATCTACTGGGGGCCTATGCAGAACAATAACAATGTAATATCTGTCTATTTTAACAGAAACAGCTAAGGTCTGTGAAGGCCCAGAAGAGGCACTATTTCAGCATGATATCTCAGGAAACGCTTCCTGGAGGAGGTGACACGGAGATTAGCCAGGCAGTGAAGAAATGGGGGGGAGCAGGGAGAGGAGCAAAAGGAATACTATGGGCAAAGGTCCAGAGGAGAGAAAATTATCACTTCTACAACAACACAAAACTACTCAACCAGCATTATATCACCTTTTGTGAGGAAACTGAGGCTCTAAAAGGGAAAAAAGCACCAATCATTTGTTGATCATTATACTGTGTGCTAAGCACTAAACCAGACACTTAACATGCATTATATCATTTAATGCTCACAGCAATCTTGTGAGTTCAGTGTTATTATGCTCACTTTACAGATGAACAAACTAAGGCCCTGAGAGACAAAGTGACTTGCCAAGCTCACACAGAGATGGAATAGGGACTAGAACTCAGGCCTTCTCATTCCAGTGCCTTCACTACACTTTCATTCCACTATTCATTTGTATTCATTTATTCAATATCTTTTTATTGAGGTCCTACTATGTGCCAGGCACTGGGATAGGTGCTGAAGATATACTAGGGAACAAGGCTGGCAAGTATCCTTCTCTCACATGACTCCTTTTCTAGTTGGGGAGACAAAATCATCAAGGAAGCAAATAAATCTCAGATAATGATATACATTCTGAAAAAGTAAAACAAGGTTATGACTTAGAGAGTTAGAGAAAGGTGGGGGCAGTCTGGGAGAGGGAAGGGAAGTGCTCCTCGAGGTGACACTGGTTGAGGTCTGAAGGAGAAGCCATGTATTGATCTGGGGACAAGTGTTCCAGACAGAGGGAGCATTAAGTGCAAAGGCTCAGAGAAGGGGAAAGATGACCAATGTGGCTTGAGCACAGCGAGGAAGGAAGACAATGTCAGGAGGTGAGAAATCAAGACCTGTAGGCCATGGGGAGGATTTATGACTGGTACAATGGGAGGCCCTGGAAGGGAGTAACATCTGATTTATATTTTATAAAGATTGCTTTGGTTTCTGTGTGTTGAGTATGTTAATATAAAATCAATTGAGGATATCAAGTAGACAGTTAAAATATATAAATCTGGAGTTCACAAAAGAGATACTAGCTATAAATATAAATTTTGGACAGTCCCTGGCCGGGTAGCTCAATTGGTTAGGGCATCATCCCGATACATACACCACGGTTGTGGGTTAGATCCCAGGTCAGGGCACATATAAGAGGCAACCAATGAATGCATAAGTAAGTGGAACAACAAGTTAATGTTTCTCTCTCTAAAAAGAATATTTAGTATAGATATAAAATTGAGGGCATGTAAGTGGTATTTTAGGTTACATAGCTAGATGAGATCATTCTAAGAGGGAGGCGAGATTATTGGCCAAGAATCATGCCAAGTACTTCAGCCCTGGAAACCAGAACAGTGAAAGGTGGGCAGGGGAAGTGGAGGCAGCAAAGGAAACCACAACTTGCTCCATAATAAAGAGCTTCCTTTAGAAGTCTAGATTTTTTATCTATTGGCAGGGTGGTCTTCTCTTAAAGGGAATGCTAAAATTGCAATTCAGCTAATATTTACTGATCACCTACTGTTGGCAGGATGCTATGCCAAGTTCTGGGGAGACAGAAGCTGATTGGACCCAATCCCTGCCCTCCAGGAATTCCTGAAGCAGCTGGAGAGATAGAACTTTAGGCAACTAATTTAGGATCACGGAAGCATGAATGTGGTGCCCTAATAAAGGCAAAGAAATCAAGAGCACAGGAGCAGAGAGATGTGCCAGTGTCCAATGGCTTCACTCGTATCACTTCATGGAGTCCTTGAAATAACAATAACCAGTGGTATCCCCATTTTACAGAAGAAGGAACTGAGTCTTAGAGATAGTGGGTAACTTGCCCAAGGATACACAATTGACAGGTAGTAAGGCTGGATACACAGCCAGGTCTGCCTGACTTCAGAGCCCAAGTGCTTAATGTTAATCATGCTTTAAAATTTTGTGACAGTCTAATAAGGCTGGAGCATAAGGTTCCTGGGAAAATGGAGGGTCCAGAGAACAAAGCACAAGGGGGTAAAATGAAAAGGTGGGAAGGGCCAAATTGGTCCAGATCTTGGATGCCAGCAGAATAAGTCCGGATTTGGTTCTTCCAGCCAATGTTTTTCAGCCTCAGCACAATTGACATTTTGGGCCATATAATGCTTTGTTATGGGGGACTGTCCTCTGCATTGTAGGATGTTTAGCAGCATCCCTGGCTTTTACTCATTAGATGCCAAGAGCACTACCCCACCCCCAAGTTGTGACAACTAAAAATGTCTCCAGACATTGCCAAATACCTCCCAACCCCCTGCCCAGGGGTGTATATACAAAATCGGTCCCCAGTTGAGAACCGCTGCTCTAGGCAATGGTAGGGTTTTGGGTTTTGAAAGGAGTGTGACATGATGAGCACGGGGAGTGCTCTCTTAGCACTAATAACCTCTACCATTGTTATGCTCATAATGTGAGAAATCGTATCATGTTCCATTCTGACAAGTTGGAATCACCTGTACCACTTTGGTAACATTCCTGCAGAGTCTGTTCATTTGTTGTGAAACAAATAGATTAAGTTGACCATGTGTTCCTCAAGGGCAGTGACCACTGTAGCAGAGTGAAAGTTAAATAAATGGGTAAATTTTTTCATTTTCTTTTAAACATAATCATATTTATTTAAAAATTTTTTTTAATTAATTTATTTTTGTTACCGATGTTTCTCCTTTTTTCCCCATTGACACCCTCCTCCCCATCCCCCCCACCCCATCCCCAGCTTTGTTGTCCATGTCCATCAGTTATGCGTACATGCATATAAGTTCTGTGGTTTATCTCTTCCCCCCTCCCCCAACCTCTCTCCTGAGGGTTGTCAGTCTGTACCCTACTTCTACGTCTCTGGGTCTACCCTGTTCCTCAGACTGTTATGTTCATTATATTCCACAGGTAAGTGAGATCATGTGATATTTGTCTTTCTCTGCTTGGCTTGTTTCGCTTAGGATAATACTCTCCAGGTCCCTCCATGTCATCTCAAAGGATAAGAGATCTTTCTTTCTTACAGCTGCATAGTATTCCAGCTGTGTATATGTACCACAGCTTTTTTATCCATTCGTCTACTGATGGACACTTGGGCTGTTTCCAGATCTTAGCTATTGTAAATAGTGCTGCTATGAACATGGGGGTACATATATTCTTTCTGATTGGTGTTTCAGGCTTCTTAGGGTATATTTCTAGAAGTGGGATCACTGGGTCAAATGGCAATTCAAGTTTTAATTTTTTGAGGTAACACCATAGTGTTTTCCATAGTGGCTGCACCAGTCTGCATTCCTACCAGCAGTGTACTAGAGTCCCCTTTTCTCCACTTATCATCGTGACAAAAAAATTAAGATACCTAGGAATAAACCTAACCAAAGAAGTAAAGGACCTATTTGCAGAAAACTACAGGACATTGAAAAAAGAAATAGAGGAAGATATAAAAAAGTGGAAGCACATACCTTGTTCATGGATTGGAAGAATTAACATCATTAAAATGTCCATATTACCCAAACCAATCTATAGATTCAATGCAATCCCCATCAAAATACCAACAACATATTTCGCAGAACCAGAACAAATACTTCAAAAGTTCATATAGAACCAAAAAAGACCCCAAATAGCCACAGCAATCTTGAAAAAGAAGGACAAAGTAGGTGGGATCACAATACTGGATATCAGGTTATACTACAAAGCTACTGTAATCAAAACAGCCTGGTACTGGCACAAGAACAAGCATATAGACCAGTGGAACAGAACAGAGAATCCAGAAATTGACCCAAGACATTATGCTCAATTAATATTTGACAAAGGTGGCAAGAGCATGCAATGGAATAAAGACAGCCTCTTTAATAAATGGTGTTGGGAAAATTGGACAGCTACATGCAAAAAAATGAAACTAGATCATCAGCTTACACCATACACAAGAATAAACTCAAAATGGATAAAAGACTTAAATGTGACTCATGAATCCATAAAAATCCTATAAGAAAATGTAGGCAACAAAATTTTGGACATCATATGCAGCAGAATCTTCACTGATACATCACCTAAGGCAACAGAAACAAAGGAAAAAATGAACACATGGGACTACATCATATTTATTTTTTTGATATCAGAGATTTGTTAGAAGTCAGATAGTATCAGATAAGTATCTTCGTTTGCAAGCAAAAGAAGATGCCTTTCTTTGATCCCAAAATTCTAAAAATCGATACTGCATAGACTTCATTGACAGATTTATTTTCCAGATGGGAAAGGCCCACGTGATTTTTACAGAATTTACGGGATTTTCTTCAATCTGTAAAAATATACTGTTAATTGTTCACTGTATAAAACACTTTGGGGTGACTCTATGCAATTTAATTCAGCATTATTGAGCTACCCTTGTGAACCAGGCATTAGGACAGGAAAAAAGGCAGAGTTTCCATTCTCTAATCTAATCAAAAGGGATGTCAGGCTTACCAGGGCCTGCGGGACCTTGTTTGTCCTGTTCCTTACCAGCAGTGAATCTTTGACCAAACAGGGCCATATTATGACTTTTATAGGCCCTAAACAACTTTGCCTTCATGGGCCCCTTCCTCCATTAAAAAAGTACTTAAAGATATATTTATGGCCCTGGCCGATTTGGCTCAGCAGTTACAGCGTCAGCCTGTGGACCCAAGAGTCTGGTCAAGGGCACCCAGCCCTGGTCGGGGTCCTGTGGGAGGCAACCAGTTGATGTGTCTCTTTCGTATCGATGTTTCTCTCTCTCTTTCTCTCTCTCTCCCTCCCACTCTGTCTGAAGATAGATGGAAAAATATCCTCAGGTGAGGATTAAAAAAAAAAAAGATATATTTACGGCTGCATTGGCATAAAGACAAATATAATGAAGGCTGGGTTTATTATTATACATATATTCATTATTATTATTATATTTCTTTTTCTTCTCATTTTAAAAGAAGTTAATGTTTAAACATTTTCTTGGGCCCTAAGCACTGTGCCTAATGGATAAGTTGGTTCTTGGGCCAATTACTGACCTCATCTAGTGCTCATTTCCTTCTCTTTAAAATTCCAGTTTTGAAGCACTGTTAAAAAGATTATTTGAAATACTTACACGCTGCAAGAGGGTAAATCAAGTTTGATTTGTTATCCACTGTGTACTTAGAGCACTTAGCATATAGTAAGCACTCAGCAAAATGAATGTGAAATTATTCACACAGTGCCAGAATACAGTAAACACTTATTAACTATCAGATTTCTTTCACCAGTCACTCTAGGGAACAGTTGAGGACATGCATATTAGATATCAGAAAGCTGAAGTGTATGATACAGATCTAACTGCAACAGGAATTTGGGTCAGGAAGAACTGCATGGGTTAATAAATTCACATGCTTCTTAATTTTTTATTTGTCATTGCATCTATCCCCTGGGTCCACTTAATTATATCATAACACAATCTATCATTAGCTATATAGATAAGAAAAGGGAGTATTGAAAACCATCAATTTTACACTCGTGTATGGTATAATAGGGGAGAGAGAGAGAGTTGTATCAGCATTGCCTCGTGTCTCCAAATCCTCTGCAGATTTAATTACAAAGCTACAAAGTGAGTGCATAAATTATGCACCAAGACCATGTTTTGGAAATCACTGTGTAGTCTTGGGAATTAGATAGGAGGTTAGATCTTTGTAATTGATATGCTCCCACTTAAGGATTAAAATCCTGTGGATCTGTGAGAACTTTTTTCAGCCTAAAGACAGTGTATCTGCAGTTCTGCAGGCTAGCTGGACATTTAAAATCCAAACAGTAGATATCAGAAGGAGAAGAACTTTGCAAACAGTTATCCAATCCAGCCCTCTCTAGCCTCATCTCTCACCATGGGTTCTCTGGTTCTCCTCACCCCATTGCATCTGGAAGATATGCCATTTTCCAAACGCACAATACATAGTCTCAAGCCACTGTGTCTTTACTTATACTGTTCTCTTTGGAATATTCTTCCCCTCTTCATTCTGGGAAACTCCAGAGAGAGTGCCTATTCCTAGTAGCTACTCTATAACTGTTAGTTTCTTTTCCCTGAGGAAGAAAGCAAAGGCTTCATATTGGAAGCTCCTTACAGATGCTACTCCCTTTGGAAGTCTTCCCTACCTTCCCTAGGAAGAAGGAAAGAAAAGGAATGCACTTATGCTAGACACCAATTATGTAGAACCACTATGTGCTTACTATCTTATTTAATCCTCAAGGCGATTTTGTGTGGAAAATGTTCTTATTCTCGGTTCCCAGGTTAAGAACCTGAGGTCTAAGAGGTTAAGTATCTTGCCTAGGGTCCCCTGCTAGTAAAGAGTGGAGGTGGAATTGGAATCCAGTTTTGCCTGTTTCTCTCAGGCAAATCAGTTTCATTGTTAGATCTCTCAAAGTCTTTGCATCATACCCCTACCCTAGCACATGTCTCATTGAATTTATTGATATATCTTCTTAATCTGTCTCCTTTGCTAACCTCTTAAATCAGGGACCAATTCTTGCTTCTTAGTGTATCTTTAATGCCTGGCACAATGTCTTACAGTGGGTGCTCAAAACACATTGAAGGAATGAGGTGAATGACAACAAAGCACTTTGCAGTCTTCAAGCCATTTTCACATATATAATTTTACTTAACTATAAATAAGCAAAAGATAAAATTCATACCCTTGGAAGCTAGCAATATAAATGAGAAAACAAGCTATATGGGTGTAAAAGATAATGAATAAAGTAGCATTAGGAATAACAATGTTATATTCAGATATAATCAAATAAATTAACTGAGGCCAAGGAAGATAAGGACTGAGAAAAAGAGTTTTCGACTTGGAGAGAAAATAATCTTAGAGCTCCATTTAGGGGACTTGGTAGGACATTTTTAATACCTTATCTTATTTCATCTTCACAAAAAGCTATTGAGTGACATTGCCTCTATTTCCCAGAAGAGGAACAAAGTCTCTTTGTTTCAGAGGTTAAGTGTCTTGCCCAACATCACACAGCTGGTTTATGGCAGAGCCTATTCTATATTCCAGTCTCTAAGGGCCCTCTTCTTTTTCAAATGCTAGCTGGATTATTCTGTGCCAATATTTTAGAGGATACTAATAATTTATATGTTACTTTTTACAAGCAATAAAAACATTTGAGCAGAGGTCTTTTGGCTAAACATTGTGGTGTAGTGGAATGAGTATGTGTCTCGGTTTGGGTTTGAATGCAACTTATTTACGATGTGATTTCAGGAAACCTGGTGGGAGTAGAATAGTGAGATGGGAGTAAAGAGACCCAAAAATGTATACATTATCAAGCTAGTTACCATGGTAGCTAACTGGAACTCAGTTGTGCTAGGGAACTCTGTGAGACAGTAGAGGACATATTCAGGATATCCCAATGGAAGGGTGAGGAACTGGGGTACTAGTTACCAACTTACTGTCCATCATTGAGTTCAGGGCTACTCCTGGTGTCATTGAATCTCTGAAACTCCCAGCCTGCTCTGCACATAGGCCAAATATGTTCTCTGACCAGAAAGAAAAAACAACCTTCAGGTAAAGAACTGTATGCGTTCCCTGCAAGTGGCCTTCAATGTTTAGAAGTGAATGCCAGGAAAATATGGACAACAAACTATTAGCATCTGCTACAGAATGTAGTAGGATACAAACCCTGCCTCTAACACTTCATTCTACATTCAAAATAAATTTATTAGGTATTTACTGTATATTATATGCTAGGTCAGGGATAAGTAAACTATGGATTAAAGGCAAATCTGGCCTGCTGCTTGTTTTGTAAATGAAATTTTATCAGAACACAGTCATGTCCATTCATTTACACTTTCACTCTACAATAGCAGAGTTAAATAGTTGTGATAGAGAATGTCTGGCCTGCAAAGCCTAAAATATTTACACTTTACAGAAAATGTTTGCCAACTCTTGGTGCTAGGTACTTGGGATACTGAAATGAATAAGATTATTCTCTTGTCCTTAGAGAGTTTATAATCTAATGAAAAAGACAGATATGTAATCCAATAAATGCAAGAAAGTTTTATAAATGCTACAGTAGCCATTCAAATGAGGGAATGGTGATTTCTAATTACTTGGGGGGGGGGAATCAAGAAATTTTTCATAAAAGATATGACAGATACTTCAGCAGAACCCTGAAAGATGAGTAGGTATTTTTTAGACAGAGGATGCAAGACATTCAACACAGAGGGGGCAAAAATAGCAAAGATGTAACAAAGATCAACAATAAGATGAATTTAGGAAAAAGTGTCACATTTGGAGGTGGGGAGAGGAGTGACACAAAAAGTAAGACTGGAAAGTAACAAATCACATTTTATCTTTTCTTCAGAAATATGAATGGCTCTCACAGCTAGTATGAAGGCCAGATTGAAGGGGGCATTATTGGAGTTGATAACTCCAAGCTACTGTAGCAATCCAAGCATGCAATGGTACAGGCTTCAGCCAAGGTGGTAACAGTGGACACTGCAAGGAGAGGCTATTTGTTTCCTGTGCAGAATGAAACACTCTACCCTGTCACTAGGCTAGCTTAGGTACCTCCTCTGTGCTCCCATAGAACCCTTGCCCACCTCTGGTTTAGCATGAATCACCCTGTGCAGCAACACATTGTGTTTCCTGACAGAGTCTGAACTGATTGAGGACAGGATCTCTACCTTCAGCACCTGGTATAGGGCTTCACACACAACTGTGGCTCAGCGAAGGCCACTTCCCTGAAAAAAAGGAGTGAATAAATATACTGCAATTTCATGGCGGGGGGTGACTTATCTCTCAGTTTGCAAAGTCGACACATTGCAATGTCAGCTCACATGGAGACTTAGATGGATACAGAATGAGGAAGAAGGCATAGGAATTCAGCAGGGCTTCTGATTGGGACAGAAGGATCTAAGAGTATATCACTTTTGATATACTGCCACTTTGAACTGTGATGCTTGTTTATTCCAGCTCCTGAAGAAGGCCAGTGTATTATGATTATATAAATGGCATACGCCTGGCAAATTCAGAGCTGACATAATTATCTAGTGGTATTTTTTTTTTTTTATCCTCACCCGAGGACATTTTTTTCATTTTTTGTTCAGATAGAGTGGGAGGGAGAAAGAGGAAGAGAGAGAGAGAGAAACATCGATGTGAGAGTGACACATTGAGTGGCTGCCACCCGCACGACCAACCAGGGCCGGGGACAAACTGCAACCGAAGCACACGCCCTCAGCGGGAACGGAACCCGGGTCTCTCTGGACCGCAGGCCAACGCTCTAACCGCTGAGCCAAACTGGCCAGGGCTATCTAGTGCTATTTTTTATTATATATTTTTTTATTCCTTCTCAAAATGGCATTTCCCCCTCGTTATAAATACAATGACTTATAGAAAATTTAGAGAATACAAAAGAAATATAAAGAAAAAAATAAAGCCCAGCTGGTGTGGCTCAGTGGTTGAGCGTCAACCTATGAACTGAGAGGTCACCAGTTTGATACCCGGTCAGGGCACATGGCCAGATTGTGGGCCCAATCCCCAGTGGGGGATGTGTGGGGGACAGCCAATTGATGTTCTCTCTCATTGATGTTTCTATCTCTCTCTCCCTCTCCCTTCCTCTCTCTAAAATCAATAAAGAAAAAATAGGGGGGAGGGAAGAGATAAACCACAGAACTTATACGCATGTATGTATAACTGATGGACATGGACAACAAAGCTGGGGACAGGGTGGGGGGATGGGGAGGAGGGTGTCAATGGGAAAAAAAGGAGAAACATTTGTAACAAAAATAAATTAATAAAAAAAATAATAAAAAATATAAATAAAGTCAATCACAATCTCACAAACGGGCTACAAATGTTTTTCTGTATATCTTTATAGTCTTCTGGAAAGACGTACATTTTTAAAATAAAATTGAAACCATACTATATATAATTTAAGACCATTTTATACATATATAATTATTTTGCATTATAATTATTTCATTTATTCAAACAAATTTTCAACTTCCAAGGTAAATGAAGTATCTGGCATGGTGGTTTCACAATTGCTTGACTTCCAGGTCTCCTGTAATCTAGACCTCTCCACACACTTTAGCTCTCCACTCCTATGCCTATACCCTCAACCTCCCACCACCTAAACTATTCTACCTCAGAAATGGAAAACTTTCTCCAGTCTTTATTAGCTCCTCTAAGCCAACCCGAATAAGTACAAAATATAAGTAAAAACTGTATTTCCAGCAAACCAGCTTCCCTTCCCCCTTTCATCCGGGATGCCTATGCTGTTTCCACTGTTCCATACTGTCCATATCAGGCACTGTGCTAAGTTGGAGGACGCACATATGATCAAGTTCTCAAAGAACCCACCGTTGGAAGGGGGCACTCAGACTCTCAGAATCAGTAATGCCCCAGACTCTGTTAGACGTTTGTTCAGAGTACAGGTGGGGCACAAGGAAATGACAGGTCCATTCCATCTGAAGGAGAGAGGATGTTTGAGGAATGTATACAGCCCAGCGTAGCTGGGATGTGGGTCTCCAAGGGGACCTTAGAAGAGGAGGGCAAAAGATGAGTGCATTCCTCTTTTCTCCCCTTAGAACACTTACAGAGCCTAGATCCCCTAAAATGTTTTCCTTTCCTTCCCTAGCTCCCTTCTGCCTCAAAATCGTAGCTGAATTTTCCTAAACTTGACGTTTCACTTTCTTGCTCTCTGGCTAGAGGAAAGGGTTTGTGGACAAAATAGGCTATATCTTATCTTGTTTTCCTCTTATTTAAGCTTGATCCTCTGTTTCCTCTACACCTAGCAAAGGACAGTCAAGTTTTTGTAGGTTTCTGTGTTTTGTCTTAAGAAGACAATATTTTGTAAATGTTGTTTTATTTGCTGCCCAACAACTGCCATTTAAGAAACCTGACAGCAATAACATCAATAACAAAAGCAGTTGGTAGGAAGTGTAGGAAAAGAAGGCAGGAAACCAGCAACAACAGAATGCATTTGGAAGCCATTTGCACCTATAATCTCAGCTGTGAAAAAGTTGGAAATTATTTTTGCTAGAAACTAAAAAAAAAAAAAAAAAAAAATCACATTTCTAAATAGCTTATAAAGGAAGAAAACTTCATACTGAGAAACACAAGCCATTTATGTTTTTCCTTAAAAAAATCTTGATTACTTAAATAATCATTCAGTTACACAAGTCATTGGTATTGTCTCTGCTTATTCCTTCCTTATTTAATTCCATTGTTTAGTGAGTTTTAAAATCTTAACTCTAAAATGCTACTAAATAAATATATAGTACAGTGTCTTTCCCACTCTCCATCCCTGCTGTCATTGTCCAAGTTTATACTCTTTCTACAGCTCGTTTGGCTTTTAAAGTCTCCTAGTCTTCTTTTCTCCAGTCTTGCCCCTTTCTGATTTGTTCTCAATTTTGCTACAAGAATGATCTTTTAAAAATCATATCTGTGTAACATTTATTGATATTCTAAGTGGCAGGATGAATTAGTTCCAGTTCCTGTCTTTGATGAGCTTATGCTGTTAACTGGTTAACTTCATCTCTTTTTTCTGATTCTGAATCTAATCCTCATTTTCTGCTCTGCTTCAGCTACTCCCTCATTCCACAGAAGGCCAGTCACTGAGGAATGTAGAAATGAGAGCTGATATGTCTTCTCCATGTTTAATTTTAGCTGATGATCTAGAGCATGCAGTTTGACACTTGGTGTAGAATGCGGACAAAGTGCTGTGCAATTGAACATGATCTTAGGAGTCAAGAACTGCCCTTGCTCCCAGCTCTCCCTGATGACCTGTGTTTTGACATTTGAACCTAAGTAGAGCCTGCTGATGCCTGGTGACCCTGATAAAAGTTAAACTGATTTAGAAATTAATGATATTGCCTGTGTCACGTCCAAGACATTTATTTACATATAGACAATATAAATATAGCTTGTAGCGGGGGTGAAATGGATTTGGAGTGAAACATCTAGATTCTAATTCTGGTTCTGCTGTTTACTGGTTGTGTGACCTTGGGCAAGCCACTCAATAACTCTGTGTCCCACTGTGCCATCTGTAAAATGGGTGTAAAAATATAAATCTTGAAGAATTGTTGTAGGGATTAAGGAGAAAATGTAGGTGATGGTATTTAGCACAGTCCCTGGTTGGAATTTAGTAGATCAATTTCAATGGAACACACAATTCAGAGCAAACAATAATTATTGAGCACCGTCTGTGTGTCAGGCCCTGGGATAGTTTCTAGGGCTACAAAGATGAGCAAGACTTGGCTCCTGCTCTTAAGAAGCTAATGGAAGAGTAGTAATTAACACTATGTGAATATTTTAACTCAATCTGAATTATGATGTTTCAAGGTCCAACACTTTGTTTATCCCAAAAGACATCAGCAACATGAGGCTTTCTGCTATATAATGTTTCTAGAACATAAAATTTCTATGAGAAGTGTATAGTGTATTTTGGGGAGGCCATGTAGCATAATGAAAACACAGACATGTGTTTATATGGACTCAGATACTCACCAATGAATACTATTAGGTACCTGGGCAAATACATGGAAAGATATTCTGTTTTAATGGGTTGGAATGATTAATATTGTTAAAATGTCCATACTACCCAAAGCCATCTATAGATTCAATGCAATCCCTATTAAGATTCCATTGGCATTTTTTACAGAATAGAAGAAACAATCCTTAAATTTGTTTGGAATCACAAAAGACCTGGATACCCGAAGCAATCATGAGAAATAAGAACAGATGTGGAGGCATCACACTTCCTGATTCCAAGCTATATAACAAAGCTATAATAATTAAAACAGTATGGTATTGGCATAAAAACAGACACATAGACCAATAGAACAGAATTGAGAGCCCATAAATAAACCCATGACATATACAGTCAACTAATGTTTGACAATAAAGCCAAAAATACTCACTGGAGAAAAGACAGTTTTTTCAATAAATGGTACTGGTAATATTGGATCTTCATATGCAAACAATGAAACTACACTTCTATCTTATACTATTCACAAAATGTAACTAGAAATGGATTAAATACTTAAATGTAAGACCTGAAACCATAAAATGTTTAGATGAACACATAAGGAAAAAGCTTCTTCACATTGGTCTTGGCAATGATAAAAGCAAAAATAAAAATGTGTGCTGTGCCAGTGTGGCTCAGTAGTTGAGCATCGACCCATGCACCAAGAGGTTGCCAGTTCGATTCCTGGTCAGGGCACATGCCCAGGTTGTGGGCCAAATCCCCAGTGAGGGGCATGCAGGAGGCTGCCAGTTGATGTTCTCTCTCATGGATGTTTCTATTTCTCTCCCTCTCCCTTCCTCTCTCTCTCAAATCAATAAAGAAAAAGAAATTTAATAAAATAAAATAAAAATGTGACTACATCAAACTTAAAGGTGGTCAGAGGTAAAAACTTCCAGTTATAAGATAAAAAATTTTGGGGATATAATATACAGTATGGTGACTATAGTTAACAATGCTGTATTGTATATTTGAAAGTTGCCAAGAGAGTAGACCTTAAAAATTCTCAGCACAAGAAAAAAATTGTGAGGTGAGGTGATGGATGTTAACTAAACTTAATGTGGTAATCATTTCGCTATATATATACATACATATATATACATACACATATACATATATATATATTAAATCATTATATTGTTCACCTTAACTTACATAATGTTATATGGCAATTCTATCTCAATAACTGGGGGAAAAGATATCTAACAGATCAAGCATGAGAAATTTTAATTTACTTTAGATCTTTACCTAATTGATTAGTTAGCAAGTAAGTTCTCTGTTTAGCTCCCTCAGTGATATTCTTTTTCCTAGTACTTCTGTTATCAGCAAAGAGGAGGGATTCACAACACAGTACCCGAATAAACAAAATACTTTTAAAGTGCAAAATAAAATAAAAAGTAAAATGCAAAGACCTTGACCTCACTGCCACTTATAGCTAATGCTCCACTACTCAGTTTCCTTTTTAGCTCTTTCCTTTGATATTTGCATGGTGGGCTCTTATCTTTCACATCTTAATTTAAACGCAATTTCCTGAGGGGCTGTGCCCTGACCACCCAATATAAAGTAGCCACCCATTGGTTTCCTATTACATCAACTTAAGTTCTCTGTAAGACCTTTATCATTATTAGATATTTTTCTTCTTGTTTAGTGTTTACTTTCCATCACTGAATTTAAGTTCTTAGAAAGCAAGGAACCTGTCTGACTCCTTCACTATTTCATTCTCAGAACATCTAACAGTGCATGGACATAGTCGGACAATACTTCCATAATCCTTGCAGGCTCTAAGACTTAAAGTAATCTACCCTTACTTCTCTGACCTTGTCTCCTACTACTTTCTCCCTGGCACTCCAGACATTGAACTACTTGCTGTTTCTTTAAAATGCCAGACTCAGCCCTGGCCGGTTTGGCTCGGCAGTTAGAGCGTTGGACTGCGGTCCAGAGAGACCCGGTTCGGTTCCCGCTAGGGGCATGTACCTCGGTTGCGGTTTGTCCCCGGCCCTGGTTGGTCGTGTGGGTGGCGGCCACTCGATGTGTCCCTTTCACGTGGATGTTTCTCTCTCTTTCTCTTCCCCTCTCTCCCTCCCACTCTATCTGAACAAAAAATGAAAGAATGTCCTTGAGTGAGGATTAAAAAAAAATAATAAAATAAAATGCCAGACTCATGGTCTTTGTCCTTGGAAGTTCTTCCCCCAGGCTCCCTCCTTCACTTTCTTTAGGTCTTTGCTCAAAAGTTACCATCTCATTCAGGCCTTCCCTATTTGGGAATTAAAAATTGCAGCCCCCACTCTCTGCATCTTTCCTTGCCTAATTTTTCTCCGTAGTACTTACCAATTTTTAATATACTATATAATTTAATATTTATTTTATTGTCTGTTTCCCTCAACCCTACATGAAACCGCTGCTGAATGCTCAAAGCCTAAATACGTATATTTGAAAGTTCTGTGAAACATATAATGTGAAACATAATATTCTGAGAACTCTGGGATTATGAAATCCCATGACTCAGGGAAATGAAGAGTAATATTGAGTTTCAGTAGACGTGATAATCAGGAAATAAAACGGCAAATATTTATCAAGTGCTTGCGTAACGAATGCATAAAACGAAAGGGCAGATGTGAAATCTTTTGGAAGTGTCTTAAGGTATCATCATGGCTAGTAAAATAAATTCTTGTAATAAATAATCTTAATAGCAGTACTCATGCCTGCATGTGTCACATCTGAGGCACGGAGTTCTACACACAATAGCGTGTTTGAGGATGATAGCTGGGGGAGTGAGTTGGCGAGTCCCAGTAAAGCAGCGCCGCTAGCCCCGCCCTTGCTCGGCCCCGCCCCTGCCCGCAGAGGCCCCGCCCCGCCTGGTGAATGCTTTATAGACGAGTGACGTCAGGCCGTTTGTTGTCACTGGCGGTTCCCAAGATGGCGTCCATCATGGAGGGGCCGCTGAGCAAATGGACTAACGTGATGAAGGGCTGGCAGTACCGTTGGTTCGTGCTGGACTACAATGCAGGGCTGCTCTCCTACTACACGGTGAGTCCTCGCGGGGCGAAGCTCCAAGCTTCTCGCGGGTCGCTATCTCTGGGTGGAGGGGGGCCGGGCTTTTTCGTAGCGGGGTTGAGGTTGCTAGGCTGGGGGTGCCGCCGTACGGGAGGGTTCCCTCGAAGAGGAGGGTTTTACGTCCGGGATAGCCAATGAGGGTGAAGGAGATGCTGGTGCAGCCAGTAAACAGGTGGTGGCTGCCTGATTTATGGGTTGGGGGCAAGCCACGTTCGTTTTTTCTGTGGGGTATTAAGCGGTGGTGGTGTCAAGCGGGGTTGTAGTTGGGCGGTGAGGGTGGTGGTAGTCAGGGTTTATAGGGTCTGGTGGCGTGGTCCGTGCTGTCTCTCACGTTGTCATGGACTTCACACCATCTCCCCCAGGCCCTGTAGACGGCCGCGCCCCTTAGCTGCCCTCCAGTGACCGAAGAGTGCCGCTTGGCCAGGTTCAGAGGTGACCGACCCTCGGGCGGCACGAAGGGGTCCGAAGTCCTTCCTGTTTGCCCAAGTTGAGTGTTTCATTCAAGGGACGGACTCTTCTATTCAGCGGGAGGCGAGGGTAACAGACGCCTTAACTTTTGAGAGCCGAGGATTTCCTTCACAGCAGTCTCTTGTTAGAGAAGTGAAGGGATGATGCGGCGTGTCCTTAAAGTTATATTCGGGGGAGGGTCGAGTTCACGGCTTGACTGTCGTTAAACATGAATTAGTGGCGGTGTGCAAGTCCATGAATTGCAGTGAATCTTATGTTTTGACTATCCCCTCCACCCTCATCGTATTAGAAATGGAAGGTGGGAGTTATTAAGAGAAATTACATCCAAAGGTAGTTTCTCTGAATGGTGTCTAGTTAAGAATAGCTAATGAGAGGGAGGAAACCACTTAGTATAAAAAGAATGTCCTTAAGTCTTTAGAAAATAATAGAAGACCAGAGACAAAAAAATATGATTATGGAAGAAGGGTAAGTGTTGATGAGATAAGTGGGGACACTTGTATTTATTCATTCATTTAAAAAATATTGAGCTAGTTCCCACTGTATGTTAGTTATTGCTTTAGGCTAGGTATGTGCGGGTGGGTGTGCACGCTGGGTGTGAGCAAGAATCAACAGAGTTCACGACATTGACCATTCCTTGTCTCTGGAGTTTATATTCTAGTCTAGTGGTTTCCTTTCTTCATTTTACTAACAATAACTCTGCAAGGTAGGTATTTATTATCCCCAGTTTATTTCCTCATTTTACATTTTTAGAATCTGAGCCTCCAGGCTTCTAAGTAATTTGCTCAAGATCAAAGAGCTAGCAGTGAGTGGTGTAACCAGGATTCCAAATTCCTAGCTTTCTGACTTTTCCCACTAAACTTCACTTTCAGTATAGGAAGGAGAATAGTACAAGCTGTGAGTTACTAAAGGCAAGCCTGCAGGAGTAGAATCTTTCAACATCCTTCAAACATCAACTTCCTTTCTGTACATATTTTTTAAAGGGAAAAAAAGACCAAACCTGAGTGAAAAGTAAACATATTGTTAAAGATTATCTTTAGGTAGTCACAAAAGAGAGGCAACTAAACATTATATTCTGAAAACTCTGGGATTATGAAATCCCATGACTCAGGTAAAGGAAGAATAATACTGGGTTTCAGTAGACGTGACAATCAGAAAATCCTATGGAACCTATTCAAGGTAGAGGAATTCCAGTGACTGGCCCTATGAAATTAAGTTATCTACAAATCCCAAATTTGTGTGGGTCTTCATTTGGGGCCATACTAGAGATGCCTCAAACTGGGGTTTTGGCGAGCTCCTAGCCCAAACAGAATTTTCTTTTTTTCCTTTTTTTTTTCCCCTTTAGTGTAGTCTTTTTCTGCCTCCTTGCCCTTTTAGTTTCTGAATACCTTGACACATTTCTCCTTGTTTTACTAGCTAAATACAGGTTTTTCATAGATTCCCTCCCCCTATTCCCACCCAAATACTTAGCTTCCCTTCTGAGACTAGATTCTATAAAACATCATCCTTGCCAGCAAAAGTAGATATCATATTTCTCACTAATGGCTATTTTGAAGTTTTTTCCCCCCTTGGTGTTAAAGTATTTGCTTGTAGAGAAACAGCAGAGAAACATTGTAAACTAAAATCATCTTGTGAAAATAAAATAATATTGAATAATATTGAATCCCTGATTAGAGGAGGTCCAGTATAAAGATAGGAAAAATATAGGTATTCACTTAAAGAGAAAGTAGGAGACAAGTTGAATGTTGGAAGTAAGTTCTCCACACTTGGACATTGTTTCAGTACATTAGGATTCTGTAAGATTTGAAGGTACAGCTTAATGATTTGCATGTGGCTGATAACTTGGAGCTACATCTTCCAGGAAGAGTAACAGAATTAGTTGTACAACCTTTTAAGTAGAACAGTAAGTAGCAAGTCACTCTATTCCTTGTTTCAAAAATCACTTGGGTTCTGGTATGGCTATGATTGTAGGTCTGTTCTATGGTGGCCATGAAAACTTTTAACTAAATTAGATTGATCTTACTTTAGAATTGGCCTATACTGAAAATTGACATTGGGATAATCTCAAGGTTGGGTTAGGATCACTGAAATTGCTGTGAACTGAATAGGTTCACCTAAAGCTTACCTCAGCCTGGACCTTATTCTCCGGGCCTGGGCCTAGACCCAAACCCAAACCTATCCTCTGAGAATGGACGGTCTTTTTATTTTCTCTTTGTTTTATATTCCCTTTGTTTTCTTAATCTGTACATTTTTAGTTTTTGAAAAAGAGCTTATTATATTATAGAGGAACAGAGAAACTGATTACCGCCTTTAGGAAAGTAGATTTAGGCGATCTTTTCAGCTCTAGCTCAGCCCCTTAATTATTAGAAATAATATGATGTAATTCATTCAGGGAATATTTATTTGGGGCGGACTTTGTAATAGGCATTGTACTTTATATGCTGGAGGTGCAAGCATGAAGGAGAGAGAGCTCCTTCTGTCTAGGAACTCACAATCTAGCAGAGCAGACACCTACACATAATTTCAAAACAATATGATAAATTCTATGATAGAAATAAGACTAAACTGTTGTGGGAACATTGACTGGGAAAGGCCAGAGAGACATTTAAGCCTAGACTTAAAGGGTAAAGGTAGGCCCAGCTGATGTGGCTCAGTGGTTGAGCGTTGACCCATGTACCAAGAGGTCACCGGTTCAATTCCCAGTCAGGGCACATGCCCAGATTGTGGGCCAAGTCCCCAGTGAGGGGCATGCAGGAGGCAGCCAGTCGATGTTTTCTCTCATTGATATTTCTCTCTCTCTCTCCCCCTCCCTTCTTCTTTAAAATCAATAAAGGAAAAAATAAAAATAAAAATAAATAAAGAAAAGGATAAAGGTAGAAGAGAAGGCATTCCAGGCAATGGAAGTATGCACAAATTGAGACGCTTGAGAACATAACCATTATTAAGAAGGTATGAGCCCTGGCCAGTTTGGCTCAGCGGTTAGAGCGTCAGCCTGCGGACCAGAGAGGCCCGGGTTTGGTTCCCGCTAAGGGCACGTACCTCGGTTGCAGTTTGTCCCCGGCCCCAGTTGGGGTCATGTGGGTGGCAACTACTCGATGTCTCTCTCTCACATTGATGTTTCTCTCTCTCTCTCTTCCTCCCTCTCTCCTTCCCGCTCTATCTGAAGATAAATGCAAAAATTTCCTTGGGTGAGGATTAAAAAAAAAAAGAAGATATGAGAGTTTCTGAGCAGCTCTGGTGTAAAGGTGTGTTTGGAAGACAACAGGAGATTGAATCCAGAAGATATTTGGGGTCATAGGTCAGGCCTGGAGTTAGAGATCTGTTAGACTATAGCACAGAATTTGTTAGTTGAATTTTTATCAGATGTCCTGGGAAGGGCTATGGATATAAATTTGGGGATGCTGTGTGAATAGCCACTATATGAATCATGATCAGGAAGGAAGATAGGAAAAGAAGGAAAATCAAGGGAGGTTATAGACATGTGAGGAGTTGGAAAATGGAGTGGTCATGCCTTTTGTAAATTTATCAAATGTTTATTGAGTACCTACTGTATGCTAGGCACTATGCTAGGAAGAGGGGTTAAAATGGTAAATAAGATGGAAATTGTCCATACCCTCATGATACCTAGATTCTACTAGGGGATGCAGCAAGTAAGAGCTGTGATAGGAGAAGCATAGTATGTTTGGGGGGTACATAGATGGGTTACTTGACTCAGTCTTGGAGGGTCAGGAAAGATTTCCTAGAAGAAGCAGGTTTGCTGTGACCTTAATGATGAGTAGGGGTTAGCCATGTGAGCAGAGAGAGAAGTTTAAACTGCTTTAGATAGAGGTAATGTTTTTGGAGGAGGCAAGAGTTAGGAGCTTGTCCATCCTGGAGCTTGGGCTGTGGTAGGCAGTTGTGAGATGAGCTGGAGAGGTAAACAGAGGCCATATAAGGAAAGGCTTTCTTGGTAAACCATGCTAAGAAATTTGAACTTTACCCTCAGGACAATCATTTAAGTGTTGTAAACACGTTTTATTATAGAACATTTCAAACATACATAAAAGGGGATAGTAAAATGAATTCCTGTTATCCAGCTTACATATTATCAACATATGATCAATCTTGCTTTATTGATACTCCCATCAATTCCTTCATTCCTCAGTGGATTATTTAAAAGCAGATCCCAGATACCATATCCTTTTATTTGTGAATATTTCAGTATGTATTGCTAAAAATTAAGGTCTCTCTTTTTAAAAATGTTATTACAATGCCATTATTACAATTTAATATTAATCATAATAATTAATATTATCAAATATCCAGTCAGTGTTCAATTCCTTGATTATCTCAAACATCTCTCTCTCACCAGTTGGTTTATTTGAGTCAGGTTTCCAAACAAGATCCACACATGTAATTGGGTCTCTCTTATTTATTAAAAAAATTTTTTTTCTTTATTGATTTTTACAGAGAGCGGAAGGGAGAGGGAGAGAGAAATAGAAAACATCGATGAGAGAGAGCATCGATTGGCCGCCTCCTGCATGCCCCCAACTGGGGATCGGGCCCACAACCTGGGCATGTGCCCTGATGGGGAATTGAACCGGCAATCTCTTGGTGTATGGGTCACGCTCAGCCACTGAGCTACACCGGCTGGGCTAATTGGGTCTCTTTTAATATGTAAGGTCCTCCTTCGCTCTTTTTTTCTTTGCCATTTATTTGTTGAAGAAATCAGATAATTTGTTCTGTAGGATTGTCCACATTCCACATTTTGTTGATAGCATCTTTGTGGTATGTTTAAACATGTTGTTTTGTCCTCTGTATTTCCTAGAGCTAGAAGCTTAATCAAATTGTTTTTTGTTTTTTTTCTTTTGGGAAAGAATACTTTGTAGATGGAACATATTATATCAAGTGGCACATTATGTCTGGTTGTTGTCTCTCTGGTTTTAAAATTGATTAACAAGTTCAGATGAAATCTATATTCTTTAAATACTGTCGTTACAGAGACATAATCTGGAGATCATATTTATAGACCTTAGTGATTGACTGGATGTGAGTGAAAGGGGAGGAAGAGTCTGATGAAATCCAGGTTTTAGGCTTTACCTGGATGATTGCTGATAGGGAAGATAGAAAGAACAGGTTGGAGGAGAGAGGTGATTGCTTTGGGTCATGTTGAAATTGATGAAAAGATGTCATGTGGTCTGGAATTTAGGAAAATATCTGGGTTATAGGCAGTACTAGCTTTACATATTTGGAGAGTTGAGCAGTGAGAATAATAGAGACCTTTGGGTAGGGTGCTAAGAAACATCATTGGATTAGTTATCTGTGGCTTTGTAACAAATTACCTCAAAACTTAGCAACTTAAAACAGCAAACATTTATTATTCTCATAGTTTTAGTGGCTCTGAACTTTGGCCTATGGGCTGATGCTCTAACCGCTGAGCAAAACTATCCAGGGCAGTGGTTCCAAACTTCGGAGTGACTTAAGTGGGTCTGCTTCACGTCTCTCATGAAGTTGCAGTCAAAAGACATTGGCTGGGGTTTTAGTCGTCTGAAAGGCTTGATTTAGAGCTGGAGCATCTGCTTCCAAGATGATTCACTCTCACAGCTGTTGGCAGAAAGCCTCAGTTCATTGCTGGCTATTGGAAGGTGCCCTCAGTTCCTTACCAGCTAGCTCTGGTGACAGAGCATTGGCTTCACCCAGTGGGAGTGGAGTAATCCAAGTCAGAGCAAGGAGGAAGCCACAGTACCTTTTATGACCTAGTCTGAGAACATCACTTCTGCCTGTTTTGTTAATTAGAAATGAATTATTAAGTTCAACTCAGGCTCATGGGGATGGGAACTTTAGGCATGGGAAAGGGAATTAGACTCTACTTTTTGAAAGGAGTGTCAAAGAATTTGTGGACAGATTTTAGATCACTACAAACACATTTAAGGGATTGTCAGACAAAAAAGCCTGCAAAGAAGAGTAAAAAGGGACAGCCAGAGATAGAAGAAAAGAAAAAAATCACACACACAAAAACAGAAGAATGTGGCAATTAAGTGGGAATAGTGAGTTGCCTTAAATACTGTTGAGAGGATTGACTAGATAAAATCTTAACAATGTCTATTGGATTGGTCAATTTGGACATCATTGATGCCCTTAGTGAGAGTTGTTTCTGTGGAGCAGTGGGTGTGGAAGGCAGATTGGAGTAGTTTGACAAGTAAATAAAGGAAGTAAGAAGTAGAGAAAATAAAGACATTTGTAGGTTATTCAAGGCATTTGACTGTGAAAGAGTGAGAGGGATATGGAATTGAGGGAAACGGTTTCTAAAATAGGAGTATGCTTAAATGTTGTAGGGATGGGAAGCAAGGTCTGAGTTAAAAGTGAGGGTAGAGTTAGGATTTAAGGAATGTAGTAAAGGTTTATATCAGTGGCCTTGGGAACTGGAAAAAGGTATAACTAGGGAAATGTTAAAAGTTAATCAGGTTGGTATGAGGAACTAGTTGAAATTACAAAATATAGTTTGTTTAGTTATTTCCCCTAAATATTTAACTCTCTTTCTTGATTTGTATAATTTTTGTAACATTTTGGAGAGAAAGGTGGAAACAGTGAATTAGTAAGTTACCAGGACTACTCAAGGTATTCTTTGTAAAAAGAATCATTAGAGAAGTCATGTGTTCTTTGTGATTACATACTGACTGGAAGACTCATAATGACTTTGCATTTTAATACGTTTTTATTGATTTTTTAGAGAGAGAGGAAGGGAGAGAGAGATAGAAACATCCATGTGAGAGAGAAACATCGATTAGCTGCCTCCTGCATGCCCCAGACTGGATATCGAGTGTACAACCCGGGAATCGAACCGGGACCTCTCAGTCCATGGGACAACTCTCAATCCACTGAGCCCGGGCATGACTTTGCATTTTAAAACCACTAGTAGTCACCTGGCCAGTGTGGCTCACTGGATGTTTCTATCTCTCTTTCAAAAAAATAAAAATAAAAACATATTTAAAACCACTAGTAGTCAAAACATGTTTAAGTGTTATTTGGCAGTCCTTAGCAATGTCTAGAAGATGACCAAAAATCTGCCATCTAATTTTTGCATTTTATGATTTTGAAGAGCTTAAGTATATGTATTTCCAGCACCACTCCCATCAAACAATTAAAAGCCCCCTGGCCTGTTTGACTCAGTGATTGGAGCCTCAGCCCGAGGACCAAAGAGTGTTGAGGGCACATACTTCAGTTTCGGTTTGATCCCTGGCCCTGGTTGGGGTCCTGTGGGAGGCAACCAATCCATGTCTCTGTCTCTGTCTCCTTCTCTGTCTCTGTCCCTGTCTCTCTGTCTCTCTCTCTGTCCCTCTCTCTCCTTCTCTCTCCCTCTCTCTCCTTCTCTCTCTCCCTACCCCCACTCTATTTGAAATCAATGGAAAAATATCCTTGGGTGAGGATTAAAACAAAAACAAAAACAGTTAAAAGCAGATTTATACTTTTCTAAATAAACTGTTCATGAATATATCAAATGTGATTTTTACTAAGTTGACATGGTACATATTAATACTCTAAATGTAATAAAGTAGCTTTAGAAGTATAAAAGGAACAAAAGAAAAATTGTATCTAATCAAAATGCCCTGAAAAGAAATCAAAAACCTCCTAAAATAGTAAGTAGTATCAATGAGAAGTATGTTGAAATTATATATCTGTTGTTTCCCTTGAATACTCTATTCAAATTTGATGTTTCTCTGTACATATACTTTTGAGCTTTGAGTATATAAATCTTTTGGGCATGTAATCATTTTACGTCTTTTATAATTAGCCGTATTTCTAGTACATTCTTTATCTGTACAGCAAGCTTGTGAACTCTTTGATGGCAGTACTGAGCATTATAATCTTCAAGCTCTACAGTGTGGCACATTGTTCTCATAGTGAATGGAAGAAATGTCCAAGGTCCTTCAAACAAGGCTTAGAGATGAGAGACAGAAGGCTGTTTTGAAATTGTTGCTTACACAACCTTGTAAGTTTTGCAGAAAAAATTAATAGCAAATAGGTACATTTCCATGATTTATGTAAAACTTAATTGAGGTTATATTAGCAACAGTGGCTTTTGTTTAATCATACAGCCTGTTGAACATATCCCCTATGTGAGATCTTTTGCTTAGTGTGTTAATCAGTCAAGCAGTCAGTTCTTTTTTTTTTCATTTTTTGTTCAGATAGAGTGGGAGGGAGAGAGAGGAAGAGAGAGAGAGAGAGAAACATCGACGTGAAAGGGACACATCGAGTGGCCGCTACCCACACGACCAACCACCCACACGACCAACCAGGGCCAGAGACAAACTGCAACCGAGGCACATGCCCTTAGCGGGAACCGAACCCGGGTCTCTCTGGACCGCAGTCCGACGCTCTAACCGCTGAGCCAAACCGGCCAGGGCAAGCAGTCAGTTCTTATTTCGCTTGCTAGCAGTTCTGTTGATGGTAACTGTGGAAGGACAGAAAATAGAGTTTTTCTTAAATATGCCACTCTTATATGTGGCAATTGTCATAGGATTAGATTTTCAAATAGTTACATAATTTTAATCAAAGATAGTGATTTAGGTTAAGAATTGAATGCTTTATACTGCTTATAGAGAAAAGAAAAAAAAAGGCCAGCCCAATCAGTTGTTTTCCTATTTATTTACTTTATTGTAAAGGATTATCTTCTTAGACTAGTTAGAACTTATTTAAAAAAGAAATTCTTTAAGAAAGTAATTTCTTAGGCAGTGTTTGAATTTATAACAATTTTCCTCCTGTCTTTTGATAGTCACTTTTCCTAACCTGGGAACCAATTTTTTTTTTTTTTTAATTTATTTATTTTATTATTAATTTGTTTTTGTTACAGATGTTTTTCCTTTTTTTCCCCCCATTGACACCCTCCTCCCCCCCTCCCCTTCTCCTCGTCCCCATCCCTGTTGTCCATGTCCATTGGTTATGCACCCATGCACATAGGCTCTGTGATTCATCTCTTTCCCCCGCCTACCCCCCTCCTCTGAGGCCCGTCATCCCGTACTCCACCTCCATGTCTCTGGGTCAATTTCGTTTGGGAACCAATTTTTAACAGTTCTTTTTTCAAAAATTTGTTTTGAATTCCAAACTACAAATTTGAGCAAGGAATTTTTGGAGCATAGCCTCATTCTAAATTGGGGCCTGTAGGTTGAGTTTTAGAATTAGGACTAAGAGTCCAAAATTTCGTGGTTCTGGCTATTGTTCTTGCTAACTAGATTATTTTGTGTGTTGTACAAATTTTCTCATCTTTAAATTTTTGTAGTGCTCTTCTTGCTGTTCATCTTTTTATTATATTATTTTGGGCCCTGGCTTAGTCTTTTCCAAATAAGGAAAAACATCCCTGGGCAATATATATTTTTTTATCCTCACTCGAGGACATTCTCTCATTTTTTGTTCAGATAGAGTGGGAGGGAGAGAGAGGAAGAGAGGGAGAGAGAGAGAAACATTGACGGGAAAAGGACACATCAAGTGGCTGCCGCCCGCACAACCCAACCACGGCCAGGGACAAACCGCAACCGAGGCACGCGCCCCCAGCAGTAACTGCACCCCGGTCTCTCTGGACCGCAGGCCAACACTCCAACCGCTGAGCAAAACTGGCCAGGGCTCCCTGGGCTATTTTTGATAGAGATGTGAAGTTGAATGATAGTAATGGATTATCACCACACAGTTTGGTGGGAGAGTGCTAATATGTAGCACAAACAATCATAATTTTTTAATGAAATAACATTGATCATTATTTAGTGTTTTGGGCAGTATTTGAGAAACAACAACAGCAACAAAAAAAACAAAATCTAAATTGAGGTCAGCTTATAATACTATGCTATAAGTAATTTTCAAAATGTAAGACTTACTATTTGTATTTAATATTTAGTTTTAGAAAGGATGCTTGTTAAATTTAGCTCTTTAGTCATCATAGCTCTGCTTAATTAAACCCTGTGAAAGTGGTTCTCTCCATTGGTCTGTTGGCCTGAAATTCTCACTTGAAAATAAAATTGTCCTTTTTAAAAAAAATGGTGAAAGCCTTGGCCGGGTGGCATAGTCCGTTGTAGCATTGTCCCGTACACCAAAATGTGTACGGGACAATAACCTCAACCGGTCGGGGTACATACAAGAGGCAGCTGATGTTTCTCTCTCACATCAGTGTTGCCTCCTGCCTCCCTTCCTCTCTCTCTGAAATCAGTAAAAATCTGTATCCTTCGGTGAGGATTAAAAAATAAGTAAATAAATAAATAAGTGAAAGACCTGGAACTTTACAATGTAATAGGCCACTAGACAAAATACAAGTCCACAGTCCTTTACATGTAATTCTGGAATCCCTCAATCTCTGAATTCAAAAAGATTTTTTTCCCCTAAATTGAGTATATTATATTCTAATTTGGAAGTAAAACCTGTCTTGAACTGTGTAGTTATTTATAGTATTTTTATTTATTTATTTATTTATTTATTTATTTATTTATTTATTTATTAAAAAATCCTCACCCGAGGATACTTTTCCTCTATCTTCAGACAGAGTGGGGAGGGGGGAGAGAGAGAGAGAGAGAGAGAGACAAAGAGACAAAGATTGATATGAGAGAGACACATTGATTGGCTGCCTCCTGAACCGCAACTGAGGTACGTGCTCTTAACCGGAATCAAAGCTGAGACGTTTTGGTCTGCAGGCCGACGCTCTAACTGCTGAGCCAAACTGGCCAGGGCTTATTTATAGTCTTTATTATACTTAGTGTAAATAATATGTTGTACTACAGAAATTTTAATATTCTTGATTGTGAAATTAATAAAATGCTTGATACTCCAGACCTCCCTGCAGGTGTGAGACAATTTATGTACTTTATGTATATTACTTTTCTAAAATTTTGCATTTCAAAACACATTGACCCAAAGGTCTCAAGATAGGGATCTTGTATTTGTGATCTAGTGACCTAGGAGTTTATGTACTAGAGATAGTGCAGAGGACTGGGATACTACTCTCTGAGGCACTGCTATAAGGCTTTATAGGGTGACATTCACACTACTGAATTTAGAAGGATAGCTGATTTCACACACAGCCTTTGTGGCTCAGAAAAACTTTTAAGGAAGACTTAAAATAACCAGACTTATATTAACTGTGGTAGAAATACATGGCCTTTGTAGGTAGACCTGGATTGGAATCTTCTCTCTCCTACTTGCTGTCTGTGAGTCCATGGCCAAGTTACTTAAACTTTTCTGAACCTTTGTTTCCTCTATTATAAGATGGGTATAATAAAAGAACCTTTATCTTAAGGTGCAAGAATTAAATAAAATTGTATTTGAAACACTAGCACAGTGTATAGCATATAAGTGCTCAGTAAATGTTAACAAAAGCTAAAGTTTATTACTGTGTTTGACATAATATTTATTAAATGTACATTGTGGTCACTATTATATAAACTAATATTCCAGTTGATTAATTCATAACAAGTATAACTGTTAAGGAGACTATATACTTAGGGTATGATTAGTGTATTAGTGCTATACTCTCTGAAAGCAAGCAATAACAGGAAGCCAAATTTATAAGCAGAAGCAGATCAAAAGTTTGTTATAGATATTTAATGGCATCAGACATTGATATCAAGATGCAGTGGCTTTATATTAGAGATGTACTTATTATGAGAACTGAATAGGTCTGATCTTTTGGTCAGCAAAACGTCTATTCTGTCCTTCTGGTTCTAGTTCTGGCCTTCTTACTCTAGTTCTATTACTATAACTATTTTCCTATACTTAGTATAATTAGTCATAATTAGTATAATGACTGCTATGTTGTTCCAGCTCTTAAAGATGATCTTGAATATAGCTCTGATATATCTGTTTGTTTTTTTTAAAGGAAGGCAGCCATCTTCCCAGGATCTTGGGGAGACCCCTAATATCACTGTCACCTTGTGTACTGATTCAGTATACTTTCCTGAGGTTCTATCTATATTGTAAATAGACACTAAATCTGCTGCTCAATTGAGGCCCTTTATAATGGGCGGCCGGGGGTGGGGGGAGATGAGAGAGAGTTATCTATGATAACGTGAGGGATGAATGATAGGGAAAATTCCTCCATTATTGTGTATCTGTGACTCCTCAAAGTTTTGGTTGGCATAGCTTTCGAACAGCATGGTGACATTTTGGCTATTGAGTGCCCACAAGGCATTATCTAGTGAAGGCTCTCTGTACATCATATACTATCAGGATGGTTTAAGGAGTCCGCCCTCTCTTAAATAGAAAGGAGACTAGAAGAATGGTTGTTACAGCTGTCGTTTCCTATTTTGTAATTGTTGTAAGCAGAGTATCCATGTCCAATTCTGGCAGATACTATCTATCTATCTATCTATCTATCTATCTATCTATTCATTTATTGAGATATAATTACATCCATTAAAAAAATCACAGATTTCAAGTGTATAGTTAGATGAGTTTTGACATTTGTTTAACACCTTTGTTACCAGTATCCCAATCAAAACAGAGGGCATTGCTATCATTCTGCAAAATTCCCTCCTGACCCTTTCCTGTCCATCTCATACCCTAAAGCCAGGCTCTTGTGATTTCTCTCTTTATAGCTTAGTTTTGCCTAGCAGGTTGCCCACCTGTGTTCCATTAGTATATGGTACAAGGTGAAAGTTTATGGTCCATGGTCCACTAGCTTAGGAGTGCAACCTCACATGCTGTTGGGAATGAACTAACATGTGACTCAATACTGAAGCAGTGTTTACATTTATGTTAAAAGGAGGGAGACCACTTTTCTCTTTGTCCATATTCATTATCCACATGTCTTCTATTATCAATTTTGTAAATATTTATTCTTCACAAAAGTGTAGCAGGGCTGTTGGGTGGGGAAGGGCACAAGGATAAATTAGAAACATTGTCCTCCAAGAGAATTGATGAGGCATGCACATCCGTTATTTTCACACAAGATTGAAGTAATAACTACCTTAAGAAAGGTGAGGTGGGCTGCTGTGTGTTAAAAAGTTCAGGAGACCTCACTTTTAGCTGTGAGAGATTTAGAGTACGTTAGGTGAGACTTTTTTTTTTTTAATCCTCACCTAAGTATATCTTACTAATTTTAGAGAGGGTAAGGAGGAGGAGGGGGAGGAGAGAGAGAGAAAGAGGGAAAAGTGAAAGAGGGAAACATCAACTTGTTGTTCCACTTATTAATGCATTCATTGGTTGCTTCTTGTATGTGCTTTGACCTAAGATCCAACCTGCAACCTTGGAGTATGGGGACAACACTCTAATGAACTGAGCTACCTGGCCAGGGCCTTGCTTGATCTTTAATACAGATTTAATTTAAGCGAAGTAAAGTTAACATTCAAATAAAAATTTAATTGTCTTTATATAGCAAGTGTAGGGAGGCATTCTTCGCTTTATAAAAGGATTGTAGAATTCGTTTAAATGACAAACTAATCTTCCCTAATGAGTTTTGAATATGTTTGTATAGAACTTTTCCAGATGTAGTTGCTTTGTGAATTAGAGTAAATCCATAGTTATAGTTCCAATTAAACTGAATTTCATGATGACACTATATACCAGCACCAAGATAGATTTTGTGAGTCAATTTGTTAACTTAAGATACTTTTGAGTACTTTGTATATGCTAGAAATATACTGACCTAATCTTTAAGAGTTTATTGTCATGTTGGAAATACAATTAAGCAGTTATAATTAAGACACAATTAAGTGGTTACTTTGGTGCTAAGTTTCTTTTGATTTAGTGCTTATATGCCATTATTAGAGATGATTTTTGCTGTCTAATTGTTTTTTTGGTGGTTTTTAAATTTTTAATCCTCACCTGAGGATATTTTTCTGTTTATCTTCAGATAGAATGGGAGGGAGAGAAAGGGAGAGAGAGAGAAACATTAACGTGAGAGGAACACATTGAATGGTTGCCTCTTGCACGACCCCGACCAGGGCCGGGGACGAGCCACAACTGAGGTACGTGCCCTTGGCCTGAATCGAATCTGCCACTCATTGGTCCGCGGGCCGACGCTCTAGTGCTGAGTCAAACCGGCCAGGGCTTTTGATGGTATTTTTAAATGCAATTGTAAAAACTTATTTAAAGGAGGTGGAAAGGTATTAGAAATGGGGAAAAAGTTTCCTGTTTCACTCAGATTGTTAAATAGCCTTAATTGGGAATGAATGGCGTGTTTTTGAGTGAATTATGTTTGTTGAATGAGTGGGATGCCTAGGAAAGGAGATGGGGGCTATTCATTCAGCAGACATTTATCTAATATCTTCCAAGTTTCAGCCATTAATTAGGTTCTGGAAGATAGCGTGACAATAACAGTCATACAAAATTAATTAAACCCACTGTCTGACAAGGAAAATAGACATACAAATAACTATAATACAATAGAATAACTAGTACAGTAGCAACATCCATAAATTGAGAAGAATGTAGTAAATTGTACCTGGGCATAGGCACTAGATTGAGAAAGGGTCCACTGAGGAAGTATATGAGCATGACTGACGGAAAATATGTTTTTGTTTTATTTTGTTGCTTATTTGTTTTTTGTAGGGCCTATGTATTATTATTATTATTATTATCCACACCTGAGGACATTTTTCCATTTTTTGTTCAGATAGAATGGGAGGGAAAGAGAGGAAGAGAGAGAGAGAAACATCGATGTGAAAGGGACACATTGAGTGGCTGCCTCCCGCACGACCAACCAGGGCCAGGGACAAACTGCAACCAAGGTACGTGCCCTTAGCGGGAACTGAACCCGGTCTCTCTGGACCACAGGCCGACGCTCTAACCGCTGAGCCAAACCGGCCAGGGCGGGACTATGTATTATTACTAAGGCAGATTGGTGTGTGTATGTATGCATGTATGTATGTAGTGTGTGTAGTATGTGTAGAGGGGATTGAGGTAATGATAGGAAAGTATGTCCTGTTGGGAATAGCGTTAGCTTAGGTTTAGAGAAAATGAGTGCAGATCTTTGTTTGCTGTATTTAAGGTAGAAGCAAGGACGTAGGGTAAACTTTGTGCCTCTTATATGCTAGGTGCTGTGCTAAGTGATTTACTTGTATTGACTCAGTACTTGCAATGATCCTATGTGAGTGATATCTCAGTTTTATAAATGAGGACACTGTAGCTCAGGGAACTTAAGTGACTTGGCCAAGGTCACACTGCTAGTAATTTACAGGAGTGCAATTCAAATTCTTACCTCTCTCACATCACAGTGTGTGTTATTTCATTAAATTATACTGTTTATAGGATAAGTTACATATATCTGGGTGTACTTTTTTTAGTACTTTCTTCAAGCAATTGTACTCCCTTAAAATTTTTTATTTTTTATTTTTATTTTTTTTTAATCCTCACCCGAGGATACTTTTGCATTCATCTTCAGATAGAGCAGGAGGGAGAGAGAGAGAAACATCGATGTGAGAGAGACACATCGAGTGGTTTCCACCCATATGCCCCCAACCAGGGCCGGGGGACAAACTGCAACCAAGGTATGTGCCCTTAGCAGGAACCCAACCTGGTCTCTCTGGACCGTGGGCCGACGCTCTAACCACTGAGCTAAACTGGCCAGGGCTAAAATTTTGTTTTAAACATATACTTGGGGGTATTGAAAATTTTTTGCACGTTTAAAATGAGAGATTTCACATGAGTATGAAGCCTAAATGGAGACTATTTTGATTTCTTCTTAATTTAAATTACTTTGAAATGTATGTAACCATCCCTTCAGAAGATATTTTTTATGTGGTATGCTGAAGTTCATCTAAAGTAATTGAATATAGCCAGAGTGTGACAATTAAGAGGCCCTACTAGACTGTTTTAACTCCTTTGTGAAAAGCAATTATACATTGAGTAGACTTAAGACTGACACTCAGCTCAGTAGTTCTCAGTGTCCTTAAAATAACCTTTCCCTAAATATTTAAGAAATGGACAGAACGGGCAGACCACTCTATGAATCAAGATTATGTACTCTTCTCATGAGAATGCAGGTCATTGTTGTCATCATGCCATTCTGACTTGGGGACTTAAACAATTTTTTTTTGTTAAACTAGTTTCCAAATACTTACTTCACAGCCAATTTCAAATCCCATGTTACAATGCAATTTTTGCATGCTTCTGTAATTCTCAGATGAAAGAAGAAATTCTCCCCCTTTGCCCTCCAGGATGATAGAACAGAAGGCTTATTTAAAAATAAAACTCTTGCCTGGTCGATATCGCTCAGTGGTTGAGCGTTGACCCATGTACCAAGAGGTCATCGGTTCAATTCCTGGTCAGGGCACATGCCCAGGTTGTGGGCCAAATCCCCAGTGGGGGGCATGCAGGAGGCAGCCAATCGATGTTCTCTCTCATTGATGTTTCTATCTCTCTCTCCCTTCCTCTCTCTCTAAAAATCAATAAAGAAGAAAAATAAATAAAATTCTTGCCCTGGCCGGTTTGGCTCAGCAGCAGAGCATCCACCCACTGACCAATGAGTCTCGGGTTTCATTCCAGTCAAGGGCACGTTCATCCCCAGCCCTGGTCGGAGGCAACCAGTCGATGTGTCCCTCTCATGTAGTTGTTTCTGTCTCTCTCCCTTTCTCTCCCTCCCACTCTATCTGAAGATAAAAAGAAAAATATCCTCAGGTAAGTATTAAATAAATAAATAAAACTTTTAGCATCTTTCAGTGATTATTGACCTGTATACAAGGAAGTTTAAAGCTGCTTGAGGTTGAAATCACATTTTATGTTTAATTGTTATTTAATGATGTTTCATTGATAACTTCCTCATGAACTTCAGAGATTATAATCACAAAATGTTACTTGTATCTAAGGTGAAGTTTGTTGTTTACTTTTAAATAGTATATAGATAATAATATGATTTGTACTTTTTGTTAGTCTGCTGGGCTTTTTTCCTTTTTCCTAAAGTGGTCATTGGGAGTGTGTCTAGGTATGGTGCTAGTGGTAGATGGGTTTGTAGTGACAGAGATGGTATGCATCTTAATTGGTACAAGTATCCTTCACATTAACCCAGTGTGAGAAAGGTACATTTCAGAGTAGTCTGTGAAATTAATTTTGGCAAGGTAAATTTAAAATGGTTATCTGCACTTATCTATATACTTTCTATCATTCATTCATTCAACAAATATTTTTTGAGTCTTTACTGTGTACTATGTTGTTATTCTCCTAGAATATATAGTTTAAGAATTAGATGAGTTTATATTTTTATTTTTATTTATTTTTTTTTATCCTCACCCGAGGACATTTTTTCATTTTTTGTTCAGATAGAGTGGGAGGGAGAGAGAGGAAGAGAGAGAGAGAGAAACATCGACATGAAAGGGACACATCGAATGGCTGCCACCCGCACGACCAACCAGGGCCGGGGACAAACTGCAACCAAAGTACATGCCCCTAGCGGGAACCGAACCCGGGTCTCTCTGGACCGCAGGCCGACGCTCTAACCGCTGAGCCAAACTGGCCAGGGCTAGATGAGTTTTTAAATATTCATTTTTATTAATTTTATCCTGAATGCACATGCAAAGTATTTTGGATCAGAGACAGATTTCATAATAAATGTATTGGGCTGCTTCTGCACTAGCCCTTACCTAGTAGGACAACACCATAAGAACCAGGTCAGTTGTCCTACAGGTGCGGGATGAGGAAAAATGATATTTCTCTGCTTTTAAGGGAAAGAGGCAGTTGTTCCCCTCACCTCTGAAAGGATTTCCTTAGAAAGATAATAAGCCTGAATCCTTACTCCAACCCTTTGGGATTTAGAAAATCTCTCTTGGAGTCAGATAGCCTCCTGGGTCTCTGCTTTTACAACCTAGAGACCTTTCCAAGTTCTGGGGCTTCATTTTGGGGGATGGGGTAGGGACATATAAATACCTAGGAAGAGAGATATTCCCCTCTTCTTGTTACCTTGGAGGCTTAGCCTAGGGACTATTCCAGTCTGTAACCTTTTGGCCTTCTCTGGGAAATAAAAGAGGTTTTTATTATTCTTTCATGTTGGGGAAAACAACAAATCTAATCCTTATGGTATGTGGAAATGTTGGAGGACTGTTGAAAATCCAGGGAAGCTTCCCCACTCCCTTAAAGTACTATAAAGGAAAAGGGTGTTATAAGAGAATATTATGCAGGTGGTGGGATTGGTGGGTTTCTAGTCTAGGGGTTCATATAAAGCTTCCCTTCCTGAGGAAAGGGAGAGGTGAGTAGGAATTAGCCAGTTAAGGAAGTGAAGGTAGATGAGGAGAGGCACTTCAGTCAATGGGAGCAATCCATGTAAAAGTCCTAAGGCCATAGGTGATTTGGCTGGTTCAGGGAAGGAAAGGCTAGTGCACAGGGATGATGGGGACTTTAGAGGTATGCTGGAGCCAGGCTATGCAGGGTCTCTATAGAGGGTAAATTAAGAAATTTGGTTTTTATCCTAAGAGCAATGTAGAGCCATTGAACTAGGTTGATTTTTTTTTATTTTTTTATCCTCACCCGAGGACATTTTTTTCATTTTTTGTTCAGATAGAGTGGGAGGGAGAGAGAGGAAGAGAGAGAGAGAGAGAAACATCGATATGAAAGGGACACATCAAGTGGCTGCCACCCGCACGACCAACCAGGGCCGGGGACAAACTGCAACTGAAGTACATGCCCTTAGCGGGAACCGAACCCGGGTCTCTCTGGACCGCAGGCCGACGCTCTAACCGCTGAGCCAAACCGGCCAGGGCTAGGTTGATTTTTTGTTTTGTCTTTTTGTTAATTCTCACCCGAGGATATTTTTTTCCATTGATTTTTAGAGAGAGTAGAAGGGAGAGAGTGAGTGGGGGGTGGGGGTTGGGAGAGAGAGAAAAAAAAAAATCAATGTGAGAGATACATCATTGTTTGCCTCCTTCACAACCCCAACTGGGGCTGGAGATCTACTGCAACCCAGGTACATGCCCTTGACTGGAATTGAACCCATGACTCTTTGGTCCGAAGGCTGACTCTCTAATCCACCCACTGAAACAAATGGGCCAGCACTTGTTTTGTTTTTTTAGTCAAGGAAGTGACCTCAGATTTATGTTTTGAAAAGACTCCTCTGGTTACTATGGAGAAAGATTGGAGGAGAGCAGTGGATGGAGAGCGGATGATGCAGCATAGGAGAGGGGTTGTAGAGGTCTGGAACTGAGTGGTGATAGTGGAGTTAAATGGAAGTATTTGAGAGATTTAGGAGACAAAAATGAGGGGACTTTGGATGGAAGAGAGATAGGAGCTGAGAGAGAAAATCATGAGTTAGCTTTAGACATGTTGAGTTTGAAATGCTCATGAGAAAACCAAGTGGAAATGTGTTGTTGAAGGAGAGTGTGCCTGGTGGGAGAGTGGAGAAAATTTGAAATAGCCCGTGCTGAGAATGGGAGACCAAGCCTACTAATGAATCATTTCCTGCTATTCCTTCTGCCTGGAACTTTCCCCTAAAATTCTTCACTTGGCTGGTTCCTCTAATTCAAATCTCAGCTCAGATGTCAATTCCTCAGAGTCTTCCAAAGTCATCTAAGTTAAAGTAGAACCCTTCTTCCCCCAACAACTTTCTGATTATCACCCTACTTAACTTTCTTTTTAACACTGTCACCAGATGAAATTGTTTTGTCAATTTGGTTTTCTTAGAAGTATATATATTCAAATCCTTTGCCCATTTTAAAATTGGGTTATTTATCTTTATTGTTGAGCTGTAAGAGTTTTTTATATATTCTTTACCAGATACATGATTTGCAAATATCTACTTCCATTCCATAATTTATCTTTTCACTTTCTTGATACTGTCCTTTAAAACAAATGTTTTTAAGCTTGATAATGTTTATTTTATTTACAGTTGGCCCTTGAACAACATGGGGATTAGGGGTGCCAAGCCTCCTGCAGTCAAAATCCCCATATAACTTAAGTTGGCCTTCCATATATGTAGATTCCTAACTGATGATCGAAAGTGCAGCTGACCTTTGAACAATATGGGTTTGCGTGTATAAGTGGACTCTCACAGTTCAAACCTCTGCTGTTCAAGGGTCAACTGTATTTTTAGTTTGCTTGTACTTTTGGTGTCATAGCTCAGCAAGCATTGCCTAATTCAAGATCACAAAGATTTATACTTGTGTTTTCTTTTAAGAGTTTAATAGTTTTCGTTTATTATTAGTAGTTTAATGGATTTATATGATGTAGGATAGGGGCCCAACTTCATTCTCTTTATATAGGTATATCCAGTTGTGTCAGCTCCCTTTGTTGGAAAGACTATTCTAATGGTCTTGGCAACCTTGTCAAAATCAATTGACCAAAACTGTATGAGTTTATTTCTAGACTTCTAATTCTATTCCATTGATTTAATTCAGCAATTTTTAACCTTTTTCATATCATGGCACACATAATTACTAAAATTCTGCGACATACCAAAAATATATTATATTTTTTGCCAATCTGACAAAATAAATAGGTATGATTTTGATTCATTCATACCGGATGGCTACTGTTGTGTTGGCTGTTATCATTTTTTATTTGACAGTCTAAGGGAAAAGAGGTCAGTGCTTCTGACTAAATAGTGAGGTATTGCATGTTTTTAAAGTTCTTGTGACATACCAGTGTGCCTCTTACTGGTTGAAAATTGCTGGTTTATGTTCATAGAATGTACTGCAGTCAAATGACAAGGATAAGGCAGACCTTTATGTACAGACCTGCAACTATCCCCCAAGCAATATTGTATTATTTTTCCAGCTTTATTGAGATATAACTGACATGTAACATTGTAGAAGTTTAAGGTATAATGTAATGATTTGACATACATGTACATATTGTGAAATGATTACCACAAGGTTGGTTAACACATCCATCATCTCACATAGTTATCTTGTATGTGTGTGTGTGTGTGTGTTGAGAACTTTTAATATCTACTTTCTTAGCAAATTTCCAAGTACAGTATTGTTAACTGTAGTCACTGTGGTACAGTAAATCCCTAGAACTTAGTTATTTTATAGCTGGAAGTTTGCCTGTGGCTTAGTACTTTGACGAGATTGGGCGTGTTCAGGGTGGTATGACCCTAGACCTTAGTACTTTGAATGTAGGACATCTATGGTTTAAAGTGAGACAGTTCTTTAAAACATAACTCCATGATGACTTCTTTTACTTCTTTCTTACATAGGGGAGTACAGAATAGTACCAGTTGTTGCCCTGGCCAGTTTGGCTCAGTGGTTAGAGCATCGGCCCATGGACTGAAGAGTTGTGGGTTCGATTCTGGTCAAGAGCACGTACTTTGGTTGCGGTTCGGTCCTCGGCCCTGGTCCGGGTCGTGCGGGAGGCAACCAATTGATGTGTCTCTCTCACATCAATGTTCCTCTCTCTCTCTCTCTCTCTCGCTCTCTCTCTCTCTCTCTCTCTCCCCCCCTTCCACTCTGTCTGAAAAAATAAAAATGGAAAAATATCCTCGGGTGAGGATTAAAAAAAAAAAAAGAAAAGTACCAGTTGTTGAGGTATTAAATATTTAGAAAACTTTGATTATTTAAGATTTCATTTTATTTCATTACACACCACTAATTTATTTTTAGGACTATTTACTGAATGTTACTCTAGGGCTTATTGTGCAGAACATAACTTTTTCTTGGTTCAGTCTAGTAGGAGAGACAAAGAGTAAGCAACGTTTCATCAGTAAATATTTTTTGAGCACCTAATATATTGCAGACACTGTTCTGAAGCATAAGCCAGATATAATTCCTACCCCTTAAGGAAGGTGCAGTCTTAATGGGTGAGTCAGACAAGTTAGCCATTATAGCACAGGGTGGTGCAGGCCACAACAGGGGAACACACATAAGACTCTGGGAGCTCAGGGATGGGAATCCAAACCAGATAGAGGTAAGGCACGTACATGATCAGTGACATTAAGGCAGAAAATCAGGGTCAAGGATAGTCCAAGCTGAAGAACTATTGGATGAAAAGTCTCAGCGGCAAATAAATGTGACTCATTTGGGAAACTGCAGAGAGATAAAGCTAAAGTAATGTTTCTCAAAATGTGGTCCTCTGTCTGCCTGAGTCAGAATCATTTGAGAGTGATTCTTTTTTGTTTTTTATTTTGTTAATCCTCACCCAAGGATATTTTTCCATTGATTTTTTTAGATAGAGTGGAAGGGAGGGAGGGGAAGAGAGAGGGAGAGAGAAATACTGATGTGAGAGAGACACATCTCTCTCCCGAGATGTGTTGGTTGCCTCCCGAACGACCAGGGATTAAACCTGCAACCCAGGTACGTACCTTGACCAGAATGGAACCTTTGATCCTTTGGTCCTCGAGCCTTCACTCTAATCACTGAGCCAAACCGGTCAGGACCTGGGAGTGATTCTTAAACCCCCAGGTGATTCTTAGCCTTGCAAATGATGCTCAAATTCACTAAAATATGAGAAACACTGGTCTAGTTAAGAGGCATGATGGAAGAGTGAAAATTACAGTGTAATATATGCTACATTAAAGGTATACTTAAAATTCTATGATTAGATTTGTTTGTATAGACTGTAAAACATTTTCATTTTAAACTTGGTAATTCCTATCCCTAAGTGATTTGTGGGGAAGAGGGATGAGAAGAAAGGAGGGATATTACTATAAATTTTGTCTCTTAATCCCTAGATGATTCTAAAAACAATCAGTTAATCTTTTATTCATTGAATGTTTTTGTTTTTCTTTTAGTCCAAGGACAAAATGATGAGAGGCTCTCGCCGAGGATGTGTTAGACTCAGAGTGAGTATTCATTTTTATGAAAATTAATTTTGACAGAAAGAAAAAAATATTTTGACAGTATCATGGAAGTCTAAATTTAGTTTAGCTTTGTTAGGCAGGCAACTAAGGCTCAGAGAGAAAAAATGATTTCTCCAGGATAACTGCTAGTCAGTGCCAGAACCAGAGCTAAACTCTTTTGGCTCATGATTTAATGTTATATCCATGACTTAAAGTAGCTACTGATTTTCTTTTGTTTAACCTCTGTTTTATAATCAGGGACAGAGGCTGGAAAATGAGTTGTAGTGTTGGTGGTAGAGCAAATAGTAGAAAAAACTCTGACAAATTCCTACTTTTAGCTTCTTTGTTCTTTCTGTTCAATATTATTTAATAATGGTCAATGTAGCAGCAATGTCCAGAAGAAATATAAAGTGAGCCACATATATACTTGAAAATTTTTACAATAGCTACATTTAAAAAGTAGAAAAAAAGAGGTGAAATTAATTTTAATAATATATTTCACTTAGGCCAATATCCAGAATATTATTTCAACATGTAATCAGTAAAAAAAAAATTATTGAGATACTTTACATTCTTGTCTAAATACTAAGGCTTCCAAATCCAGTGTGTCTTAACACTTATGGCACATCTCAGTTCAGGCAAGCTGCACTTCAGGTGCCCAGTAGCCACCTGTGGCTAGTGGCTACCTTATTGGACAGTGCAGGCCTATAGCTTCATGCTGCTTTTAATTACTTGTTCAGTTCCCACCATTGTCAAAATAGCTAAAGGCAAGAAATAATGCAGAATTGAGGATACAGTTTCTAGTATTCCATTGCATCTAAAAAAGGGCCACCTCTATCATAACTAGGTAAATCAGCTTCTAGTAGCCTTTTCTTCTTCAGGCTCCTGTTGCTTTCTTTTTGCCATCTTTTTTCTGCACCCTTATGTTTGAAGATGTGACTATATTATTGCCTTTATTAGCATTAGTTAATTGGTAGAAATAACTCTGAGAAAGAAACCAAATTCTAATGGACAAATTTTGGCACTAAGATAAGAATAAGTATGGTGAAGTTGCAGGATGGGAATGAGACAGGCTTATTTTAAGCAGATGATGGTGTATATGTGATAATGTAAAGATTTTTAAAAGAATGTTTACTTTTTTTTTCTTTCCTTTTGTTTTCTTGATGTAATTGCTTTTCTAAGCACTTGCTATTGACCTCAGTCACCACTCAGTCTGGTATTAACTGCTTTCTTGGCTTCAGATAGGCTCAATAGTGAGACTTTGGCAGAGCTGTATTGAGACAGCTCTTCAGTTGAATTAAATCTGGACTTGGGCCACTATCTCATTGCTACTTTTAATGCAGTATTTTTTTCTTTTAAATTTAGCTTAATTAATTATTAACCCCTGTGACTACCACCCAGGTTAAGAAACACAATTTTGCCAGCTACCCTGGAAGCCTCTCTATGTGTCCCCATTCAAATTACAGCAAGCTCCCTGTCTCCTAAAGTCACCACTATTCTATTCTAGTAGTCATGTCTTGGATTTGAATTCCTAAATTCTGTATTTTTATCTTGCTCGTTAAAAATAAAACTTGATATCTTCTGTTTCTAGTTTCTCTATTGAAGAACCCAGACCTTTTGACTTGTAGGAGTTTTCCATAGTTTAGATTTTACTGATTGCAATTCAGCATCTTCCTCTGACTCTGCTTTCCCAGTAAATTAGCAGTGGGATGCAGAGACTGGATCAGACCCAGGTTTGATCCTTTTGGCAAGACTATAGGTGGTGGTGTGTTCTTTCATCAAGAGGCAAATAATGTCTGTTTTTTTATCTTTATTGATATTAACAGCTATTGATGCTCAGCACCTAGATTAATTATCTTATTTGGGGGTTGCAAAATTATGATATCTTATTATTTGTTTTAATTTTTATTAGAGATAATTATATAAGGAGACACTTTATCTATTATTTGGTTGCCCAGTGGTACAGTTCAGATAGATAGGATAAAAGCTTGATTATTTCCTTTTACTTACCCAATTTTCAAGATAATGAATCGATTTAAAACAACACTGATTTATATATACAGGGTGGGGCAAAAGTACATCTACAGTTGTGAATATGTGAAACACAGAGTTTATTCCTTTTTTTAAAATTTATTCCTCACCCGAGGATACTTTTCTATTTATTATCAGATAGAGTGCGGGGTGGGGAGGAGGGAGAGAGAGACAAAGAGAAACATCAACGTGCTAGAGCCACATCGACTGGTTGCCTCCCGCATGACCAGACCAGGGCCACGGATGAACTGCAACTGAGGTACGTGCCCTTGACTGAAATCGAACCCACAACTCATTGGTCTGCGGGCTGAGGCTCTAACTGCTGAGCCAAACCGGCCAGGGCCAGAATTTATTCTTATATTATTATTTATTAATTATTGTATTATTTTTCATATGAACAACTGTAAACCTACTTGGCCCCATTCTGTATATATCCAAAAGAATTGAATGTAGACTCAAACAGGTATTTCCATACCCATGTTCATAGAAGCATTACTCACAATAGCCTAGAGGTGGAAGCACTTACTGTCCATTTGATGAATGAATAGATAAACAAAATGTGGTATATACATATAATGCAATATTATTTAATCTCAAAAAGGAAGAAAATTCTGACACATAGATGTACTTAAGAACATCATGCTGAGTGAAATAAGCCCATCATTAAAAGACAGATACTAGCCCTGGCTGGTTTGGTTCAGCAGTTAGAGCGTCGGCCTGCGGTACAGAGAGACCCGGGTTCGGTTCCCGCTAAGTGCATGTACCCCGGTTGCAGTTTGTCCCCGGCCCTGGTTGGTCGTGCGGGTGGCAGCCACTCGATGTGTCCCTTTCACGTCGATGTTTCTCTCTCTCTCTCTCTCTTCCTCTCCCTCCCTCCCACTCTATCTGAGCAAAAAATGAAAAAATGTCCTCAGATGAGGATAAAAATAAATAAATAAATAATAAAAACACTTAAAAAAAAAAAAGACAGGTACTATATGATTTTACTTATATGAGGCACTTAGAGTAGTCAAATTCATGAAGACAGAAAGTGGTTGGGGGCAGAGGATTAGGGGAGTTCTTGTTTAATGGGAACAGAGGTTCAGTTTGGGAAGATGAAAAAGTCCTGGAGATATCCCTGAATGGTTTGGCTCAGCGGTTAGAGCATCGGCCTTTGAACCAAAGGGTCTTGGGTTCGATTCCGGTCAAGGGATGTACCTGGGTTGTGGGTTTGATCCCTGGCCCTAGTTGGGGTCATGCTGGCAGCAGCCAATTGATGTGTGTCACATTGATGTTTCTCTCTCCCTCCCTTCCACTCTTTCTTAAAAACAAACAATAACAAAATCAATGGGAAAATATTCTCAGGTGAGGATTAACAAAAAAGTCCTGGAGATAAATGGTCATATACAATGTGAATGTACTTAATGGTAGTAAATTTACATTATGTGTATTTTATCACATTTTGAAAACCTGCACTCATTTATTATCTCACAGTTCTGTAGATCAGGCATCTAAGAAGGGTTCTCTGCTTAAAGTCTCACAAAGCTGAAATCAAGGTATTGACCAGCCTGGGTTCTCAGGAAGAATCCAAGGGAGAATCTGCTTCCAAGGTCATTCAGGTTATTGGCAGAATTCAGTTCCTTGTTGTAGAAATGAGGTCCTTGTTTTCTTGCTGACTGTCAGCTGAGATCTGCTCTTAACTTTTGGAGGCTGCACATACTCCTTGTCATGCGGCCCTTCTATCCTCAAGTCCGCATGCCACATCGAATCCTTCTAGTGTTTTGAATCTCTCTGGGTTCCCATTCTGCTACCAGCTGTAGAAAACACTCTTTATTTAAAAGTCCTCATGTGATATGGAGAAAAGGAAACCCTTGTGCACTGGTGGTGGGAATGCAGATTGGTACAGCCACTGTGAAAAACAGTATGGAGGTTCCTCAAAAAATTAATAATGGAACTGCCTATTACCCAGCACCTCCACTCTGGGTATATATTTGAAGAAACCTAAAACACTAATTTGAAAGAATATATGCACCCCTGTGTTCATTGCAGCATTATTTACAATAGCCAAGATATGGAAGCAATCCAAGTGCCCATAAATAGATCAGTGGGTAAAAAAGTGGTGGTACATACCTTGCCAGTGTTGTTCAGTGGTTAGAGTGTTGGCCTGAGCACCTAAAGGTCTCTGTTCGATTCCTGGTCAAGGGCACTTACCTGGCTTGCAGGTTTGATCCCTGGCCCAGTTGGGGCATGTGCAGGAGGCAGCCAATCGATATGTGTCTCTCACGTCGATGTTTCTCTCTTTCTCTCTCTCTCTCTCTCTCTCTCTCTCTCTCTCTCTCTCTCTCTCTCTCTCTCCCTCTTCTCCTCCCTAACTCCCTTCCACTCTCTCTAAAAATCAATGGAAAAAATACCCTTGGGTAAAGATTAACAAAAATAAATAAATAAATAAAAAAGTGGTGGTACATATATATACAGTGGAATATTACTTGGCCATTTGTGACAGTATGGATGGACCTTAAGGGTATTATGCTAAGTGAAATAAGTCAATCAGAGAAAGACAATACCATATGATTTCACTTATATGTAGAATCTAAAGAACAAAATAAACAAAATTGAAACAGACTTATAGATACAGAAAACAGACTGATAGTTGCCAGAGGTGAAGGGGGTTTGGGGGGGGGGGGCTGGGTGAAAAAGGTGAAAGGATTAAGAGGTACAAATTGGTAGTTACAAAATAGTTGCAAGGGTGTAAAGTACAGCATAGGGAATATAGTCAGTAATATTGTAGTAACTATGTAGGTGTCAGGTGGGTATATGAAATATTGGGGGAACATAAAGTATATGATTGTCTATCCACTGCTGTATACCTGAAACTAATCAAAATAATATTGAACATAAACTGTAAGTAAAAAAAATTAGCCTTGGCCAGTGTGACTCAGCTAATTGGAGCATCATCCCATATACCAAAGGTGGCAGTTTTTTGTGGTTTTTTTTTTTAATCCTCACCCCAGGATATTTTTCCATTTATTTTCAGACAGAGTGAGAGGGAGGGAGGAGGTGGGGAGAGAGAGAGAGAGAGAAGGAAGGAAGGAAGGAAGGAAGGAAGGAAGGAAGGAAGGAAGGAAAGAAGGAAGGAAGGAAGAGATCGACGTGAAAGACACACATCAACTGGTTGCCTCCTGCATGACCCCAACCAGGGCTGGGGACCGAACTGCAAGCGAGGTATGTGCCCTTGACCCGAATCGAACCCGTGAGTCTTCAGTCTGGGGGGCCAATGCTCTAACCACTGAACCAAACTGGCCAGGGCAAGGTGGCAAGTTTGATTTCCAGTCAGGGCATATATCCAGGTTGTGGGTTCGATCCCTGGTCAGGGCACATGCGGGAGGCAACCAACCGATGTCTCTCTCTCCCCTTCCTTTCTCTAAAATCAATTTTAAAAAATAATAAAAATAAATAAATAAAATTAAAATTCCTGATAAAAATAAATAAAAGGCCTCATGTGATTAGGTTAGTTCATATCCACCAGGTAAGCTCCTTTTTGCCATATAATCAATCCATTGATAATTCATCCTGTAACATAATCACTGCAGTGAGATCTTATCATTCACACTTTCTACCCACATGCAAAGGGGAGGAGATTATACAGGGGCTAGTGTCATGGGGCGGGGGGGGGGGGCAGTGTAGAATTCTTCCTGCCACACAGCAACAGAAAAGAACCAGACATACCTGTGTGTAAATCTTATTTTTGCCCTTTGCTTTGTTGACTGGAAGAGGGAAGTTATCTGTAAGCTTTCTGAGCTTGAGTTTTCTCTTTTTTTAAAGCAGAGAGTATAATACCCTTGTAGAATTTTTGTAAGGATTAGGCACCTAGTACATAGATGGAAACTATTAACTAGTAATTTGTGTGTGCATTTTAAGAGGTACAGTTGAGGTACAGCTGACCCTTGAACAATGCAGGGATTAGGGGTGAGAACTTCCCTCCTGTGCAGTTGAAAATCTGCACATAACTTTTGACTCCCCCAGAACTTAACTACTGTTGACCAGAAGCCTTACCAATAGCATAAACAGTTCATTAACACATATTTTGTATGTTATATGTATTATATACTGCATTCTTACAGTAAAGCAAGCTAGAGAAAAGAAAATGTTATTTGAAAACCATAAGGAAGAGAAAATGCATTTATAGTATTTATTGAAAAAAATTCATGTGTAAGTGGACCTGTGCAGTTCAAACCTTTGTTATTCAAGGGTCAACTGTTTTTTCAAAAAAGCTGGACTGCCATTTGGCTTTCTATTTAAGAAACATCTGGAGAGTTTGTTTATAATATAGGTTCCCAAGTCCCACTCTCTAGACATAATGTTTTAGAATAGGGTCTGGAACTTTTATTTTATTATTATTATTATTTTATATTTCCCAGAGGATATGTTTTTATTGATTTTATAGAGAGAGAAAGGGAGAGAGAGAGGAGTGAAACATCCATGTGAGAGAAACATCAATCAGCTGCCTCCTATGCGCCCTGACCGGGGACTGAACCCGCAACCTAGGTATGTGCCCTGACCAGGAATTGAACTTGGAGCCTTTTGGGGTACAGATGATGCTCCAACCCACTTAACCACCCAGCCAGGGCTGGAACTTTTATTTTTAAACAGATTCTCCAAATCGTGTTCTACAGCCAAGTTTGGGACCACTGTCATAGTAGAAAGAATAAGAGAGAGCCCTGGCCAGTTTGGCTCAGTGGTCCACGTTGGCCTGCGGACTGAAGGGTCGCGGGTTCTATTCCAGTCAAGGGCACCTACCTGGGTTGCAGGTTCCATCCCGGCCCTGGTTGGGGTCGTGTGGTAGGTAGGCAACCTATCGATTTCTCTCTCTCTCTCCCTCCCTCCCTCCCTCCCTCCCTCTCTCCCTCCCTCCCTCCCTCCCTCCCTCTCTCCCTCTCTCCCTCTTCCCCCTCTCTCCCTCTCTCCCTCTCTCCCTCTCCTCCCTTCCACTCTATCTGAAAATCAATGGAAAAATGTCCTCAGGTAAGGATTAAAAAAAGAGAGAGAGAGAGACCTGGGGCTGAGTATCATTCAGTTCTACCCATTACTGACTGTGCCAATGGGCAAATTTCTTAACCTCTATGAAGGTAACATTATATAACTTGTAGGGTGTTGGGAACATTTCCTGAGAGACCAAAGAAAGAGGCTGACAACTCCAGCATTACAAGAGTTTATTAAGAGAACTTAGATATGAGGTGTGTCTTGGGCGGTGGCAAGACAGCGTGGATATCCTCCATTCAGGATGGCAGAAACTAAGGAATGATATAGAACAGTGCAAATGGATAGAGGTACTGGGGTATGATCCACCCCAGATAAGGGGGAAATGCTTAGATGCAATGGCCTGATATAGGAACTAGCATGAGCTAGCATACCATGCAGTATAGGGGAGGGGCTGGTCAGACAGTCTCTGAGGGGTTTTATGGGAAACAATCTCTAGGTGGATCTAACTTGGGAGTCCACATCATGGAACAGTCTCTCCTCCACACAAAGTTGTTGTGAGGCTTAGCAATTATATATGCATAGGGTTTAGCACATAGTACACAACTAATATATTACTGCTATGGATGATGATGATAACAGTGATGGTGATTGGTATGCATTTATCATCTAGAGTCCAAAGGAGATTAGTGAGCTATCATTGACTCATACCACAGATCTCTTCCCTCCTCTCCATCCATTTCATCTTATATTCCAACTACACTGTACTTCTTCATGTTCCCTCATTTTGTTTCTTCATCCCTCATTGCTCTTGAGATATATTTTTAACATTTTATTTTTCAATTATAGTTTATATTCAATATTATTTTGTATTAGTTTCAGGTGTATGTATAATGGTTAGACAATTATATACTTTACATAGTGTTTCACCCAGTATTTCCATATTTTTTTTATGTGAGGAATTTTCTGTGCCCGTATCTGGTGAGCTCATCTTTTAAGAGACTTTTCAGATGTTGGTTCTTCTGTGGAGCATTCCTGATCCACATTCCTCCTCCTCTGCCTTATCACATTTGTCATTTATAGCCATGAAAGTACTTACTACATTTTAACTTGTCTGACTTCCCCACTTGATAATTGAGTTCTCATTCACTGTCACAAGTGCCTGGTACATAGTAAGTAGGTACTTAAGAAAATGCTTATTGTTGATTTTTTTTGTATTTATAAAATAATGAATGAATGTTGGAGAATTGGCCTTTACTATAGTTTACATAACAAGGAGCTGTGGAAATTATGTTAAATACAACATGAGGCAATTTATGTTTTCTAAAAAAAAAAAAAGCAAAACGCTCATGTGGTGTTAGGCTATGTAAAAGGAGACTAGGGAAAGGAACCAATAGTTATTGAGGAAGCTCTTATGATTAGGCAATGTGCTGGATGATTTGTACTTGTATTTTCATGATAACCCTGTCAGGTAAATGGGGTTACTTCATTTTACATATGAGGAGGCTGAGATGAAAGCTACTTCTAGTAACTTTCCAAGGTTACAGTTAGTAAATGGTGAATCTGGGATTGAACTTGGGTCTGTCTCATTCTAAAACCCTGTTCAGTCCTTAATGTTACAAGGATCCTATATTTCTTGACTAGAAGAGTTAACATAGAGACTCCCAACTTGTTGCAAGGTAGTGTAAAACCATTTGAGGAAAGCGGAAGAGTGAAAAAATGATTTCCTTCCCATCTACTTTCTTTGACTGTATTGGTGGCAAAGTGTGTGCCACTAGATGGTGTCCTTGCCTTGATGGAAAAGTAAAGTGTTGGTTAAGTACTGGTGTCTGATTTTTCCTCCTCAACATACTAGCTAAAGCAAAATATTGACATTTCCAGGTAAAATCTGAAAAGTGGAGATGTAGTAACATTAAAGAGGTAGTGTGGGGTAGAGACAAGAACAGGCCATAAGTGAAATGGAATTAAAATATGAAGATTGCTAATTATTAGCTTTGTGCCTTCAGACAACTCATTTATTCAGCTCTGCATTTTCTTTATCTCTCTGGCATAGGCATCATATCATTTACTTATGGAATTATGAATAGAAAATTGATATATTAAAAAGTATCTGTGCCTGGTCAGTGTGGCCCAGTGGATTAAGTGACGTCCCATGGACTGAGAAGTCCAGGTTTGATTCCCAGTCAGGGTATGTGCCCGGGGTTGCAGGCTTGATCCCCTGTAGGGGGCGTGGGGGAGGCGGCTGATCAGTGTTTCTCATATCCATGTTTCTGTTTCTCTCTCCCTTCCTCTCTCTCTAAAAAACCAATAAAAACATATTTTTAAAAAAAGTATCCAAACACAGTGTCTGGGACGTAGGTTTTTAATGAATGGTAGTTACTGTTGTAATTAATAATTACCATTGATAAGGTGAATCTCATATTCTGAAGAATTCTACAGGGCCTTAGGAATCACCCAAGTAAGATGAATTATATTCAACATCACTTTAATGCTAAATGTATTGTGAGTTTTCAAAAACTATGAATCCATATGTGACTTAAAGTAACACTTTTTTACCAGGTCCAAAACTGAGTACTCCATTTTCCAATTGTGTTTGTCATCAGAGTTGACTGATTGCATGAGGGATGTGTCATCTGTTCTCTTTCTTTTAGTCCTTCACAAGAGGGGTTAGCAGTGTATCATGACAGATTAATAATAGTTTCAGTGCTGACTTCTTCTGCTAGTGCCTTATTTCATTGATTCTATACTATTTTTTCATATGTTAACATCTCTGGCATTAGAATGTATCTTACAATCATTGATATCTTAGAATGGATGCAATAAGGCATTATTTTTAGATTAATGTATAACCTTAAGATTGCCCTTCCTCCTCATCCCCTTAGATTTGCTTTAATCAGTTGTCTTCTCATTTCATTATGAAAAATTACTCTATTAATTTTTGCCCTATTTGTTAATTCAGTAGCTTTATTGTAACTGTCATCTCTTCCATATGAATTTGACACTAAAGATATCCTGCCTTGGCCAAGATGTAAACATTTATTGAGTCCCTGTGATTGGTACATAGATGTCATTGGGGTTATATGTCATTAGGGTTGTATTTTCTGAATGTTTATAATATTTCATAATTAAAAATTAAATAAAAAAGAAAATGATGAAAAATATTTCAGGAAAACATTAACCAAAAGAAAGCTAAGAAACAGTATTACTATCAGACATAACAGACTTTAAGAAAAAAAAAAATTAAAATTGTTATGGAAAACGAGAATACCCAGACCCTAGTATTGCATAGATAACATTCTTCGACAACAGTGGAACAAATTAGAAATCCCTTAACAAAACAGTAGCCACTTCACATGCATACTTCTAAATAATTCATTGTTGAAAGTAGAAATCATAGTGGAAATTATGAAATATTCAAACCTGAATGATAATGAAGGGACCACATGTTAAAACTACATCTAAGGCAGTCCGATTTATAATCTTAAATGAATATATTATAAAATAATGAGGGGGAAAGGAGAAACATCTGTAACAAAAACAAATTAATAAAAATATACATATTATAAAATAGTGATTGAAAACTAATTTTAAAAATTAGAAAAAGAAAAATAATGATAAAGTACAAAGAAGAAAGTAACAAAAGGAAGTTTTTGGGACAGAATCACTTATTAATATAGATGTCAAAATCCTGAACAAAATACGGCAAACCATATCCAGTAATGTATAAATAGAAAGTATTATGACCAAATAGAGTTTATTCTGGGAATACTAAGATAACTTTAAAATTAATTAATTTACCATATTAACATTAAAAGAGGAAAACTACATGACCATCTGAATAAATACAGAAGAAGCAGTGAATAAAATGAAGCATGCATTCAAGATTAAGCAAGCTAGGAATAGAAGAGACTATTAACCTGATAAGGGATATTTGCTAAATAGCTATAGTGTGCTTAATAGTATTCTTTAAAAATCAGCAGTGAGGCAGAAGTGCCTGCTTTTGCTGTTTCTTTAAATATTGTGTTCCTAGAGGAAGGTAGTGAATGCTGTAAGACAAGAAAAGATACAAAAGATATAAGGCTTGGAAGTAAGAACAAAATGTTTTTGTAGCTGTACTAAAGGTATAGTTAAGATCTACAAAATTGAGAAACAAAATACTTAAAAAGGATTGGAAGGGAAGAATAAACATTGGTGTTTACAGATATGATTGTCTACATAAAACAATCCACAAGAATCTACAGAAAAAAGTTTTTGAATATGAAATCAGTATGCAGAAAACATATAATGTTCCTCATTATGATCCAAAAACAATTAGAAAAAGTTATTTTAAAATAAAATTCTATTTATAATACTAACAAGAACTCTAAATTACTTAGGAATATATTTTATAGGAGAAATATTCCTTTGGTGGAGAAAACTATAAAACACCATTGAAAGATTAAAGGAAGATTTGAATGTAGTAAAAGCTATATCCTGTTCTTGCCTCTTAGACTCAATAACATGTATATTTTTATTTTCCCTAAATTAATCTAGAAACACATGTGATTCCAGTCAAAACCACAATAAGACTTATCAAAGAACTTGACAAAGTAATTCTAAAAGTCATTTAAAATGGTAAAGAAACAAAATTTTGAGGAATTAGGAGGTGGAGGACTTGCCATTCCAGATAGTGAAACTTTGTATGAAGCTATGGTAATTAAAATGATATGGTATTAGTATAAGGGGAAAGAAATAGATCATTGGCACAGAAGAGAAAGCTCAGAAATAGAACTACACATCTATCGGAGTTTAGTATATGACACATTACAAATCAATTCTATCACTCAGTAAATGAAGCTGGATCAATTGGCTGCCTATATGGAAAAAAAAATAAAATTAGTATCTCATGTTGTACACAAAAATAAATTCCAAAGGTATTAAAAGTATAAAATGAAAATGTCTACTTATTAGAATGTATAGAAGAACATTTTTATGATAGCAGGACAGAGAAGGCTGTCTTAAAGCATAAACCATGATAGAAAAGATTGGTAGATTTGACAGCATTCAAATTTTAAAACCTTTGAGCAACAACCAAAAGATACCACAATTAAAGAGAAAGACAAGCCTTGGCTGGGAGAGAAAATATTTATAATACAACTGACAAGGGATTAACATTCAGAATATATAAAGAATTATAAGTCAATAAAAAAGAAAAGAAAAAACCCAAAAGAATCCATCCAAATCAGTAAAAAAGCAAAGCAAATTGTCGCTACTCTATTACTATTACCTAGAACAATGTCTAGACAGTTCAGTAAATACTTTTTGAATCAACGGGTGATGCTTAAGCAGGTCCTCCATGCAGCAGCATCTTTGGTGAGCAGACTGGACCTTGAGCTTTTCTGCTTCCTTCTATATTGCGGACTCCTCTCTTCTCTCTAAACTATGTGCTCTTCCAGAGCAGAGATATATTGTACTTTTATTTATATCCTCTGGCTGTTCCTTTTAAGAGCTGTGTCAGCAATCTGTGTCCCAAAGGAGTCATCATGCTTTTTAAAAAATCATCGTTGGAGCTGCTTTAGGAACCTGCTTTTCTCTTCTTGCAAAGGGCTATAGGCCCTAAAATAGCCAGACTTCTGTTTTGTTGTTGTGTTTCCCCCCCAAGTCATGAGAGCAAAACTGTTTTGTTTTTTGTTTTTTTTTTAATTTGGCACCAGAACTATGCTTCATGTCTGTAATATGTTTCTGTGTATACTAGAAAGGAGTAGAGAGAAAGTCAGGAAATTCATCTGGTCACACTTGACTGCCGCTCCAGTTACTTTCTATCTGTAACCTGATAGAAATAGGGTTACCCTGTTGGCGCAGAGGGTCATAAAAGCAGGTTTGAAATAAAAATGTTTCTATTTTGATAGGTTAGCATACAAATAACTTTGCTTAATGATAGAATACTATTCCATATATGGATTAGCACAGAGAGTTTTGCTTTCCCGATGTAAAAAATAAGTAGTATAAACTCAGATGAAAAGGAGAGGAAGGCTGTTTGGTGAAAGACAGTTTGGGGCAATTGGTAAACCTCTAGAGGTGAGAGGTAGGCATGGAGCAAATCACTGAGGGCCTTTTGTAGGCTAGGCTATGGAATGATCATGTCCCCTAAGCCAGAATGCTCTTTAGACTAAAAGGGGGTTTTATTCATTATTATGGCATGACAACAGACATAATCTGGAACTGTCCCAGGCAAACCAGGTTATATGATCACCTTATTTGAAGGTAAACAAGAGCCATTGATTTGGTTATGTATCCTACAAGGAATGGGAGGTTAAAATAAATTTTTTTTTTTATCCTCACTCGACATTTTTTCATTTTTTGTTCAGATAGAGTGGGAGGGAGAGAAAGGAATATATATATAGAGAGAAACATCGATGTGAAAGGGACACATCGAGTGGCCACTACCCACACGACCCAACCAGGGCCGGGGACAAACTGCAACCTAGGTACGTGCCCTTAGCGGGAACTGAACCCAGGTCTCTCTGGACCGCAGGCTGACGCTCCAACTGCTGAGCCAAACCGGCCAGGGCTAAAATAAATTTTAGATAGAAGGCTTAGACAAGTCTGAATAATCTTGACTGGAAGGGAATGAGAGAGGTGGGGCAATTGCTAAATGAGGGTATATAATTGGAAAGGTTCATTTTGGTGGTGGTGATTGTTAGAAAGAGGATACAAACTTGAGCATGTGTAAATGCAGTTGGAAAAGAATCAGTAGAGAGAGAAGTTGAAAATTGGTAAAATAAGAGACCTGAGGAAAGGTGATAGGGAGTGGAGCCTCTTTTCCATTATGACAGGGGGAAAGGAAACAAGAGTGGGTTTAGATGCAGCTGAGGGAGGGCATAGCAGGTTTAGATTCCCTACCTGATGACTGCTTATGTTGTTGGGGTTCAAGGAAAGTAGAGAATGTTTTAAATAGCTACAGTGGACAATGGGAGAGAGACCAATAACAAGACAAAGATACCCTCTTATTGCCACTTATATTCAACATTGTCTGCCACTCTAGTGGCTGTCTTAAACCAGGCTGTCCTAGCCAATGAATAAAGCAAAAAAAGTAAACATAAGGTATAATGATTGGAGTAGATGAAATAAAACTGTTATTATTCACAGCAACTTAACTGAGCATACAGAAAATCCAAAGAATTAATATACTATTAGAATTGATAAACGAATTTAGCAAGATTACTGAATACAAGGTCACTATACAAAAATAAATTATATTTCAGCATATCAGCAACTAGTAATTAGAAAATGAAATTTAAAAAATAGGATCCATTTACCATAGCACCAAGAACATTAATTACTTAGGAATAAATATTAACAAAGACCTCTACTCAGAAAACTATAAACATTATTGAAATTAAAAATGACCTAAATGGTAATCCCAGTTTCTTCCTAGTTAGTATCATAGTGCACACGCTTGTGTGTGTGTAAGTGTAACTTGTTCAGCTGAGTCTAACATTTATAAAGGGCCACGAATACTCACTTCTGATTCCTGCATTCTCAGTCACTAGACCCCAGTAGAAATGGTGACTTGTTCTCACCTGCTGTTCTAGGGAGAGTTGGTTATGACTATGGTGGTGATGTTGATTTATAATTTATAAAGGCCAAGAGGGAAAAGTTGGAGGACTTATTCTACCTGATATCCAAATGTAAAGGCTTCTAAAAGATAACATAGGAAAATATTTTCATGACTTTGGGATTGGGAAAGAATTCTTAAAGAAGATACAGAAAGCACAACCATAAAGTATAAAAATACATTGTACTGCGTTAAGAACTCTTAATGAAAAGACATCATTGTGAGAGTACAAAGGCTGGCAACAGGGTGGGAGAAGATTGTTTTCAAACAATATAGTGTATGTATGGTTTTCAAATAATATAGTGTATGTAAAATGCTAATCATAGTGCCTGGCTCATTGAAAATGTTCAGTAACTGGCAGTATTAACTCTTCACTGTAATTTAGTTCTCTGTGATGACAAGGTATAGGGCAGTGCTGTCCAGTACAACTTTCTGCAATTATTAAAATGTTGTGTATCTGCACTGTCTGATTCCATAGCCACTGACCATTGAGCATTTGAAAAATGACTAGTATGACTGAGGAACTTATTTTAAAATTATGCTTATTAATTATAATTAAAAATTAAATACCCACATGTGACTAATGGCTGCCATATTGGATAGTACAGGTCTAGGGTATTGTGACATGAGAAATGAGTGACTGAAAGAGAATGGCAGTGAAGTTTAAATGAAGAGGCCAGGCCTGGCCTGTGTGGCTCAGTGGTTGAGCATTGACCCATGCACCAAGAGGTCGCCGGTTCAATTCCTGGTCAGGGCACATGCCCAGGTTGTGGGCCCAATCCCCAGTGGGGGGCATGCAGGAGGCAGCCAGTCGATATTCTCTCTCATCAGTGTTTCTATCTCTCTCTCCCTCTCCCTTCTCTCTCTCTCAAATCAATAAAGAAAAAAATTAAAAATAAAAATAAATGGAGAAGCCAGAATGGCAGACGAATTGTGCATCTGTACATTGAAGGGTCTGTGCTTTAGAAATATTACTCTGGCAGTAGCAAGGACTGTGGACTAAAATGTGGCCAGACTGAAGGCAGACAGATTGCCTTATCAAGCAAGAAGTGATGAAAGCCGAAATTAAGGCAATAGCAATTCATAGGATGGAGAAGAGTTGGCAAATTTGAGATTATAGTTCAAAGGTAGAATGAGCACAATTTGTGGTGATGGAATGAGGGAGAACATGTATAGAACCTAGAGGTTTCTATTTGAGTTGGCTAGGTAACTAGTGAACTTACATTAAGGGACCTAGATTGGAGTGAGTTATAACAGCTCTGTTCAGATATAATTCACATACCATACAACTCACCCATTTAAAGTATACAATGAATGTTTTTAGTGTATTCACAGAGTTATGCAACCATCACCACAATCAATTTTAGAATGCTTCCATCATCCTATAGAGAAACCCATAACCATTAGCCTCACTTCCCATTTACCCCCTCCCATTCCCTCAGCACTAGGCTACCATTAATCTATTCGTGGTCGCTATGAACTCGCCTGTTTTGGACTTTTGATATAAATGAAATCATACATGTGGTCCCTTGTGACTAGCTTCTTTCACTTAGCATGTTTTCATAGATCATCCATGTAGAGATTTTTTTTTGCCTTTGTCACCTCTTTGCATGTTTTATCTCCTCCACTGAAATATAAGTGCCTTGAGGGCCAGGGACTATTGTTATATATTTAAGAGCTGTATCTAGCACATATTTTTATATTTAGTTATGACTTAGCAAATATTTGATAAATCATAAATTAGAAGGTTAACTCAATTGACCACAAAATTAGAAAGAGCTGCTCCCACACATGCTTACCCACTGAGGTGTGTCTGTATTTTCTGTCATGGAATATGTATGAAGGTACCATGCTAGTGGTTCTGGCTGTGCCATGAACTCTTTATGTGATCTTGGTTAAGTTATTATGCCTTCTGGAGACACTTTCCTTATATAAAAATGGGGATAAAAATCCCCACTCAATCTGAAACTGGGAAATAACTAAGATAATTCAAGTTGATGAGATTTGAATAGAATTGGGGTTCATCTAGATAGTCTCTGAGAAGGCTGAATAAATGTTTTTGGCTCTGTTACCTAATCCTCCAGGGATAGGAGTAGCCTTTTTCCAAGGAATTAGGTTATTTTGGCCACTTGAGTCTTTTCAACCCCCATTTTCAAGGGCCTGATTTTGTCTATGGCACATTGCTTCTTATGTCACCAACCTGGGGCATTTTACCTATCCCATGTTCTCTAGCTTTTCTTTCTGGAATACTTAAGATAACTTCCTGTCACTTCCCTTATTCCCTGTTTTCTTTTCTTTTTTTTTAATCCTCACCCAAGGATCCTGAGATAGAGAGTGGGAGGGAGAGAGGGAGGAAGAGAGAGAGAGAAACATCAGAGAGACACATCGAGTGGTTGCCACCCACATGACCCCAACTGGGGCTAGCGACAAACTGCAACCGAGGTACGTGCCCTTAGAGGGAACTGAACCCGGGACTCTCTGGTCCGCGGGCTGACGCTCTAACCGCTGAGCCAAACCGGCCAGGGCACTCCCTGTTTTCTTAATAGGATACATGTAGTTGAATAAAAAAGAAATAAAGTTTAAAACCCACCCTTACTGAAACAATTTATAAATGCAATCCCCTCCACCTCCCTCCTTTGGAGAGTTGTTCATGCTTTTATTTAGAAAACATATGCTGAGCATGTATTTGAGTGTTATGTATCAAAATAAAAGTTTTTTACTTCTAAGATCTCATAGCAGTTCAGTGGGAGACAGATGTCTGATAAACAGATATCATGGTATAATGTGAAAAGTGGAGTAGCAGAGCCATGTATGAGAGGTTATGGGAGCACACCTGGAAGAAGTGATTGGGACAGTGTTTTGAAGCAGGCGTCACCTGGCATTTCTGCACTAACAAGTATAACACAAAAGAAGCCTGATGAAGAGTTATCTGCGCTCTTGGAGCCTCACAACAACCTGGTGAGGAGGAGGTTTTTGGCTCTCATTTTAGAGAGTGATCTAAAGCTTAGAAAAGCTGAGTGAGTGGCTCTTAAACACAGGTCCTAGACTCAGATTCTTTGTGTGTCCCCTCTGCCTCCCACCACATCCATGCCCTTTAAGCAAGAATAGAAAGTACCTGTACAGAGTACTACAGTGCCCTGCTACCCCCTCTCCTTTAGTTCTTCCTCCCTAAGCAAAACTAGAGCTTCAGATTCCCCTTTTCTGGGTCCAGTTTGCTTCCAGTGTTGTAGTTGGTGCATTGAGCATTTCAGGGCTGTAGCAGTAGTGAATATTGCTGATGTCATTGTTTGCCTTATTGGGATTTTGCTCTTTGTTTCACAGGGAGCTGTGATTGGTATAGACGATGAAGACGACAGCACCTTCACAATAACTGTTGATCAGAAAACCTTCCATTTCCAGGGTGAGCTGAAAGAAGAGATTCTTTCTCTTCATAGTCCCAACTCTTTCTTTCATTTTCTTTTGGGTTGTTTGCTGAATGAGGTTTTGCAACTGATCCTGCATGAACGAGCACACAGGAACGTTCTGGATGAAGTGGTACTGCAGGTTAGGGAGGGATTTGTATCTGCAGTGGATATAGATCTATTTGAAACGACTGGATCTGGCTGCAATTGGAGATTAAAATTTTAAAGGATAAAAAATCAGTGAAGGGAGAGAGTAATGGGCTGCTGCTGCTGCTGCTGGCTTGTGTTTACAGAAGGTTGCTGATCTTCTTTATCGAGGAGTATGGTTCTGCTTCTGCATGAAGAGTCTAAAGACTGATTGTGAAGGTTGCAGTGTTTGTCCGTGTAAAACTCAAAATGTAAATTAAATTGAAGCTAGTGGCAACCTTTGGTTTAAAGGTTTTGCTTTGCTTCAAGAACTACAAGTTTGCATTCATTTCATCTGCATTTCTGTGTCTTGTCTGCCAGCCGTCATTTCTCTGCTGTTATCCTTTTTATAATTAATAACACCAATGCCATCTACCACTGCTATGTTTCGGCATTGCATGCTATGGCTCACCGGTAGAAAGGGTAAGGTATTATATGATCATTCTTATTTCATCTTGCTTTGAAAATTCTAAACCAGCAAATAAAAGTCCATTTTAATAATCCTGTCCTAATGTACCTCTCATATATTAGGAGTGTCTATTAGCTTTGTTACTAATATTTTTGTTATTTTACCTATCCAGAATGACCTCTATTTTATGTTTAAAGCAGTCCAAGAAACTTAGAAATGAGAAGATTTGGATATATTTAGCACTTTCTTTGCACTACAAGTGAAAATACACTTGTAGTGATAGATGCTAGGTATACCAAGATAAATAAATATTAAATAAATGTATAGCTTAAAAATATTTTGGTTATGAAGTCTTACAGTGACCAGATATGTTATACAAGATGTTCGTTCAAACAGCTATTGTCCTTCCATGCTAGGGTAATAAACTGCAGTTATTTTTCTTCATTGTCTTGTTTAAGAAATTAACACCTAGAAATGAAGGATGCTGCTTATATACAGTAAAGACAAACCAGTGTACTCAAAAGTGATATCTCTAATGCTTTTAGGAAAAGCATCCTTAAAAATATTTACTGTGTTTGGTCATATTCTTTATTCAGAGCTGCTTAGCTAATGATGCTTTCCTGAAATTTACATAAAATTTATAACACATTTAAAATCTTATTATAAAAGCTCAAGGCCTTCATTTTTAGGTTAAATATGTAACGCTGCTTATAAACTAAAGTAGATGATGCCCACACACTGGAACTCTTTTCTTGAATGAAGTTGAATACTTTACTGTGTTTCTGGTCTTAGCTGCTGGATGCAGGTGAAGGCTGCAGTATGGAATTCTCTCATCTGCAGTTGCTAAGGAGACGCCTTCTCTGGACATCCAGAAGCTGTATTGTTTGGTGGTTTAAAGGAGAGGACACTCAGACCTCTAGAGCAAAGGCACCTCTACCTTCTGCTTTACTTTTAAATTATTTATATTAAACTGATCTCCCCTTTAACACTCCCAGATTTATGTGGCTTGCTTGTAAGACAAGCAATTCCTTTAATGAATTATTTAAATGACAAGGATAAATAAGAGTTATATGTATTTTTAAAATGGATTCTTATTTCTGAGACTGTCAGATTGATTAGTTTACTTTCTAGTGTAATAGTTATGGGAATCTCAGGCAACATGAGATTATCTAGCTTTCTAAAGAACTCGGTAAGACTCTATATATGTTCTTGGCAAAAATGAGTTATTTCATATTCATAAGACCTTGCTCATAAGAAATTCTTTGAAAATTTGATAAAAAGTTCTTATTGTCTGATAGATCTTATATTCTTTATTAGAATTGAAAGCAAGTTTGGTTGATATACATTAGCATATGTTTAAATGTGTTGAAGTTTTAATTTAATATACCAGAATTTTTTAAAGTAAGTGAAATGTCAATTGATGCATCTATAAAACAAATTCTACTTACTGTCAGCTATTAAAGGGAAAGCTAGAATTTGCTCAGATACATTCATTTATTCAACATCTATTTTAGATATTCTTTTAAGTTCTGGAGATACAGTAATGAACAAAACAGATGCCCACTGGGGGGGGGGTGTCATTCATTCTGATAGAGGAGAAAGCCACTAAACAAGATAAATTTATAAACTATACTAAGAGAGTGCCGAGTCTGGGAAGAAAAAAATAAAGCAGAAAGGGAGAAAATGAAATAGAACTGCGGTTGTGTATGTGTGTATATGTGTTGTGGGGGGAGTGCTGGAATTTTAGAGTGGCTAGGAAATGACTCATTGGGGTGGTGCCTTTCAGTGAAAGATCTGAAGGAAGAGGACAAGCTACATGGCTTTGTTTGGGGGTGGGGTGGTGGTGGTGACAGAGGGAATAGTAAGTGCCAAAGATTGTGCCTGCCATATTTGAAGAATAGCAAGGAGGCCAGCTCTGGTTGAAGTGTAAATAACCATGGGGAAGGGTAGTGGGAGATGAGGTCTAAGAGACAACAGGGAGCCTGATCATGTGAGGCCTCTTATAGCCACTGTAAGGACATTGAATTTTGTTGAGATGAGACACCATTAGAGGGTTTTGAGCAGAGGAGTGACATAATGTGATTTTTAATATTATCACTCTGGCCACTGTGTTGAGAATAAAATGCAGGAAGCAGGGACAGAAGCAGAGAAACTAATTAGGAGGCTGTTGTAATCCAGAAGAGAGATGATGGTGGCTCCCATGGTAGCCTTGGGAAAGGGAGATTGTGAGAAGAGGTCAAATTGTGTATGTGTGTTTAATCAACTTTATTGAGGTATTAACATTACAATAAAATGTACATATAAAGTTTAATGAATATTGACAAATTTATTTACTCATAAACTGCTAACACAATCAAGATACAGAACATTTCTATCACCCACAAGATTCCTTTTTTCTCCTTTCAGTCAGTCCTCACTCCCAGACCCTGGCCCCAGGCAACTACTGATCTACTTTAACTAGAAATTGGATTTTTCTTTTGGAGAGTTTCACATAAATTGAATCACACAGTATGTATTCTCTTTTGTCAGGCTTTATTTTAGCTCAGCATGATGCTTTTAAGATCTATCCATGTTAAGTGTATTGGTAGTTTGTTCCTTTCATATTGCTAAGGAATAGTTTGTTGTATGTTATATTAATTTTGAAGGTTAAACTGTAGCATGTGAGAGAAAGACAGACAGGATTCTAGGTTGACACCAAAATGACTTGAGTAACAAGAATGGAGTTGTCATTACCTGAGGTGGGAAAGATTGGAAGAGGAACTTGTTTGTTGCGGGGGGAGGGTTGGGGAGTGTTGGAGAGAGATGTGGACATCAAGATCTTAGTTTTTGACATGCTTATAATCAAATTTTAGATGCCTTTCAAACATCCACATGGAGATGTCAAGTATGCACTTGAAGTGCAGAGTTCAGGGGAAAAGTTCATGCTGGAGAAATAAATTTGGAAGTCTTTAGCATATAGATGGTATTTGAAATCATGAGAATTTGAGAGTAAGGGTAGAGAGAAAAAAGAAAAGGTCCAAGTAATAAGCACTAGTGCACTCCAACATTTGTTTAGAGGACACAGAGATGAGGCAGAACCAGCAAAAGAGATTGAAAAGAAGCAACCAAATGGAGGAGGAAAACCAGGTGAATGGGGCGCTCTAGAAGCTAAGAGAGAAAGTGTTTCTGGAAGAAAGAGGCATCCGCAATTGTGTCAAATGCTCCTGATCAAGTAAATTGAGGGCTGAAAAACAATCACAGGATTTAACAACTGAGAGCCCATTGGTAACCTTGAGAAGAGCAGTTTGAAGGTAGGAATACAGATAGTACTTTCATGTTCTGCTGTAAAGGCAAGGTAGGAAATACAGCAGTAGCTGGGGAGGGGATGAGAACAAGGGAGTGTTTTTTTGTGTTTGTTTTTTTTTAAGATAAGAGAAATAATAGCATCTTTTTTATGCTACTGACAGGGATTCAATAGAGAGAGAAAATTGATGCAAGAGAGGGGCGGATTGTTGGATCAGTGTACTTGAGAAGGCAGGAGAGGATGGGACCTAATACCTTAGTTGGGGCATTGCTTTTGACTAGGAGCTTGGACAGTTCATCCACAGTAATGGGAAAGAAGGCCAAGTATATGGAAATATATGTAGGTAGGTTGTTACCCATCCCCTTCATTTCCATTATAGTTTAAATCTTCAGCTGTCCTATATATCCTGTATCCTGAAACATCATAATAAAAAGGGTTGGTGCCAGGAAGAAAACAAACTTCCCTGAAACAATGGATAATTTGTCATTATACTGATTCCCAGTTCTGGTAACTTGACATTTCAGAATTAGATCCAGTTTTTATTGTTAAACCTTACCTGAGGATATTTTTCTATTGATTTTTTTTTTTTTTTATCCTCACCCAAGGACATTTTTTTTGCATTTATCTTCAGATAGAGTGGGAGGGAGAAAGGGAGGAAGAGAGAGAGAGAGAGAGAAACATTGATGTGAGAGAGACACATCGACTGGTTGCCATCCACACGACCCGAACCGGGGCTGGGAACAAACTGCAACCGAGGTACGTGCCCTTAGCGGGAACCGAACCTGAGTCTCTCTGGTCTGCGGGCTGCTGTTCTAACCACTGAGCAACCGGCCAGGGCCCTATTGACTTTTTTAGATAGAGTAGAGGGAAAGAGGGAGAGGGGGCGAGAGAGAGATGGGGGGGGGAGAGGGGGAGAGAGAGAGAGAGAGGGAGAACAATGATGTGAGCGAGACACATCGATTGGTTGCCTCCCGCATGACCCCTACCAGGGCTGGGGATAGAACCTGCAACTGAGGTACATGCCCTTGACCGGGAATTGAACCTATGACTCTTTGCTCTGAGGGCCGACACTCTTAACTGCTGAGCCAAACCGGCCAGGGCCAGAATATCTGCAGTTTTAAAGAGATGCCCTGTAATTCTCAAAACAAAGTCAATTTAAATTAACTTCAGTTTTGAAGAAGCAGTGATTGAAATTACAATTCTAGCATGTTAGAGGTTTTAAAAAATTGAAAACTACAACTATTCTATCCCTTTTTAGAAATATTAAAAAGAAAATACTTGCCAATTTATCTTTATGAACTGGCTCTTTTCTTTTGAACAAGGGCAAAAATGATTCCTTTTCCTGTCAGTCAGCCAAAGTTGTTTGCATATATAGATTCTGAACTAGTGGGTGGAAAGGAGGTTTGGTATTGTACTGGCTGTTGAGTTCAAACATTTATTGTGTGAGTAGTATGTGTAACTCCCTGTGCTCAGAACTGAGGGTATGCAGGTAAATAAGACATGGGCCATTATGTCAAGGAGCATGTAAAGAAATAGTTATAATGTAATGTGAAATGTATAGGGTACTAAAATACAGTGGGGGAGTCAGTCACTGAGTCCTTCACAAAAGAATAGAGTTTTTCTTGTTTCCAAGTAATTTTTTAATAATAATCAAAATTAAAAATCATACTGGCTCTTAGATTTTCAAGTTGTTCAGAAGTATATAATGTAAAAATTAAAAGTTTCCTGTCACTAGGCACTGTTTCCCTTCTCTCCCTCATTACCTCTTCTATCTGATAGAGTTCTGAAGATTGAACAGAAGTTTGTCAGGTGGAGGGATGTTGTGTCATGTGTGAAGGCATGGAAATATGACGCTGCAAGTGTGTTCACAAACGACAACTGTTAGAACAATGGGGAAGAAATGAGGCTGTAGAGTTAGGCAGAGGCAGATATAACTGATATAAAAATGTTATATTTTCATCCTGAGGTCAGTGAGAAGCCAGTGAAGCAGGATTTTAAGCAGAGAAGAGACAGAGTAAGACTTGGGTTTTAGATAAATAGCTGTAATTGTTAATAAGGCCCTGAATGGATGAAAGCAGTGGTAATGGGACAGGAGAAGAGGAAATAGACTTGATATTTTTAGGAGGTAAATCTGTAGGAACTGGTGATTGCTTGAAAATCAGAGGTAAAAGAATGAAAGTAGTAAAGGTGACATTTTTGCGTTGGCTTACTGTTTGGATGTTGTCAACATCTGAAATAGAAAATCCAGGAGAACAGAGGTGGTGAGGGTCCTCTTATGTTTGAGGTGTCTGTGGGACACACAGGTATAGATTGTGATGTGTAATTGGATCTGAGTCTGGGCTGGAGATAGAGATTTGTGATTATGAGGAATATTGCTGGTAGGTGAAACTAGAAGTTTAACATTTGAATGCCAAAGGGCTAGTAAATAAGTGAAGATTAAAGCTGAATGAAGACTCTAGCAATTTGGAGAGCTCATCCCCCAATTTGGAGAGCTCATCCTGAGTTTGATGAGGTAGCTGCTACTTAGTTCCAGACAGTTTAGGCTTTTGGTAATGCTTGTCCAATGTTGCCAAATCATTAAGTTTTTCAAGTGAAGCCAGAAATCTAGATTTTTTTGCATGTGAGTGGGAGTTTGAGTATGTATGTGTTAAATCTCCAGATTAAAGTCTACAACAATGAGGTGGTTTTATTTCTAGTTTTAGAGTTAGAGAAACTGAGTTTCAGAGAAGCTAAGCACCCAGGATTAGTGGATTATTGCCCAGATCTGTCTAGATCAGTAGTCCCTGAAGTGTAGTTCCAACCCAGTAGGATCAGCATCACCTGGGAACTTGTTAGAAACACAGAATCTCCCGCCTGGCCCCAGAGTTGCTGACTCAGAAATTCTGGGAATGGGCCCTCTTTAGTGTTTTTGATGCACTCTAAAGTTTGAGAACCGTTGGTCTACATCCAGTGGTCTCACATATATGTTATTCCAGTTTGCTCTCATAACAATCTTATACATCAGATGGAATAACTCCCCAATTTATATATGAAAGAAGTGAGAGACAGAGTCAAGTGACCTGGCCTTGATCTGAGATTGTCTCTTAGTATGTCTTAACCGACAAAGAAAAGGGGTGTCTTGCCTTTAAGCAAATCTGTTGTGTGAAAAAATCTAAATTTTTTAAAGATGAAAATTAAGGATATGTATGTGATTAGTTCTTCATAAAATAATCCTTCACTTTCAAAGGACTTGGCTGAAGACATCATTTAACCAGTGTGTTCTCCAAAGTGATTTCAAGTATGAAATTTGTCTGCAAATTTTTTTGGATATACTTTTAAAGCAATACAAGTTGCATAGACAAAAATACAACATTTTAAACATTAAAAAATGTTTAAATTAAAAGACTCTTCAGGAACTATGTAAGTCTTAGTGGAAGTCATTTCTGGTTGGTCTGATAGCTGACCTTTTCAACTCAGTCCATTAGAGCTCGCTCATTTATTAAAATGTAGAGTTACTACAAATCAGCCCAGTGGTGAAGGAAAGTGTTTAATTCAGAAAAGTTATATTGATCAAGTATATTAGGGCAGCATTGCCTCTAGTGCATTAACATGAATCAACTCAGCATAGCATATCTGCATCATTAATCATTTAGAAGAATAGACAGTAAGTCATTAGACTAACCCATGTTTGCAGGCTGGTGTCTTCTGCTTTAAAAACAACCACTTCAGCATTATCATTAGTAAAAAGATTCTATTATCTTATGTATTTTTTATTTTTATGTGATAACTTCTCAAATAAAAACAAAATAAATTAACCATTTAGACTTAATGTAAGGCATGTATAATCAGCTATAACTAATTCTCTAAATAGCTGTTATAATTTCAGTAGGTGTTACATGGGGAAATGCCACTGAATTCATATATTGGGGGTTTGTTTGATCTCACTGGTGTACCTTTCTTTCATCTTCCTAATTTGCTCTCTGTTCAAGATCCTCCCTGAATATTTGAAATTATAATTTTCCTAAGTTTAACCAAGTGTGGACTGTTAGGCTTAGTGAATAGGTAGGATTAGAGTGGATATTTAGTTTTATGTTTTTGTTAATAATTTATGTTTTTATCCTACCATTCCCTTCTTCATAATTCTAGTAGTAAAATTAGTACCTGCTTACTGTAAAATTTGGGAAAATATAGAGTAGTATAACGATAACACTAATGATCACTCATAATCCTGCCACTCAAAGATAATTAGTAGTAACATGATTGTGGATTTATTTCTGATCCTTCAATTGTTTGTGTGTGTGTGTGTGTGTGTATTTTTAATAATTGAGTCATTTTGTGTAAAGTTTCCAGATTTTCAATTTAAAATATTATGTCAGAAACATTTCCCCATAACACTAAATGTTCTAAGATTTTTAATAAAAATATTCCATTTGATGAATGCTTATATTTAACCATATATCTGTATTGTAGAGGTTTCTTTCCTATTTTAAATAATACTGTGCTGAAATCTTTGTACATAAATCATTAACCAAATCTGTTTACATTAGGATAGACAGATTCATAAAAAAATTTGTTAGAACAAAAGACATATTTTTAATATTCCTGAAACAATCCTCCTCAATTACTTTTAAGAGAAACTGTCTATTTATATTCTCCTCTGCTTCATATTCCTCCTAGGCACTTAGTATTATAATTTTGAAAGAATACCAACCCAATGCCCCACCCCTTCAAAAATGTATTTAATGTGGCCCTGGCCGGTTTGGCTCAGCGGTTAGAGCATCGGCCTGCGGTCCAGAGAGACCTGGGTTCGGTTCCTGCTAAGGGTGCGTACCTTGGTTGCAGTTTGTCCCTGGCCCTGGTTGGTTGTGCGGGAGGCAGCCACTCGATGTGTCCCTTTCACGTCGATGTTTCTCTCCCTCTCTCTCTTCCTCTCTCTCCCTCCCACTCTATCTGAACAAAAAATGGAAAAATGTCCTCGGGTGAGGATATTAAAAAAAAACAAAAATGTTTTTAATGTGCTTATTTCTTGTATGACTTGTTCATTTATTTGTTTATTTTTGTTATTGCTGGTGTGGTCATCTTTAAAAAAAAAATATCCTTCTTTTTGAAAGGGAATAGGGAATAGTCTTAGACTCATTCATTTACCCTACCATCTGAGAAATTGCTAATATATATTGTTACATAATCTTTTTATCCAATTTGGAAACACATTGCTTGATGGGTATTAGTGCGAAGAGTAAATTAAAATATATAAAGAAAAGTAGTTCTCTACTTTAGCATATAATGTGGACCTGAAAATATTCATGAAGGTAGACTGTGTGCCTTTTCCACATAGTATTTATCCATAAGATGTATTCATACATTTTATTACTTTCCTTCAAAAATGAATATATAGACAATGAACCAAAGTCTTATGGGCCAAAGTCTGAGTGTCCCACTGATGATGATAAAAGTGTATATTTTCAGCATGCCTAATGATTTTTCAATTATATTATGTTTATAAGATTTATGTGTATTGTTGCTCCTATTGGCACTTTAATTTTTCTATTTTTCCACTAATCAATAGAATAGCATAATAGAAATCAAAATATATTAAAATAGTTACATGATCACTGCTTTTCAAATGGAGATGGTGATGCTACAAAAACTAAATTGTTGTCTGGCATGCTTTGCACCATGTTTGTGATGGTGTAAAATGTTCATTTGTTGTCTGAGATAAAAAATTCAGATTACTCTCTGAGGAATCAATGTACAGGAAAGTAGAGGTCATGTGAAAGTTGAATAGGCAAGTACTGCTTATGTAAAATGTAATCTTATATCACAAGAAACTTGGGGGACTCAAAACTAACTTGAGGGACAATTAGGCATTAAATTGTATGTCCTTAAAACTATAATAGGAGTTCAGGGAAGCGAATAATAACAATAGATTTTCCATGGTTTTCAAACTTTTAATAAAAGTATTTTGTACATATGCAGGTCTTATTTAGAAGCCCATATGAACCCTGAACCCTGCCTCAGGCAGACCCTAGGTATTTTAAGAAAATACCAGTATTCAATTTATTTCATCCATTCATTCTTTTTTTTTTTTTAATCCTCACCCGAGGACATTTTTTCATTTTTTGTTCAGATAGAGTGGGAGGGAGAGAGAGGAAGAGAGAGAGAGAAACATCGACGTGAAAGGGACACATCGAGTGGCTGCCACCCGCACGACCAACCAGGGCCGGGGACAAACTGCAACCGAGGTACTTGCCCTTCGCCGGAACCGAACCCGGGTCTCTCTGGACCGCAGGCTCACGCTCTAACCGCTGAGCCAAACCGGCCAGGGCCATCCATTCATTCTTTTCTTTCTTTTCCTTCCTTCCTCCCTCCCACCCTCCCCCTCTTCCTCTCTTCCTCCCTCCCTTCCTTCCTTCCATTCATTCTATTGCCAATAAATATTTTCAATGCTTATTATATACAGGGCATTAGGTTAGTTTCTGAGTGTAAAGTAGTGAGCAAAGCAAAGTGCCTATTCTCAAGGATCTCACAGTTTGAAAATCATTATCCTAGAGGAGGCTTCCTGGTTGTTCAGTTTCAAGTAGTTCTCTGACCCCAGGTTAAATATAACTGTGTTAAACCTCTATCTTCTGGTAATACCTAGATTACATTACTTTTAGATAGCTGATTAGCTGGTGAATTCTCTAAGAAAATGCTGACTTCAGCCAAGATCATCTTTGTCTTTTCAACCTCCATCATTAATTTACATGCAGTCTATGAACATTTGTTCTCATGATTATGATGCTTTAGTCAGTGTATTCCACATGTAACATTGGTCCAGTATATAAATCCAAGTTGTGTTTCATCATTGCATTTTCTTAATATTAGATTTGGAGGACCCTAAGGCAGTTTGATTAATACCCTGGAAAAAAGAATTAGAATTCAGATAAACTATAAAGAAGCTGTGTCTTTGCTGTGTTGCTGGCTTTAATGAGGACTTCTGCTTTGGATGACTGTCTAGTGGGAGGAATCAGAGTCTCATATAAAAGAGATGTGAGCTGAGCCCTTGCATATGGGTGATTTAAGTTATATGGGGATGGGTGTCAATGGGATTTTCTTTTTATTTTGGAGAGTATGATTGGAAGTCTTTTTGTAGAAGGTGATTATATTCTAGAAGTGGGCGTCTGATGAATAAAAGGAAGTAGGGTGGAGAGGAAGCAAACACTTATTAAGGGTACAGTTACTGTTGTGCTAGGCACTGTAATCCTGATATGTACCCCACCATTTTATAGATAAGAAAACTGAGGCTTGGAGGAGTTTTTAATCCAAGGTAACATATATAAGAAGTGGCCAAGCCTGGATTCAAACCCATGCTGTTTTTATTGCACGGTGCTACTTGTTCATGCCTTCTATCTCTTGTTACCTATAGCCACACTGACTTCTTTATTCACTATGTCTTAGCCTCTTTGCAGCTCTAGCTTCACTGCTGTTTTCTCTTCTAAAAAGTACAGCACACTTCCTATTCTGATAATAGTTATTGTTTTCATGCTGTCATGGTTTGTTGTCACTTTGTCCTGTGCTCAGTGAAGTTGGTAGTTGTCATTGGCAGGGGCCCAGTTGAGACAAGGGAACTGGAACATTGGTTAGAAGAGATTTGTGTTGAGTCGTAGCATGTAGCATGAAGTGAGCAATCTGTCACCAAGTATGAGGGAAGACTGGCCCAGGAATGTTCCCTGTATGGGTTTAAAGGACAGGGAGTCAATACTGTTGACCTGCCCTGACCCCTGTGGTTCAGTTGGTTGTAGCATTGTGCCATGCACTGAAGGGTTGCAGGTTCAATTCCTGGTCAGGGCACAGGCCTGGGTTTTGGGTTCAATGTGCCGATTGCAGGGGCTGGGGGGCAGCCGATCGATGTTTCTTTCATATATCAATATTTCTTTCTCTTTCTCCTTCCTTCCCTCCCTTCTTCTCCCTTGCCACCGTTTCTCCCCTTCTCTCTAAAATCAGTAAAACATATCCTCGGGTGAGGATTAAGAAAAAAATACTATTGACTTATACCCTTTTAATTTTATTCTTATTCTGACCCCAGAGTTTGTTTGTTTGTTTTAAATTGATTGTAGAGGAGAGGAAGGGAGAGAGAGAGACAAACATTGATGTGAGAGAGAAACACCAATTGATTGCCTCCTGTATGTGCCCTGACTGGGGATCGAACTCACAGCCTGGGTATGCATCCTGACTGGAAATCGTACCTGTGACCCTTCGGTGCAGGGGAGATGCTCTAACCAAGTGAGCCACACTGGCCAGGGCTGCAGAGTTTTTTAATATGTCAACTGAGGGAGCATACCTAAGTTGTTGAGGAAACCAAACAAATGTATCTTCTAAATCTTATTCATCCTTTTCAGAGGAAGTCCTGTCTACCTAAGAGGCCTAAATGTGGAGCACGGGGTCACCAGTATAATGAAGATGGCAATACTGACCTCTAGAATTGTTGTAAGATTATACAACATGCACATAAATACTCAATACAATGCCTGGCAAATAGCAGTAAAACAAATAGTAACTGGCCTGGCCGGAGTGGCTTAGTGGTTGAGCATCAACTCATGCACCAAGAGGTCACCGGTTCAATTTCTGGTCAGGGCACATGCCCATGTTGTGGGCCAAATCCCCAGTGAGGGGCATGCAGGAGGTGGCCGATCGTTCTTCTCTCTCATTGATGTTTCTGATGTTTCTATCTCTTTCTCCCTCTCCCTTCCTCTCTTTCTAGAATCAATAAAGAAAAAAAGAAAGAAAAATAGTAACTGACTTACTTGTACAAGGTATACTTTGATTTTTTTGTGGGGGAGGGTTAATCCTCACCTGAGGATATTTTTCCATTGATTTTTAGATAGAGTGGAAGGGCCAGTGGTCGAACCTGCAACCCCGGTATGTGCCCTTGACTGGGAATTAAACCTGAGAACCTAAGGGCTCTAACTACTGAGCAAAACTGGCCAGGGATATCCTTTGATTTTTTTAATGGAAAGACTATGAGTATAGAAAATGATTATTTGAAGTATATAAATTGATGCTTGACCATGTTCTCTGTGTGGAACTTTTGAGCCATCTTACAGAACTTTTAAATGTGAACCAAATTAAGTCCTTTCCTTTTAAGAATCTACACTTTTAGGTTAATGAGATAAATCAAGGTCAAGCCATAAATGCACTCTGTAGCTGAATGTTAGTGATGTGGACAAGCTGGTTCATGGTGGACAAAAGGAAGCAAATCTGAATTATAGGCTATCTGAAAAGAAATATCCTTTTCTCCCCTGGCTGGTGTTGCTCAATGGTTAGAGCGTTGACCTGTGCACTGAGGGGTCGCAGGTTTGATTCCCAGTCAAGGGCCATACCTGGGTTGCAGGTTTGATACCTGGCCCTGATTGGGGTAGAGTAGGAGGCAACCAATCGATGTGTTGCTCTCACATTGATGTTTCCTCCTCTCTCTCTTTCTCCTCTTCTCTCCTCCCTCCTTTTCATTTTCTCTAAAGATCAATGGAAAAAATATCCTCGGGTGAGGATTAACAAAAAAAAAAAAAGAAAAGAATGCCCTTTTGTAGCTTTATTATAGACACTAGAATTAAACTAACATTGTTCTAATATTTTTTAGCATGATTTATCATTAAGAAGTTTTAAAAAAAAATCCTCACCGGAGGACATTCTTCCATTGATCTCCAGACAGGGTGGGAGGGTGGGAGGAAGAGAGACAGAGAGACATTGATGTGAAAGAGACACATCAATTGGTTGCCTCCCACAGGACCCCGACCAGTGCCGGGGATTGAACCTCAACTGAGGTACTTGCTCTTGACCTTGGAATTGAACCCGTGACTCTTTGGTCCACAGGCTGATGCTCTAACCACTGAGCCAAACCGGCCAGGGCATCATTAAGAATTTTTTAAATGTTATTTACACTTTGCACTTAGGGAATTTGTTTAAGCATAGTGCTTTGGTATAAATTATTACAAATATGAATCCTAAATTGTAGGGAGAGCTGAACCAATGATATTTCACTTGATCTAGATTGTGTTTTACCAGATAGAGTTAAAGCTTGTGGAATGTACTTGAGTTTTTCTGAGTTTATACTGCAGTCTTGGTCTGGAAATATATGCTTTCCTAAAGAAAGCTCAAGATATTAAGAGCTTACAGCTAAATATAGAGAAGGAAGGAAGTAGTTATTACTCTCTCTTCCCTGAAAAGAATTCCTTGGAGAGCTACTGAGGGCAAAGAGTGAAGCCTTCAGAAAGGTTGTTCACTGAATATTGTAAGATTATAATGCAGAAGTGCCACTACTATACTTTATACCCTGTAGATATATTGCATACTTTTTTTAAGTCTAAAGGATTTCTCTACCCTCCATATGTAAGGAATAATATCTGTTTTCAGAAACTCTCTAAGCATTTTATTTCAAGTAACATAAATAGATCATTATAATTTCTTGTTAATATGATTCTGTTATGTTAGGCCGCATCTATTTTGGCCTTATTTGCCTTGGAGGTGGACAAGAGAATAAAGTAACACATTCTCTTTTCTTATAGATATATTTTAATTGCCCTGCTTTAGTTTTCTTCCTGAATTTTCTAACATGTTTTAATTTTCTTCTCTCTTTCCTTTCATTGCCTAATTCAAAAGTTGAGTGATTTTGTAACATCATTCTTCCTTTCTGAATAACTCTTAACCTTGGTAATCAGTGAAAGTATTTTTGAAGTTCTGTATTTCTCCTCATGAACTGAGATGTGGCTTCAGCTTCTCAAAATTACCTTTTTCCAACTCTTCCCCAGAATACATTAAAGATGTGTTCTATGTGTTGGCTTCTCCTGGAGAAGGGAGTATTTTCTAGCAACATATATTTGAGTGCTGTTAATTAGTAAGCTCAGTAAAACTTTTGATAATAAGATTCTTTAGGAGGTCAGGATTGCCATATTTCAGAGTTGAATCTGAGTCTTTTTAAACCCCCCCAAATTTTTTTCAACCCACCATTCCCAACCTGTTTTTCCTCCTGTATTCTCTGTGTTGTGGAGTAGCACTTCTATTATCCCAGTTTATCAAATTTGAAGCCTTTTCTTTCCCTGCTTCTGCATCCTTTACATTGTCTCTACATCAAATGAGTCACAATGTTCATTACATTCTACCTTTTCTATATGTCTTAAGTCACTGACATAGTCTAGATCGTTATACTTTCACAATTTCTGTATGTATCTTTTAAAATTGATTATAGAGAGAGAGAAGAAGGGGAGAGGAAGAGAGAGAAACATCGATTGTTGTTCCACTTATTTATGCATTCATTGGTTTATTCTTATATGTGCCCTGACCCGGGGTTGAACTCACAACCTTGGCATATCGGGATGATACTCTACCAACTGAGCTACCCCGTCAGGGCTGTATGTATCCTTTTTAATTTCCTTCTCTCACTTTTCTGGTCTCTGTTCTGCCAAATTGCCCTTTTTATTGCTGTCTGGGAGAATTCTCTAAAATCATCCTGTTCCTAACACGTTTTCTACCTTCTGTCAGTATTGTAAGTCTTAAAGATTGAAAACTGAAATCCTAATTTTTCTTAAATTCAAGATTAAGGAATAATAGCCCCTTTACTAAAACATGGAATTAAAGTAATTAGGAAACGTATTCTGCAGAAACTAAAATTGTTAGGATATATTTACATATAAATTTGGTGAGGATTTTCATTGATCGGGAATAAGTTGACTTAGAATTATGTGATTGTAGAATGAATGGAAAATAATTCATTAATCTATATCTGATTCTCATTGTCTGCTTTGACTGAAGAATCAAAGATACCAGTTGCCCAATGCAATGCTGACTCTGTTCAGGAGAAGCACAGTATTGCTTCAGATAGTCAAAGCAGAAGTTGTGGGGCAAAAACAATTTCATTAATATTTGCTTGTGTTTTATTTGACGTTTTGGAAACTTCAGCTAAGACTATTCATAAATCTTTGAGGGAGCCATTATGGCAGGTTTAAGGGATACTAAAAGCAACAATAATGATTTCTTAGGAAATCCAACCTATATTTAGATTACAAATATAAAAATGGACCCATACACTGAATAATGAAATCAGTGGATCATTATTTCTCATTCAACAAATATTTATTGAGCACTTGTTTGTGTGGCATGATTCTAGGAGCTTGGGATGCATCAATAAATAAAACAAATAAAGATCCCATCTTTGTGGAGGTTACATTCCAGTGGCAGGAGACTGTAAATTTAGATTTTTTTTTTTTTATCCTCACCCAAGGACATTTTTCCATTTTTTGTTCAGATAGAGTGGGAGGGAGAGAGAGGAAGAGACAGAGAGAGAGAGAGAGAGAGAAACATCGATGTGAAAGGGACACATTGAGTGGCTGCCTCCTGAACGACCCAACCAGGGCGGGGGACAAACTGCAACCGAGGTACATGCCCCTAGCAGGAACCGAACCCGGGTCTCTCTGGACCGCAGGCCAATGCTCTAACTGCTGAGCCAAACTGGCCAGGGCAGGAGACTGTAAATTTAAAAGTGTGTGTGTATGATGTGGTAAGTACAATGGAGAAATGAATATGGGGAATTGGGAATGCTCGGTTGAGGGGGTGTCAGGTTTTAGTGTATGCTGGTCAGAAGATCTCACTTGAAAAGATTAAATTATCATTTGTCTGGTAATTATGGGTTTCCAGTTAGTTGCTAAGAACATGCCAAGCTTTGAGAATTAAGAAATTATGCATCAGATTCTATCCCAGACCCCAGGAAATACACAGCTGAACAAGGGAAGGAAAAAATGTAAACAAATGAGCATTATAGTATTGCAGATGCATTGATAGAAGCCTGTACAAAATATAATAAAGTGCATAGATCATTCTTTTTCTAATCTGATCTCATCACTGTTCTAATTATGATAAGCAGTTTATTTAAACTATGGCTCTTAAACCTTCTGAATTTCAAAACATTGATTTAGATTACTTTAGACTTAGAGTCATGTGAATTTGTTTTTCTCTCTCCACAACTCTTTATTACCTTGTTTAAAAAACATCCTCTGCCCTGGCTGGTGTGCCTCAGTTGGATCATCATCCCATACACCAAAAAGTTGAGGGTTTGATTCCTGTCAGGGCCCATACCCAGGTTGTGGGGTCGATCCCCAATCAGGGTGCATGTGAAAGGCAACCAGTCAGTGTTTCACTCTCACACTGATGTTTCTCTCTCTCTACCTTACCCGCTTCCTCTCCTTCTCCCTCTCTCTCTCCCTCTCGCTTCCTTTCTCTCTAAAATCAATACAAGCATGTCTTTCAGGCAAGGATTAAAAACAACAACAACAAAAAACACACAAAAAAAACACCCTCTGACCTGTCCAAACTGGTTACAAATTAGTCAGCGGCCCTTCCAACCACCTAATTAAGTGAAATGTTTTTATTCGGCATCCTTCTAGCTATCCATCATGTACCCCCTCACAAATATATAGTGAGTACCTATAAAACATGCAGGGTGTTTTGCTAAGTGCTAGTGATACAACAACGAATAAGACCAACAAATTTCTGATTTCTAGGAGCTCTCGTTCTAGTAGAGGAGGCAATAAGTAATCAAATAAGATGTCACATATAATATATACCAGTGGTTCTCAAACATTTTAGTCTCAGGATCCCCTTCCAAACTTATTGAGGACTCCAAAGAGCTTTTGTTTACATGGGTTATATTTACTGGTATTTACCAGGTTAGTAATTAAAACTGAGGGATTCAAAACTTACTTATTTATTCATTTAAAATATCAATAACAAACTATTATACTAATAACATCTTATGAGAAAATAACCATTTTCCCGAACAAACATAAAAACCCAGAACAATGACATCTTTTTACATTTTGTAAATCTTTTAAATGTCTGATTTAATAGAAGATAGCTAGATTCTCATATCTGTTTCTGCATTCAATCTTTTGTTATACATTGTTTTGGTTGAAATATATGAGGAAATTATAGTTTCATGCAGATATATAGTTACGAAAGGGAGGAGTATTTTAAAAGCTTTTTCAGATAATTGTGAGTATTATTCTTTGATACATCAGTGAAACTCAACAAGTGATAGTTTCTTACAGGTTAGTTGCAGTGTGGAATCTAAAACTATAACTGTGAAATTTATATATGAAAATACTCTATGTATATATACACATTTATATTAAAACCCATGGTCTGTCTGGCACTTTGAATGGATCTTTGGTGCCATTGCTTCTATTCACGCTCAGGTGCCAGCAGTTTTACTACCATTGCTCATGCACCATCAGTGCAGATATCAACACAGTGCAAAAACGCAGAGTGTCTTAGTATTATCATTAAAATAATTTTGCTGTAAGGACCCCTTGACCTTACTGGTTCCCCACTATTACATATCTTATTTCACCTGATTTTCATAGTAGACCTTTGAGGTAGTTGGTGATAGTAACCCTTTTTGAAATTTATGAATACAACTCAGAGGTGTTAAGTACTGTCCTCCTGAAGTCACACAAAAGTTTAACTAGAACTTGAACCCAAGTTTTCTGACTAGAGTTTTTGACTCTTGTTCTTTCTATTTCTTACTGTCTCCAAAGTGTGGAAAGACTTATATTATCTCATAAGAAGGACTTTGCCTAGCAAAGAAGTGCGTGGGATGAGGCTTGTTAACAGATCTAGGGTTGCCTGAAGCCTTGACACTCTAGTTATTTTTGTTGCTTTCTAGGTACAATGTCATTGCAAAATACTAAACTTTTCTGTTTCTATATTCAGAAAGATAAGGATACCAATAATACCTATCTCATGTATTGGTTGTGAGGATTTAATTAGTTAATATATGTTAAATGTTTAGACATATATGTTAGACGGTGTTGACACAAATTAAGTACTCAATAGAGTTAACTTTTACTATGGACACAGGTAGAGACAAGACTCAGGCATTTCAGCTGAGGGAACACCTTGAGCAAAAGCTGGGAACTTGAGTCATGTGAGCAGTAAGTCTAATGTAGCTGAAATATAGTTGTTCATGGAGGAATATGCTGGGAATTAAGATAGGAAAGGTAGATTTGGACCCTGATTATTGCTGGACTAGAGCTATAAACTATTGCTCAAAGTTGTGCCTCTAGTGCATAAGACAGTGATTGGTATATGGCTTGTATTTATATGCTACCTGAGTTATTGAAATACTTGAATAAATTTAAGGAAGAACAGAGCAGGTCCTCTTATCATGAGCAACATACGTGGATAAGGTGACATTTTAGCGTAGTCCAGAAGAATGAATAGGGTTCTAATAAGAAGATACTAGAGGCTTAGAATGGGTGAAGACAGCCCTTCACTAAACAGTGTACTACTACCCAACCAAGTGATTGTACTTTTCAGGAGACTAAATTTACTTGAGATTGTGGTCTACCTTATCCTTACTCATAACTCCCACATAATACCTGATGTGCATTGAGGCTCCATAGATTTTGAGCGGTTACTCAGCATTTAATCTTACAAATATTGTTTTTGAGTAATGCTTTCATTTCACAATAACTTTCAGATAAAAGGAGGCTTTCCTGATAATAGAGGCTAATTCTCTCTTTTCATACTGATATGTTTTTTTTTTTTAGAGAGAGAGGAAGGGAGAGATAGAAACATTGTTGTGAGAGAGAGACATCAATCAGCTGCCTCCTGCACGCCCCCTACTGGGGATCCAGCCTGCAACCCGGGCTGGTACCCCGACCCGGAATCAAACAGGGACCTCTCAGTCCATGGAACGACGCTCAGTTCACTGAGCCACACAGGCCCAGCCAAGGCTGATTCTCTTTTTATTTCAATTACAAAACAGGCAAATATTCCACTTCCTTTTGCAAACCGTAATTTATTCATACTTGTTGTATGTCTTAAAGGAGAAGAAAATATGATTAAGAAAACAGATTCCTAAGCAGTGGATCAGGAATGGCAAAGTATAGGAGTTTTGGAAGCTGGTCTTTTTTTTTTTATCCTCATCCGAGGACTTTTTTTTTTTTTTGCATTTATCTTCAGATAGAGAGGGAGGAAGAGAGAGAGAGAGAAACATCTACGTGAGAGAGACACATCGACTGGTTGCCACCCACATGACCCCAACTGGGGCAGGGACAAACTGCAACCGAGGTACATGCCCCTCGCGGGAACCAAACCCAGGTCTCTCTGGTCCGCAGGCCGACGCTCTAACTGCTGAGCCAAACTGGCCAGGGCTGGAAGCTGGTCTTAAAATCTACTTCAAATATGTGTAATATAGGGAATGTGAATAAACTCTTGAAAATATCAGTATTTTACTTACCGGATGGATATTGTTTTTCCTTCTGTGCACTTTATATTGTTTCCATATAAAGCCAAGTATTATTAGAAATTAGAATTTACCAGTAATCCCTTCCCTACTCATTTTCTCTGGTTAATCATTTATTAGATTATTAATAGAACTTGTTTTCTCTTAAGGCTGTGTGAGATAAAAATATGTTGATATTTTAGTATATGTCAGGCACTGTGGTAAATATTGTAGAGATTACTTATCTCATTTAAACCCACAACAATCTTACAAGGTTTAGGTACTGTTATCATCCCCTTAGGTAATATTATCATCCTCAGATTATAGGTGAGAAAAGTAAACCTCAGAGAATTTAAGTAACTTACTCAAGGTCTGGGTGAATAAGGACAAAGCTAGGCATCAGAGCCAACCATTTTAGCCTTTATCCTGTACTGCTTAAGAGATACTAAAAAGCAATAGTTTTGTGGGGCATTGGAGTGATTTAGAGCATTGTTTTCCACACTGTGGATAACAATTCATTAGTGGATTGTGAATCCTATTTGGTGGGCCAAGATCAGCATTAAAAAAAAAAGTGAAATACAACAGAGGGGAAATATCGATGTGTATGCCATGTAGTAAAAGCAAACACTTTTGTGAAACTAATGCTCTAGTTTTATATGTATATGTATTTGTGAACTGTGTCATGTTATAAATTGTATTTATTGTGGGTCACAGCCAAACAAAATTTGGAACCTATTGGCTCAGAGAATGGAAAGAGAACTTGGAAATGTAATGAAGAGGAGAGGTAGGTGTTAGAGATAAGAATTGTAGATATAGCCCTGGCCAGTTTGGCTCAGTGGTTAGAGCGTTGGCCTGCGGACCAGAGAGTCCCGGGTTCGGTTCCCACTAAGGGCACGTACTCGGTTGAGGTTCGTCCCCGGCCCCGGTTGGGGTCGTGCAGGGGGCAACCAGTCAATGTGTCTCTCTCTCTCTCTCTTCCTCCTTCTCTCCCTCCGGCTCTATCTGAAGATAAATGCAAGAATGTCCTCAGGTGAGGATAAAACAAACAAACAAAAGAATTGGGAATGTATAAACTTTATAAAAAGAGGGAGGAAGAGTTAACCTGTGTTTATGTATTTAGGGAACATAATATACTAAATTACAAGTTGTTTTAACTAATCAAATGGGGCCCTTTTAGCAGGGTTTTGTTCAAAAGTAGTATAGCTTTAATTTTACTTCTAGAGAGCTGCCTCTGCAGGTAGTTTATGAGTTGTGTACATCATTACTGTATTTTTATTTCTCATATGAACAAGTAATTTATTATGATTGAATAAATACACTTCATAGGTACTTCATATGCACAAAGATATTTTCCTAGTAGATCCAGTAGGGTAGAGGTTTGTTTACTGGCTCATGGGAGAATGGGAAAAGGTGGGCTAGGTTATTCAGGATATTATAATATTGAATATTCAGCTGGAAGGGATAATTTAATCCAAGCCTCCAAATTATTTTTTAATTATCATAAAAAACACATAACGTTAAAATTAACCAACTGAACCATTTTTTAAGTTTGGTACTGTTAAGTATATTTATATTGTTGTACAACAATCTCTAGAACTTTTTATCTTGAAAGTTCAGAGTTTAACTGAAACTCTGTCTATACTAGTTAAACACTAATTTCTCCTACCCCTTCTTCCCAGCACTTGGTAATCACATTTTTACTTTCCATTTCTATGATTTTTACTACTTTTGATACTTCATATGAGTAGAAGCATTCAGTATTTGTCCTTTTGTGACTGGCTTATTTCACTTAGCATAATGTCGTCAAGGTTCATCCTGGATGTAGCATGTGCCAGAATTTCCTTCTTTTTTAATGCTGCCTAATATTCCAGCATGTATATTCCACATTTTCTTTATCTTTTCATCTGTCAATAAACATTTGGGTTCATCCACCTTTGATTATTGTGAATAGTGCTGCAAAGAACGTTGATGTGCAAATATTATCTTTGAGATTCTGCTTTGAATTTCTTTGGATATACTGTATACCCAGAAGTGAGATTGCTGGATCATATAGTAATCTTGTTTTTAATTTTCTGAGGAACCTCTATACTGTTTTTCATAATGGTTGTACCATTTTACATTCCCACCAACAGGGCACAAGCATTCCAATTTCTCCGCATCCTTGCTAACACTTATTATTTTCTGTTCCTTTGGTGGTGGCCATCCTCATGGGTGAAAGGTATGATATCCCATTGTGTTTTTTATTTGCATTTCCCTAGTGATTAGTGTTGAGCATCCTTTCATGTGTTCACTGGCCACTTGTATATTTTCTTTGGCAAATATCTATTAATCAAGTTTGTTGTTGTTGCATATTAGAAGTTCTTTATACAGTATATTCTGGATATTAACCCCTTATCAGATATAAGATTTGCAATTATTTTCTCCCATTCCATAGGCTGCCATTTCTATGTTGATCGTTACCTTTGGTACAGAGAAGTTTTTAAGTCCGTTGTAGTTCCATTTGTCTATTTTTTAAATTTTTGTTGCCTGTGCTTTTGGCATCATAGTCAAGAAATCTTTGTTAAGTCCAATGTTCTGAAGCTTTCCCCCTATGTTTGATTCTAGGGGCTTAATAGTTTTAGGTCTGACATTTGGGTCTTTAATCCATTTTGAGTTGATTTTTTTTTTTTATCCTCACCCGAGGACATTTTTTCATTTTTTGTTCAGATAGAGTGGGAGGGAGAGAGAGGAAGAGAGAGAGAGAGAAACATCGATGTGAAAGGGACACATCGAGTGGCTGCCACCCGCACGACCAACCAGGGCCGGGGACAAACTGCAACCGAAGTACATGCCCTTAGCGGGAACCGAACCCGGGTCTCTCTGGACCGCAGGCTGACGCTCTAACCGCTGAGCCAAACCGGCCAGGGCTTGAGTTGATTTTTTTAAAATGGTGTAAGGTGTTCGGCTGGTGTGGCTCAGTGGTCGAGCGTCAACCCATGCACCAAGAGGTCGCCGGTTCAATTCCCGGCCAGGACACATGCCCAGGTTGTGGGCCTGATCTCCAGTGGGGGGCATGCAGGAGGTGGCCAATCAATGTTCTCTCTCATCGATGTTTCCATCTCTCTCTCCCTCTCCCTTCCTCTCTCTCTAAAATCAGAAAAGGAAAATAAACAGACAAACAAACAAATAAATAAAATGGTGTTTTATGTGTTTATGTAAATACATTCTTCATTCTTCTGAATGTGTGTTTATCCAGTTTTCCCGACATCATTTGTTAAAGAAACTGTCTTTTCTCTATTGTGTGGTCTTGGCACCCTTGTTTTTTTTTTATTTTTATTACAGTATTTGGCCATACATGCAAGGGTTTATTTCTGGGCTCTCTATTTTGTTCTTTTGGTCTATATGCCTATCTTTGTGCCAGCAAGTCTCCAATTTGAAGGTGTTAAAATGAATATTCAGATGGCATAAGTGACATGTTAAGGTCAACACTTCGAAAAAAGTAGCAAAGCATGGGCTGTATTTTCTGCTTAGTCCTATATTCTCATATAGTAATGTATCACTTACTTGCCTTTGCTTATTCTGTCCTCTTTACTTTGAATGCCTCCTTGTCAATGACCCCTCTTCACACCTCCCTTCTCCCCCTTTCTCTCTTATTTTCTCCACTCCCACATCCATACTCACACTCAATTGACTTTGACTCTAATTCCTACTCAGTTTTTATTTTTATTTTTAAAAATAGTTTATTGACTTTTGGAGACAGAGGAAGGGAGAATCGAGAAACGTCGATGTGAGAGTGTAACATTGATTGGTTGCCTCCTGCATGCCCCTACTGGGGATGGAACCCACAACCTGGGCATGTGCCCTGACCAGGAATCAAACCAGCAACCTTTCACTGCATGGGATGTCGCCCAGTCAACTGAGCCACACCAACCAAGGGCCCTACTCAGTTTTTAAAACTGAACTCTGAGTTTTAAACTCTAAGCCTTCCCCAAATTTATCTCCATAAACACATACTCCTTGGGATAGGTTTTGAACTCTGTGCTTACACTGATTTCCTCTCTGGTAGTACCAGTCATTTTGTATAGTAGCAGCTGTCAGTTTACATGTTTCCCTCTGTCACTTGAATGTAAGCTCCATAAAGACAGGGACTGGCTCTTATTTGAATTTATATCCCCAGTTTCTACACAGTACTTAGTACACACTAATTATTCAATAAATGGATGGATGAATGGATGGATGGATGGGTGGGTGGGTGGATGGGTGGGTGGATGGGAGAATGGAAGGATGGTTGGGTGTGATATATCTAGTACTGTGATAATGACTGTGGTTATTATCAGATAATATCAAATCTAATCATAGAGATAAAACAAACACATGAAAAGTGTGGGAGCAGTGTAAGATTAAATTTTATAGGTAGTAAATACTTGATCAAAGAATAACTGAGTAATGTATTGGCATTTATAAGTCCTCTAGGAGTTCAAAGGAGAGAGCGATCACAGCTTCTGAACTAGTTAGGTAAGGCTTCCTTGAGGAGAACTAGGACTTGTTTGGAGGCATGTGGGGTTAGGTAGATGGGAAGGAGGGTAGAGTCAACGTTGTAGTTCGAGGAAGGGAAAGTATGCCATGAGCAGGAAGATAATTCAGTTAGAGTGTTTAGAGGTCAATGCAAAGATGGTTTGGTTAATGTAAAAGAGGCATGAAATAGAAGATGTGGAGGACCTTTACTGTTAGACAAGAAGATTAGGTGGATTCTGTAGGATATGGGAGGATGTTGAGGATTTTGATGGAAATAGCATTCTGGGTCAGGTATGCAGGCTGCATTGGAGATAGCAGGATCTAGTGCATGTACTACATTTGTGGTGATATTTTGTTTATAGGCATGAGAATGTATGAGTGCTTGAACCAGCATATTGTCAGTAAGAATTGAAAGAAAGGATGGGGGACAGAGGAACTACTTCAGTCAAGGAAGAATCTGGTGAACGTGGTACCTGTCCAAGTGTTATATTTGTATTATGTAAAATCTGCAATAATCTTATGAGGTAGATACTATTACTGTCCTCATTTTACAAATGAGAATACTGTGGTTTAGAGAGGCTAAGTAACTTGCTGAAAGTCATACGGTTAATAAATAATAAAGCTCACAGTTGAACCTAGGCAGTCTGGCTCTAGAGACCATATTCTTTTTCTTTTAATTTTATTTTCAATTACAGTTGACATTCAGTGTTACTTTATATTAATTTCAGGTGTACAACATAGTATTTAGTCATTATATAATATACAAAGTGATTCCCCTGATAATTCAAGTACCCATCTGGCATAATACATAGTTATTATAATATTACAATATTCCCTATGCTGAACTTTACATCCCTATGTCTATTTTCTAACTACCAATTTGTACTTCTTAATCCCTGTCCCCTTTTCGCCTATCCTCCCCCAAACTCCCTCCTCTCTGGTAACCATCAGTTTGTACTCTGCATCTATGAGTCTCTTTCTGTTTTGTTTTTTCATTTATTTTGTTCTTTAGATTCCACATATAGGTGAAATCATATGGTATTTGTCTTTCTCTGTCTGTAGAGGCCATACTATTTAACTCTATATGTCACAGTGGCTTATCATGACATTCTCTAAATGATGTCTTTTGATGAACCAAAATTTTTAACTTTGTTGTAATTAAATTTATCAGTCATTTGCTTTGTAATTGGGAGTTTCATATCCCATTTAGGAAGCTTTTTTCTATCCCAAAGTTATGATGATATTCTCCCATTTTACCTTCTGGAGCTTTATTTATTTATTTTTTTCACACTTAAGAATTAAGGGATCACCTAGAATTAATTGATTTTTTTTGTATGTAGTACAAGGTAAGGTCAGACTTCATTTCTTCCAGTATTGTCTTAGCACTATTTATTGAAAGATTGTTCCTTACTTTACTGCTCTTTGGTGTCACATTTATCACAAATCAAGTGTCCATATTTAAGAGTGGGCCTGTTTCGGGGGAGGGGCTGGTTCCATTGGGGTGCAAGACGAGCTACGCGGCGAGGATGTCCATCCATAGAAAAGGCACCGTGGCTTCTGCTGACTTCTGATGATTTTCTAAAACCACCCCATGAAGACCATGCTAGGAGGCTCACTTGGCTTTCCCTTGCCCCAGTGAGTCTAGCGAAAGCCAGTGTCTGAGCAAAGGGTAGGACCTTCTCCCCTGGTCCCTCAACATTGTTCACAGGAAAACAGCCCCTTGTCCTAACGCCGTGCTTCCAGAAGAAATAGGGCCCGTGGCTGTTAGAATGTAAATATCCCGAATTCTCCAGAGTGTTGAAAAACCACTCTTTTATATATTCTCTATAATCTCATTTGTTAAATAGCATTTGCTTATGCGTTAAGCTTTTGCTATAAGAATTCTGAATTGATGAAGTACAGATTAGTGAGTTTTTACTATACGTGTAAGAAAGTTGCAGGAGGAAAGTAGATTGTACCCTAAGATTTTGCAGTGAGAGCATAGTGAGTGAGGTGGCATGTGTTTGGCTCTGTATCTTTATTTAAGGTTTCCGTGAATCATTATTATTATTTAAAAAAAATTTTTTTTTCTTTGATTGGTTTATTGGTTCATTGATTGGTTTATTTGTCTTTGCTCCAATACCACATTTTCTTAATTATTGTAGCTTTATAATTAAGACTTTATATTTGATTGAATAACCCCTCTAAGAATGCTTCTCTCTTTTCAAGAAAGCATTTGCTATTCTTAACCTTTTGTACCATTTGTATTTGTATTTTAGAATCAACTTGACAAATTATAAAAATGCCTTTTGGAATTTCAGTTTGCATTGCATTTAATCTATAGATCAATTTGAATATTTTTATAGTATTGACTCTTCCAATCCATAAAATGGTATTTATATTTATTTATGACTTCCTTGATTTATCATAATGTTTTTAAGGATAGTGTTGTTTTTTTTTTAAATTGAAATAATCTTACACTTACAGAAGACTTACTAGTATAAAGAACTTCTCTCCCAGAACTATTTATTTTAGAGTGAATTGCTAATTGGATGTCCCATAATCTCTGAATGCTTTATTGTGTATTTCCTAAATAAGGAAATTTTCCTGTATATACACTGTACAACCATTAAAAGCAGGAAATTAACATTGATGCATTAATGCCATTCAGTCCTTAGAGTCTGTTCAAGTTTTGCCAGTTGTCCCATTAATGTCCTTTATAGCAAGAGGATCTGTTTCAGAATCACATTTCACATTTAATTCTGTCTCTTTAGTCTCCTTTAATCTGGAACAGTTTCTCAGTCTTCCCTTGACTTTTATGACCTTGACACTTTTAAAGATTATAGGCTAATTATATTATAGAATGTACCTGTTTGTTTTTTCTGATGTTTCTTCATGATTTGATTCAGATTACATTATCTTTGACCTGAAGATCACAGAAATGATTCTGTGTTCTTATCACAGGATTTCAATTTGTCCCATTACTGACTATCCGCCCCCCCCCCTCTTGACTTGAACCTCTTGTATTTACAGAGTGAGCCTCTTGATTTCCTTTTGTGGTAAAGTCTATTTTATGTGATTTTAATATCAGCACCTTTTTTGGATTAGGGTTTCTATGGTGTACCTTTCTGTACTCTTATTTTCAATATTTCTGAACCCTTATATTTAATATATGTCTCTTGTAAGCATCATATAAAATCTTGTTTAAAACCTTTCTCTTGCCCTGGCCTGTTTGGCTCTACGGTTAGAGCATCGACCCACAGACCAGAGAGTCCTGGGTTCAGTTCCTGCTAAGGGCACGTACCTCGGTTGCAGTTTGTCCCTGGCCCCAGATGGGGTTGTGTGGGTGGCAACCACTCAATGTGCCTCTCTCCCTCCCGCTCTATCTGAAGATAAATGCAAAAAAAAAAACAATGACAAAAAAAACCCTCACAAAATATAATTATTTTGTGCAGTCAACATTTACTTTTACCTTGTACTTACGATTTTTGTTGCTCTATATTCATTCCTGCTTGTACCACCTTCCATCAGACACTGTTTTTCCTTATGCATGGAGGATACCTTTTCATATTTTCTTTGAGTTTCTACTGGTGACAAAATCTGTTTTTGTTGGTCTGAAAATGACTTTATTTTATTTTAATTCCTGAAGGGTATTTTTCACTGAATTCTAGATTGGAAGTTATTTTCTTTCAGCCATTAAATGTACTACTCCATCCCCCTCCCCCCTTTTTTTGAGACTTTAGCTCCATTTAATTGTTGTTTCTTTGAAAGTAATATATCTCTCCCCTGCTACCCCCATTTCTGACCGTGTTTAAGATATTTCCTATATCTTTGGTTTACAGTAATTTTTGCTATACCTACTGTGGATTTCTTTGATTTATCATGCTTGGAATTCTTAGGGCTTCTGAAATCTGTGGCTTAATGTCTTTCATCTGTTTTGAAACATTCTCAGCCAGAAAGTGCTTCTTTTTCATTCTCTCTTTTGTCTCTTTCTGGTATTCCAGTTACATTCATGTTACACTCTCTCATTCTCTATGTTGCTTACCACTTCTATATTTTCTGTCCTTTTGACTTACTCTCTTTTGTTCTAATGAGTTTCTTCTGATCTTTCTTCCAGTTCTCTAATTGTCTACTTGATGTAATCTGCTGTTAAACTCATCCATTGAGTTCTTAATTTGCTTACTGTGTTTTTCAAATTTAGAATTTATATTTAATTATTTTAAAAATCTATATAATTTGCCCTGGCCGGTTTGGCTCAGCGGTTAGAGCGTCAGCCTGCAGTCCAGAGAGACCTGGGTTCGGTTCCCGCTAAGGGCATGTACCTCGGTTGCAGTTTGTCCCTGGCCCGTGGGAGGCAGCCACTCGATGTGTCCCTTTCATGTCGATGTTTCTTTCTCTCTCTCTCTCTCTCTCTCTCTCTCTCTCTCTCTCTCCCTCTCTCTCTCCCTCTCTCTCCCTCTCTCTCTTGCCCACTCTATCTGAACAAAAAATGGAAAAATGTCATCGGGTGAGGATAAAAAAAAACTATATAATTTATCACTAAAAAAAATGTTTAAATAAAAAATAAAAATAAACTTATAAAATGGTTTCTAAGTCTCTGTCAAAGTTTTCAGTTTTTTATTGAATGTATTAAGCATAGTTTTTTTTTTTTAATCCTCACTCGAGGATATGTAGGTTGTTGTTTTTTCATTGATTTCAGAGAGAGAGGAAGGAGGAGAGAGAGAGAAAGAGAGAAACATCAATGTGAGAGAGTAACATCAATCAGTTGCCTCCTGTATGTACCCTGACCGGGGATCATACCCACAACTTAGGTATGTGCCCTGACTGGCAATCGAACCCACAACCTCTGGGTGCATGTGATGATGCTCCAACCAACTGAGCTACCCAGCCAGGGCAAGCATAGTTACTTTTAAAGCATGGGGTTGTTTGTTCAAATATCTGGAGCTCCTGTTGATTTGTTTCTCTTGTCTTTTGATTTTCATTTATGTATTGTTTTCTCTCATTGTATCCTTGGTTATCTTTGCTTGTGTGCTAGACATTGTATATGAAAATTGTTTATAGAAATAATTTAGCAGCCAAGATGTTATCTTTTGACAGAAAAGATTTTCATTTGCTTTTGCTAGCTAGAGTTACTAACTACCTGGGATTGTTTTAATCCATTTCAGGCATGATTTTTCTGGGTCACCCAGATGACTGAGCAATTGTTTTAATCTTTTTTTTTTTTAACCCTCACTCAATGATATGTTTTTATTGATATGAGAGAGAGAGAGAAAGAAAGAAAGAGAGAGAGAGAAACATCAACACATCAATCAGTTGCCTCCCGCATGCACCCTGACTGGGGATCAAACCTGCAACCTAGGTATGTGCCCTGACCGGGAATCAAACTCACAACATTTTGGTGTATGGGACAATGCTGTAGTCAGCAGAGCCACCCGGCCAGGGCCTATTTTATTCTTAATTGTAAGGTACCTTAATCGCAAGGACCTATGAGGTCCTAATCAAAACATGACCTATTTACCAAAGTCCTCACAGTTGGTGGGCCATGGTCTCCAACCTTTGCCCTTACAAGGCTGTCTGTCTGTCTGTCTGTCTGTCTGTCTATCTATCTATCTATCTATCTATCTATCTACCTACCTACCTACCTACCTACCTACCTATCTATCTACCTACCTACCTACCTACCTACCTACCTACCTACCTATCTATCTATCTCATGTAGCTTATAAACAACAGAAATTTATTTCTCACATTTATGGAGGCTAGGAGGTCCAAGATCAAGTGCCAGCAGATTCAATGTCTAGTGAGTACATGTTTCCTGGTAAGATGGGCATCTTCTTGCTCTGTCCACCCATAGTAGAGGGGTCAGAGAGCTCTCTGGGGTCTCTTTTATTTATTTATTTTTTCTTTCTATTGAATTTATTTGGGTGACGCTGGTTAAAATTATACAGGTTTCAAGTACACAGTTCCACAACACATCATCTGGACACTGTATTGTGTGTTCACCACCCCAAGTCAAGTCTCTGCCTATCACCATTTATCCCCACTATATTTTTATTTTTAAATAGACTTCATTTTTAGAGTAGTTTTAGGTTCACAGAAAAATTGAGTAGAAAGTACATAGGGTTCTCATATACCCCCTGCCCGCATATATTGACAGGGTTTGTAAGTACATTGCTCTGTCTACGTACAATTCCTCTCCTGGAATTTACAATACCACTAGGAGAATAGTGACCCTAAATACCAGGCTTATCTTCTGGATGTTTGTCTTCTCCTAGATCTCACCTTGTTAATTCTTGACTACCTTGTTGTTTTCTGATAGCTTCAACCAGTTGGTTTGAAATAATTATTCCAGCTTTTCTAGTTGTTCTCAGTAGAAAGGTAGCTTGCTATTATTGAACACAGTTACTCCCTTTGTTATAAATTGCTGTTAGTAGATTGCATATTTAGAAAGGGTAAAAGGATAAACCTATCAAGGAAATGGCACAACTAATAACCTTCTCTGTTAGCATCATGGTTTAAAACTTTTGCTTTCAGTATTGTAGAGTTATATTGTAGAAGTTAAGGTTTTAATTTTTATAATATTTTATTTCAGCTCGTGATGCTGATGAGCGAGAGAAGTGGATCCATGCCTTAGAAGAAACAATTCTTCGACATACTCTTCAGCTTCAAGTAAGAGCCTTTACATGGCTTCCAGATAGTTCATTAGTTGTTTTTTTTTTAATATATTTGTTTGTTTTGTGTTTTCTTAAATAACTGTGATGTGATGTAATAAAAACTTTAAATTTCTGAGTTGCTTATTCTTACATTTACAGCATTATAATATTTAGTAAAGTTATAGTCAGTTCTTCTGCTTTCTGCAGGATAAGATACTGATTTTTGTCTAGAAATAAGACTGTGTAAGGCAATGGTGAAAGGGAAATGCTATGTTAAAATGTGCCAGATTCCTTTTTTAAATTTAGTATCTATAATTGGTTATTGATATAACCAAATTATATTGACAACAGATAAGTGCTGAGAAGTTGACCTACATTTTTTGTTAAAAGATTTGGCAATTATCATATGTGTTGGGTAGTACTCTTTGAGATGAAAGTGAGATTAAAAAAACCCAAACTGGTTAAGAAAAAAGCCAATCTGGCTTAGGTATGGTTTGAAGTAAGCACTTAAACAATGTCATGAGGACCCAGATCCCACACCTCCATTTCTTGGTTCCAGTTCTTCTGAGTTGGCTTCATTTTTAGTTAGGTTTCCCTTTTAATGGTAAGATGGTTGCAGCAATTTCAGCCTGCCCTTGTTGGAACTCCAAGTCCATAGGAGACTATGATCTTTCTGGGCATGATAGGATGAACAGGATTAGTGCTGATAATTTTAGCTTTAGTCATTTTCCCAATCCTGATCAATCACAGTTTCAAAGTTCTATGTTCCACCCCTGGAGCTGGGATGTCAGCTCTTTACCAGAACACATTGCTGAGAGGGTAGAAGATGGTCGTGTGTCTCTCCCCACTTCCCTCCAATAAAGCCAGAATAAGATGCTGGGTGATGAAAACACCAAATGCCTACTCTGCTATACTGAAGATAGTTTTCTATGTTTATTCTCCAATGCAAGAGCTTATATTGTGGCATATAGAGGATTTTGTTTTGATTTACAGGATCGAATTATAGAAAACGGATTTTTTAACCCTTTCTCTCTACCTGTCTTTGTCCTATACCAAGAATTGGTTTGAATAGACAAGGTAGTATAGAGCATTCTACAACATGGTGAGCTCCCCTCACTTGAATGTGTTCAAATAGAGGCTTAAAAAACATTATTTGAGGATGTGGTTATTAAGAGATCAAAAAATGAATACAAGCTGAACTAGGAGATCTACAAATTACTGTATGAGATAGGCTTTTTATTTATTTAATCCTCACTCAAGAATATTTTTCCAGCCCTGGCCGGTTTGGCTCAGCGGTTAGAGCGTCGGCCTGCGGTCCAGAGAGGCCCGGGTTCGGTTCCCGCTAAGGGCATGTACTTCGGTTGCAGTTTGTCCCTGGCCCTGGTTGGTCGTGCGGGTGGCAGCCACTTGATGTGTTCCTTTCACGTCGATGTTTCTCTCTCTCTCTCCCTCCCACTCTATCTGAACAAAAAATGAAAAAAAAAAAAAAGAATATTTTTCCATTGATTTTTCAGATAGAATGGGAGGGAGAGAGAGAGACAGAGAGAAACATCTGATTTGGAGTAACACATCAATTGGTTGCCTCTCGTTGGGGATCGAACCTGCAACCAAGGTACGTGCCCTTGACTGGGAATCAAACCCTAGACTCTTCAGTCCACAGGCTGACACACTAACTGCTGAGCCAAACCAGCCAGGGCTGAGCTATTAAAAGCAACTTCAGGGCAGCCCACTTGGGTCCCCTCTCCATTACAGGAGTCTGTCTCTCAAATAAACTTTCCTTTTGTTTACCCCTTGAAAAAATAAAATAAAATAAAATAAAAGCAACTTCAACCCTGGCCAGTTTGGCTCAACGGATAGAACATCTGCCCGAGGACCGAAGAATTGCAGGTTCATTGCCTGGTCAAGAGCACGTACCCCAGTAACAGGTTTGATCCCCGGCCCGGGTCAGGGTCGTGCAGGAGGCAACCACTCAATGTGTCTCTCATCAATCTTTCTCTCTTTCCCTCCTTTCCTCCCACTCTATCTAAAAAAATCAATGGAAAAATATCTTCAAATGAGGATTTAAATAAATGAATAAATAAAATAAAAGCAACTTCATAATTTCTGTAGGTTTTTAAAAAAAAAATTAGGCAGTTTAATAAATGACTGTAGTGTCATTTCACCAAATTTGTGATTCAGTAAGAAGGTACGTGGTTTTTTGTTTGTTGTTTTAAAAAAATTTTTTTTTCCAGTTACCGTTGATATTCAATATTATATGAAGATAAGTGATTTAAGAATCCTATTATAAAATGTGGCAGATGAAATTCCCTCCACAGTTGGCCAGACTGACATTCAAGTCTCTCTATGGTCTAATCTCAGCTTGCTCTTCTTGACATTTCTGCACTATAAACCCTGCATAGCCCTGGCCGGTTTGGCTCAGCGGTTAGAGCGTCGGCCCGTGGACCAGAGAGTCCTAGGTTCGGTTCTTGCTAAGGGCACGTACCTCCGTTGCAGTTTGTCCCCGGCCCCGGTTGGGGTCGTGTGGATGGCGACCACTCGATGTGTCTCTCTCGCATTGATGTTTCTCTCTCTCTCTCCCTCCCTCTCTCCCTCCCGCTCTATCTGAAGATAAAATGCAAAAATGTCTTCGGGTGAGGATAAAAAAAAAAGAAAGAAAAGAAACCCTACGTAAACCTACTAGAGACCTGCTGCTTACTTGCTTTTCTCTGAACACATCTTTTCATTCTGGTCTCCACATTCTTGCACATGATATTCTCTCTCTCTGAAATTCCGTCTGCCTCTGCCTTGGCGTACTGCTCCTTTTCTTCAAAGCCCAGTTCAGGGCCAATCTATTCTGTTGAGCTGCCCAAGACTGATCCCTCCTCCCCTATTCCCCAAATTCAAAGCGATATATTTCCTTTGAATGCCATACTAATTGCACAGTTCACCTTTTGAAGTACGTATAATTCCTACCTCCCAGTTAGAATGCAGATTCCTGAAAGTCAGGAACCTAATTTGATCCAATTTTGGAATTGAGCGTTTGCTAAGATAGCTTATGTGTCTTTGGGAATAACAGGAAGAAAAAGATAACTCTGAGAAGTCTTAAACTCTGATAGTTTTGGTATTTTAAAATATATGTGACACAAAAGAGTTCTGTATATTTTTTTCTTAAGTTAATGTATGCAGAGGATAGGATATTTGGAAATATGTAATTAAATGTTAATTTGACTGACAAAAAGGTAAAGATTCTCTTCCTGTAGACAGTGAAGTGTGGTGAAGAACCTGACTTTGGTGCCAGCTCTTGACATTGAACTAATTCTCTCTGAGTTCCAATGTCTTGATCTATAAAATGAGAATAAAAGTACCTACTTTATAGGGTTATTTTGACCGTTAAATGCACATTTGTTGAAATAATGTCTAGCTGTCATAAGAACCTGATAAATGTTAGTTGCCATTACTAATACAACAACTACTCTTACCATTCCCCCTCCCAGAACTTGGTGTTCTAAATAGTGCTCAATAACAGTTAAATGAAGAAACAATTGAAGGAATTTAGGAACAAACAGATGATGTATAAGTTGTGTTTCCATTGTTGTTTATTGAGTACTTTGAGATGTATAACATACTATTAGGCACTGAGTAGTAGGTACTCATGGAGCTTCCATATAGGTGTTGTAGAGGGTATTTACATTTCTTCCTTTTTCATTGAGTTTCATCTCTGTGTTAACCATTAAACCATACTGCTTTGGCCTTGTCATTACTAAGAGCCACACCACCTCCATAATATTGAATTTAAAAGTGTTTTCTCTTACCTGGCCGGTTTGGCTCAGCTGGCCAGTTTGGCCCAGCTGTTAGAGCGTCGGCCCATGGACCAGAGAGACCCGGGTTCGATTCCCACCAAGGGCATGTACCTCAGTTGCAGTTTGTCCCCTGCCCCAGTTGGGGTCGTGTGGGTGGCAACCAGTCGATGTGTCTCTCTCACATCGATGTTTCTCTCTCTCTCTTCTCCCCCTCTCTCCCTCCCGCTCTATCTGAAGATGAATGCAAAAATGTCTGCGGGTGAGGATAAAAAAAAAAAAAGTTTTTTCTCTTTGCCCTGGCTGTTGTGGCTCAGTTGGTTGAACATCGTGCCATGCACCAAAAGGTCACTGGTTCAATTTCCGGTCAGGGCATGCACCCGGGTTTTGGGCTCGAACCTCAGTGGGGGACAGGCAAGAGGCAGCTGATGGATGTTTGTTTCTCTCTCACACTGGTGTTTCTCTCTCCCTTTCCCTTCAATAAAATCAATATATCATATATATATATATATATATATATATATATATATATATATATATTTAATTTTTTTCTCTCTAACCACAGTTTTCTTACCTTCACCCTTTTCTATCACTTTACTTCTGAACTTTTCTTATCCGGTTTTGGTCTGAACTCTACTTCTCCATTTTTCCTTGGCCATTTAGTACCTTTCAGTTTTACTTCTCATTCCTCAGTGTGAGCTTATGGTCAGCTCCTTCAGTGTTGATTTTCTATCACCCTTAGAATTTCTTTGTCACTGGATGTTTTGTACTTGTGTCATTCTGGTTTCCATTCCCCCATTGTCTGGTTTCTCTGCTTCTAAAACTGTTAGAGGTTATAAAACCAAGATGGCTGTATCTATAACAATTTAAATTTTATCTGACTTTTATTGGATATTTATAACTATTTAATGGTCTTCTTACTGATTTCCATTTAAATCCCCACAGTTGAATCTTTTCATTGGTAGTCAGTATCTAATTACAGCCTGTTCCTTTATTTTATTTATAGAAAAAGATCTCTCCTTTTCTTCAATAGTTCTAAATGACGTCACCTATATTTTCTTTATCTATTTTTCATATTTCAAAGGAAAAAAATATTCTTACTCTTTCCCAAAGTTAACCCTATACCCATACTCTTGGCTGCATGATGTTTCCTTTGACAGTGACCTTACTCTTTCATCCCCCACCATTTCCATGGATTCAGCTAAAATGTCCTGCCCCCATTTTTATATCTCTTTTGATATTTAGCTTTGGTCTTACATTCTTTTGGATTTTGCCAGTTTGCAGTCTCCCTGGAACTCAATCTCAACATGGCTAAAACTGAGCTTATCATTCCTTTCCTCCCCAAACCCATCTCTTTATCTAATTCTTCTATTTCTGTTAATAACAGCATGATTCTCTAAGCCACTGAGGTTTGAAAGTTGAGTATCCTTTAAGGTGGTAACTTCTAACCTGCCAAACCTGGGGATTCTTTTCTTTTTTTTTTTTTTAGTAGAATCACTCACACCCTTCCCTTCAGGTCCCCTGACTATTGTTTTTATTACCTCTTGCCAGCTCTATTTCTGGTGCACTCCTAATATTCCTGAATTCTCTTCTTCATCCTATAAATGAGCAACTATAATTAATGATCTTAAAGCATCCATAGCTGTGAAAAACCTTTAATGGTTTACATTTGTCTGTAGGATGGAGTAAAACTTCTTAGGGAATTCAGGCTCTCTTTGATTTGACCTCAACCTGCCTTTCCATCTCCTGTTCCTACATGTACATGATGCTCCACATAGAAATCTTTCCTGGTTCTAAGCTTCTACTTGTGCTGCTTTAAGTCCTCACCATCCTCAGTCCTCAAAGTTGTCTGTGTAAGATCCTTTCCAATTATTCAAGACTCAATACACCTATTACCTCTTCATGCCATCTTTTTGTTATCACTGAAATAAAAAAGTCTCTTACCTCTTTAACCTCCACTATAATGTTCATTTCTTTGTAGCCTATATAACATTCTACTTTGTAATAATAATAGCAGTATTAATATTTGAGCACTTCTTAAATGCCAGGAATTGTGTGGGCTTTACATACATTATGTTTTGTTTTTTTGTTCGTTTGTTTTTTTTTTATCCTCACCTGAGGATATTTTTCTATTTATCTTCAGATAGAGTAGGAGAGAGGGAGAGAGAGGGAGAGAAAGAGAAACATCGACGTGAGAGGGACACATCGACTGGTTGCCTCCCGCACGACCCCGACCAGGGCCAGGGACGCATTGCAACCGAGGTACGTGCCCTTGACCAGAATTGAACCCGCAACTCTTTGGTCTGCGGGCCGATGCTCTAACCACTGAGCAAGACCGGCCAGGGTTTTTTAAATAATATAATATTATATATAACTCACTCCTATTTGAAATTATAAGTTTTATGAGGCTAGGGAGAAAACCTACCTTATTGATAGTATGTTCCCCATACTACCTGTGCCCAACAGGCACTGTCCAAGCACCTAAATATGGTTTAAGAGTCAGTGTATTATAGTAGAATACCTTTAGAGCCAGTCTGACCAGGACTTGGGTTCTGGCTCTGCCCTCTTACTATATGTGTAATCTGGGGTAAGTACTTAATTTCTTTTAAACCTCAGTTATCTGATCTTTAAGCACAGGTATAAAGCTTCAGTAAAGTGGTTGTGGTAAGATATAATATTCCTAACATGCCTTATACATAGAAGGTACTCAATACTTTTTTTTTTTTAATCCTCACCTGAGGATACTTTTTTCCATTTATCTTCATATAGAGTGGGAGGGAGGGAGAGAGAGACAGACAGACATCGATTGGTTGCCTCCTGCACAACCCCAACCAGGGCTGAGGACTGAACGGCAACCAGGTATGTGCCCTTGACCAGAATCGAACCCACGACTCTTTGGTCCACGGGCTGACACTCTAACCACTGAGCCAAACTGGCCAGGGCCTCACTACATATTAATTCCATTCTTCCTTCCATTCTGATTGACTGTAACTTTATCTGGAGCATCTCTTCTACCTTTCCCCTTTCCTTCTATTTTCCCTCTGTTTCTTTTCTTTCTTTCTTTCTTTCTTTTTTTTTTTTTCATCCTCACCCAAGGACATTTTTGCATTCATCTTCAGGTAGAGCGGGAGGGAGAGAGAGAGGAAGAGAGAGAGAGAGAAACATCGACATGAGAGAGACACATCAACTGGTTGCCACCCGCACGGCCCCAACCGCAACCGAGGTACGTGCCCTTAGTGGGAACCCAACCAGGGACTCTCTGGTCTGTGGGCCGACGCTCTAACCGCTGAGCCAAACTGGCCAGGGCCTTTTGTTTCTTTTCTTTTCTTGTTGTTTCTGCTCCTCTGTGGGTATATGCAAATTGCAATTTGGATAGTCTGAGGATAGGAGAAGACAACTAAAATCTTCTTTCAACTCCTATAGAAGTTGAATTTCCAATAATCATTCTAAACTTGTTGTATGTTAGCTTGTGGTGTTTTCATGTAATTACACTCATCTAAAGTAGGATACTCCTTGAAAAGAGGCCAAAGGGGCTACTGAGCCTCTTAATCCCCTCTTGCTAGCCTGTAAGAGGCATTCAGTGGATTATTTGATGATACTGGTTAATGGAGGGAAACCTTTCAGATTCTTTTTTTTTTTTAATAAAAAAAATTCAATTACAGTTTACATTCAGTATTATTTCATATTAGTTTCAGGTTTACAGCATAGTGGTTAGATAATCATATACTTTACAAAATGTCCCCCCTGATATTTCCAGTACCCAACTGGCACCATACATAGTTATTACACTATTATTGACTATATTTCCTATGCTGTACTATACATCTCCATGACTGTTTTGTAACTACCAATCTGTACTTCTCAATCCCTTCACCTTTTCACCCAGTCCTCCAAACCCCCTCCCCTCTGCCAGTCATCAGTCTGTTCCCTGTATCTATGAGTCTGTTTCTGTTTTTTTGTTTATATTGTTCTTTAGATTCCACAAAGAAGTGAAATCATATGGTATTTGTCCTCTGACTGACTTATTTCACCTAGCATAATACCCTCTAGCTCCATTCATGCTATCACAAATGGTAAGATTTTATTCTTTTTTTATGGCCATTTATTATTCGTATTTTTTATCTTTTTTTCCTTCTTCTTCTTAAAGAAGACCATTTAACATTTCTTGTAACACTGGTTTGGTGGTGATGAACTCCTTTAGCTTTTTCTTGTTTGAGAAGCTTTTTGTCCTTCCATTCTAAATGATAGCTTTGCTGGGTAGAGTAATCTTGGTTATAGGTCCTTGCTTTTCATCACTTTGAATATTTCTTGCCAATCTCTTCTGGCCTGCAAAGTTTCTGTTGAGAAATCCATTGACAGTTTTATGGGAGCTCCCTTGTAGGTAACTAACTGCTTCTCTCTTGCTGCTTTTAAGGTTCTCTCTTTGTCTCTAACCTTTGGCATTTTAATTGTGATATGTCTTGGTGTGGGCCTCTTTAGGTTCATCTTGTTTGGAACTCTCTGTGCTTCATGGACCTGTATGCTTATTTCCTTCACAAGGTTAGGGAAGTTTTCCATCATTATTTTTAAAAATAGGTTTTCTTTTTTTTGTTTGTTGTTAATCCTCACCCGGGAATATTTTTTCCATTGATTTTTTTTAGAGAGAGTAGAAGGGACGGAGGGAGGTGGGGAGAGGGGAGAGAGAGAGAGAGAGAGAGAGAAACATTTGTGTGAAAGAGACACATTGATTGGTTGCCTCCTGCATGCGCCCTGACCAGGGTCGGGGATCAAACCTGCAACCCAGGTACGTGCCCTTGACTGGGAATCAAATCCGAGATCCTTCGGTGTGCAAGCCAACGCTTTAACCACTGAGCCACACTGGTTAGGACTAAGATACGTTTTCAATTTCTTGCTCTCTCTCCTCTTCCAGCACCCCCATGATGCGAATGTTGGCATGCTTGAAGTTGTACCAGAGGCTCCTTCCACTATCCTCATTTATTTGAATTATTTTTTCTTTTTTCTGTTGTGATTGGGTGTTTTCTGCTTCTTTATATTCCAAATTGCTGATTTGATTTTCTACTTCATCTACTGTACTGTTGACTCACTGTAATTTATTCTTCATTTCAGTTAGTGTATCCTTCATTTCTGGTTACTATGTTCTTTTTCACGCTGCTGAATTTCTCACCAAGTTCCTTGAGCATTCTTATAACCATTGTTTTGATCATTGTATCTGATAGTTTGCTTACCTCCATTTCATTTAGTTCTTTTTCTGGAGATGTCTTCTGTTCTTTAATTTGGGACCTATTTCCTTGTCTTCACATTTTGGCTGCTTCCCTGTGTTTTTTTCTATGTATTAAGTAGAGCTGCTAAGTCTCCCAGACTTGGTAGAGTGTTGGATTCTTTATTTACACTTGTAAGCTTCACTACAAATTAAATGCTGAGATACTGCCAAACAAGGGACTGATCACTGGAAGAAGACTTAGGATTTTACATGCTGTAGGGTTTGCAGTATCCTATTATTATACAAGATATAATGAATTATAGCAGCTTGTCTGGATATCATACAGGTGTAAAAATCAGTTTTATAAACTTGAGTAAGCCCGGCCGGAGTGCCTTAGTTGGTTGAGCATCCTATGCAGAGAGGTTGGTGGTTCGATTCCCAGTCAGGGCACATACCTGGGTTGCGGGGATCAATGTTTCTCTCTCTTTCTCTCTCCCCTTCCCTTCCTCCTTCCCCCCACACTCTCCCTTACGCTCTTTAAGCATGACCTTAGATAAGGATTTAAAAAAAAAAATTGAGTACATTTGGGCCCATTTTATTTATTTATTTATTTATTTATTTATTTATTTATTTATTTATTTATTTAATCCTCACCCGAGGACATTTTTCCTTTTTTTTTGTTCAGATAGGGTAGGAGGGAGAGAGAGGGAGAGAGAGAGAGAGAGAGAAACATCGATGTGAAAGGGACACATTGAGTGGTTGCCACCCGCACGACCCAACCAGGGCCAGGGACAAACTGCAACCGAGGTACGTGCCCTTAGCGGGAACCGAACCCGGGTCTCTCTGGACCACAGGCCGATGCTCTAACCGCTGAGCCAAACCGGCCAGGGCTGGGCCCATTTTAGAAAAAACTCTTACAAGCCCAGAATTCCAGTGTTTAAAGTGTTATATCATAATTTTATTTAATGTGGACAAACCTAAGGCTAGGTATGAACTTCTTAGGTTTAAAATATTATAAAACTAACTATACCTCCAGAAGAAAACTGCAAATTAAATACAAAGCACAAAGCACTAAAATCCAAATTAACATTCATTTAATGTAATGAATGGTATTGCCTTGCCAAAAGTAGGTTACTACTTACAATGTGGAAGTGGTACTGACAGGGTATAGATTCTTTTTAAGTTTGGCATGTATACACTACTATGTGGAATGTGATAATTCTGTCATCTCACCACTTGTTTCTGTTCTGACTGCTGGGAAACCTTCATTTGCACAGCACATGCCAGGAGGTCAGTTGGATCTCACTTCACACATATGTAATTTACATGATCAAGTCTCTCCTGTGATATGTAGTGGTAAGTGTTTGGTGCCAACTTGATTATAAGCAAAAACATGGGCAATGAAATAACTTGGTAGCATTTGGACTTAAGGTTGTTACTGAGCTGATTTAGTGTGTGGTTAAACAGATGGTCCCTGACTTACGATGGTTCAGTTTACACATTCAGTAGAAACTTTACTTTGAATTTTGATATTTTCTCATGCTAGCAATGTGTAGTACAATACTCTTGTGATGCTGGGTAGTGACAGGTAGTCCCTGTCAGCCATGCGGTCACCAGGGTCAACAACTGATACTCTCTAGTGTACTCATTGTGTTAGGTGATTTTGTCCAACTGTAGGCCAATGTAAGTGTTCTCAGCACTTTTATTTTAAAAAGTTGTTTTTTCTTTATTGATTTTAGACAGAGAGGAAGGGAGAAGGAGAGAGAAATAGAAACATCGATGAGAGAGAACATCGATTGGTCGCCTCCTGCATGCCCCCCAATGGGGATTGGGCCCACAACCTGGGCATGTGCACTGACAGGGAATCGAACCGGCAGCCTTTTGGTGCATGGGTTGACGCTCAAGCACTGAGCCACACCACAAGGCCGTGCATGTTCTCAGCACTTTTAAAGTAGGCTAGGCTAAGCTATGATGTTCTGTAAGTTAGGTTTATCAAATGCATTTTCAACGTAATGATATTTTCAACTTATGATAAGTTTATTACAAGTTGAGGAACATCTTACTAATTTCTATAGGTTATCAGAAATAAAAACACAGAAGATTGTGGTAGAGACTTTTTAGATCCCAGTTTGAAAATACTCATGTAGATGTCTAATTGAATAGTATAGACCTTTAAGTTTTTTACTTTTATGCTATAAGTGAATTGATATTTTAAAAAAGTTTATACTAAATGGCTTCTGTGATTATTCTTTGGGCCAAGAAATTGGGCTCTAATTGTCCCATATGTATAAGTTTATGTAGGCCACTGTAAATTATCTTAGGTGGTTATTAAATTGGAATTTCATTCCTACTGTCTTGTAATTTAATAATTTTTGCTCTCTACTTTTGTTCACTATCCATTGGCTTTGCTCTCAAGCTTCTAGAGAGCAAGGACATGATACCTTGTATAAGAATATGGCTGAGGGGAATAGAGAGGGCTGATAGAAACCTCACCAGACATGCCATTGAATCTGTGGATAAAACATCATTATCAATAAAGGAGATGTGATAGAATTCAAATTTCAAATCATTATTGAGGCTGGAAAAACAATAGAGCCATTCTGAAACCTTTTTTTCAAAATTAGGTAATTATATATCTGTCAAACTTTTGTTATAGACAAATACAAATTTAGTATCTAGTGTGCAATTTAGGAGACTAGCTGAGAAATTACTCTTCAGTATTAGGACCTTGATTCTACCCTCTTCTATAATGGCTATATGTCTAACTGGGTAACAGAGTAATAGAATTTTTTTTAGTATTTTTCTTGGGTGTTAAGCTACTTCACTGAAGATTACCTTTTCGAACATATATTTCAATATCTGAATATGTAAACATCTGTTTAGTACACTGTGATGTTTTCCCTGGCCTCAATTAGATTTTATTTTTGTATCATGTAGAAAAATAGATGTGTTTTGTTTTTCTCCCTTAAGGCTCTTTGTGTCCCAAAGGAAATGACTACAATATAGATGTGTCACCTCTTTCACAGGTAAAGGGGTTTGGAGAAGTAGCCAGTTACTTGGGTTTCCTATAACAAAGGATAATTCTTCTAAGGGCTATTACCAGTGTTGTTATTACTGAGGGAAGTCAAATTTATGACTCCTACGCCTGGCTGGTGTGGCTCAGTGGTTGAGTGTCGACCCATGCACCAAGAGGTTGCCAGTTCGATTCCCTGTCAGGGCACATGCCCAGGTTGTGGGCCAAATCCCCAGTGGGGGTGGGAGGGCATGCAGGAGGTGGCCAATCAATGTTTCTATCTTTCTCTCCTTCTCCCTTCCTCTCTTTCTAAAATCAATAAAGAGAAAAAAAAAATTATGACTCCTAAATTGGAACTAGGAGACTAAGATTCATTTTTTAAATTAATTCTAATGTATTAGTAGTAGACCATCTATCTTAAACATTGGGAAACAACTAAACAGATGATACAGTTTTATAGAAGCTAAAGGTTATTTCTTTAACTGCCAGAAATTTATTTTAACTGTGTGTTTTATAGAAATCTTTTAAAATTTATATATTTTCCTGCCTTCTCTTCATAAAAATAAAATTAAAAAAATTTTAAATAGTGCATACTCAATTCAGAACATATAGAGAATGTGTTTCAGAAAAGTTATTTGGTAAGTATTTATCAAACACTTCATGTGCTCCATACACTATAATTGTTGTAGAGGACATAATTGTGAATAAACGACATGTTGTTCTTGCCTTTACAGAGCTCAGTCTAATATAAAGAATAAAGATAATAATGATTGAATTTTTAAAAGACTGTAGGAATGACATGTTGTGCTTTTTAAAATTGTTAAACTATGTAGAAGTATATAAAATAAAAGCAATAGCTTTTCCCACACCCTTTCTTTAGAGATGAACACAGTTTTCGTTTGTTAACTTCCTAATTCTAATGTGAAGTTAGATTGCATAAAAGCTAGAGCATTTAAAATGAAGAGTAATTACACAATACAAAGCTATTTCACCCATCTTGTGGCAAGGAGCTGTGTACTTCTAACCAAATTTGTCAACTCATGTGTTTTAATGAAATCTGTAAGTTGTTTCAGAGGAAAGTTAAGTGACTAATGTAGATTTTACCTGTAAAATTGGAACAATAGTACCTATCTAATGTAATTTTCAAAATTGAGTGGTACTGAAAGGCTCATATAGAAAATCATCAGCCTTCTGCCTCTCCACTTTCTTTGTTCTGCTTGTTAGACTAGCCATTTTCAACCTTTTTATGCTTCTGTTTTTATAGCATGGTACCCACTATAAACAAGGCAGTACTGTACACTGTCACAGCCATTATGTGATGTCCATTCCTAACCTTGAACAAATATTTCTTTTTGTTTGATAATGTATTGAGAATTTCAAATAATTTACAAACTTTTGGAACATGGTGGCCTTGATCATAAGGTAGGGACTGCTTCTACCATATGCTAAGTGGTGTATTTATTCCATCTGACCAAAGTTTCTATATGGAAACTTCTTGGCTGACTTCAGTTTTGAGACTTCTGGTTACTGCTCAGACAAAATAAGGGTGCTGCAAATCCTGCTTCCAAGAGTTGTTTTTTAGTGTTATCTGTTCTAATCATTTGGCCTGAGTTGCTAGGCAAATTGCTAGGGAAACTATGATTATTTTTAAACTATTTTTCTTTTTTACCCTTCTATCGCTTGCTTGTTTTTTAATCCTCACCTGAGGATATTTTCGCATCTATCTTCAGATAGAGCGGGAGGGAGAAAGGGAGGAAGAGAGAGAGAAACATCGATGTGAGAGAGACACATAGAGTGGTTGCCAGCCACATGACCCCAACCAAGGCCGGGGACAAACTGCAACTGAGGTATGTGCCCTTAGCGGGAACTGAACCCAGGACTCTTGGGTCCATAGGCTATCGCTCTAACCACTGAGCCAAACCAGCCAGGGCATCCGAGGATATTTTTCCATTTATCTTCAGATAGGGGGAGAGGAAGAGAGAGAGAGAGAAAAACATCTAGGTGAGAGAGACACATTGATTGGTTGCCTCCCACATGACCCCAACTGGGGCCGGGGACTAACCGTAATTGACGTACGTGCCCTTGGCTGGAATCGAACCCAGGACTCTTTGATCTGTGGGCTGACGCTCTAACCGCTGAGCCAAACCGGCCAGGGCTACCCTTCTATTTCTGTCAAAAGTATTTGTCATCTATGTCTGAGATGACATCAGAGGAAGATGTGATTTTATGTAAACATTAGTGGACTCTCCAGAAGAAATAATATTTTTGAAAGTAGTACATGAATTCTGTATAAAATGTTCTTTTCATCTTTAAAGCTATAGGTAAAATTGGCCTATTTTTTACTCAATAGACTTCTTGCCATTTTAAAGACCCCTCTTCACTATGAACCTTAGTGTTTTTATTTTTCTCAGATTATTTTATATAAAACAATCTGCATCTGGTAAGATGCAGCCAGAGGGAAATTTAGAGGTGTGTTTTATTTTTATTTTTTCGTTTTTCTTGTTTTGTATTAATTTTTTTCTAGTTTTATTGAGAAATAATTGACATACATCACTGTATAAGTTTAAGGTGGTTTTCTTAATACTCGTTAATCACCATAGTCTATTCTTCATCTTGAACAATAACATCAAAAAAGGGTACCAATTTAATTTAATCATGTAGTTATATAGTTCAAAAATAAGTATAGAATATCCTTTTTACATGGGTAGGTAGTCAGTTGTCATATATGGGTTTAAGGCATTGGTCACCTAACTTTCTTCTAAAATAACTTGTAGATTTCTTTAGAAACATTTGCTTTCCCAAATTTGCTTAGAAGTCCTACAGTTTCTTGGGATAAAATTGGTAAAGTTGCCTTGTACTTCGTAATTACTCTTCATTTTAAATGCTACCTTTTAAAAAAATATGTATCTTCTATTGATTTATTTTTTTTTTTAGATAGGAAGGGAGAGGGGGAGAGAGACAGAAACATCGATTGGCTGCCTCCTGCACGCCCCATACTGGGGATCGAGCCCACAACCTGGGCATGTGCCCTTACTGGGAATTGAACTAGCAACCTCTCAGTGCATGGGACGATGCTCAATCCACTGAGCCACATGGGCCGGGCTTAAATGCTGCTACATCGTTTATGTACACTAACTTTACACTAGGATTAGGAAAATGAGAACTATATATCTATAACAAATAGTTCTCTCTAGTATGAAACTGTGGACTGTAGCTGTGACCTCTTTAAATATATATTAAATGGAAGAAAACTCATTATTAAGAGACTGTCATGACTTCTGGTCAAGATGGCGCGTAGGTGGACGCGGAAACGTGTCTTCCCACATCCACATCAAAGTTACAACTAAACCACAGAATAACCATCACTCAAAGACTGCATGAAATCAAGCTGAATGGAAGTCCTGCAACTATGAAATTAAAGAAGCAGCAGAATGGAGACGGCATACTGTCCTCCGGGTCCCTCCATGTCACCTCAAAGGAAATGAGATCCTGCAGCTGGGGGCACGCTTGGAAGCTGAGCGATCCCCCCACCACAGAGGAACCCCGTTGGTGTGAGGAGGCTGGGCATCCCACGGCTGGGTGGAACCCGGTCGATAGGGGAAGCTGAAGGACCCCCACAGCAGTGGCGGAAACTGGGAGGAGCGAGGGAGCTGAGTGACCCCCCCACCAGTGGCGGCCAAGGTGGTACAAGGAAGCTGAGCGACCTCCCACCCCCATGGCAGAAGCCCGCAACACACTGGAGAACTGAGCAAACTGAACAATGGAATTGACCCAGAGACGTGGAGGTGGAGTACGGGATGACGGGCCTCAGAAGCAGGGGGAGGCAGGGGGAAGAGATGAATCACAGAGCCTATGTGCATGGGTGCATAACCAATGGACATGCACAACAGGGATGGGGATGGGGAGAAGGGGAAGGGGAGGGGGAGGAGGGTGTCAATGGGGGAAAAAAGGAGAAACATCTGTAACAAAAACAAATTAATAATAAAAGGAAAAAAAAAGACTGTCATAAGTCATATTCTCAATTGCCATTACTCGTGCTCTTAACACTTAAGCCTATCAATAAAAAACTGATGGTAACTAGGTCTACTAAATTTGTACTAGAACTTAACTATTTACATTAAACTTTCAAAAATGATAGTGCATTAGATTTAGAAACTACTGACCTATGATGATGGCGATGGGACATTTGGAGGATACTTTAACAAAAAGTAACACGTGGGAAGACACTGTTAAATACAAAGTCCTTGATGACCCCCTAGGTATTACTGTCTAGTTGGGGAGATAAGACCTAAGCACATGAAAGAACTGCTAAGCAAGAGTTATGTAAATAAGTACTATGTCTCTTATATAAGGGTCAAACAGTACAGTACATAGACAGAATTAGAGATGTAGGCTTTTTCCCCTTGGCCTGGAGAACTGTGTGGTCAGCTAATACTGAATTAAGTCCTTTGGCCTGCTCAGACACAAAATTAACTGTAGAAAAGCAGATACTAAAGAAAATTTAGAAGGTTATCAGTGTAAGTTGTTAGATATTGACCATGTCCATCTGGTAAAATGAATATTTTTTTTCTACATTACTGTTTATAGTTTTATATTTATCACATAATTGTTTCTTTTTGGAATCTATTACCATACGAAATCCAGGCATTTGGCTAAATACTGAGAATATGATGTTTAACAAAATCAGCCCAGCCAGCATGGCTCGGTGGATTGAGCCTCCCATGGACTGAGAGGTCCCTATTCAATTCCCGGTCAGGGCACATGCCCAGGTTGTGGGCTCGATCCCTGGTGGGGGAAGTGCAGGAAGCAGCCGATCAATGTTTCAACGTTTCTCTCTCACATTGATGTCTCTCTCTCTCTCTCTCCCTTCCTTTCTCTCTCTCTTTCCCTCTAAAATATCAATTAAAAAATATTTTAAAAAATAACAAAATCAGATACATAGATCCTCGCCTCATTGAGCTTACAGTCTAGTGGTGAAAATAAACATTTATCAAGGAATAATGCAAATAAAACAAATAATCCAATTTAAAATGGGCATTATATCTGAATAAATATTTTTCCAAAGAAGACATATGGATAGCCAACAGGTATATGAAAAGATGCTTAGCGTCGTTAAAGATGTAGGAAATGCATATCAAAAGCACAGCAAGATATCACTTCACATCTATTAGCATGATTAGAATTATTTTTTTTAAAAACCCACCCCCCTCCCCCCAGCAGTTAGAGAGAGAGTCAGCCCAGGGACCAAAGCATCATGGGTTTGATTCCAGTCAAGGGCATGTACCTTGGTTGCAGGGTACGTGCCCTTTCGATGTGTCCCTCTCATGTCAACGTTTCTCTCTCTCTCTTCCTCTCTCTCTCCCTCCCTCCCTCCCACTCTATCTAAAGATAAAATGGAAAAATATCCTCGGGTGAGGATTATAAAAAACAACAACAACAAATAACAAATGTTGGTGAGGATGTGGAGAAAAGAGAACCCTCGTGCACTGCTGTGCAACCACTATGGAAAACAGTATGGAGGTTCCACAAAACATTAAACAGAGAGAGCTACCATATGATTCAGTAATTCCACTTCTGGGTATTTATCTGAAGAAAATGAAAACACTAATTCAAAAAGATATATGCACTCCCATGCAGCATTATTTACAATAGCCAAGATATAGAAACAACCTAAATGTCTATTGATGGATGAATGTTTAAAGAAATTGTGATGTATATATGAATATTTTTCAACCTTAGAAAATAATGAAATCTTGTCATCTGAGACAACATGAATGGACCCAGAGGGCATTGTGCTAAGTGAAATAAGTCAGACAGAGAAAGACTAAATAAAAACAAACAAAAAGCTCATAAATACAGAAAACAGATTGGTGGTTGCAAGAGATGGGGAGTCAGGGGATGGTGGGAGAAGAGTGTGAACTGTTTTTTGTTTTAATTTAAATAAACTGAACAAATTTTTTATAAAAAGAATAATGCAAATAGAAAGCAAACAGTGGGTTGAAGGGATTGACTGTTTAAGGAGCATAGGGAAATTTTGTGATGATGGAAATGTACTATGTCTTGATGGTTACATGTGTGTATACATTTATCAGAATATATTGAACTGTACACCTAAAATGGATGCATTTTATTTTATGCAAATTCAAACTCAATGAAGTTAATTAAAGAGAGTAACTCAAATACATGTAAAATAGCTGTGATAAGTTTCACATAGGAGAGTTGCGTGGACTATGATTACATAATAGGAAGAATTCACATAGGCAGGGAGGAGATGATGATGAGTAAAAGTAAATTAAGCGAAGGTTGGGGATTGGTGTCAAGGCAACTGTGTAAAAGACAGGAATAAAAGCATGTGCTGAGGTCCTGAGGTGGGAAGGTCCATGGCAAATTGAGGAAGCTTGAAAAGGGTCATTGTGTGAAGTGCAGAAAATGAGGGAGCGGAAGGTATAAGATGGAGCTGGCAGGTGGGGCTAAACCTTGCAGGCCGTTGTTAAAGATTGAGCTGTATCCTAAGCACAATGGAAAACAGTTGAAGTTCTTTAATTGAGGAATGGGTTGGGTGTTGAGGGTGCAATGAGATTGGTTTTGGAAATTAATAGTGTTGAGAATGAATTAGAGGAGCAAGGTAGATTCTGGAAGACTTTACTAAGATTATTGCAAGCGGACAGGACCTGTAATTGTGTGGCAGAGATGTGAACAAAACTAAGAATGTATTTAGGAGTTAAAAATGACAGAACTTGGTGACGGATTGAATGTGAAATGAGGAAGGTGGTAAGGATTGCTGGGTTTATGTTTGGCATTTTAGAGTGAACGGTAGTGGTTTTCATTCATTGATATAGGGAGCTCTGGCAGAGGACCAGACTTTTGAGGAGTAAATGCAGGAAGAAGGGAGTGCTTTTGATATTGAACATTTTGAAAAAAAATTCACATAAAACAAACTGAAAGTATCTTTGACACAGAGCAGTAAGCATTTATTAATCCTTTTGTGCAGTTTGCAATATGCTAGTTGTAGGGGGTACCAGTAGAGCACAAAAATTTATTAGAGGCTTAAGAGTTTATAATAGAGTTACAGGTGTATATAAATAGCTATAGGGAAAAATAGTAAGAGCAATAAAGGAGATTGTTCTCCAAATCAGTAAGTTAATCATTTATGCCTGTGCTTTTCTGCATTTTGGATGGATAATTTTCTGTCCTCTGAGAGGACCTCAGACTTAGAGGTCCTCTAAGTCTGAACTAGTTATGACATTTTGATTCCTGAAGCATCTTCACAAGCCACCTACATTCCTCATGGAGCTATAGCACAACAGCAGGCCCAAGATGTTTCCCTGGATTTTTAAATAAAGTAGGCACCCGTGCTTTAGTTTATGATATAGCGCCTCCTCCTCCCGTCACTCTCTCCCCTCTTCAGCACTTCCCCGGCACGGCACGCGAAACAAACAACTTTCCGGAAGTAAACAAAAGCAGTTATCGAGATGAAACCTGGCTCCACAGCTGACAAAATATTTGGGGATGGTCAGCTAGAAACCGACGGGTGTAAAGCACGTTTACGTGTGTCCTTAGTCGCCACTCCATAGGAATCGCCCGGCCGAAGGCTGGAAAGCCAAGCTGAGCTCTCTCGGGCGTTGACCCCGCTTTCCTGGGGGCAGCAGTGGCGTCTCGAGGCCCCGGACTCGGTCCAGTCTGGGCGGAGCCGAGGAGCCGGGCCCTCCGAGTACCCTCCGGCTGGTTGCCGGCTCTCTCCCGCCTCGCCCCAAAATTGGCCTAACCAATCGTCAGCCTTTCACCTCCCTACAGCAGGTGACCCATGGCCAATCGCCAGGTGTCTCTTTGCCAGGAGCGGAGAGACGCAGCCAATCGCCGCGGCCCCTAGGCCGGCCGGGCGGGGTAGGGGTGAGGGGGTGTCCGGGGGGACCCGCTGAGCCCTGCCGGACTGCGCCGCAGCTAGGCGGTCTGCGGTCTGCGTGGGGGAGAAAGAGGGGCGCTTGGCAGCGCTCCCAGGCTCCCTCCCTTGGAGGCACGGAGGGCGGGGGCCTTGGCGAATGGCTTTCTTGCTGGCCAGTTGCGGAGTGAGTAGACTCCCGAGGGTCTGGGAGAGGGGCCGGCCCCCACCCCTGAGTCCCCGGGGTCCCTGCTGTCTGACCCGGGCTGTGGGCTCGAATGTCGCTTTCTCCCTGCCTCCTTCCCGCTGCCCTCTGGGGTGAGTAGGACGACGTGGCCGTCCAGGCCCTGTGTCTCCTGGGGAGCTCTCCTCACTTCCTCGTCCGGAATGAGGCCGGCCTGAGTTGGAGGCTGAGGCTAGGGCCTCCTGTTCCACCAAGAGGTCATTTGCCAGTAAATTGATTGGAGAGGATCTCTTCTCTTTTTCGATTCATTTTTTGTGGAACTCGGTTTTCCTTTCGAAAGCTGTCTCAAGATACTATTTTAAACACAAAAGTTAAGCTTTCTCTTAATGTGAAAGCTTAATTTTGACTATTTGCCCATTAATAGAATCTACAGTTGCAAGCCAAATATTTTCTGTTGTTGTTTTAGTTTTGGCATTGTGTTCGCCTTACCTGGCCCAGTTTTTTGGTGTGTAATAATTATGGGTGTTATTATTTGTGAGTATGTGTGTGGGAAGGAAGGTGTTTTTATGCTTTTTTGGGTAGCTTGTGCAAAAATATTGAAAATGTTGGAATAGTTGTATGGAGCTAATAAAAACTGAAGGGAAAAATTTAGGTTCTCAGCACACGTTGTTATGGAAAGTCGAGTATAATGAATAGACTATGAAGCATGTTTGAATCATGTTATTTTTTGCAACATTCATACTGTACTTATTTTTGTTATAAAAGAGATGTATTGAACTTCTTTTTGATAATTTGAAGTAACATGTGGTTTTGCTTGTTGATTAAACCATTTACTTTTAGCTGTGTAGGAAATTAAAAACAAATCAGGTAATTCTCCCAGTTTCAGTGGAGAAGCAGGAAGGGATCTTATAATAGTAGTTGCAGTTTAGTTTGTAGTGGACTTTAAATTGGTAATTCTCATCCCCTATCTGGGAATCATCATCTCTCTCAGTACATTACCTGTGTTGAACTGAGTAGGTGATAAAGCTCTTTAATGAATAGTGTTAACATCTCTGGTTTACTTTTACTTAAATTTAATTTTTTTTTTTCACTTTTTGTGCCGCCCAGCAAGACACAACTGAAATAAAAGACCATATTACCTTTTCTAGGACAAGGAAGATATAAACCACTAAAAATCAGGTTTTTGATCTGAGAGGCTGAAATGGAAGATGAGAGATAACAGAGAAGCTGGATAAGTTTCCAGACTGTCCTGAGTTTGGTTCTCACAGAGATATTATACTTCAAGTGCTCCTCAATAAATACTAGGCTTCAGAGGCTATGGTCACATCCATTTTGATATTTCTAAAGATCTAGATGGTATGTGTTTTGTTTGTTTTTAATGTGAAAAGATTGTGTTTGGTGATAATCTAACCACTTAGCCATCCCCAGTTGATATGAAGATCAGCAGAGAATTTAGTTAAATGTAAATTTGGTTCAGCCAGGAAAGAGCATTGCGATACTAACATATTCTGCTCTTGGGAAAATCAGGCAGTTGCATGGTTTGCAGTCTATTGCTTGAGAAAGAGTGTAGCAGAATTTTATTCTAAAAAGCAAATTCTGTTATGTCCCCAGGGAGATGTGAAGTTCTATCAGTATCTAAACTTTATAGTGTAGAGTGATATTTATGAGGATTCTATAGAAGACAGTTTTTATGATTAATGTACTTAGGCTAAAATTATATTTAGGAAGATTTTTCAGTAAAGGTTTAAACAAAGACTAACATTTGAAGGAATAGTTCTTAGGCTGAAGATATAACAAGCCAAGTATCTCTCCCTGAAAGTTCCACGACACAGGCAATTTAAAGCTATTTTCCATTCCCCTCACTCGGTCCTTTTAAACTTGCCTTAGTAGTATCTCTTGGATTTGGTCTCTTTTCCCCCCACATGATAATGCTTTAATGCAAGCCCTCATCATGTCTCACATAGACTTTTGCAAAACTTTTTCTTACCTAGACTTTTGCAAAACCTTCTAACTAGTCTCTCAGTCACTAGAGTCCCTCCCCATATTCTTTATCCAAAATGGAGTCCAACTGAGTCACTCCTGTGCTTAACAATCTGGTTTGGGTTTCCCTTGCCAAAGTCCAGCTGTGTGGCATGTCCTTCAAGGTCCTTCTCAACCTGGTTCTAATTTTTCTCTCAAGTCTGGATTCAGCTGTAGGTGCTCTACACAAGGCATCTTATTCTAGCACTGTGAACTGTTAACCATTTAGAACCTGCCATAGCCTTTCATAGCTCTTTGCCCTTTCACAGCCGTTCCTTTCTGCTTAGAATTATAATTGCTCAGAATTCTGTCAAGGGGTAAATCTCCAGTTCTTCCTTTAACACACAGCTTGTGTGTTACTTTTTCTTTGTTTTCCTTCAGGCAGAGCCAGTTAGAATTACTCTTGACATTTGTCTGCTGCAGCAGCATTTGTTCATATCTCTGTGTTACAACCTTCACTAGGTTGCACTGCACATTTTTTGTTCATATACCTGATTCTTGTATTAGACTCCAATCACCTAGAGATCAGAGGTCCCTACTCCTCTTTGTATCCCCATGGCCTCTGTCTTTAGTCCACTGATTGGCACATAGTAGGTGTTCAATGCTTTTTACATGATCAAAATATGTAACTTTATTTCCTAAGTGTGCAAACCTTTGGCTCAGTTGTACTGGAATTAGGTTTATTCCTGTGAGTTAGAAATGTTTCCTAAATTACCAAGCTCCCTGATTGCTGCCAAACCTGAGAGACAAGATTGGGGAAAATATTCAGAAACTGTTATAAATGGTGAGCAGATTCCCAGCCAAGCTGCCCACCCACTCAGTTTATATGACCTCTAATATAGTTGAAAGAATGCTAACAGCAGTGCCAGCACAAATTGGTTCTGTGCTAGTATCATAGGAAAAAGAGCTTGCTGCTGGCTAGAGAAGTCAGGGAGACTGCTTGAAAGGGGTGAAATTTGAGCTCATTCCAGAAGATTAGGTAATGATATTTGCTGTTATGTGTATTGTCCTTAAAGATGTCCTTTGAAGGTGATGATAGTACCTGACACATAACAGATATTCAATGAATAGTTGTATCATGAAGGAATAGTAGTGGTTGCTGTGGCAGGGGTGGGGTGAGGGGAGTGGGGAGGGTGGACTGAGACTGATACCCAGACTTATCCTTTCCACATTGAAGTTCATTTATTTCTGGAGACACGATTAAGAACTTTGCTTCTTTGCCCTGGCAGGTTTGGCTCAGCGGTTAGAGCATCGGCCTGCGGTCCAGAGAGACCCGGGTTCGGTTCCCGCTAAGGGCATGTGCCTTGGTTGCAGTTTGTCCCCGGCCCTGGTTGGTCGTGCGGGTGGCAGCCACTCGATGTGTCCCTTTCATGTCGATGTTTCTCTCTCTCTCCCTCCCACTCTATCTGAACAAAAAATGAAAAAAAAAAAAAAAAAAATGTCCTCGGGTGAGGATAAAAAAAAAAAAAAAAACTTTGCTTCTTTGCTCTATTGACTTAATTTATTTTTTCCAAAATGTGCCACTTGAACCAGGTTATTCTGCTTATTCAGTTGTTTTTTCTGCATTCTCTGCATTCCAGAGTATATTTTAAAATCTGGTTGCGTTGAGCCTTTCTCACTCAGTTTCAAGGTTACACTAAATGATAGAGTTTACTTGTGTTTTAACATTCTTTGTCGTACCATGGAGGACTTAGCTGAAGTTGAATCCTGTAAATTCTTACTGTCTTTATTTAAATGAAATAAACTTTTTTAAAAAAGTAAGTGGGCCCTGGCCAGTTTGGCTCAGTGGTTAGAGCGTCGGCCCGCAGACCAGAGAGTCCCGGGTTTGGTTCCCACTAAGGGCATGTACCTCAGTTGTAGTTTGTCCCCAGCCCTGGTTGGGGTTGTGTGGGTGGTGACCACTCGATGTGTCTCTCACATCGATGTTTCTCTCTCTCTTCCCCACTCTCTCCCTCCCGTTCTTTCTGAAGATAAATGCGAAAATGTCCTCGGGTGAGGATAAAAAAATAAAAAAAGTAAGTGGACCCCAGGTTTTTCCAACATGGTGAGGTATTTACTCACCTGGTGAACATCGTTATTTACCTGGAGATACTGGCTTCACAAAATCCTGAAGGGATCTTGGAATTTTAATTTATCCTCTACCTATTTTTATAGTGGAGGAAACAGACTCAGAGAAGCCAAGTGATTTGCCCAAGGTAACACACAGTTAGAGAATAGGACTAGAGCCCTATGATTCGTTCTCTTTTATTGTTTCTAGAGAGAACCAAGGTGCTGCTCTCCACCCATGGCTTACTTTACTTCTCAAACTCCAGTAATTTTTCCAGGTTAGCCACTGATTTTGGTTTTCTTTCAGATTCAGCATCTGGATCTGAAAAATAGCAACTTACACTTCTCCAAGAGAATATTGTTCCTCATTTGGCATCCTGCTTTCCAGCCTCTCTTTGTGCTTATTCTAGCCCTGAGTCTGGGAGTATGCCTTTTCTGGTTATTCTCTATTTTCCTGCAGATTCATTCTCCACCTTTCTTTGCTCTCAGCTTCAGGAGGCTGACCTTTACAGCCTGTCACCTGGTGTCCTGTATCCTCTGGCTTCTGGTTAAGGTTAGCCGATGGGAGGCAGCAACAGAAGATGGAAGAAAGAGAGAAACTTTGGTGGTATTTAATATTCTTGCTCCTTCTCTGATTTGATGCTTTTATAGCAGTGGCTATTTCTTACAACTTGAGTAACTCCTCTAATTGATCCATTGTAACGTTGTTTCCTTCCTTGTTCATTCAATTTGGGGTGGTAAAGGCTTCCCTGCCTTTCCTAATTTATGGGTACTTCAGCATGCCTTATTAGTTTCCTTCACCCTGCCCTCATCTCTCTAGTCATTTCATTAAAGAGAAGTTCAGGCATCCCATAATGATTATGTTGTTTCCAGCGGGGTCCACTGCTGTAATTTTTTCGCCTCCCCATATCTCCAAATCCTGCATTCTAAAATATTACCTCTGTGAAACCTTGCTCATCTCCCCTAACTTTCTCTTTAGTGTCTCTTAGTACCTTTCTCATAACACTTATTTTACCATGCTTGAATCAGTTACTGGTAGACAGATGTTTATGTCCTCAAATAGATTTGAAACTTCTTAGGGCAGGGTCTATATCTATTTCATGTTGGCATCCCCAAATCATCCAGAAGGTACATAGTCATAAGAGATTCCCACTGAATAAGTCATTGTAATGATGAGCTCTAAGCTCAAAGTAGTATGTGTAAAACAGTGCTAATGAGAAGATTTGGCATTAGAGAATGAGTTCTCAGAGGGACAAGTTAGTTGTCATTGCCGAGTCTTACTTCTTATACTGCCTCTATATAGTACAATGTCTTTCCTCCTATTCAATTTCTCATTTTTTTTCTTAAAAACTTTTTTTTTTAATCCTCAACTGAGGATATATATTTTTTCCATTTATCTTCAGACAGAGTGGGAGAGAGAGAGAAACATCGATGTGAGAGAGACTCATTGATTGGTTGCCTCCCACCCGACCAGGGCCGGGACTGAACTGAAACCAAGGTACGTGCCCTTGACCAGAATCAAACCCATGACTCTTTGGTCCGCGGGCCAACACTTCACCCGCTGAGCCAAACCAGCCAGGGCTTTTTCTTAAAAACTTTTAATTAGCCTTAAAAAATTCAGCATCTATAATTATAAAATAAATCCTTTTTAATAACTAAATGAGTTATTTGTGATTTTTTTCATGAATAGTCTATGATCTGCAAGAACTTCTTGTACTTTGATTACTTTTTATGTTTAAATGCCAACTACTAGGCACATTTCAGAATTCCTTATTTCATTCACTTATAACATTTTTATTGAGTACTTGCTACAAGCCAAGCACACTAGCCAGGGGCATATAGTAGAGAACAAAACAAAGTCCTGTCCTCATGGGCATATAATTCTAGTCATATTTTAGACCATCTTGATAGATTTCTGACAACAATGAAAGTAAATCAGGGTAGCCCTGGCAGGTTTGGCTTAGCGATTAGAACGTTGGCCAGAGGACCAAAGGGTCTCAGGTTTGATTCCCAGTCCAGGGTACTGTGCCTGTGTTGCAGGTTCAATCCCTGGCCCCAGTGGGGGTTGTGCGGGAGGCAACCAATAGATGTGTCTCTCTCACATCGATTTTTATTTCTCTCTCTCTCTTCCTCCCCCACTCCCTTCCATTCTATCTAAAAATCAATGGAAAAATATCCTCGGGTGAGGATTAACAACAAAAAAATCAGGGTAATTTTGTATTACACTTTTAAACAGTTTTAGCAATAACTGAACCTGTTTCCTTCTCTTTGATATTTACTGTCAGCTAAAATCAGATATATAAAAACTGTTTTGACATACATAATTTTTAAAGGATAAATGCCAAACCAATTATAGAATTTATTCTTTTTATTTCATGGGTATTGTTTTTGCTCTATTTTGTTTGGTTGTTTTGTGTGTGATAAAAACCTTTTAGGACTGTCTATTGGTCTGACTAGTTGATCATTTAGCTCCCTTGGGTGTTAATTTTCTATATGATATTTTTCTATACAGAGAGATCCAGTTTTGTTAAAGGAATATATGAGGTTTTATTTTTGAAAACATAATCAAATTTTCAACAAGGATTATGCTGTGAATGAGAATTCTGCAGTTACTGCAAAACTTGAACTATGAAACACTCAGTTTAAGGATTCATATGTTTAATGTGAATTTCTTCTAGTTATTCTTAGAGCAGATTTTCAGGAAACTTACCTAAAACTTTTGTTTTTGGTGGACCCCTATAAATATTGAGACTTTTTGCTTTCCAAAATACTGTTAAGCTGAATGAGAGGCAGTAATCTGAGGTTGGAGAGAGGAAGAATGTATTTTTCCCATCTCATACTGGTAAGTCACTCAGAGTTTATTTAAATTATGGAATGACTTAACCTATGACTTTTATGAGAGATATTGCTAGTAGCCTGACCAACTAATGTGTGAAAAGAAAAGCTTTGACTGACTACCAATATCACATGGTCAAACAGTGCTTTGTTGGGAGTGATGTAGGAGGTATTTTTGTTTTTTATGAATTTGCTTTCTTGAATGTTGAGTCATGATCATGTTATTAGTGGGAAGGATGTAGGGGAAAATTTAGGGTTCTGCTCTGTTTTACTGGCCATTTTTCTTCTCAGCATTTATTCTAGTATAGTGGTGGTTACTACTCATTTTTAAGTGCTTTTTTGCTAGTTTGTGCTTTATCTGTAAATGATATTATAAATTTGTTATGCTACATTTTATTTTGCTTAGAAAGGTGAATCTGAGCAGCTTCAGCATTGCAAAATTTACTTCTTAAGGTATTTTAGCATTTTGTAGATAATGTTAAAAGAATAATGCTGACAAATTTGCAAGCTAAAAGTTATAAAATTAAAAAATATATTTTTATCATCTGTACAGTTTCTGAATGTATTTTTACATAAAGGTTTAGAATTTAAATTAAAATAAATAAATTTATACTTATACAGTCATGTTGTCTGATTTTTTTATAAAGTAAACAACTAAAAGAACCCCTGTCTCAAATGCCCCCTTTCCCTCAATCCCACTCCCCAGGAATAATATATTTATTTGTTTCAAGTGTTTTATTTCAGTGTGTGTGTGTTAGTGTGTGTGTGTGTCTGTGAATAAAATAGATTTTTTAAAATGTAACTTCTCTGTTACTCATGTCTCCACTTATCTAGCATAAGGTAAGCACTCAGTTAATGTTAATTGACTTGAATTCTGATGTCTGTTTGATTTCTGTTGTTTGCTTTCTACATTCAGAGCCTATAAACTCATGTTTAATTTTAAGTAATTTGCTGCATTCTGAAACCTCTTAAGCAATTTATATGCCTTCCAGACATTTATATCTCTAAAATGCTAGTTACATCCCTTATAAACCATATAATTTCTTGGCCAAACTGGGGCACTTTTGAGAGTAAGGAGGTTGCCAGTAATTTTGCTGAGACAACAGGATATATGGTCATCCTATTTATAAACTTCAAGTTTTTGTTTTATATAGTTTTGACAATAACTTTTTATATGACTTTATTAAATAAATTGGGAGAGGCTTTTGGGAAGGACAAACTATCAGTGATTTAAATAGAAGGAAATGGGCCCTGGCTGTTTTGGCTCAGCAGTTAGAGCGTTTGCCCACACACCAGAGAGACCCGGGTTCGGTTCCCGCTAAGGACATGTACCTCGGTTGCAGTTTGTCCCCGGCCCCAACTCTCTCACATTGATGTTTCTCTCTCTCTCTTCCTTGTTCTCTATCTGAACATAAATGCAAAAATGTCTTCGGGTGAGGATTAAAAAAAAAAAAAAATAGAGGGAAATGGTACTAATTCCAGATTTTTTTTTTTTATCCTCACCTGAGGACATTTTTGCATTCATCTTCAGATAGAGCGGGAGGGACAGAGGGAGGAAGAGAGAGAAACATTAATGCGAGAGAGACACATCAAGTGGTTGCCACCTACATGACTCCAACCACTCACATGACCCCAACGGGGGCTGGGGACAAACTGCAACCAAGGTACGTGCCCTTAGCAGGAACTGAATCCGGGTCTCTCTGGTCTGCGGGCCAATGCTCTAACCACTGACCCAAACTGGCCAGGGCTTCCAGATTTTTTTGTGTGGGCAGTTGAGTCACCAAATCATGTTGTAGAATCAGTATTAGTGTTTTGTTCTATAAGTCAAAGGGTTGCAGAACAGTGTCAGTATTAGGTGAAGAGATCATAAAGAGTAAGCAGTTGTGCTAAAAGTTTTGATTAAAGTTCATGAATTTTGGCACTGGAGTCTGTAACTGATTCCTGTTTGACAAAGCAGTTCTTTATGCATAAACTATTTTCTTTGTAAATTTAAAGATAAAAGTGATTCTCCTTTTTAAAGAACTAATGTATTTTCAAAAATCAGATTATTTTTATAGAAAAAGAAAAGGCTTTTATAATATTATTTGACTCTTTGTCACTAAGGTAATAATTAAGTACAGTTTACCTTTTGTGATTCAAGGATAATACCCAACACTTTTCTGAACATCTCATATGGAACTGTTTTTCTGATTTGTTGTCCAAGACTGTTTTACCTGTTGCTCATAGCTTTTTGATTACTGTTTTCTTCAGAGTTCAACTTACTGTATTTCTTTTTTTTAAGGAACGTTAAATAAAATTTATACTTAATCTTTTTCTTGATTATAGATCTCAATTAAAATTGTATCTTTGTATGCCATTATTTAGTTATTAGTTTATTTTGTTTTTATCCATCAAATATTCATTGGATTCTTCCTTCTATATGTTAGGCACCACTTTAAGGCCTGGGATGCAGAGGTGAATCTTGGTTATTTAAGATTCCAAATTATGAAGAGGAAGTAAAACACCTACTATTGTGTTACTTTACACATATTCTTTCATTTCATCTTTCCAACAACCTTGAGTGGTTTATTATTATTCCCATCTCTAGTGGGAAAGTGGAGGTGGAGAAAGTAACTTGGCCAGATTATATAGGTAATTTGTTAGGAAGCTGAAGATTCAGGATTTAAAACTAGATCAGTCCTAACCTTAAAGCTTATGCTCATTTTCACTATATCAAGCTCTTTCGGACAATTTTTAGATTCCATTTTAATGCTCTTATGCTATGAATTCTTTTCAAATATCATTGTGATTTAATAGATAAGTGTAATGGATTTGAAATCCAAGGACTAGGTTGAAATTCCAATTAAAAAAAAAATCCCAGCTGGATGATTTTGGGTAAGCACTTAAAAAGAAATAGGATTAATATCTGTCTACCTTACTATTTACCTTACTGTGTTGTGATAATGAAGTAAGAAAACTTGTAAAGCATATAGCAGAGAACCTAATACTCTGAAAAATATTTTAATATATATTATACATCCAGAGTGAATCGGAACTAGGGAAAAGACCTTAATTTTTAGGGCATTCTTGACCTAGCAGTTGTTGGTAAGAAAGCTATAGCTACCATGTTCATAAAAAAGAACCTATTAATTTGGAGCCTTAGATTATCAAGACATTGATTTAAATGGAAAATATCTTCCTGAAGATACAATGGAGAAGTTTGATAATAGGCTCAATTTTATGCACATTTTTGAATTGATAATCTTAACTCCAAATGAATCAATAGTTGGGTATTCTTTAGGATTAAAAACGGGGAGAAATTTTTACCCTTAAAACTTCTCAATACCTCTAAATCCTGTTCTTTCTTTAGCTGAAGTGGATAAACAACAGGGATTATGAATGTTTCCAGATTTTCAGTAATCCAAGGAAATTACAGATTAGTATACCCCACATAAAATCATGGTCTTATTATAATATTTCTGGTTTCTTTAATACACTTTTTTTTTATATCATTAAGCCAACTTTTAAATCATTTGGTAAGAAAACAGAATGATGTCTTTTCTCAAAAAACTTAATTTGCTAGAAAATTTCTAAGGAACAGAAAAGCCATTATTAAATTTGGCATTCTTTTTTTTTTTTTTCAACTTGCCATTTGCTGTTCATGTACCTACTTTTCCTCTGTATAATTACAGATTTTTCTCTTAGTATTCCTTTACTTAATTATGGATGTAAGACTCACAGCATGGTAACTTTCTATTCTCTTTTTTCCTTACCTTTATGGAAGATCAGTACTACACTTGCTTTTTTCCAGTCTTCTGGTATCTCTCCAGTTCTTGAATTTTCAAAAATAATTGTAAGTGATTCAATTGTAAGTATGCCCTATACTTCTTTCATTGGATGAAAGTGTATCTGTGATGCATGTCATCTCAAATTGCTAATTGTGAACATAAACTTTCCAGATACTCTCATATTTTAATCAAAATTATATTTCTGCAAAATTTTCATTATTTTAATTATAGGGTGTGTGCTTTGCTAATTTCGAACAATCATCCACTTTTGTGTGAATTCATGCTATTTATTTTTCATTTGGAGACTTGTTTTTTGGGGGGGGTTCCTTTGTTAAATTTTAAGCTGTTATTTCATTTTACAGTTCTACTGATAATTTATTCTATTGTTATTCTGAACTTTTCTATGAGACTTACTTGGAGTAATGCCTCTATTTCTAATATATTTTTCTTTTCTCTTTTTGCAACATATTTTTATTGTATAATAATTTTGTCCTGTTTAAGAGAAAGCACTGCCCTGACCGGTTTGGCTCAGCAGTTAGAGCGTCGGCCTGCGGTCCAGAGAGGCCTGGGTTCGGTTCCCAGTAAGGGCATGTATCTTGGTTGCAGTTTGTCCCTGGCCCTGGTTGGGTCGTGCAGGAGGCAGCAACTCGATGTGTACTTTTCACGTCGATGTTTCTCTCTGTCTATCTCTGTTCCTGTCTCTCCCTCCCACTCTATCTGAACAAAAAATGGAAAAATGTCCTCGGGTGAGGATAAAAAAAAAAAAAGAGAAAGCACTGAATATAGGTAGGGTACTTAGTCCTTAGTTTTGCTGTGAAATAATATTTGATAGGAAAATAAAAACTAATTTGTGAATTTTTTTTACAGTGTTGTTATTCAGCCATAGCCCCTTCTGTTGTACTATTCTTTTAAGTTCCTCAGATTACCCATAAGTTTCTTATTTCCTGATTCTGACCTCAGAAGACCTTAAACCATCTTTTATCACCTTTACCACCACTTTTCATTACTCTTCCTCTGTCAGCAGGAATTACATTAGAAGTTCTTACTCTGTCTCAAAAATTCCTCCTGTACTGTTTTAGTTTTAATAAGAGAGTCTCCCTGAAGCAACTGCAATTCATATGTACTTCAGACCGTTTTAAGGATATCCCTTGGGATACTCTTCTTTTTAATGGGAGTGATGTATTCAGTTCTGTGTATGTATAAAGTATAAATAGTATTTAATGTCCCAACACAAGTTATTAATAGTAATTCATTTACTTTTGTTGACATTTGTTAGCTTTGAAGTGCCTTCTGAGAAAAGTGATGCTGTTCAACATAAGTATTAGAAAGATAGTAGGGAGTACTTATATACAGTTTTGAGGCAGTATAATATTTTCCTACTAGTCTTGATATTATTTTTGAAATTCCCCTTAAATTGGGCCAGATGTGTCTCTCTGTATATATTTTAAATTGGATACATAGATCCTGATATAAAATCATGTGTTACTCTTCTTGACTTTATATATGTAATTGAGATTTCTTTATTAGCAAAGTACTCTTGAAAACTAGAGACTGTTTTGGTTTAGCATATTTGTCACATAAGTAATATTTTTTCTTTACAAAGATTTCTTATTTTATGGTTAATTTAGGTTTGATTTCTATTGCGGTTCTTCTAATTTAACTTCTTTCATATCACAGACCATTTCGTCTTTAATTCTGTATAATAGTTGTATTTAATTTAAACTCTAAATGAATTCAGACAGAAATCATCAAGTTAGAACTATGACTCATCAATATGATAAATTGGGGAGCAGCAACCTATTGGGTCCTGCGTGCCAGAAATGCTGTAAAACCACTTCAGTAACTACTGAAGGACATAGACAAGTGAGAAGGAAAGAAAGATGTGAACAAGAGAGTAAAGGAGTAGAAAAAGGGAAGGAGAACGAGAACAGAAAGGCTAAATAGAGGTGGCCATGAAGGTGATGGTTACCATGGCAAAAGCAGTTGCTCATGCTCTAGTCAGTGCCACAACATTTATTCAACACTGAGTTGGCCCTGAGGGGTATAATGCTGAATGGCACAGTTCCTGCCCTCATGGAGCTTATCCTTTAGAGAAGTCAGTTAATTAAATATTTAATTACGATAAAATGTGATAGATGTTAGATAAGGTAAGTAGAGTACTAGAAAGTATATTTGCTTGACTCTCAGCCTGCTTGTTCTCAAGAGCTACTGTAAGAAATATGAAGTCACACTTTGTCTTAAAGGGTCTGCCATGATTTGAGTTCTTTTCAAAGATGGACAGACCACTCTCAACATAGTAAAGGACTATATTCTATTTTTATTATCTATTTTATTTGATTTGATTAAAAAATTTTTTTTCTTTATTGATTTTAGAGAAGGAGGAAGGGAGAGGGAGAGAGATAGAAACATCGATGAGAGAGGACATTGATTGGCCGCCTCCTGCATGCCCCCCACCAGGGATTTGGCCCACAACCTGGGCATGTGCCCTGACCAGAAATCAAACTGGCGACCTCTTGGTGCTCAACCACTGAGCCACACAGGCTGGGCTTATGATCTATTTTAAAACAACACTTCATTAAAGAGGATATGAGTAAGTGTAGTGCCTTATATGTAAATGTTGAATGGAAAGAGGAATAGTTATGACTTTAGGGAATTTTTATGAAAAAGTTTGTTAGTAGGTAATAAGTTCCTTGTCTTCTTTAGATACTCAAGCAAAGATTATATGACTTTTAAAGATATTACAAAAGTAACTTCTCTGGGTGGGAGGTTGGACTAGGTGGCTTGGATTCTATGTACTCTAAGTTACAATATATAGTGAAAACTTGTATTTCCTCTAGTGTATTATTCTAGATTTGAGAAAATTAGTTACTATCAATTGCTTGTCCATGTTACTGATAAATTTGTACATGTTGTTTTATTGATTGCAGATGGGCAACTATATATATAGATTTTCTTTTTAAGCACACCAAAGATTTATGGATTACTATGCAAGGGAGTTTAGGCCAGTTCTGGGATTTTAAGCTAGTAACTGTTGTAATAAACTTCCTATCATACATTACATAAAGAAGGATGGATTGCTGAGTAGATCTTTGACTTGGATATTGTGCCGTGTGGAGTTTATTCTAAGAGTACAGGAATGTTGTGATATTGTGGAAGACTATCTAGAGGCAGGTCTGAGAAAAGGGCCAAGGTGAAGATTATAGCAACATCAAAGGGTTGTTTTTGAAGAATTAATTAATATGGGTTTCATATCTCAGTAATTTAAATCTAATTTGTTTCTATGTATTGACGAGAGGATTTTTAGTGGATGGTGATTTGTTCAAAAAGGTATGTTGATTAGATTTTTATAATGGTAGTTCTAAGTGGATTCAGAAAAGGGGAAATTCTTAGAAATTACTTTTTCTCTCTAAGATGCTTTACCTTTTAATCATTTTTGAATGTGCCATTGACCTTTTTATTATTTAGCAAGAATAATATTATATTGTTCTGTAAAACAAAATAAAACAAAATCCAAGCCAGAGCAGTCCTTCTATTTTTTTTTGGTACAGTAACACGGAAATAAATTACTCCTTTCTTAGAACAGTGCTATAGTATCTCTGAAATGTGATGGATTTTTTTTATCCTTCCTTTCCACATCTGTTATTCTCATATTGCACATAGTAAATGTTTCTAATAGGAAATTTTTTGACTTATCTTTTTTTAAAAAAATTTTTTCTTTATTGATTTCAGAGAGGGAGGAAGGGAGAGGGAGAGAGATAGAAACATTAATGAGAGAGAACATCGACCAGCCACCTCCCACATGCCCTCCACTGGGGATTGGGCTCACAACCTGGGCATGTGCCCTGACCGGGAATTCAGCCGACGACCTCTTGGTGCATGGGTCGACACTCAACCACTGAGCCACACCGGCCGGGCTTGAATTATCTTTTAAAATGAAGATATTTAGCCATAATTTTATAAATATATTTGGATTTTTGCATACATTGTTAAAGATTTTTTTCTTACACTTTGTTTTTATATATGACATCTCTCATTGGAAAGAGGTTTTTCAGTGCTCATTTCAAGCAGTTTCTTTACATGTATGTAAAAATGTAGGCATGTATGTAAAACAAAAAAAGGCAGTTTTATTGCCTTTGAATTTGAAAAAGAAAATGCATTACAAGATAAGTTCATTTTCCCATGGACTAAAGGACTTATGTTTTTAATATTTTTATTCAGAATTTAAATTTTAGTTTAGGAAGAGCAACAATATAAATACTAGTAATTGATAGTGTTAGTAACTGTAGGTCCTTAGTAGAGGTAGTAGCTGCCACATTAATATTAGTAGGAGGAGGACGCCTGTATTTGACAGGTAAGAAAACAGCAGTTTAGAAAGACACAATACCTTGTTAGTGGCTGATCTGCAGTTAGAAACCAGGTTTGCCAGTCAATTGTTATTTTCCATAATACTATACCATCTCAATCTGGTGCTTGAGATAATGTGAAAGTGCTTTAGTCATGGAAAAGTGTTATGCAAAGATGAGAAATTAGTATAATAAAAAGTGAACTCTGATCTCAATTTACTAAAATGGGATGTGAAAATGATCAGCATTTGTTGCCCAAAGGCAGGGAAGATATGACAAGTGAGAGTCAAATATAGTATGTTGAACCCCACTGTATTTCACCCATTTAGTACAGAGTTTTGTGGCTGGGTTAGATTGTGACATAAGTGGTTCCCAACCCTTATTTCCCAGTTTAATTGCATGACATCTGGGCAAATATGACAAGCTGGTAGTCTTGTTCAATCTCTGTTTTATTTTTTACACTCAGGATTGATGTGTTTTTCAGTAAGAGATGATTAAGAATGCAAAAGTTTCTCTTTTGAGTAAGTAGAGTTAAAATTTAGGAATCCCATGCTCTTGGAGCTTAAAATTTTTAGTGTACAAAAAGTAGGACATGCAAATGCCAGACTGTTAAACTGAGAAGTAAGTGGGCCTTCTAAATAAATAAACATTAACACCATGTCCAGAGTGTAGTGTTTATGCCAAGGGTGAAAGTGAATAGGGAACTTGATTAAGACAGAAGTGTTGTCACTTTCACTTAGAGAGGGCCCTTTTCTTAGAAAAGGTGAGAATTTGGGGGTTATTACTTTTTCTTTTAATACGAGAGGAGGAAAACATCAGAACTACTGAGGTGGGTTAGGGAGCTGGAGAACTAAATAGTGAGAATATGAAATTTAAGATGAAAGGACTGGAGGAATGGACTGAACAAAAAGTAGAGGGAAAATAGGAGGCAATCTAGGTGGTTTTGTGTATATTCCTTTAGCTGAATTACTGTTGCTCTGGAGGTGACTGGGAGCCATTATGGGGCTTTTGGGAGAAAAAAATGATTCTGAAGAAAAAGGATGAATCCTAACTTGAGCACCAGCACATGTTAATTGATGACAAAGGAGTAGTGCTAGAAGTTCATAAGGGAGATTGATGTACTGTCCTTGGGGAATTTAGATAATTTAAACAGATCTATTATTTGTATAAAACTATATTTTAAAAATTGAAATGTCATATATGAATGATGAAGTATCTTTTATACTATTAAATATTGCTTGCATACTGCTAGATTAATTAAAAAGTATTTCTTTTTCTCTAGGGTTTGGATTCGGGATTTGTTCCTAGTGTCCAAGACTTTGATAAGAAACTTACAGAGGCTGATGCTTACCTGCAAATCTTGATAGAACAATTAAAGGTATGGTATTCATTTATATTTTGAACTGATATAAAGTAGCAAGTGTTATTGAGCTTGATTTTGAATAAAAATGGTTATTGATTTGATATTAATTTACAACTCTTATGTGGTTCTTCAGTAATTTTTAAAGCTGACTTACTAAAAGATCTGGGTTACTTAATTCAAAGATATTTATCTCTAATCTAATAATATTGGTAAATAGTGTATGTACATAATACACTCTTTTGGTCATTAAAAAGGTAAAGATCTAGACCTAATTAGAAGAAAATAAGACGATTAGATTCATATTCTGTTTTAAAATTCTATGAAACTGGTAAACTTTAAGTGGCTCTGTTTCTGAGGCCTGGTTTTTCCATTTGCGGACTTGAGGATTGGGGAGAGGTGATTCTCTACTTTCTTTATCATTACTGAAATTGCCTCCTTCAAGTTCTACTTTAAAATTAATTACAACCAAAGGTCCTCTGAGCAAACAGGAATGTTGATAAACTTGGATGACAAAGTAGAAAAAACTTAGGTTTGAATTGATATTTTAAGTTCAAGTCATATGTTTTGCTTGTGATTCCACCAGTGTAATTGATCCTGACTGTTTAAAATAATTCAATAGAATTTGACTTGATACTATGCCTTGAAAAAAAATACACGTTATCTTGAAAATACATATTAATCTTCCCTGGAAGAAATCTGTATAAGAACTAAACTTTGCTTTTCTATGTTTAGTAAATATGCGCAGTGTAGTAAAGTGGCTTGATTCTATAATCATTTTTTTTAATCTTGTAGCTTTTTGATGACAAACTTCAAAACTGCAAAGATGATGAACAGAGAAAGGTAACTTCCATAATCATGATTTTGACTTAAATTTTTTTTTAAATCCAAGAACCTTTTGGAGAAATAACAGAAGGACCTCAGTGTTATTGCCTGCTATTGACCTATTATGATACTACTGCCATATAGACTTTAAGGGGAGTTTTTTGGTGAATTTTTGTTATGGTTTCATAACTAAACAAAAGGGTAATGTATGAAATTTTAATGATACCCTTTTTGTAAGTACCACCTTCCTAGGAGTAAGTTTTTTCCTCTTCAGTTACCATATGTTGAAGTAGAAAGTTATTAAATTTACACATGGTCACTTTAAATAATAAACCAACCAGCAAGAATTTTCAGAATAGACAACAAGAAGCCACACAGGAGGAAATAAAGCAAGTGTTGCTTTAATTTTAGTTCTGCTACTATCTTTCTCTCTTTGTATTTCTGGCAACTACTTTGTAGTTTGAATATTGTTTTCTTTTTTAATTTACATCTTTTCTCTCCTTGACTACATTTCCTGATGCAGCTTTATTTATTTTTTTCCATTTCTGTTGACCATAGTCTTGCCTTTGGCTCTTTTACACTTGGTTATAGTAGTAACTTGTTTAGCTCACCTTCCATTCTTAGTTTTAGACAACTTAGCAAAGTTTAAGATGATTCTAAAATAAGCATTTTACAATCACATAGTGAATCTATAGAAAGAATTTATTTCAGGTAAGGAATAAGAATGTTTTATATTCTTACAAGTTAATGGATTCACTTGAATCTTATTCATAAAGTGTCTGAATTTTTAATTTAAATAAATTTAAAAAAACAAACAAAGTATAACCAAAATTACTCCCTTCCCAATCTGCCTGCACTCAAGAGTAATGAGTAATTTTGGTAAAATTCTTTAAATTAAATGACTAACCAGTAAAAAACAACAATACCTCTTTGTGCTTCTGATTATTTCTGTTTAAACTTGTTTTTCACAGAAAATTGAAACTCTCAAAGAGACAACAAATGTAAGTTATGTGTTTAATAAACTCTGGCTTTGAACTAGAAAGTACTTTAAAATGTATTTATATTTTAAGCTGCTCCTGTTATTAATAAGAGCAATTTAGTTCGGTGAAGGCATGGTGAGGGGGAGAAGGGGGGTCAATGTGGGAGAAAAAGGATGGACATCTGTAATACTTTCAACAAATAATGATACATTTTAAAACAAGAATTGTATTTTCTAAAGGAATTTAAATGAATAGAGTAATTCCTCTAATTGAAATTGACTTTGTGTGCCATTTTACTTTTTCCTGGTATAGTCTATTTGAGATCCTTGGATAAAAGGTGTCATCTATACAACAATATATATTCTTTTATAAAATTAAAATATATTATGATTCGAGTTTTCTGATGTCTTGGCTTTCTGACATATATAATGGGCTACTAATAAGATTTGCATTTTGATAAAAGCATTTAAAAACAGGCAAAATACTATTTCAGGTTCACCAATATTTTAATAGGATCGTTTACTCTCTGTTAATTCCCTAAATTCTTGAATGGATGTTTTAGAAGTTCACAGTGGGGTTGACGGCGGTTAATCTAAGAATTTGGAAGTTAATTCAGTTTGAAGTGTTGAAAATCACTTAGATATTATTCAATATAAATTAACTTTTTTTTTTTTTTGGCGTTCCTTAACAATTCGTAGAATTGCTAATAATAACTTCATTTGACACTGTCAGCATATTGGAACCCACTGGAGATCCAGAGAGGGTGTTTCTTGTGTAGTATAGAACTAAGCCCTATATATTTGAACTCATTTTTATATATTAAGCTTTAACACTGTATGACCATTTTATCTGGGGCAAGAACCTAAAATCAATGTTTTGTTTTATAGAGCATGGTAGAATCAATTAAACACTGCATTGTGTTGCTGCAGATTGCTAAAGTAAGTAAATTTTGCTTTTGATTACTTTCATTTAATGACATTTAAAAATTATAATGGCCCTGGCCAGTTTTGCTCAGCAGTTAGAGCGTCGGCCCGCGGACCAGAGAGACCTGGGTTTGGTTCCCGCTAAAGGCACATACCTCAGTTGCAGTTTGTCCCTGGCCCCGGTTGGGGTCGTGTGGGTGGCAACCACTCAATGTGTCTCTCTCACATCGATGTTTCTCTCTCCCCCCCCCCCGCCCCCTCTCTCTCTCTCTCTCTCTCTCCCTTCCTCCCTCTCTCCCTCCCGCTCTATCTGATGATAAATGCAAAAATGTCCTCGGGTGAGGATAAAAAAAAATTATAATGGCATTTTTCTTTAATAGCTAAAAAAACTTATTTCTGAAATGTGTACCTTTGTATAGTAAATTGTATTGTGGGGTTCCTGGTACTATAGAACAACTATCAGCATGTGCCCTTTTTTTTTGTTGGTTTGTTTTTTGTTTTTTTGGTACGTGCCCCTAGCGTGAACCGAACCCGGGACTCTCTGGTCCGCAGGCCAGCGCTCCAACCGCTGAGCCAAACCAGCCAGGGCTCTTTTTTTGTTAAGGTAATTTCTGATGGTGGCTGGGAAGGAAGAGAGCATTTGCATGACTCACCCCTTCTTTCCCTTTTATCCGTTATCCTGCTTGAAATGGGGACATATTTACAATACCTTTAACAGAAATGTATTTTGTAGCAAGAAAAGGAATTAAATTTCAATAGACTTCTTTTTCTCATTTAAAACGAAGAATATAATCAAGATATTTTTTTAAACTGTTACAGATTTTTTTTTCTGGTCCTAAAGTACATTAAGGAATCACTAATTTAATTACAGTTCTGTATTCATGAAATAAAATATACTTTGAATTATTGTCCATACTACCACTGTATTATCCATAATACCATTGTCTTCTCAATGCCTAGAATGGTTGCCTGCCACATAGTTGGGGCCTGATAAATAATTGTGAATTCTTAATTAATTTTTCTAATACATAATTTTTAATGGTTGCATGGTTTAGTATTTTCACTATGTGTGTGAATTTTTGTTTGGCCACCTCTCTGTTGTGCTGTCATGATCTGCTTATAAATTAATCTTTGGGTAACTCTGATCAGTTAAGTTGTGATTAAGAAATAGGGTTTTTAAATAATAATGAGAGGCAGCATTACATTATCATTAGGTGCATGGACTCTGGAGCCAGACTGTCTGGGTTTGAATCCTTGTTTCACCATGTGAGCAAGTTTATTCATCCTCTCTGTGCTTTGTTCTCCTCCTATATAAAATGTGAATGATGCCCTGGCCGGTTTTGCTCAGTGGTTAGAGCGTCAGCCCTTGGACCAAAGGGTCTTGGGTTCAATTCCTAGTCAAGGGCATGTACTTGGGTTGCAGGTTCCATCTCTGGCCCTGGTCGGGGTTGTGCAGGAGGCAACCAGTCAATGTGTCTCTCTCACATCAATGTTTCTCTCTCTTTCTCTCTCCTCCCCTACCCTCCCTCCCTCCCTCCCTTCCACTCTAAAAATCAATGGAAAAATATCCTTGGGTGAGGATTGACAAATCAAATAAATAAATAAATAAATAAATAAATAAAATGTGGATGATAATAGAACCTGTACTCTTACTGATGGTGTGAGATGTAAATGAATTCGTATTTGTAATGTTCTTTATACCAGGCATATAACAAGTCCTAGATAAGTGTCTGTTAAATTTAAAAAGTTTAGGAGGGCATAAAATTTAAAATGACATTACATGTTGGTAAAAATAGGAGAACTTCCGCCCTGGTCGGTTTCGCTCAGTGGTTAGAGCATCAGCCTGTGGTCCAGAAAGACCGGGTTCGGTACCCACTAAGGGCACGTACCTTGGTTGCAGTTTGTCCCTGGCCCCGGTTGGGGTCATGTGGGTGGTAGCCAGTCGATGTTTCTCTCTCACATCAATGTTTCTCTCTTTCTTTCTTCCCCCCTCTTTCCCTCTCGCTCTATCTAAATGATGAATGAAAAAATGTCCTTGGGTGAGGATAAAAAAAAATAGGAGAACTTCCATCTAATACTGATGGGAATATAAATTGATATAGCTACTTTGGAGGACTATTCTTCAGGTAGGACAATGAAAATTGGAATCAGCTACTTTGAGAGAAATATTGCCATGTGAGACCGCGATATAAGAAGATAGCTAATTTGATACTTTTATTGTTTTGGGTCAATTTAGTATTAGCTGCTTAGAGGCAGCATGCTGTAGGTAGAAGTTTAAGCTCATTTTAATTATCACTCCCAGAAGCCTCTTCCTACCTAAATGAATTAGTGCATTGGTTCCCAAACATTTTGCTGCACATTGGAATCACTGTGGTTATTAACAGTTCTGATACCTGGCTCCCCCTCTCACATATTCTGTTGTAATTGGTATGGGGTATCACCTGGGCATTGGGAGTTTTACATTTCTGGGTGATTCTACTGTGTAGCAAAGCCTAGACACAGCTCGTTTAGTGGGAATTTCAGGTAGGCTGTGTTAGCTTAGAAGACTTCATTCTTCCTTATACCATATATAGAGAGACAGCTAGTGTTCCACTCCTAGGGAACTGCAGAGGAAATGAGGGGCAGGGGAAAGAGCAGAGCAAAGATAATCTGGGAGGCTCCTACAGCTGGAGACTTGACTAGCTCTTCATCAAGACTAGTTGATATGACCATATGTCACAACTCATATAAGCAAGTAAAATTAATTTTATTAATGTAGTTTATTTAACCCAGTATATCCAAAATATTACTATTTTAACATGTTATCAATGTAAAAATTCATTAATGAGTCTTTCTTGTTTTTGTTTGTTTGCACCAAGTCTTGAATATCCTGGGTGTGTTTTACACTTTGAACTAGCCATACTTTAAGTGCTCAATAGCCACCACATGTGACTGAGTGGCTACCAAACTGGACAGCACAGGTCTAGATTATCCTTTCAGAACTTAGTTGTCTGTCCATAGATACTATTAAAGTAGACTGTTTTTGAACTGTAGACTGAACCTGGGATGTAATTGTCCTTACATCCTAGGTTCTCTCCCCAGAACATTTTTCTGCATAGACTTATTTTCACTAGTATGTATTTCTTAATTTCTTGTCAGACTTTTTTTAAAACAGGTTTATTAATATATAATTTATATACCACAAAATTCACTAATTTAAAGTGTACACTTTAATAATTTTTAGTGTATTTACAAAGTTGTACAACCATCACCATAATCTAATTTTAGCACATTTTTATTTCTCTCAAAAGAAATACCATACCTGTTAAACATTCATTCCCTATACCTCTCACTACCCTTGCCCCATGCTTCTTCCAATCCCTGGAAACCACTGATCTATTTTCTGTCTCTAGATTTGCCTATTCTGGACATTTCATATAATTAGGATCATAAAATATATAGTCCTTCATGACTGACTTTTTTCATTTAGCATAATGTTTTCAGGGTTCACACACGTGTCAGGACTTAATTCCTTTTTGTTGCTGAATAATATTTCATTGATGAATATTTCACTTGAATAATTGGATTGTTTTCACTTTTGGGCCATTATGAATACTGCTGTTATGAACATTTGCTTATAATGTTTTTGTATGGACGTATATTTTCATTTCTGTTAAGTATATACCCAAGAGTGGTGTTTCTGGGTCATATGGTAACTCTGTATAACTTTTTAAGAAACTCCTAAACTGTTTCCTGAAGCAGCCATACCATTTTACTTTCCTACTTGCACTGTATAAAGGTTCCATTTTCTCCACATTCTCACCAACATTTATGATTGTCTTTTTTATTACAGCCATTGTGGTGGTATCTCATTGTGGTGGTGTCTCATTGTGGTGGTGTCTCATTGTGGTTTTCATTTGCATTCCCTACGGAATAATAATGTTGAGCATCTTTTCATGTGCTTATTAGCATTCATACATCTTCTTTGGATAAATGTCTATTCAAATTCTTTCCATTTTTTGGTTGAGTTGTTTATTTTATTGAGTTGTAAGAATGATTTTACATATTCTGGTTACAAGTCCTTATCAGATACATGATTTACAAATTTCTTCAAGTCTTTGAGTTGTCTTTCATTTTCTTGATATAGCTGTCCTTAGAAGCATGCAATTTTTAAATTTTGATCAAGTCTAACTTATCAGTCTTATATTGCTTATGGCTTTGGTGGCTTATTTAGAAATCATTGCCTAATCCAAGATCACTAGGATTTATTCCTTTGTTTTCTTCTAAGAGTTTTATAGTTTTAGCTCTTATGTTTAGGTCTGTGATCCACTTTGAGTTAATCTTTGTGGTGTGAGGTAGGGGAGTCCACATTTTTTTCCCTTTGGCATGTGGATATTCAGTTGTCCCAGCTACTATTTGTTGAATCTCATCAAACTTGAATTATCAATTTTCTTTCATCGTGTCTGTTTTTTGTTTCATATAGTAAATTTACAGGTACATAATTAAAAGTTTTCACTAGATTACATTGCCTCGTTAGAAAGATGAGAATATATTTCATGTATTTTTTTTGGTAGGCATGGTTTCAAAAATACTGGAGTCTGTAATTCTGATCAATAGTCTTCCCAAATTATGTAGTGCTGATGTTTTTGTTCACTATCATACTTCTAGATCTCAGCCATGCTGGTATGTTCAGAAAAGAGAACAACCATTGTATTAAGGATTGAGGCACGTATAATTTATCATTTAAGTGGGAAGTAGCATTAGACCATTTCTCTGTTTCATTAGCATGATTCACATTGAATTCAGTTGAATCTCTGGTTCAGTAATACTTGAGATTTAGCTTTAGCTGACCCCAATAAGGTAATTTGTGATTTACTTACAAAACAAACAACAACAACAACAAAGGTGGAACGAGGTGGGCGGGATGAGTGTAAACCTTTTTAAGTAATAGAACAAAATCCCTGAGGTTTATGATGGGAATGGATTGACAGTAAGGCATGTAATAGTCTGTGGGTTTATTTAGATTTGACTCTGTCTTAAAAGACAAACCACAATAGTAACAAAAATTACAAACCCCAATTTAAAATAACCTGTAAATAGTGTGCATTATTAATCAAGAACATTGTGGGGGGGTGGGGTTTGGTCAGATATTTAAGTGTTTTTAAAATTATACCAAAATTAGAAGTGGTGGTTTTCTTAGATAATGTAATATAATATATGAGTGATGTTTTGCTGCCTAACAAACCACCCCAAAACTGAGTGTCTTAAAATAGCAACAATAATTTGTTTTGTTCACAAATCTGCAGTTTGGTTAGGCCTCAAGACTTGTTTTGGCTTTATGCAATGTCACCTATGTTGGCTTGATTGAGGGGGGGTGGAGGGGGGCAGAGGATCCATTTTCAAGATGACTCACTCATCTACCTGGGAAATTGGCTAGGGGCCTGGGTTCTTCTCCATATAGTCCTATTCATTGCCACTTGGGCTTTCTCACAGTGTGGTGGCTGGATTCTAAGAAAACAAGGTAGAAGGTTGTGGTATTTCTATGACCTAGTCTCAGAAGTCACCTGTGGTCACTTCTGCTGTACTTAGTAGAGACAGTTGCAAAGGCCCACCTGGGTTCAAGGGGAGGGGGCATGAACTCTTACTTCATGTTAGGGCCATTTTTGGAAAAGTTAATCTACTACATGTATATAATATCCCTAAGAAGTCCTTTGGAAAAATCCATTTTTAATGTTTAGAAATTAATAGGGGAAAGTTAAAACTAAATTAAAATATCATCTGAACAAGAAACCAAATTTCTTTCTGTTCAATTCTCAATTGTTTATTTTCAACTGATTCTATTAAGAATTTCTGAAACTTTGGATATTCTAAGTATATAGTTAATTCAGTTGCACAAATAAAGGGGGAAATCCCAACATGAATTTATGTAGATAGTAAAATGTAGTTATTCTCAGATATACAAAAGTTATGCACTGTGTCAGAGGTTCCCAAGACCACCTAGTTTGGTGATTCCCCTGGAGGACTCACAGGACACAGCATATAGTCATACCCAAAGCTACGATTTATTATAGCAAAATCAGCAAAGGTAAAAGCCACATGGGGCAAAATCCAGAGGAAACCAGGCATGAGCTTCCAAGATTCTTCTTCTAGTGGAGGCATAGCAACAAACTGTGACAACGCATGTGCAATGTTGTTTACCAGGGAAGCTCATCAGGGACTCAACAACCCAAGATGTTACGTGTTTTTTTTTTTTTTTTTCAACACCCAAAGTTTCTATTGGAGGCTTGTCATGTAAGCACTCTCTACTTAGCATTTACCAAGATTCTGGACTTCCAGAAGGAAAGCAGGTGTTCAGAATAAACCATATTGTTTGCTGGTAGGAACCCTCCTGAAATCCAATTTCCTAGATACCAGCCAAAAAAAGCCAACTTCACAGGTAGGCTTTTCTAAGGATAGCTATTTCAGCCTGCTGTGTGAATTCTTTTCTGCACGTGCACTTAAAAAAAAAAAAGAGCATCCCCAAACCTTCAAATTGCTCTTGCTTGATCCTTCAATATGTAGATTTCTGAGTAAGCTCAGTAATTAAAGAAAGAAAAAGTTATCAATAAATGAGATGAAAGTTGGCCATTATGTTTAAAACCAAGACCAAATATTAGTTTCTATTAACTTGAAAACTTCCTGATAGTATGGAGTTAAAACTTTCATTAATTTTATTTAAAGTTAAATGTATTGTCTGAGTAATACTACTAGATGGATTATAGTTATAGGAACAGTAATATATTGGTAACTTTCCACCACCATCTTCTCAAGTACCCCAAGGGTAAGATAGTACCTACCTAATAGAGTTGTTGATGGAATAAATGAATTAATATGGTAAAATTCCTGCCAGGTAGTAAGTGTTAGCCCCTATATCATCATTCCATGAATATAATGATTATGTTTATTGAACCAAAAATCAGATGATCTATTTAGAAAAGTATTAGTATAATTCTTGGGCCAGCAATCGGAACATGGAAAATGGTGTCTATCCTGAGTTTTTAAGGGTATGCAATTGTCATACCTTTAAAGTGCAGAAAGAGTTTAGGGAACTTACTATAAAATTGAACCCAGGAATTTTGTCTTCAATTCTAAATTAGTATATCTGCAGTATATATTAACAGTTCAATAGGATATTTCTACAACAAACTTTAAATTAAATGTTTGTATGGAAAAATAATTGCCTTGCTGTTGGTGTTGATTGTTGTATAGCCAGTGATAAAATTATGTTTGGCTAGGGATGTACAATGGAATTAAAATCTTAATGGAAGCAGAGAAATAGTTTTCTAACATTGTTACCTCTGGTAAAATAAGCTTTCTTAGTAGGGAAGAAAGTACACGAGGAGTTGCTTAAATGAGAGAATGAAGTTAATATTTTTAACATTTCTTCTTAAGGACCAGTGTAATGCCGAGAAGCACGCAGATGGAATTATAGTAAGTTTAATCTAATCTTTTTGTTTCCCTTTACTTCTGCAGAGCATTATAACCAGTTATGTCAGGAGAAGCCTGAATTTCTACTTCTTTTTCAACGCAAATTCTTCTTTTCCACCTACTCATTGCTTTTTGTTGTTGACTTTTGCAATTTTCCTTGAGCTCCTAAAGTTGGCCATCTTTCAGCAATCATTTGGAGGGGAAATGTTGACCTTAAAATTTTTCTAAGTGTTGGTCCAGATTGAATCACTTTGCATGTGTTAACTTGAAGGATTAATCATGGTATGAATATGCAGCTTTTATGACTAAATAAGGCATAACTCACAATGCTACATTTCTTGTCAACTTCTTTGTTCTCAGATGAAAGCAGAGGGGGAGGGGTATGTTGAAACATCTTAATCTAGTTAAATATGTTTATAGCTTTCTATTATTTTCTCATCTTTTATTTTTAGTTTTTTTGTTTTGTTTTGTTTTTTGTATTGTGTTAACTAGCATTGTTACTGTGGCATATACTGCATTTTTGTTGGAACGTGAATTTTTTGATTTACAGACATTTTCTTAATCTTTCTTCCTCCTTGGCTTTTTACTCTTCCTTTATATTCAATTTCCCCTCTAAAAAGAAAATGTTATTGTTCGCAGCTGGAAATAAAAATTAGAGCTTGAAGGTTTGTAGTTTGAGCTACCCTAGTTTTATGGTAACTGAGTGACTTCTGTTCAGATTATGTTTCTGAAGCAGTCTTTTTTTTTGTCCTGAGACTTTACAAATGACAGCTTGTCTGAAATCTGGAATCTTCAAAACCATCTCATGATTGTACTTGAAAGGTGTACTTTGTAAAGTGCAGAATGAGCACATAGTACTCCATAAGTGTTAGCTATATGTACATATATGTATATATAATTTATTATATATTGTATTGCATGAATTTTGTTAATGTAACAACAGATTATTAGGGCTGAGGATTATCATTTGTTTACATTTCTCACACTCTGCAAATTCATTTGAAAGCAAGTTGTAGAATGTAATTTGACATATTTTAGCCTGAAGTTGATTGACCAGTTACTGTAGATAAGTGTAGAATAGTTATATTTTCTGTTAACAATAGCAAAAGATACTGAATACTTTTAATGTACATGCAAAAAAAGTGTAATAAAAGTATTTTCTTTGGTTGACAAGCCTAGTTTTAGAACATTTCATCTGGAAAACAAAAGATTCCATTCAAAAGATAAAATACTGGTCCCTTTTTCCAAAGTTATTTCATTTCTTAGTCTCTTCAGGAATTTTTCTTACATAATGGGTGGGGATAAGGAGATGATATAGTCTCATTCCTATAGATCAAAATATTATGGTGGGATTTTGCCTTTGGAAAGTACTTGGAGTCCTTTGGAAAAAACTACTATGGAAAAAAAAAAAAAGGAATTTATTTTAAGAACAGCTCCAGGACTTGTTGAGACACTTATTTAGTTATTATGGGTAATAATCAGAAAGCCCTTAGAGACTATGTAATCCAGACATTTCTTATTGTACACACTGGGAAAGTGGGACCCATAGCAAATAAGAGACTTGCCAAGTCCTTGGTAGAGCAAGGATTCTAAGGAATTAAAATCCCAAACCTCTGCTTCTGTGCTTTTCCCAATCCTTTAAAACTTTTCCCACTTCACTTTACTAGGTTTTTTTTTATTATTAATGATTGTTTTCAAGGTTCCTTCTCTACGTGCCCTTTACTTTCCAGTCAGAATATTTATGGCAGGTAGACTATTGTAGTGATAAGAATCAGAAATCATGTATTTAAATCACTTGATTTAAAAGCGCTGATTTAATCATTTTTAAATATTTATGCAGAGAGAAGAGTTAAACAACTTTTTTTAAAATTTAGACTTTAAATGAAAATGCTACAAAAACTTTGTCATCATGTTTCCATTGTTAGGTGCTATAAACTTTTATGAGTACTTTTGGGCTCATTCATCAGCAAAGCATTTCTCTTCTAATTTCAGTATTTTCTGTTATCAGCTGTACCTAATATATTTTTGAAATTTAATTTCCCAGATCAAGAAAAGCTCAAGAATTTTTTCTTAGGTTTTGTCTAGTATGGCCTTTTCTAAGTGGTGGATCTAAACTTCGGCAAAGACCGTTATTTGAAATCCTCCCTTCATAAAAGAATGCATCAGTAAGCTATGAAGTCTTGTTTTTAAAATGCCATCATGCTGTCAGAATAATTTTTTGGCTTGGAATCACAGAAATCTAAACATTTTTTTCTCCCAAAATTACAGCTACATGTTTATGTTTTTCAACGCCCCCCAAAAAAAGCTTCCTCCCCACACACCCCCCATTTTAAATAGAAGATATATCTCTGCCTTTAGCGATTGTAAAACTAGATTCCTATACTGTGCAATAGGTAGTGATGGACGGCAGCATCAGTATGGGATGGAAAGATAAGGTCCTTCTGGTGCAGGTACGTTAGCTAGTCATAGGTGTAATACTTATTAACACCAAAGCAAGAGAGCATTTCTCTATCTTGGATAGAGAAGCAGTACTGTGGTGAATTAAAAATTTGAGAAGGATTGAATCAAATTGAGAGGTTATTGTTTTGGCTTTCTGAAATCTTCCTACACCATTCTATAACTCTTTCCAAGTTTTTCCATTTAGCTTTACCTTCCTATATGACAGATTCTTTCATTTTCCCTCCATACTATGCTTTTTTTTTTTTTTTAAATAATAATGAGAAACTTAGACTTCTGTATAGAGAAGCTGTTTCATTTCCTCTGTATTTTGATCAGCATATCTATGTAGCTACCCTCAGGACTTTGCTGTCAGAAATGTGGGCAATTTCATACATTTGGGAGGGTCAGCACTGGAAGGGCATTTAATTAAAAATAACTATAATATGTTTCTTTATCTCAGAGTACTATTAATCCCGTAGATGCAATATATCAACCTAGTCCCTTGGAACCTGTGATCAACACAATGCCTTCCCAGACTGTCTTACCTCCAGGTATAGTATTTGGAAAAATGTTTCACAGATTCATTGCTGAGAAGGAAACTTATTTTTTATGACTGTCGTAGTAATCTTGGAGGACTCTTTCTTTTTCTTTTAATAAGTAAAAATAAAAATATACAGCTGAAAATGAACTGGAAAAAGATTATAGTATTTTTGATATTAGGGTTTTTAAAGTACAACTTGGGTTTTCAAAGTGAAATGGAGAACAAACATGGTTACTGAGACCTGGATTAGCAGAGGGACAGATCCTATGACTCAGGATTTATGGCTCCCAAGGAAAACAGTGTATCTTGATCTGCTTGAAAGTAATCCAGGAATGTTCTATTTTGGGATATTCTATATAGCTCTGAACAATATAAATGGTTTCTTCATGGTGCACTTTAAGGTAATGAGAGAGGGAAGAATAAAATTTGTAATGTCTACCAATTAAATAAATGTGTATTTTTAAGTATAGAGTAATAAACAGTATTTTTAAAAAAAACTGGCAGAGGAGGGCTTAGGGCCAACACCCAACTACACTGATTCCTTTTACTTTTTGTATGTGAAATCCTTTTGTGAATTTTTATATATCCTTAAGAGGATGAGCTAACATCTCTCATGGACTAAAGAGGAGATACTGTGCCCCATATCAGATGTTATATGGTTTGATGCTTAGAAACACTTTATTATCAGAAGTGTTTGGTGGTTTTACAGAGCAGTTGTACTGAGGTATTGGCCTAAAATGGTATCTCTTGATATCCTGCCTAGTGTCTTGTGGTTAAAGGGGATGGGATGTCAGAGAGAAGCAGTAGCATTGAACGTAACTTAGTGGAATATAGTTTTAGAAATTACTGATTTTTAGGCTTTTGAATCCCACACAATTCCAGTTAACAGTTATGTTTGGGCTATTTTGCTAACTTATTTCACATGTTCATACCTCCTAGAACCTGCTCAGTTGTGTAAGTCAGAGCAGCGTCCATCTTCCCTACCAGTTGGACCTGTATTAGCTACCTTGGGACATCATCAGACTCCAACACCAAATAGTACAGGTACAGATTTATTTATATAATTCCTTTACTTCTCATAACTCCCCATTTACATTTAAGATTTATATTTGATTACTGATGAGGAAAAGGTTGAAGAAATGTGTTGTATCTTTCTGTTGGAGATATCATATTTTTGCTGTGAGATTTCCATACATGAATTGGTTAACTTTGTGATTGAACCAGAAGCTTTAGTAATAATTATAATTTAAATAAAATAGAATATTACAGGATTTTGTTCTTTCATTTACGGTATGGTTTATTTTGAAGATTGACTTTTTTAAAAACATGTGCTCAAGTTAGACTTGTATACTTTCTTAGAAGTCAGAAAATACGGAGGTACAGAGAAAAAAAGTTGAAAATCTTCTTTACTCTTCCCACATGTGTACATGTATGTACGTATATACCTATATTGTGTATTTTTATTATTGCTTTTGTTTTAACCTAAATGAGATCTTCTGTTTCTGTGACTTTCTTTTTTCATTTAACAGAGAACATTTAGAGAGCTGTCTATGTTCATACAGTTATGTCTATAATATTCTTTTTTTTTATCCTCACCCGAGGACTTTTTTTTGCATTTATCTTTAGATGGAGCAGGAGGGAGAGAGGGGGAAGAGAGAGAGAGAAACATTGATGTGAGAGAGACACATTGACTGGTCGCCATCCACACGACCCCATCCAGGGCTGGGGACAAACTGCAACCGAGGTATGTGCCCTTAGCGGGAACCGAACCTGGGACTCTGGTCCGCGGGCCAGCGCTCTAACCACTGAGCAACTGGCCAGGGCTGTAATATTCTTTTTACAGCTGCCTAAATAGGTATTACCTGTTTTTCCACCTATGGACATTTAGGTTTCCAATATTTTTCTATTATTAGCAAAATTTAAGTGAGATATCCTTATACAGCAACTTTTAGCATGAGTGGATGAAAAAGGGACTACAGCCCGGCCAGTGTGGCTCAATGGTTGAGCGTCGACCCATGCACCAAGAGGTCACCGGTTCGATTCCCGGTCAGGGTATATGCCCAGGTTGTGGGCCTGATCCCCAGTTGAGGGCATGCAGGAGAGGTGGTCAATTGATGTTCTCTCTCATCGATGTTTCTATCTCTCCCTCTCTCTCTCTCTCCCTTCCTCTCTCTCTAAAATCAATAAAGAAAAAGAAAAAAAAAAACTAAAAAAAAGAAAAAGGGACTACATAGTAAACCTCAAAGACCAAGAATAACCACATAGGATGGTCTGAACATAAAATTCCTAACCAAAAAGCAAGTCATGGCAGGTAGCCACAGCCTAGGCCTGTAGCTTCCTTGACAAAGGTCAGTCTTGACCTTAAGTAAGCAGGTCATTGTCTTTTATCATCTAAGGTAACATACCTTTGACATGTCAGAGTAATCTCCTTTTTCTGGACCCCACACGGTACACCCACTGCACCAAAGCAGAGACCATAAAACTCATTGCTGTCTTATCCCCCTATGTGCTGTAAATGTTAATTATTGACTATCTTGTACCCACCAGTGCAAAAGAAGCATGTGTCTCCATTTCACTTTTTATCCAGTCTCGGAGATTTCCCCACTTCACTTTCTCCCGCCTCCCTAATCTACCACCAGTGGATTTCATATAACCCTCCTTATGTCTTCTCCTTTTATTCTGATGTATAAAATAACCTTCAAAACTGCCATTCTCTGGAGCATTTTCTCAATCCATTGAAATTTTGCTTCCTGGCATTTGTTGTCCATTTGACTCAAATAAATTCATAAACATTCTCTGCAGGTTTGGACATTTCTTATGTCTACAGACAAAAAGGGGATACTTCATTTTAGTTTTCTTAATTCATTTAGACTTATGGTCTTTATTTTTTTCTCTAATTTACAGGGATGCTATCAGTGTTAGTATTAGATTTATTTCTTGTTTGAAAATGAAATAAATATATGTTGAGTTGCCTGTCAGCCAAACTCAAGGAATCACTTAGTACTTTTGTCCCTGTTATACTTGGAGGCCAAAACCAAAACCACACTTGAGGAGGTTGGAGATAAGCTCCTGAAGTTGCTCCACAGATTTCTTTCCAGGGCAGTACTTTCACTGTGTAAAAATTAAAAATTGCCTTGTGATTTTAGTCTATTTTGAAATTTGAATAGTAAAGGTGCTGATGCTGTTATTTTGGTCTTTATATTTAACAGCAGATGTCTTCTGAATTTTACAATAGATTTCTTATTTGAAGCTCTTGGGAAAATACTGATAAGCAATTTGAATAATGAGGTTGAAATGTTTTACCTGATTTTTGCCTGTATTTCATTACCTGTGTAAAACTTGTTCACCTTTTTTTTAATCTTCACGGTTGCCTCTCATACGTGCCCCTACTGGGGATCGGACCTGCAACCTAGGTATGTGCTCTGACTGGGAATAGAACCTGAAACCTTTTGGTGCATGAGACAGCGCTCCAACCAACTGAGCCTTCCAGCCAGAGCAACATCTTGTTCATTTTAAAAAACAGTACCTGTATTTTATTTTGTTGATTATGTCAGAGTGTTGAAACTACAGACAAAATTTCTTTTTTGGAGATATATAAACTAGTTACAAACTTTGAAAAGTGAGTGCTCTTCCTTATGTACATTTACTTTAGGATAATTAATTTGTAATAAATAATAATTTAGGATGAATTATTTTAGAAGATATTTCAAAAATATAACATCTTAGAGTAGGTTGATTTTAATAAATTTAAAAAATTAAATAATTTATGTCTTCTTGATTTTCAGCCTGATTTCTTCATTTTTTCCACCTTTCTTTCCTTTACCTCTCTCACTAATACAAAAAAGAAATATTGGAACAATTGAGAAAAGAAAATATCCTTTCTTTCATAAGGAAAACTCAGTTCTTTTGTTTGTAGTTCCCATTTAAATTCATTTTCTTCTTGGACACAGTTTCAGTTGTGTGATTACCTGGAGTATTTGCATTTTAATCATCTGTAATTTCTGGTCTTTTTTTTTCCTATTTCAATAGTGTAAAGTTTCTTTCTCATCTTTTTTCTTTTTTTTAACTTATCTTTATTGTTGAATGTATTACAGATGTTCCTCATTTTTCTCCTATTGACCCCTCCTCCCCGCTCCCGCCCCACTCCTGCCTTTCCCCACACTGTTGTCTGTGTCCATTGGTTATTCATATATGCATATAAGTTCTTTGGTTTATTTCTTCCCACCCCCCCCACCCCCCTTCCCTTTGAGGTTTGTCAGTCTAACAACCAATTTGTACTTCTTAATCCCTTCATCTTTTTCACCCATTCCCCCAAACCCCCGCCCATCTGGCAACCAACAAAATGTTCTCTGTATCTATGAGAATGTTTCTGTTCTGCTTGTTCATTTTGTTTGTAGATTCAATTGTTGATAGATATGTATTTATTGCCATTTTGTTTGTTCATATTTTTTATCTTTTTCTTCAAGAAGACCCTTCAACATTTCATGTAATAATGGTTTGGTGATGATAAACTCCTTTAGCTTTTTCTTGTCTGAGAAACTCTTTATATGGCCTGCAAAGTTTCTTTTGAGAAATCAGCTGACAGTCTTATGGGAACTCCCTTGTAGGTAACTGCTTTTCTCTTGCTGCTTTTAAGATTCTCTCTTTGTGTTGAACCTTTTGCATTTGATGATAATGTGTGTTGGTGTGGGCCTCTTGGGATTCATCTTGTTTGGGACTCTCTGTGCTTCCTGGACTTGTATGTCTATTTCCTTCACTAAGTTAGGGAAGTTTTCTGCCATTATTGTTTCAAATAGGTTTTCGATTTCTTGTTCTCTCTCTTCTCCTGGCACCCCCAAGATGCAAATGTTGGCACGCTTTAAGCTGTCCTAGAAGCTCCTTACGCTATCCTCATTTTTTTGGATTCTTTTTTCTTTTTGCTGTTCTGACTGGGTGTTTTTTGCTTCCTTATATTCCAATTCAATGGTTTGCTTCATGGCTTTACCTACTCTAATATTAAATCTGTGTAAATTAGTCTTTATTTCAGTTAGTGCCTCCTTCATTTCTGACTGTGCATCCTTCATTTCTGACTGGTCCTTTTTTATGCTCTTGAGGCCCTCACTGAGTTCATTGAAGTTCTCACTAAGTTCACTGAGCATCCTTATAAGCAGTGTTTTGAACTCTGCATCTGTTAGGTTGCTTATCTCCATCTCACTTAGTTCTTTTCCTGGAGTTTTGTTCTGTTCTTTCATTTGGGACCTGTTTCTTTGTCTCCTCATTTTGCCTGCCTTGCTGTGTTTGTTTCTATGTATTAGGTAGAATTGCTATGTCTCCTGCGCTTCCTAGGGTGGCCTGTTGTAGTAGGTGTCCTGTAGGGTCCAGTGGCACAGCCTCCCTGATCTCCCAGCTAGGCCCTCAAGATGCACCCCTCGTGTGGACTTTACACCCTTCTGTTGTAATTGAGTCTTGATTGCTGTTGGCACATCAGTGAGAGGGTTTTACTCAGGCTGATCAGCTGCAAGGATTGGCTGTGCCCACTATCCACCGACCTCTGACTACCTTGGATGTTCGGCTATGCAGGGGCCCACCACACAGAGCAAGCCTTACTTCAGCAAGGCTCTGGTACCCACCGAGTCCATTCCTTGAGTGTGTCACTTGTGGAGGTGGTTGGGTGGTGGTGCTTCACAGTGTTCTGAAGCTGTCCACTGGGTGTGCTGGCTCTGGGGCAAGGTCAGCCACTGCCTGTGTTCTACCCGGGGCCACCAGGCATAAGCTACAGAGTGGTATGCAGATGGCTGCTGCTTGTGCTGGGCTTGGAGGTGCCCAGGAAAAGCCAAGTTGTGAACCAAGGCTGACTGCTTCTGGTGCCAAGCCTGGGGCCACTTAACGAGAGGTATGGGACTAGCTGAGACCAGATGCTGCTTGTTTGAAAGAATTTAGGAAAACCTAAAGCAGGATCCAAGACAGGCCAATCCTATGGTAAAGCAACTGGCAACAGCTTGGGTGGGCCTGAAAGTTGGGTGTGGTGGGTCCTCAGGGAATCACCAGGGCAGGGCAAACAGTGTGAGCCAGGTTGTTGGAGTCCCAGATATGGCGGCCTTTTGCCGCCTGGGGAAGGGCTCACCAAAGGAACAAAGGCCTCTGACAGCATGTCTGTCCAGGAGAAAGCTGCCCCTCCAGCCCTCGCCCCAATGCCAAACAACTCAGTTCTTCCCCATATGTCTCTGGTGCCTTTCAAGCTGCCTCCCCCACGCTGGAGCCTGGAGGGTGCGAGTCCAAATAAGTCCATGCTTGGGCCCTTTCAGAGGAGCTGCCTGGGGTTCCCGCAGCCACAGCCTCCCTCAGCCTCTGTTCCTGCTGGTTTTTACAGCCAGAAGTTATGGGAACTTCTCTTCCTGGTACTGGAATCCTGAGCTGGGTGCCTGGTGTGGGACGGGGGCCCCTCAGTCCTCAGGGAGGACCTTCACAGCCGAGGTATCCTCCTAATTTTTATCTGCCACACATGCGTGTGGGACCAGCCCGTCCGCGACTCCACCCCTCCTACCAGTCTCGATGTGGCTGTTTCTTTAATTTCATAGTTGTAGGACTTCCATTCAGCTCGATTTCACGCAGTTTTGAATGATGGTTGTTCTGTAGTTTAGTTGTAACTATGATGTGGTTGTGGGAGGACGAGATACCACATTTACCTACGCTGCCATCTTGACTGGAAGTCTCCTCTTTCTCATCTTATTGCTGCTATTGGGGGTTGCGGGGGCGTGGGGGGTGGGAGGAGAATTTAAAGATTTGCCAAGACGAACTACCTTTGGAATTTCCACAATAAGCATTACTACCTTTTTAGGTGGCAGACTTTTTGTGTTATGTTTTTAAAATATCTTTGTAAACGTGGTAACTGAAGTGGCAGGTGGATGTGCTCTTTCTCTAACTACTGCTTCACTTTTATTGCTGTTTTTTCTAGAACTGTGGCCTTGGAGTTTAGATTGCCATCAGTGACTTAAGTTTAATCTCCACCAGGCATCTGTAGCAGTTTGGCATAAATTGCCTGACAGTCTTTAGATGCTCAGTAAACACTTGTTGAATTGATCTCAGTACTCCATTGTTCTCTCTTTGGTCCACGGGTCAACGCTCTAACTGCTGAGCAAAACCGGCCAGGGCTCCATTGTTCTGATTGATACTTTTTTTTTTTAATCCTCACCCAAGGACACTTTTCCATTTATCTTCAGATAGAGTGGGAGGGGGAAGAAGAGAGAGAGAAACATCGATGTGAGAGAGGCACATCGACTGGTTGCCTCCCGCATGACCCCAACCAGGGCCAGGGACCAAACTGCAACCGAGGTACATGCCCTTGACCAGAATCAAACCCAAGACTCTTTGGTCCACGGTCCGGCGCTCCAACCACTGAGCCAAACAGGCCAGGGTCTGACTGATACGTTTATGCATATTACATTATTACTAGACAGTGAACCAGATGATCCTCATAAAGATTACATGGTAGTCTTCTTTGTTTAGATCTCTGTTAATTTCCATTTCCTTAGTTAGACTGTTGAGGAATAGAAAGGTCTTTCTCCTAATCTTTTCCTTTACCACATTCTTTCTATAGTAGCACTCTGTTTTTCTCTGCCCCTGAGTCTGAGGCACCTGACTTAGACTTAGGTGGAAAAGAGGTGAGGAATTTGGATGGTGAGTGCTCAGGGCTTTGTGCACAGTTTTTGTGTTTTATTGTGACTGCCAAAACATTGACTATAAAAAGAATGTGATATCCTGAGCACTTTTTAAAATACTCATGTGGTCTTTAATATTCTTTCCATTTTGTATTCCTGTTGGCTCAGTGCTGTATTTTGTTGGTATCTGGATCTACTGTATAAAATAAAGCCCTGGCTTCCCTTTGGTGCTGGGTATCTATTGTAGGATGTCCAACACCAGAACTTGGACACTGTAATTATAATCGGAAGACTCCCTTCCTAGTATTAAAGATAATTATAGAATGGGAACATAACTTTTTTTTTTTTCATTTATTTACAAGACTATGTCCTGGCCTGGCCAGTTGGTTTGGTTAGGTGGAGCGTCGCCCCCTACACCAATAGATTGCAGGTTCAATTCCTGGTCATGGCACATCCCTAGGTTGCAGGTTTGATCCCTAGTCCAGCGCATACGGGAGGCAACAGATCAATATTTCTCTCTCTCCCTCTTCCTCCCTCCCTTCCTCTCTCTCTCTAAAATCAATAAAAACATATCCTTGGGTAAGGAGTAAAAAAAAAATTAAAAGAAAAAAAGACTGTGTGCCATTCTATAATGTGATTTACCTTTTTCTTTGTCTAGTTTAATGTTACTTTTCTTTACAAATAGTGTAAGGACTTCTACCAACTTAAATAAACGCTTAATTTTAGAAAGGTCTGCTTTGACCCCATCTTCCTAATTTCTTCCCCTTTATTACCAACTTTGTCCCCTAATTAAAAACTTTTTAACTTTCTAGGCAGTGGGCACTCACCACCTAGTAGCAGTCTCACTTCTCCAAGCCATGTCAACTTGTCTCCAAATACAGTCCCAGAGTTCTCTTATTCCAGCAGTGAAGATGAATTCTATGATGCTGATGAATTTCATCAAAGTGGCTCATCCCCAAAGCGCTTAATAGAGTAAGTAAATGAACTAAGTATGTATTTAAATGACTCTCCTGATTTAAAAAAATGTAATTTCATTTTGAGACTGATATTAATGACAGACTCCCTTATAAGTTATTATTTGGAAAAAATTTAAATGACAGTTTATTTTTAACTGACTCATTGAGCAAAGCCAGTTCTGTGAGAATGTTGATTTTACTACATACTTAATTCAAATGGAATCAATTAACATCAGCTATAGTAATATGCCAATATTGTTCAGGGAACTCTGGGCATTATTTCTGTAGCACCAACATTGGGAGAGGGTCAAATGAGAGTGATTAAGCTAGGAAGTATTATACAAATAAGGTTACCATTACTTGTTTTTGTATTAATGTGGAGAACTATATAGTAGGTGGAGGAATGATATAGAAGTGAAAAAAGACCCAGTCTCCGAACTTACAATCTTTTGGGGGAAGTAACAGACATTTCTAATCTAATGCTATACATGCTACAGTAAGAATAAACACAGAAAGCCATAGATGTATTTTGAAGTCCTGGGAAGTCAGGGAAGGATTCATAGAGAAGGGGAGGGGATGTGATCCTAAGGTTCGATGTGGATGAATAGAGAGAAGGGACATGATATGAGAGGAGGGGGAAATGGAAAAGTTTTCGTGGAGATGGAACCCTGTTAAGAAAGGCCTGGAGGCAAGGGGAGCTTGGTTGACTGTGGCTGTAGCATAAGTCGTGGGGAGTGGTTAAAAAAAGATAACATAAGAGGTTGGCAAGGGCCAGATCATGAAAGAGTCCTTTAGCCTTTTACCAGTTTTGAACATTTGCTCACAAGTGATGGAAGTTTCAACTTCAAAGGATCATTGTGAACATTTAAATGAGAATAATGGGGGTTAATATCCAAAATATATAGAGTACTCATACAACTCAACAAAAGGAAGACAATCAATTAAAAAATGGGCAGAGGACCTGAATAGACACTTCTCCAAACAGGACATACAAATGGCCAGGAGACATATGAAAAAATGCTCAACATCTCTAATCATCAGCGAGATGCAAATTGAAACAACTATGAGATACCACCTCACACCTGCCAGAATGGCTGCCATCAACAAATCCTCAAACAACAAATGCTGGTGAGGATGTGGAGAAAAGGGTACTCTAGTACACTGCTGGTGGGAATGCAGACTGGTACAGCCACTATGGAAAACAATATGGTGTTTCCTCAAAAAATTAAAAATGCAACTGCCATTTGACCCAGTGATCCCACTTTTAGGAATATATCCTGAGAAGCCTGAAACACCAATCAGAAAGAATATATGCACCCCTGTGTTCATAGCAGCACTATTTACAATAGATAAGATCTAGAAACACCAAGTTCCCATCAATAGATGAGTGGATAAAAAAGCTGTCGTACATTTACACAATGGAGTACTGTGCAGCTGTAAGAAAGAGCGATCTCTTACCCTTTGAGATGACATGGAGGGACTTGGAGAGTATTATGCTAAGTGAAATAAGCCAGTCAGAGAAAGACAAGTACCACATGATCTCACTTATTTGTGGAACATAATGAACAAAATAAGCTGTCTACCAAAAGAGATCCAGAGTCATGGAAGTAGGGAACAGACTGACAAACCTCGGAGGGATGGGGGTAGAAGGGGTGGAAAGAGATAAACCAAAGAACTTATACACACATATGCACAACCAATTGACATGGACATTAGGCTAGGGAAGGCAGGAGGGGTGAGGGAGCGGGAAGGAGGGGGTCAATGGGGAAAAAAAGGGACATCTGTAATATTTTCAACAATAAAAAAATCAACAATAAAAAATAGATGAGAATAATGTCTGTTTAAGTGCTTAATATCCAGTCTGACATATAACAAGCACTCGATAAATGATAACTGTTACAGAAAGCAAATTAACATTTATTTGCTTTAATGTTACTGTGTTTGTTGTAGATATGCTGGCTTAAATTCTGCTGGGTATTTTTTCCCAACTACTGCTTTCTCAGGAATAGGTACTGTTGTTATACCTTGGGGGGTTTGCTTTGTAAGACATTACATATTTGGAAATGATTATATGTGAATTTGTAAGTTTAGTAACATCAGCATGTCCTTTTCTTTTTTTTAAATAAGAAATATTGTAGGACTCCAGGACTCTTCAGTGTGCACATGAACTGAAAAATACAGTATTCATATATAATTTCATAATAACTGCTCAAAATCTCAATTTATAAGGAAAATGACTATATTGGTTCAGAAAGTTTTCTGACTTAGTGGATCAAATTCAGCTTTTAAATATGGAAAAAGATGAAATATATGTGATTTAGGTGAACACATACTTTTAAGACAGGACACTTTAGTTAAGGAAAAGAAGTTTGAACCTACAACTCAAGAAGGCCAGTTTAGCCGAATGAGTTTGGTGTAGCATGTCCATTTCTTAATGTATGTGGGGAAATAAACTAAGGAGAAATCAGTATTGGTAGTTTGCCAGTAAAAATTTCACTGTAACTTTTAAAAATATTTCTTATGATAGTGGGGTTAAAAGAAAATAAGTATTTGGACAAAAATTCCAAAGTAAAGGTTTTTGATTTTTGAAGTGTTCAATCGTTGTTTTATTTAAACAGAATTAAGGACAATCTCTTAAACTGAACATTAGCTGTTAATTGTAAACAGCGTACAGTCGACTATCAAATGGGCTCAGCTGTCCTCTAGAACAGCGATTTTTAGCCAGTGTGCCGCAAGAATTTCTAACGCATGCAGTAGCTGACTGTTTCGTCAGGGGCACTGACCTCTTTTCCCTTAGACTGTCAAATTTAAAAAATGGCAATAGCCAACACAACAATAGCTATCCAGTGTGAGTGAATCAAAATTATACCTATTCTCTGTGTGTCAGAGTGGCAAAAAATAAATTTGTTGTTGTGCCGCAAAATTTTAGTAATTTATGTGTGGCACGAGATAAAAAAGGTTGAAAATCGCTGCTCTAGAAGCATATGTATAACTATATTTAGTAAAAGCTTCCTTATACATCACTGTTAGCCAGTCTTTGGTCCCAGTTTCAGGGCCCAGTTTTCCTGAAATTTTTATGAAATAGAAATTTTTAAAAAGCTTATTACCTATTGTACTGGTAATAGGCCTGCCTGCAGAGTCACTGCAGGCTGATAGGCTTTTCTCTTTTCTCCTTCTTATTAAGCTTCCTTCTCTGTTCTCCCAGTGCCCATCCCATAACATACACCTTGCATGAACCTGCCGTTTGAAGGGATCCAGAGTGAAGTTCTTGTCCAACTAACCCACCCTGGGTTTATTTTGTCCCTCAGTTTCACTCCTTATATACCCTATCTAGTTTCCCAAACTGGTAGGGGCTGCAGATGTCCAGCATGGTGTTTATTGACTTTCTTGGTGGTTTTTATTTTATTTTTTTAATTGGGCTTTATATAGCCCTTTGAATTGAGTATGCTGGCTCCAGGTCTATATTGTCTTCTAGCCTGGCCCTATTCACATAGTAGTTTTGATATGCAGAGGACTTACTTAACTCAGATTTTCTACTGCACAGGTGGTAGGAACCCCTAACACCCCCCCCACTCCACCCCCCTGCATTGTTCAAGTTTCAGCTGTATTGATGTTCTTTACCTGTCCTCTGTAGGCACTGAACTCTCTCCCTCCCTGAAAGCTTTCACTGCTTAGTCTTTAAAGATCTGTAGTAATAATAGTTTTTGTGTTATTGACCAGTATGGCTTTATACATTTATAAACTAGATGACAGGGTGTGTTGGAAAAACTTGTGCTTTAAAGCCAGATGTGCATTTGAAATGGCTCTACTACTTATCAGCTGTGTGACTTCAGGCTGGTCATTGAACCTCTGAGCATCTGTATATGATGAGAATAATCATGTCTAATTTGTAGGGTTGTTATGGATTCTTTTGTAATTATAATTAAGTTCAGAGCTTTACATTTTTTGTTTAGTTTATTATCTTATGATTAAATTATATACAAGTTAGCTCATCGAAGATAAATCTTTCCTGTATGCATATAATTTTTGTCCAGATTGCAACTGGCTTTTAACTATATTCTTTAAATCTTTTGTTCTCTACAAGGTAATTTATAAAATGGGCAAATAAGAATTTATCCCAGCCCTGGCCGGTTTGGCTCAGCGGTTGGAGCGTTGGCCTGTGGACCAGAGAGTCCCGGGTTCGGTTCCCACTAGGGGCACGTACCAAAAAAAAAAATTTATCCCATTTTTTCTATTTTGACCTTTACTGAGCATTTCACTTGGCCCAGGTGTGGTTTCTAATCTGAGTAAGGGGGGAAAGCACAGCATAAATAGATCTGACCTTCAGAAATGCCTCTAAAATAAGATACATGTTTAAAAGGATTTGGGGTTTTTAGATCAACTGATTTAAAGTATTGCCTCTATTTTGATGGTGTATCAAAGGGACACAAAATATTTTGAAGCTAATTTTCATGTGGTCTTTATTTAATGACAGTTTGATTTCTCTTACCTATGTCTTTACTCATATTTTCCATTGTCTCTCAAACCTGGTAAGGTAGACATTAGTTACAGTACCTTGTGATGAAAAGTACTAAATTCTCAAATAAGCAATATTTAGTTAACTAAGGATTTTTGAAAACTAGATTAAAAGAAAGTAAGTAACCATTTAACTATGTTTAAATTAGAGTACATATGTTCTAATATTCTGATATTAGAATGTTCTAATAATAGGCAAAGCACAGAGAATTTGGGGGTAGAGAAACTTTACTACAGTGATGAAAGTTTGTCATTATACATTGTCAAAATCCATAGAATGTACAGCTGTGAAGTAAACTATAGACTTTGAGTGATGATGTGTCAATTTTTAGGTTCATAAGTGATTACAAATGTACCACTTGGTGTGTGATGTTGATAGTGGGGGAGGTCGAGCATATGGGAGTTCTGTACTTGGTTTTGCTGTAGACCTAAAACTGCTCTAAAAAATAAAGTTTATTATTAAGTAAAAAATTAAAAGTAGATAAGTAATCAGAGCAAACTATGTTTAAATTAGAATACATTTGTTTCACACCTATAATTTTGTAATAAAATACTGGTTATATGTGTGTACTATTTTATAAATTATATCTGCAGTGTAAGGAATTTGGTTTCACCCTGGCTGGTTTGGCTCAGTGGTAGAGTGTCAGTCCAAGGACCATTGAGTCCAGTGGGTTCGATTCAGGCCAAGGGCATGTACCTGGGCTGCGGTTTGTCCCCGGCCCTGGTCGGGGTCATACGGGAGGCAACCAGTCGATGTGTCTCTCTCACGTTGATATTTCTCTCTCTCTCCCTCCCACTCTATCTGAAGATAAATGGAAAAATATCCTCAGGTGAGGATTAAAAGAATAAATTAATTTAAGAAAAAGAAATTTGGTTTCTATTTTTATACTTAATAAGTAAACTCTGTCTTTGATTATTCTTTTTTTTTTAATCCTCACTCGAGGATATTTTTCCATTTCAGCTAGAGTGGGAGGAACGGGGGCGGGGGATGGGAGGGAAGGGGGGAGAGAGAGAGAGAGAGAGAAACATTGATGTGAGAGAGACACATCGATCGGCTGCCTCCCTCATGATCCCGAGCAGGGCCAGGGACCGAACTGCAACTGAGGTATGTGCCCTTGACTGGAATTGAACCCGAGACTCTTTGGTCCATGGGCTGATACCCTAACTGAAACCAGACTGGCCAGGGCTGATTATTCTTTTATTAATATGCAAATACTAATCCTGGATAAATTATGTTCACATGTATAATAGTATGATAGAGGAAGCTTTTCCCTAAATTTACTTGTAAAAAAATAATATACTTTTTTATTTTGTAATTTTAAGTACAGTTTTTTGATGACTGGGAAGAGTGTTAATACCAATGTGGACTATTATCAATGGATCTCAAAAATATAGACATCTTTCTGGGACTAATAGACTTGCCGTTTTTGAGGTTCTGGAAATTGTTGCCAAGAATTATGACATATCTACATTAGTATAAAGTAACAAATAACAAAATCCGAAAATGAACTCTAGTTTTAAAACTTAGACAAATAAGCAAAACTAATTTTTTATGACCTTTCAAGATGGCTTGGTTGAGCACATGCTCTACTGCAAAGTCTGATGGCCAGGTCTCATGTCTTATGCTTTTGCAGAATCATGTCTTTGCAGAATCTCAGAATGGGAGTGACAGGGAGAGAGTTGGAAAGCATATATATGTATGTACATACCAGCTACTCTGAGAGTCCAGTTTGTCAGCTGAGTATATTAGTTTTCAAGTAGCTTAGTAAATTAATGTCTTACTGTGATTCTAAATTGCTTCCTTAAAAAACTTAAGATAGTGATTAATATTTTTTTAGTTCCTCTGGATCTGCTTCAGTCTTGACCCACAGCAGCTCAGGAAATAGTCTAAAGCGTCCAGATACCACAGAATCACTTAATTCTTCCATGTCTAATGGAACAAGTGATGCTGGTAAGTGACCTTTGAGAATTTAACTTATTTCTTAAAAACATTTGTTTGAAAAAAAATTGCAATTCTGGTAGCAGCACAGATTGGCCCAGTTTAACACCAATCTAAGAATATCTGTTTTATTGTAGACCTTTTCGATTCCTATGATGATAGAGATGATGAAGGGGAGGCGGGATCAGTGGAAGAGCACAAGAGCGTTATCATGCATCTCTTGTCACAGGTTAGGCTTGGAATGGATCTTACTAAGGTAAGAATCAAATTTGGCATTTGCTGTGAGTTTTAATGTGTGTGTGTAGATTTTTAGTTATTGTGTGGTGAGTGTGCCTGCAAATATAGTATAGTGATATAACTTTAGTTTACTCTTGTTGTGATTTAATATATATGTAGATAAGTAAACAGAAAATTTTTATAAATGAATGAAATAAGTTAGAATAGTTTCGTAGAGATAATATGGATGGATTAAGATTTGGATTTTATTGGGGGCAAACAAGAAATAGTATTGGGCTTTGTTAGTGGTTTGGACAAAAACTAAGGCAGTATAGTGTGCACAAAATCAAAATGAGCAGAGTTCTGTCCTTGGGGTGAGAGGACCTGTGTTAGCATCCTACCTCTGCTATTACCAAACCAAGTGACCTGGAGCAAGTCCCTTCCTCTGTGATCTTTAGGTTTTTCATATGCAAAATGGACACACAGAGTTAGAACAGATAATGAATGGAAAATTGTATGACACACATTCAACTGTACAATTATTGTGATCTGGATTTAAATTTGAATTAATCTTGATGCTCTAAATAGTGCTGGATAGATTTAGGAGACTGGTGTATGCGTGCCTTTGTGTATCTCTGCACTGTGCTAGGAGCCTCATCCTTTCACTTGATTCTCACCACAGCACTACAAAGTAGGTGTTATTGTTAATTCATTTTATAGATGAGGAAACTATAACTCATGTAGGTTAAATATCTTGGCTAAATCCTATTAAGTGGCAGAAGAGAGATTCTGATCTGGTCTGTGATTTCAAAAATCTGTAATCTTCCCACTGCTGCCTCTTATCTTAAAGACTTGTGCTGCAATAATAGCTTTCATATTGGTTAAGTTATTATTCTGCCCATCTTTAGAAAGTTAATAAAATTTAAGATTCTTGCTTTTGTTATGACCAAGTCAAACTAGTCTTTGTCAGTGGTGAGCTTCATTTTGGTTTTGGATTTAGAGGGTAATTAAGAAAAAAACCTAAAACCTTTTACCCCAAATCTAAATGAGAACAGAAACACAAGGATAGGATTAACTTGTGGAACTCAGCATACTTGCCAGGAATGTTCTAGATAAGACAATATTTACAGGAGTTTGCCCCGAGAATTTTTTCAGTGTTCATTAGATTTCATACTTGCTGGAGCAGAATTGTCCCCCTACTGGGGATCAAATCCACAACCCAGGCATTGACCGGGAATTGAACTGGGAACTCTCAGTTCATGGGACGACGCTCAGTCCACTGAGCCACACCAGTTGGGCTCTGATACACATTTTAAAAACTCTTCTTCTGTTCCCTAATGAAACTTCCTTTTTTATTAGTTATTCCTAATCTTTCTCATTCCTTCTTCCCATATTCTAATTTTTTTTATTTTATTTACTTTCTCCTCTGCCACATTCCCAGCCCCTCAGCATTTTTCTTCATGGGTTCAGCCCCATGGTAGAAAGAGTTCATTGATTCCCACCCTTACTCTCTTCATTCTTTTGTTTATTCAAAAACTTCAGTTGCTCATATAAAAATTTCTTACTGTGTATCTAAGAATGCAAGTGTGAATAAGGGTGTTCCTTGCATTCTAGGAGCATGTCAGTTATTTGAGGACACAGATTCATAAGTAGATATATTTCCTAGCACACCTAATGATGATAGGGAAGCGTGTTCCTTGCATTCTAGGAGCATGTCAGTTATTTGAGGACACAGATTCATAAGTAGATATATTTCCTAGCACACCTAATGATGATAGGGAAGCGTGTTCCTTGCATTCTAGGAGCATGTCAGTTATTTGAGGACACAGATTCATAAGTAGATATATTTCCTAGCACACCTAATGATGATAGGGAAGCATCAGCAGAGAGTAAAGTGCACAGACCCCACCCCCAAAGTCAGACAGACCCAATTTTGAATTCCACTTTAATAACAGTACAATGAGAACATTTCTCACTCTCTTTGAGCTTTGTTTTTCTCCCCTGTGAAATAGGGATAAAAATTTCTTCACAGCAGGATTGTTGTGCAGTTCAATAAGATTAATGTGTATCTAATGCCTAGCAGGTAGTAGGCATCCAAAGCTTGTCTAGTTTGTTGCTGTTGTCACACTGATCCAGGGAGCTAAAGGGAGGTTCACAGAGGAAGTGACTTTGAACATTCAAAACCTATTCTCTGTTTTTCATCTGCTGGGCAGGATACTGGGCATTTCTGAATCAGCAATTTGGGAAATAGGTATCAGAAGCATGCCTGGGCAGTACCTGGTGGGTGTTACCATGATTAGAATGGGTTTAGTTTTTTTTAGCAGTGCAGCAATCTGTTTCTTTGTAGTGGAATTTGATCTTCAAGGGTCAAATGTGTGTGTTTTTCAGGTAGTTCTTCCAACATTTATTCTTGAAAGAAGATCTCTTTTAGAAATGTATGCAGACTTTTTTGCACACCCGGACCTGTTTGTGAGGTATTTGATTAAATACATTAGTTTCTTATTGTTAAAGATTTTTTACTCAATAGCTTTTTGCCTTTGCAGGATAGATGGATTCCCGGCCTTTTAAACATTTCTGGGGAAAAGTGGCATTGAATATTTTGTTTATGTTAGATGCCTATCTGTTTGCTTAGGTTATATGATGGTGTTGTTAGGCAGCCAACACTAAACAATCTTGAGAGCCCATTAATAGGTAGCCAGTATTTACAGAGCCAGGTCTATAAGCTTATTTGATCCAGGGATTGGTATTCACTGTTAAATTATTTATACCATATCCTGATGAAGTTCAGTTAACTGAGTTCATCAGACCTTTCTAAAGCACCCATTGTTTCCCAGATACTTCTATGAGCTGGAGAAAGAAAAAGTCAGTGTCTGCCCTTGAGGAGCTTACAGTCTAGTGTCCAGATTACAGACTGAATCATAAACTTAAATGTAAAGCTTGCAATATTAGATATATGTACAAAAGACAAAAGTCATCTAAAGGTGGAATTGATTTACAAGGAGGTGAGTAGTTCACATTGCTTTTCAGTGGTAGCAGGAAAATTTTCTTTGTAAGGTGATGTTCTAATCTGTCTTCTCTGATTGCATTCCTTGGACTTGGGTGGTAGTTTACTGAAGCCAGATACAAATCACTGAGGTGTCACAGTGGTTGGGTGCTTTGGCTGAATTAATACATGTTACCCCCCTTTTTTAAAAAAAAAATGTTTTCATTGATTTTTTTAAATATTTTTTTTTCTTTATTGATTTTTTAGAGAAAGAGAGGAAGAGAGAGAGATAGAAACATCAGTGTGAGAGAGAAACATTGATCAGCTGCCTCCTGCACGCCCCCTACTGGGGAACGAGCCCACAACCTGGGCATGTGCCCTGACCAGGAATCAAACCGGGACCTCTCAGACCATGGGACGACGCTCAGTGTCCGCTGGGCCACACTGGTCGGGCCATGTGTCCTTCTTGATGAAGATTTAAGAAAACCACTTAGCCCTGGCCAGTTTGGCTCAGCGGTTAGAGCGTCGGCCTGCAGTCCAGAGAGACCCGGGTTCGGTTCCTGCTAAGGGCATGTACTTCGGTTGCAGTTTGTCCCCGGCCCTGGTTGGTCGTACGGGTGGCAGCCACTCGATGTGTCCCTTTCACGTCGATGTTTCTCTCTCTCTCTTCCTCTCTCTCTCTCCCACTCTATCTGGACAAAAAATGAAAAAATGTCCTCCGGTGAGGATAAAAAAAAAAAAAAGAAAGAAAGAAAACCATTTAACCAATTACCAAAGGAAACAATTTCTTTTTTTTTTTTTTTAATCCTCACCTGAGGACACTTTTGCATTCTTCTTCAGATAGAGCGAGAGGGAGAGAGGGAAGAAGAGAGAGAGAATCATCTATGTGAGAGAGACACATCGACTGGCTGCCACCCACACGACCCCAACCGGGGCCGGGGACAAACTGCAACCGAGGAACGTGCCCTTAGCGGGAACCGAACCCGGGTCTCTCTGGACCACAGGCCAACGTGCTAACCGCTGAGCCAAACCAGCCAGGGCCAAAGGAAACAATTTCAATTAACACATAATTGAACAAGTAAAATGTGAACATTTATTGGTAACATGTAAGTAAAGATGCAAAGTACCAGTTATAGGTTTGAGATTTAAAGATAGTTTTTATGTATAAGAATTTAATTCTTGAGGTCCCTTAGAGGAACTTTTTTTTTTTTCAATCCTTATCCAAGGATATTTTTCCATTGATCTTTAGAGAGGGTAGAAGGGGGCGAGGGAGGGAGAGAGAGAGAGAGAAATACCAATGTGAGAGAGGCAGCCAACAATCACCTGGTTGCCTCCCACATGACCCCAACCAGGGCTGGGGATCAAACCTATAACCCAGGTATGTGCCCTTGACCAGAATCGAACCGCAACCCTTCAGTCCACAGGCCAGCGGTTAGAGCGTTGGCCCACAGACCAGAGAGACCCAGGTTTGGTTCCTGCTAAGGGCAAGTACCGCGGTTGCAGTTTGTCCCTGGTCCTGGTTGGGATTGTGTGGGTGGTGACCAGTCGATGTGTCTCTCTCGCATCGATGTTTCTCTCTTTCTCTCTTCCTCCCTCTCTCCCACCCACTCTGTCTGAAGATAAATGCAAAAAATGTCCTCGGGTGAGGATAACAAAAATAAATAAATAAAAATAAAAAATAAAAATATTAAAAAGTACAACTAAAAAGCCAATAGATAAGATTAAATGGAATTCTAAAAATACTAAATTCCAAAAAAAGGAAAGGAGAAATAATGGAACAAGTAACAAAGGGGACAAATAGAAAACAAATATTAAGATGATCGAGTTAAACCCAGTTTTATCAGAAGTTACACTAATATAAATAGCATACACACTCCATTTAAGAGGGATTTTCAGATTGGGTAAAAAAGCACGATCCATCCATATGCTATAGCAAGCAAGAGTTTTTAAATATGAAGACACTGGTTAAAAGTAGAAGGATAACTGGAATTACAACTAAAATAAAGACAAATTGTCGGGAAAAAGCAACAGAAAAACAGCTTGCAAGGACCATATAACGAGGGACACTGAATTGATCCTGGTAGGATTACAGAGGCACGAGAGGGGGGCTGGGAGCCCACAGACAGCAGCAGTCTTAGCTGTGAGCAGCGCCCTCCGGGTTAAAGTCCCAAGCCATCTCCACAGCGCAGAGGGCCGGGACACAGTGCTAAAATAGCCACAGCCACTCACCTGGGGCTCCGGCAGAGGGAGGGCAGACTGGACTGGAACTGTGTGGGGACACTCGGGATTTGGAGGTCGCTCAGAGCTTTTGCTGAGTTGCAGCCACGCAGGACGGTGGCCATCTTACTCCTTCCCAGGGCTCTGGGGAGATGCGGCAGCCTCTCCCTCAGAGATTCAACCCCACCCAGGTGGGCCATTGGAAATGCAAATTGAGGCTCATTAACTACCAGCATCTGCCCCACCCTCGGGAAATCCTCTCACGCTGAACACCTGAGGGAGTTTTTCATTCAACTGAGAACCCAAGGCTCTTGAAGTAACCGAGACTAATAGTCTCCAGGCAAAAAGCTAGAGGATAACTGAACCGTTCCTGGGCTTGCAAATCTACCCAGGAAAGTAAGACTTGACAGTGGTATTTAACGTGGGTCCTCCCACGCTCATCCAAATCCAGTAGAGGGAGCCACAAACAGCAGAACATCAACACCCACAGGGAAAATTAGGCAGGCTCCAAAACCCACTGAGATAGCCAAAATGGTGAAACAAAGAAACAAATCCCAAATGAAAGACCAAGAGACCTCTACCGAAGATGAGATGAATGAAATCCAGTTAAGCAAGTCATCAGAGATAGAGTTCAGAGCCACGATCTTGAGGAATCACAATAGCATGAGTAAGGACCTCAACACCATGAGTAAAGATATAGGAGCATTGTAAACCAACCAAGTGGAAATGAAGAATGACATAGCAGAAATAAAGAATACATTGGAAGGACTAAACAGCAGAGTAGAGGAAGCTGAGGACCAGATCAGTGAATTAGAAGACATGGTAGAAAAAAATCAACCAATCAGAAAACCAAAATGAAAAAACAGGTAGACAGCTTAAGAGAACTGTGGGACAACTGGAAACGTAATATTTGCATCATAGGAGTCCCTGAAGAAGAAGAAAATGAGAAAGGGTTAGAGAATATATTTGAAGAAATAGTGACAGAAAACTTCCCTAATTTGGTGAAGGAAGAAGGCATTCAAGTTCAAGAAGCACAGAGAGCCCCAAGTAAGAAGAACCCAAACAGACCCACACCAAGACACACAGTAATTAAAATGCCAAAAATTAAAGACAAAGAATCCTAAAGGCAGCAAGAGATAAGCAACAGGTTACCTAAAAGGAACCCCCATAGGCTATCAGCTGACTTCTCAAAAGAAACACTACAGGCCAGAAGGGAATGGCATGAAGTAATCAAGGTCATGAAAAACAAGAATCTGAATCCAAGACTACTCTACCCAGCAAGGCTATCATTCAAAATAGAAGGTCAAATAAAGAGCTTCCCAGACAAAAAATGGCTAAGGGAATACATTAGCACCAAACCAGCACTGCAAGAAATGTTAAAAGGATTGCTGTAATTATTAGAAGAAATAGGAAGAAAAATAGAACCACACTAAACAAAAATGGCAATAAATAAGTACATATCAATAATCACCTTAAATGTAAGTGGATTGAATGCTCTGATAAAAAGACACAGAGTAGTGGATTGGATAAGAAAGCATGACCCATATATATGTTGTTTACAAGAGACCCACCTCACAACAAAAGACTTACATAGGTTGAAAGTGAAGGGATGGAAAAAAATCTTCCAAGCAAACAGAAAGGAAAAAAAAGCTGGGGTAGCAATACTCATATCTGATAAAATAGATTTCAAAATGAAGGCCATAACTAGAAACAAAGAAGGTCACTACATAATATTGAAAGGATCTGTCCAACAGGAAGATATAGCCTTGGTAAACATATATGCACCCAATATAGGAGCACCAAAATATACTAAAAATCTTCTGGAGGACTTCAGAGGAGTAATTGACAGCCATACAATCATAGCAGGGGATTTCACCACCCTGCTGACATCACTGGATAGATCCTCTAGACAAAAAATTAACAAGGAAACAGAGACTCTAAATGAAGCTAGACCAAATGAATTTAATAGATATCTACAGAGAATTACACCCCAAAACTACAGAATTCACATTCTTCTCAAGCGCACGTGGGACATTCTCAAAGAAAGACCATATGTTAGGACACAAATTAAGTCTCTACAAGTTCAAGAAGATTGAAATCATATCAAGCATCTTCTCAGATCACAATGGCATGAAACTAGAAATCAATTGCAACAAGAACATGCAAAGACATTTGAACACATGGAGGCTAAATAGCATGTTATTAAACAATGAATGGGTTACCGAGGAGATCAAGGAAGAAATTAAAAACTTCCTGGAAACCAATGAAAATGAACACACAACAACACAAACATCTGTGGGATGCAGCGAAAGCAGTTCTGAGAGGGAAGTTCATAGCACTACAGGCCTACCTCAAGAAACAAGAAAAATTTCTAATAGACTATCTAACCTCACAACATAAAGAACTAGAAAGTAAACAAAAAGAAAACCCCAGAGCAAGTAGAAGGAAGGAAATAGTAAAGATCAGAGCAGAAATAAATGACATAGAGACCAGAAAAACAATTCAAAGGATCAATGAAACAAAGAGCTGGTTTTTTGAAAAGATAAACAAGATTGATGGACCCTTAGCTAGACTCACCAAGAAACAGAGAGAACCCAAATACACAAAATCAGAAATGAAAGAGGAGAAGTAACAACTGACACCACAGAAATACAAAGGATCGTTAACAAATACTATGAACATTTATATGGCAACAAATTCGACAATCTAAGCAGAATGGACAAATTTCTAGAAACACATAGTCTCCCCAAACTGGACCGGAAAGAGATAGAAAACTTGAACAGACCAGTAACAACTAAGGAAATTGAAGATGTAATCAAAACTCTCCCAGCAAACAAAAGTCCACGCCCGGATGGCTTCACGGGGGAGTGTTACCGAACATTCAAAGAAGAACTAACACCCATTCTCCTCAAACTATTTCAAAAAAATTCAAGAAGAAGGAAGACTTCCAAACTCATTTTATGAAGCCAGCATAATTCGAATTCCAAAACCAGAAAAAGACACTACAAAGAAAGAAAACTACAGGCCATTATCCCTGATGAACATAGATGACAAAATCCTTGACAAAATACTAGCAAATCGGATCCAGCAATACATCAAAAAAATTTTTCACCATGACCAAGTGGGATTCATCCCAGGGATGCAAGACTGGTACAATATTCGCATATCAATAAATGTGATACACCACATAAACAAAATGAAAGATAAAAACCACATGATCATATCAATAGACGCTAAAAAAGCATTCGACAAAATCCAGCACCCATTTCTGATAAAAACGCTCAGCAGTGTGGGAACAGAGGGATCATATCTCGACATAATAAAGGCCATATATGAAAGACCTACAGCCAACATCATACTGAATGGGCAAAAACTAAAAGCATTTCCCTTAAGAACAGGAACAGGACAGGGATGCCCACTTTCGCCACTCTTATTTAACCTAGTACTGGAAGTCTTAGCCACAGCAATCAGACATGAAGAAAAAATAAAAGAGATCCAAATTGGAAAGGAGGAAATGAAACTGTCATTATTCGCAGATGACATGATGATATACATAGAAAACCCTAAAGACTCCATCAAAAATCTAGTAGACTTAATAAATGAATTTGGCAAAGTAGCAGGATGCAAAATTAACGTCAAGAAATCGACGGCAGTCTTAAACGCCAGTGATGAACTCACAGAGCGAGAGACTAAAAAAGCAATCCCATTTACCATCATGGCAAAATAATTAAGATACCTAGGAATAAACTTAACCAAAGAAGTAAAGGACCTATTTGCAGAAAACTACAGGCCATTGAAAAAAGAAATAGAGGAAGATATAAAAAAGTGGAAGCACATACCTTGTTCATGGATTGGAATAATTAACATCATCAAAATGTCCATATTACCCAAAGCAATGTATAGATTCAATGCAATCCCCATCAAAATACCAATGACGTATTTCACAGAACTAGAACAAATACTTCAAAAGTTCATATGGAACCAAAAAAGACCCCAAATAGCCACAGCAATCTTGAAAAAGAAGGACAAAGTAGGTGGGATCACAATACCGGATATCAGGTTATACTACAAAGCTACTGTAATCAAAACAGCCTGGTACTGGCACAAGAACAGGCATATAGACTAGTGGAACAGAACAGAGAACCCAGAAATTGACCCAGGACATTATGTTCAATTAATATTTGACAAATGTGGCAAGAGCATACAATGGAGTAAAGACAGCCTCTTTAATAAATGGTTTTGGGAAAATTGGACAGCTACCTGCAAAAAAATGAAACTAGACCATCAACTTACACCATACACAAGAATAAACTCAAAATGGATAAAAGACTTAAATGTGACTTGTGAATCCATAAAAATCCTAGAAGAAAATGTAGGCAACAAAATTTCAGACATCATACACAGCAGAATTTTCACTGATACCTCACCTAAGGCAACAGAAACAAAGGAAAAAATGAACACATGGGACTACATCAAACTCAAAAGCTTCTGCACAACAAAAAAAACAACCATCAAAACGGAAAGGGAACCTACTGTATGGGAGAGTATCATTGCTAGTGATACATCAGATAAGGGGTTAATCTCCAAAATATATAGAGTGCTCATACAACTCAACAAAAGGAAGTCAAAGAACCCAATTTAAAAATGGGCAGAGGAACTAAATAGATACCTCTCCAAACAGGACATACAAATGGCTAAGAGACATATGAAGAAATGCTCAACATCACTAATCATCAGAGAGATGCAAATTAAAACAACTATGAGGTATCACCTCATACCTGTCAGAATGGCCACCATCAACAAATCATCAAACAACAAGTGTTGGCAAGGGTGTGGAGAAAAGGAGACTCTAATACACTGCTGGTGGGAATGCAGACTGGTGCAGCCACTGTGGAAAACACTATGGTGTTACCTCAAAAAATTAAAAATTGAATTGCCATTTGACCCAGTGATCCCACTTCTAGGAATATACCCTAAGAAGCCTGAAACATCAATCAGAAAGAATATATGTACCCGCATGTTCATAGCAGCACTATTTACAATAGCTAAGATCTGGAAACAGCCCAAGTGTCCATCAGTAGACAAATGGATAAAAAAGCAGTGGTACATATACACAATGGAGTACTGTGCAGCTGTAAGAAAGAAAGATCTCTTATCCTTTGAGATGACGTGAAGGGACCTGGAGAGTATTATCCTAAGCGAAACAAGCCAAGCAGAGAAAGACAAATATCACATGATCTCACTTATTTGTGAAATATAATGAACATAACAGTCTGAGGAACAGGGATGTGGAAGTAGGGTACAGACTGACAACCCTCAGAAGAGGGAGTGGGGGAGGAGGGAAGAGATAAATCACAGAACTTATATGCATGTATGCATAACCGATGGACATGGACAAGAAAGCTGGGGACGGAGTGGGGGCATGGGGAGGAGGGTGTCAATGTGGAAAAAAGGAGAAACATCTGTAACAAAAATAAATTAATAAAAATTACAATTAAAAAAATAAAAAAATTTTTAAAATAAAAATAAATAAAAATTGGTTGGTTAAAAAAAAAAAAGTAGAAGGATGTACAAAGACATATGCAAAACACTAAGCATAACAAAGCTGGTGTATCAGACAAAGATGTTTTTAAGACAAATATTACCAGAGACAAATAAGGATATTTCATATGATAAAAAAAAGTAGTCAGTTTATCAAAAACAAATAAGAATCCTAAATGGGTATGTACCAAATAACAGAGCTTCAAATTACATGCAACAAAAATAGACTAAACTAAAGAGAGAAGTAGACAGGTGCACAGTTGTGGTTGGAAATTCCTCAGGAATTGATTGCACAGGTAGCTCCCTGCATGCACTGCCTCCCCCCCCCCCCAAGAAAATCAGTAAGGCTATAAAAGATTCAAACAGCATTGTTGACCAGCTTGACCCAATTGACCTAGACACTACCAATTTATATAACATAGTCCTTTCAAGTGCAAATGGAACGTTCATCAAGATAGACCATATACTGGGAAGACATGATAAACTTAAAATCATTGGAACCTTACAGAGTGTATTCTCTGATGATGAAAGGATTAAATTAGAAATCGATAACACAAGTACATCTAGAAAATCTCCAACTGTTTGGCAATTAAACTGCATTTATATGAAGTTCTGGAGCAAGAAAAACTAACCTATGGTACTAGAAACCAGAAACAGTGTTTGCCTCAGGGTGAGGGGTGGTTAATTGCTTGGAAAGGGGGGATAAGGAAACTTGGAGGTAATAGAAATGTTCTCTATCTTGATTGGATGGTGATTAATTAAATGGATATATACATTTGTCAGAGTCACCAAACCAAACACTTAAGACCAGTGAGTTTAATTATGTCTATTATACCTGTTTTAAAAAGAAACTTTGAGGTTACTCCTGGGTCCTCCCAGCTTATCTCAGGGTGGACCATGCTGAGGAGTACTGCTGCATCAGCTTGCATCCTGTTAGAAAGCAGAAAACAAATTTTGTCTTTTCTCCCTTGTAGCATTAGTGACCAAAAGGATGCCAGAGACCGAATGGTTCAGGTTGTGAAATGGTATCTCTCAGCCTTTCATGCAGGAAGGAGAGGATCAGTTGCCAAAAAGCCATACAACCCCATTTTGGGCGAGATCTTTCAGTGTCACTGGACATTACCAAATGATGCTGAAGAGAACACAGTGAGTTCTGCACCAGTGTTTTTAATTATCTTAAGTTGTGTACTGATTCAAGATTTCATTTTGTTTGGGGATAGATAACAGTGATACAGGTAATGATCAGAAGATGCTCATCACCCGTAGAAGAATAGTATTGTTGGATTAGCATATTTTGAATATAGTGAGCAAGGGGAAAGAGTGGCATGAGATGAGGATAGAGATTTAGCAATCAATCATGCAGGGCCTTGTGGGCCATAGTGATAATTTTATGGCTTATCAGGATCTCATTTTTTGTTTTGAAAAGATCATTTAATGACTTTATGAAAAATACATTAGAAAGGGCCAAAAATAGAAGCAAGGAGACTATTGCATAGGCATTGGCATTATTCCAGGAGAGACATGATTGATTCGAGCTATAGTTTGGAGTTAGAATTGATAAGCGGATTGGGGGAGGGAAGAGGAAGGGGACTGTTAGAGATGAGTCCTTGCATATGGGCTTCAGCAGTTGATTGGTGCTGTTTATTAAAAAGGAAAAAGTTGGATTTGGGGCAGGAAGGATTAAGAACTCAAATCTAAAATATAAAGTATGAGCTATCTATTGAACATGGTAGGTGGAGCTGTCAAGTTGGGAGTTAGAATTTAAGAGTCTGGAGTTCAAGGGAGAGATCTAGAATGGAGATGGGGCTTTCAGATATTTAGCCCTTGGATTAGTTGAAATCATCTAGGAAGACAGCATAGCTAGAGAAGAATGGTAGGTAACTCATACCTGAGCCCTAGGGCTCCCAGCATTCAGAGGTGACCAGTAAGGAAGACTCAAATAAATGTAAAAGGCTTCAGGGGATGGGGAAAAAATCCCCTGGCCCACAGTGCCTGGCACGTAATAGTCTCTCATTAGACATAACTCCATATCTTTCCCTTTCTGAGTGACATGTTACATGTAGTCCTTTCTGAAGACAGAGGCAGTCACGCGTTCTTATTTATTAGGTAGACGTTAATAAGTGCCCACTGTACCAGGCCGGCCCTAGTCAGGCATATGATCCTTGTCTTCGTGAATGTCTTAGGGAGACTGACACAAAGCAGTAATTCCAATACAGTTGTCCCTCATTTATCATGGTTAATCCGTCCCAGACTCGAGCGGTTGCACCTGGCATTGAAGGATTCCTGGGGTGCTCGAGTACATGGGCCTACAGTCCATATGTACAGTAATTTTAAGTGTAATACAGGGGTGTATAATTGACTCAGACAACCGAGCGTGTGCTGTATCATTTTCACTGTCTCGATCAACTTTTTAATGAATATATTTGAAAAAACCGCGATAGAATGAAGCCACAAAAGTTGAAGCGCGATGTGGCGAGGGACAACTGTAGTGTAATTAAGTGCTATAATGAAAGTGTGTGTTAGGTGCTTTGTGTGTATAGAAGAGGGAGCAGTAACCACCTTGGGAGGGAGAGATTACCCTTATTAGACTCTCTGCAGTGTGATTTGTGTTTCTATATCAAAAGAAAATGATGTTGTATTTGCTTACAGGAGCTAGTTTCAGAAGGACCAGTTCCTGGGGTTTCCAAAAACAGTGTAACATTCGTGGCTGAGCAGGTTTCTCATCATCCACCCAGTAAGTTACAGAGCTTCTTTGCAACATCTACTTCAAACCATGCTGTCTAAAGAAGGTCATGAAAAGCTCGGTAGGCAAGGTCACTACTGTAAGTTTTATGGCTGCCTTGTCTTCCCAGTCCTGTGAGGATGAGTGCCTCATATCTGTTCCTTGTATAAATTCCAAAGACTCTAGCTTCACTGATTATGTATAAAAAGACAGATTTGGAAAATAAACCTTTAATGCTTCTAAAGTCATCTTATACCTAATGAGCTGTGCTGTAGAGACCTCTGCAACTTTGACACAATTTATACAAATGAGATGTAGTTTCTGCACAGTATATTCCTGACATTGGGGAGAGACATCTTCTCAGTGTCTTATTTGCTCAATGTGGTGGTAATACGGATGGGCCCAGGTTGGGACTGGGACAGGGACAAGCTTAGTGACCAGAAGAACAGATAGCCCTTTGATTTTAAGCCTCCAGGATTGGCCATAGCCTCATGGTTCAGGGAAGTTTCTGTCCACATGGCCCTGAATGGTCATATGCATTGGGGAAAATGGTATAAAAGGCAGTTAGGTACCTTCTAGCCTCACTTGAGGCAGTTCTTTGAGGGATAAAGGATTTTCCCCAAGGAGTCAGTTCTTTCCTAGGTTAAGGGAGTTGGAGAAGTGGATATACATAGTACACTAATTTAAAACAATTTCTGTAGTTTCAGCCTTTTATGCTGAGTGTTTTAACAAGAAGATACAATTCAATGCTCATATCTGGACCAAATCAAAATTCCTTGGAATGTCAATTGGGGTGCACAACATAGGGCAGGGTAAGTCTTTGGGCATGGGGTGGACTCCATGTTAATAGGAGAATCTTATGTCATTCTAATGTATGCTGGACACTTGTCTAATAAGTAAGAGAAATGGCCCCGGGAAGCCAGACTGGATGTCATTGTTTGCATGTAAGCATGTATATCGGGAGTGAAAGCAACGGTGGGGTGCAGGATCGTTTTCCCTACAATGAATGGAGTATCCTGGAGTATCCATCAATCACACAAGGCCTTATGGCCAGATGACACTAGTCAACACAGTTCCTATCCCTTCTCTCCACAGGCTGTGTCTCGTGTCTGGACCATGATGAACATTACATTCTCACATTCCCCAATGGCTATGGAAGGCAAGTATATAGCTGCATCCATTTCCTCTGATCAGCAAGCAGCAAACCCTGCTATTCCTTAAGCTACACCCCTCTCTTTCCTCTGCATTGTCAGCCTGACCTGAAAACTTATGATTTAACAGGTCTATCCTCACAGTGCCCTGGGTGGAACTAGGTGGAGAATGCAATATTAATTGTTCCAAAACTGGCTATAGTGCAAATATCATCTTCCACACAAAACCTTTCTACGGCGGCAAGAAGCACAGAATTACTGCTGAGATTTTGTAAGTATTTTGTTTTCCTGCATTAGTGGTGTTCTCTGAAATACTTTTCCTTTTATCTTGAATAACTTCTATTAGGAATTGACCATTTTAATGGTTCTGTCTTTATAAACGTGCTTCACATCTGTGTCATGTTTCTTCCTAAAATTCCATTTCAGGAGTCCTAAAATACGAGTGCAGAACAATCAGAGGTCATTGGTGGGATTTCCTTCCTAGAAACCTAACTTGCAAATGGGGAACAGAGAAGAATCTTCCTAGTTCATTTAGCTCACGGATTCCTTCATTGCTGTGATTGGAACGTGAGCTAGTCCATGCAGTAGACTGACTCCCTCCTGAGTGTCTCAAAGTCTGCAGTCTTTTTTTCTGTGCCTTCCTGGGGAAAAATAGTAACCATCACATCTTGGCTTGGTTTTGTTTAACACTCTAGCGTCTAATGAAGACAGCTGTGCTGTCAGGGTAACAGTCAGTGGGGTGGGCCCAGAACCTGCCTGGAAGAGGCAAGTCTGTAGCACTTTTCTTTGCCCTCAAAGGCCTAATTGGGAACAGTTGCAAATGGAGGCTACATGACTGGTTAACCAGTTTTCCAGGGAGATCATTTAATTCAGATGACAGAATAGCATCCAAAAGTCGAGCAGGATGGGACCACGAACACAAGATGAAGTTTACTAAGGATCAGTGTAGAATCCAAAATGTTGCAGTCAGAAAATATGGACAGAGCTTAAGAAGCAGCACAAGTCACCACTGTAATAATACTGCCCCGAAATGGGAGTTATGGACATAGGATATCCAGAACAGAGACATGGGTGTGCCTGCTTCTCAGAGTCCTTCAGGGTACTCAGCACCAACAGGACTGCTAGCTCAGCAGAATTTTCCACCAGTCATAGCTGCATGTAGAAAGACTGCCCTCAAAGTTGTGAGCTAAGAGCGCTTGGTGGGCTCTTCAAGTTAGGGATTTGAGCATTAGCTGAGCGGTTCTCAAACTTTTCGGTCTCTGGGCTCCTTTACACTTTAAAATTATTAAGAACACCAAAGAGCTTTTGTTTATATTATATCTGTTAGTATTTCTCTTATTAAAAATTAACAGATTCTTACAGATGACAATAATAGCATTTTTATGAAAAAGAAAAAACTTTAGAAATTTGTGAGAAGAGTGGCATTGTACATTTTCTGAATTAAATCTCTGCCCTGGCTGGTTTGGCTCAGCAGTTGGAGTGTTGGCCCACAGACCAAAGAGTCAAGGGTTCGATTCCAGTCAAGGGCACGTACCTCAGTTGTGGTTCGATCCCCAGCCCTGGTTGGGGTTGTGCAGGAGGCAACCAATTGATATGTCTTTCTTACATCAATGTTTCTCTCTGTCTCTCTCTTCTCCCTCCTTCCCTCCCTCCCTTCTGTCTCTCTGAAAATCAATGGAAAAATATCTTCAGGTGAGGATTTAAAAAAAACAAAAACAAAACTCTAATACATGTCATGTCTGCATAATGATGTTTTTGGTGAACAACAAACCACATACACTATGGTGGTCCCATAAGATTATAATGGAGATGACAAATCTTGTGACCTAGTGACATGTTGTGATGTCATAGCACAACGGCTTCACATTACTCGTGTCTGTGGTGTTGCTGATGTAAACAGACCTACTGTGCTACAGTCATATAGATGTATAACACATACCATTATGTATGCTACAAAATACTTGATAACAGACAATGTTACTATATGTATTTATTATACTGTCCTTTTTTTAAAATGTTTTTATTGATTTTTTAGAGAGAGAGGAAGGGAGAGAGAGAAACATTGATGTGAGAGAGAGACATCAATCGACTGCCTCCTGCACACCCCCTACTGGGGATCGAGCCCACAGCCCAGGCATGTGCCCTGACCAGGAATCGAACTGGGACCTCTCAGTCCATGGGATGACGCTCAGTCCACTGAGCCACACTGGTCAGGCTACTTTTTTTATTTTATAATCCTCACCCGAGGATACATTTTTCTATTTATCTTCAGATAGAGAGAAGGAGAGATAGAGAAACATCAACGTGAGAGAGACACATCGACTGGTTGCCTCCTACATGACCCCGACCAGGGCCAGGTATCAAACCACAACCGAGATACATACCCTAGACTGGAATTGAACCCGCAACTCTTTGGTTCATGGGCCTACGCTCTTAACCACTGAGCCAAACCAGCCAGAGCCAGACCACACTTTGAGAACCCCACTGTACAGTGACCTAAACCTAGGTTCCTATGATTTTTCTTTCCATTTGTCCCCCCTTTCCTCAAAGTCCCTAAATCATAGAGGAAACTTAAATTTTAGTCCAGTGATAGCAGCTTCAGCTGTGTATTTTTCTCTCCTGATCTTTTAGCCTCCTTCTGTCCTTTGCCTTGCCCCTCCTAACCTGTCCTTTGCTGTGATGCTTATCTTTCCAAATTCCATACCTGCCATACATATCACTGTTATGTCCAAGTAGAGGTCTGTTAGGGCTTTTAAGGAAGGGATCCTTGTCAGGAAAAGAGGTCAAACTATTGGACCCAGAGATCCCTTTCAGCCTAAGGATGAAAGCCTAATCTCTGGTGTTATATCCTTAAGCAAAACGTTCCCAGCTGTTTTGCCCTTGAACTCCAATGCTCACATCAACTTCCCACAGCACTTACCATCCAGAATCTGGGGTGATCTCTCTCCCCACTAGGCTGTGAACAGCCTGAGGGCAGGGATTGTCCCTAGTCTGCTGCATCCCCAGCACAGGGCTCATCTCATACTCACTATTCATGGGATCTCAAGTTCATTAGCATCTTATTTAGGGTCTTGTTCTTATAGTTGACGCTGGGACATCCAGTTCTATTAAGCTGCCTTTACCAAAGATTTCACAGTTGCTCTTGTGTTGTGCTCTGTGTAGATAGGTCACCCTGAGCAGATTCTTTGGTAATTTTCAACTTGAGACTAACACAAATATTTCCTTTTTATTTAGTTCTCCAAATGACAAGAAGTCCTTTTGTTCAATTGAAGGGGAATGGAATGGTGTCATGTATGCAAAATATGCAACAGGGGTAAGGAGCTGTATTTTACCACTTGTTTCAGGCTATATTGAATTGTAGCCTATCCTTTACTCTGGCTTCCCTCATCTGGAAAGTGACCCCAAGGCCAGCTCTAATGCCGTCTCTTCAGGGCAAGCCTTTTCCTTTCCCCACCTCTCCCCCAGCAGTAAAGTAGTAGAATGATTTCACTTTCCTCTCTCCTCTCAGAATATTCAAGAATAATATGTTTTATGCTGTATACCTGAAACTGACACAAAACAATATTGAATGTAAACTGTAATTGAAAAAAATTTTTTTAATAAAAAATTTTTAAAAAAGAAAAATCTATGTTAAAAATGCTTGGCACACAGTAAGCACCCAGTAAATGTTGGCTATATCATTAGAATATGTAGTATGTTTATAAAATGAAATGCTAAACTAATTTGTGTATATGTGCACAGTTTGATTTTGTATAAGAAATGTATTGCCTGCCTGGTACCAGGGATACAGAAATGAGTAAGGTAGTCCTTGCCTTCAAGGAACTTGCTAACAGTACCTAATTAAGGTAGGCAGAAAGTGGTGTGGGATTAACAGGAGTCAACAAACTGTATTTGGACTTGGAGAATTTGAAATGTAGAAGGTATTTCTGCATACTTATTAGCATTAGTTGTTTATGGATCTAGCTCTCTAAAGAGTACATCCTGAGAATGTAGCATCTAGTCATGTTGAAAATGTCTGTTGAATTGAGCCTCTACTAAGACTTAAGACACAACTGTATTTTAAGGCTGAAGACTGCAGATGAAACTCATTGTCTATGTCATTAACATGCATGGAATTTGATTATTACATCTGTCAAAGTCTTCTGGGGAGAGTTGACTCTTCCTCTTAGAATAGTTTGAACAATAGCCCTGGCCCGTTTGGCTCAGTGGTTAGAGTATTGGCCCATGGACCAGAGTCCCGGGTTCGACTCCCGCTAAGGGCATGTACCTCGGTTGCAGTTTGTCCCCGCCCTGGTTGGAGTCGGGTAGGAGGCAACCGGTTGATGCATCTCTCTCACATTGATGTTTCTCTCTCTCTTCCCCCTCCCCCCCCCCCGCTCTATCTGAAGATAAATGCAAAAATGTCCTTGGGTGAGGATTTAAAAAAGAAAAAAGTTTGACCAATAAAATATCTGCCTGCCTCTTCTGTTTTCTAGGAAAATGCAGTTTTTATAGATACCAAGAAGTTGCCTATAATCAAGAAGAAAGTGAGAAAGTTGGAAGATCAGAATGAGTATGAATCCCGCTGGTAAGGAGATAACATAACTAGAGCTGTTGATTGGCAAGGTATAGGTGCAGGGCTAGGTTGTGGAGACAGTAGAGCAGAGTATAATAGAGCACAGACTAAGTTTGAATGCCTAGGTTCATGTGGAGCTCCACCTCTTACTAATTTTGTATCCAAACTGTAAGCTTGCCTCTCTTAGCCTTCTTTCCTAAAATGGGAACTACCTCACAGTAGTTGTGAGGAGTAAATGAGATGAACATGTAGTATATGTATGATGCTTGACATATAATAAGTACCCAGTGTGTGCTGGCTTATCACCATCTTTGTGGTTATTAAGAGATGGCAGTGAGCCTGGCCCATGTGGCTCAATGGATTGAGCATTGTCCCATGGACTGAGAGTTCCCAGCTCAATTCCCTGTCAGGGCACATGTCCGGGTTGCAGGCTCGATCCCCATTGAGGGGCATGCAGGAGGCAGCTGATTGATGTTTCTCTTCTCACATCAATCTCTGTCTCTCTCTCCCTCTTTCTCTGGAAAATAAAAAAAACATATTAAAATATATATATAAAAAAAATTTCAGCCCTGGCTGGTTTGGCTCAGCGGTTAGAGCGGCGGCCCGCGGACCAGAGAGTCCCGGGTTCGGTTCCCACTAAGGGCATGTACCTCAGTTGCAGTTTGTCCCCAACCCCAGTTGGGGTCGTGTGGGTGGCAACCACTCAATGTGTCTCTCTCACATCGATGTTTCTCTCTCTCCCTTCCTCTCTCTCTCCCTCCCGCTCTATCTGAAGATAAATGCAAAAGTGTCCTCGGGTGAGGATTAAAAATAAATAAAAAAGGAAAAAAAAATTTCACCCCTAAGTATTTCAGCATATATCTCTAACATGACTTTAAAAAAAAAAAAAAACTAACCAAAATATCATTATCATGCTTTAAGAAAATCAGTTATTCCTTAATATCATCAAATGCCTAATTGGTATTCAATTGTCCAGTAATCTCAAACATCATAATTTTTTCCTTTCCCAATAAAATCAGGATCTTTTAGTGGTGTGAGAAATCATGAACTAAGGTTCTTCATTTAGCGTATTAGGGGACTTTATAAGCAAAGGAAGGCGGCCTTACAAATCATTACCCTGCTAGTTGTCTTTAACTTGTTAATATTTTGCCTGGCTAGACTGCCTGTTCAAAGTTATATGAGTGGAACTGTGGAAATATACGCTCTGCATCTCACCACAAGGGGATCTTAGGCATGGACGCTTTTCTAGTCCATAGGCATCTTCACTTGTGAAGTGACATGTTTGGACCAGAACTGTCCAGTTATCTTCCAGGCCTTGGGAGGAAGCTTACCCTTTTAAGCCCCTGCAGTTCACCTCTTGACCCTTATTCTCTATTTACACTGTTCCTCCAAGTTCTCATTGTTAAATCCAAGGGAGCTTTTCTGGAATGGAACTTCTTAGCTCCTCTGATCTAATCCTTTTAGTTTATAGTAAAGGACATTCAAGCCCTAAAGAGGTGAACTGACACCACCAAAGTTGAATGGCTAATTAGATGTAGAGCCGGAAATAGAATCCCATGTCTCAGTTCTCACTGTTCTTTCTCTGTTGTCCTTACCATATATCCACCTTTCTGCCCATCCTTTATTTTCTTCTCTGACTAGCAGTGGAATCCTCCAAGTCTATTTTTCTGTTCTTTACTCCAATGCCATGGTGCCAGCTTAAGGAATTTTAGTCTGTGAACTACAGCATGTAAGGATAGCTCTAGACTTTCCTTTTCAAGATTGCTAACTCCATCTAACTCTGTGTCCATCTAGTACTTAGCACCTTGGCTTCTTTTTTTTTTTTTTTAGCCTGTGGAAGGATGTCACTTTCAACTTAAAAATTAGAGATATTGATGCAGCAACTGAAGCCAAGCATAGACTTGAAGAAAGACAAAGAGCAGAAGCCCGAGAAAGGAAGGAGAAGGAAATTCAATGGGAGACAAGGGTAAGCTTGCTTTGGGGAGCCTGCCCCAACCTCCCAAAGGCTACTGTTCCTGTACTCTGAGCTGTAACTCATTCATTTATTTCAATGAATGTTGACATTCCAAACACTTTTAAGTAAGCATAATGATGAACAAGATGAGCCCAGATCCCTGCATGAAACTCATTTCCGTGTACTGGGATGAGACATAAAATAATAAAAGTATGATACTATAGAAGTACAAAGCAAGTGTGTAACTGAATACTCCCCTCTTTCTTTTACAGTTATTTCATGAAGATGGAGAATGTTGGGTTTACGATGAACCATTACTGAAACGTCTTGGTGCTGCCAAGCATTAGGTTGGGAAATGCAAAGTTTACACCTGATAACCAGGGCAGTAGGCATAATTAAGCAACAGTCTTCCTTTGGGAGAACCTACTTACTCCCTTCTTGTTGCAGTGGTTCCTATCTCAGGGATACTGGACTTTCTGATGCAGATGAACAATTAAAGCGAGAAAAGCTTCCCTTTTTTCCTTTTTTGTGGCAGTTACAATTTTGACTTCAGTCCTGAGAAAAACTTCAGGTTTTGAAAACGTCTGCTCCTTTTCCAAACCCCACGCTTTGAAAAGCATTTCTAAATCCCAGTCTCAAACTCTGCACTGTAGTACTGCTATTGAGATATACATCATCTGTTTCCTAGTTCATATAATATTGGGAGATATACACACACACACATATATATACACACATACATACATATATATATATACACACACACACACACACACATGCCAGATTTTTCATAAATAATCCATCTACTGTAAATATTGGTTCCTCTGAATTGTTTTAGAAAATTAGGACAATGTATTAAAATCAAGTATTAGGATATTTCATGGTCTCACCTACAATAACTTTTATTTTGGAATTGTATCTAACTCTGGGTTACAGTTTAATTATACTCAGTGCTTCCTAAGGCTTCATAAAGTACTTTTTCCAACCTTTTCTTAATGTGTTTCTTTTATTATCTTTATGGTTAAACTTGGAGCCAGTTATTTGGCAACTTTTAATACAGGAATTAGTTTTTCACAAGGACTCGCCTAAAATAATGGAAGATCCATCCTTGTCCTCACCACTGCCTTACTTGGTGTCTTGTCTCTAGCCCCACCAAATCTTCATTGAACTCTCATATAGCACACATCGGGATGCCAACATTTTATCCAAAAATATTTTATTGCCTTAGAGGGTTTGGGAAGAGTGTTTATTTTTAGCTCTCTACCCACACTGAAACAAGAATGCCACAGCATCAAATGGCTCGTTCTGAAGGGCAATACAGAACTGTCTTTATTTAAAAATACATTAAAAACATCATCATCATTTAGGTATTGATATTAGCACCTAACATTTAGGTACTAATAAGACATTGGTTACACAGGGCTGTCATACAGAACTGGAGTCTCAGTCTGAGAGGACCAGGTGCCAGAGCTTCTCAAACTGCTCCAGTAAGCATTTTGGCCATCCTGCTAATTTTTCTCTGCCAGCTGCTACTATAACCCTTGGTTTGTTAGTCACAACAGAAGGGTGGAAGTAAATCAAATTCTGTGATGCCAGTGCAAAAAATTCAATGGAAGCCCTAAGACCATAGTAGTGTAACTTCATAAAATACACGTTTTAAATACACAATGCTTCATTCAGGCCAATGAGACTGCAGTTTATTTGACTATTTTATGGTAGGGGAAAAGGTTAAGTGCTGATGTGAAAGCCCTGATATCAGTAATGGGGATGGTAGACTCTTTCAGCAGAGGAGAGGTTGGCAGGTAGGTCAGCTGCAGTGCTTCACAAAAAGAGTTTGAATCTTCACCATAAGTGGTACCATCCTCTTCTGGCTCATACTTCCCAAATCCAACAACCTGAAAGAAGCCAAAGGCTCAAGAAATACACTGACCAGATCTGGGCAAAAACCTATTAGGATCTCTGGCACCAACTCAAACTCAGTGAATGATAACAGTGAAATGACAACCATACTCACATGAACACTAAGCATTTTACTCCCTGGTCCTCTGTGAGCCTTGAACCAGGTGACGAGGTCTGATTTTGAGAATGACTTCAGTGCTTCAATCTTATAGGGGAAGGAAAGATAGGCAAGAAATAAAGTTATAAATGACTAGCAATACATTTTCTGGAAAGATAGTTCTTAAATATAACACCCAGCAGACGTCCTTGGTTTGAGCACATCATTTTATTTCATGTCTCAGCTTGCCCCCAACCTTCCAGAGAAAAATAAAAATGAGCCTTGGTAACACATTTTAAGGTTTCATAGCAATGGCTGACCCAAGCAAGAGAGGGTACAATGTACTGTATTTATAGCTCAATATACACTGAGCCAAAACTCTAGGTGGATAGTAACTATACTCTAGCTCGAGAAAAATACAGTAACTATTAGAATGGATAAAGAACTTTATCTGTCCTACTTCTAATAAGACTGTAGTACCTTAAGAGCTGGGCTAAAACCTCTTGTTAAGCCGCCTGCCTCAATGTCCTTTGGTAATTCACCGCATAGGGTTATATTATCAGAGAGAGATTGGATTGTAGGACACAGAGCTCTTTTTTGTGGGTTTTACTACTTTTTCAAAAGACCTACACCAGGAGTCATTAAGTCTGGAGGAGGAACTCCATGTTTATAAAGATCAGAAGTTTTAAATTTTCTTTAAATAGCTAGGAAGACATGGTCAAATTAAAGTGGTGCTATAGTATTCCAAAACTGGCCAGCACACATTTAAGACATGTTCAGTTGTTTTGAGGGCTTGTGTGTGTGGGCCAAGGAACAAAGGACCAGGCCAGCTCAGTCAGTCATCTGGGTGTTGAATGCATACTCAGTGAGGTTTTCAACCTCTTCTTCAAAGCTAGAAAGAAACCTTTTTTTCCCTCACAAATCTTAAAATGAACCTCAATATATAATACAAAAATGAATCTGCTCTAAATGAAATTGGTTGGGGTGGGGGTAAGGATTAGCATCCTGCTCACTTGGCAACCTAAGATGCTAGAGAAGCCAGTCTGGAAACTAATCAAGAAATAAGCAATAACCAAGCCTGGATATGAGTGCCCTAGGTGTCTCTTCCACACAATACTGATATGCTTGGAATTGTGACTCCTGTAAAATCAGGAGTCCCTGTCAGTGCCGTCTCCCTTTGAAAACCATGTTATTACCTCATGTACAAGGCGGTCAAAGAGATACTGCTGTGTCACCACTTCGTTCCAGTTTCTATCCACTTCCTCCCCAAGGTGGGTATCCTCGCACTCCTTCAGCTTGATCAGAGCTGTGACCTGTTAACCACCAAAAAGAGATCTTCAGGCATTAGCATCACACTGGTTCCTCCAGAACACACTAGGCCCTGTCCAGTCTGGTTTGTGATGGACATGCTATGGTCCCTTCACTTGGGACCTGCCAGCATGATGAAGAGGGCTGAAGCTAGGAAAACATGGCCAAATTAAGGTGGGGCTACAATGTTCCAAAACCGGCCAGCACACATCTAAGACTGGTGTCCAGTAGTCTTGAGGGCTTGTGTGGGCCAAGGAACAAAGGACCAGGCCAGCTCAGTCAGTCACCTGGGTGTTGAATGCATCCTCTGTGAGGTTTTCAATCTTTTCCTCAAAGCTAGAAAGAAACTCTTCTATCTTTTTATCAACAACTTCAGAGCTGAAACAAAACAAAAGTCATCAGAAACCTGGTCTCAAGTAGAAGACAAAGGAGATACTTAGGGCTAAGGCATATTTCTAAGGAGACTGAAGTGTTTTCCTCCCAGTCAGCACTCCCTTAAATTGAGGGAGAAAAATGAATAGGAAGAACCCTACACCCACCTCTAGCCCATTTTCCTGGTATCTCATACTAAAGCAGTGATAGCCATGTATGACCATTCCAAAGCTGAGAACCAACAAGGCCTTGTACCTTGGTTCTAGCATGAAAGCCAGGTCAGGCACCTTTGCCTTTCTGTCCTCAGGTCTGCCTGAAGAGATGAAACATTGATAAGCCCTGTACAGTGACCACAGGACTTGGGTCAAACCCTAATAGGAACATAGAAACCTTTGGTCAGGCTATCTATGAACAACCACTCCCTAGCTCCCCCACCCCCTACAGCTGTAACTTAAGGAAGCAAACCCTATACACTTGGTCAGTTATCTGAAGTTTAAGCAAGTACCTGTAGCCCCTGCTCTCCATACCAGGAATAATAGTTTGCTTACTCACTTGTATTTGGTTGCCTGAGTCCCCACAGTGACAGAGAATCCTAGAATCCCAGATGTGTTCCTACAGGTAGGGTAGACATGGTACCTATAGCCAAAGCAAAAAAATTTATGAACTCAGATGGTCACCTGGGCCCTGCCCTCAGAAGCACTAGAGATCAGGGAAGGGTTTCTGCACATCTTTACTGAACCTGGAGATCCATAAATATGCATCTATTTCATTCTCAGGTTAAGGGACCACAGACTAGCTTTCTCTCTTGCTAATCTTGAAACTTTACCAAACTGAAAACCTGATCATGGTCCAAGATGCAAATTCCAGAAGTTTTCACCAGTAGGTATGACTCTAAAGCATGCAAAGACCAAAGAGCTCTGAGAGACTGCTCAGTCAGGATATCTGAAACCTCAGCCTGCAAAGTAAACCCCAGGCCCTTATTTGAGCTCAGTGCCAGCAGACTTACCCAAGGGTCTGCTTGGTTCGAAGGAAGTCAAAACAGGGCTCTTCCATGTGCATCTGTAATTCAACATACTACCCATCAGCCCAACTCCTCCTAGCAAAGAAACCTCCATTTTTCTCCCCCACCCCCCAAACTGTTCCACATACCCCCAAAGTCCAGCCTCCCTTACTGCCTTCTTCTTAAATTGCCCAGGCCCCCTGTCCATGATCATACTGGGTGAGAATACTAAATAACCATCTCACCTTCCAACCATAGGTCTCTGACAACTCCCAAGTCCCTACCCCCAGACAGAAAGGCCAGTCCTCATAGTGGGTCAGGGGCTCCTGAACACCTCAACTCTTTTATACAGCTTACCACAAGCAGCTCCATAAGAGTGTATTCTTTCAGACTCCTGGTACCTGACTGAAAGGAGAAGTTGGTTAGACCAAATGAAAATCCAATGGCTTACAGGGCTTTTTAATCAGCTATTCTTTTTTAAAATATGTTTTCATTGATTTTTTAGGGAGAGAGCGAGAAACATCGATGTGAGAGAGAAACACCAATCAGCGGCCTCCTGCGAGCCCCCCCACTGCAGATCAAGCCCACAACCCAGGCATGTGCCCTGACGGGAATCAAACCAGGACCTCTTAGTCCATGGGACGAAGGTCAATCCACTGAGCCACACCGGCCGGGCTAATCAGCTATTCTTGGCAACCATTTATTCAAGTGTCCATCACATTCTTCTCATCCCCCAAGGAGAGTTGATCATACCTACTGACATACTTTCAACAATTTTGTTTATACATCTGTCTTCCCATTAGACAGAAGGTCTGTGAGGACAGGATTCGTGTTTGATAATTTGTATTCCTAGCCCTAGCACAGAACTGTAGGCAGACAGATATGGAAGAGAGTCCAATAATTCCTACCTGCCAGCTCCTGCCAAAGGACCTAGAGGATACAACCTAAAATCAACTACTTGCAGTTTAAGGTGCTAAGGAGAGCAGGAAATGTTTGGGAATCAATAAAAGGTAACTGGACTTATTCTTCAGATGGAGAGGATATGAATAGGAGCTTTACATCCATACCCAGGAACCCAAACCAATAAAAAAATGCCTACAGATGCCACACTTGCAAACCATATCCTGGCTGTTCTGGAAACTGGCAAAATAATGCGGTTAGAATAAAAGAGGGCAAGAGACCAACAAGCAAGGATTTTGCTAGTGCATCCCCCAGTCAGGCTCTTGCAGGTTCCTCTGATACAGACTCATTTTTAACCCTTCGCACTTCACTACAGAAGAGGCTAAAGCCAATGCTCCCTGCAGGCCCTATTTAGTTAGCAACAAGATTTCCTGTTTGCCTCTAGGACTGCAATAAAACCAGTCAAAACTTTTTATCAATTTCCTGTTCAAAATGCTCTGTGAGGAGGGAAGTGGTTCTGTAAAGGAAGCAGTCTGTATTAGAAGCTGGTGCTAAGAGGTGATCAATGGAAAGCACCTCAACAGACATGGTCTTACAAATTCTACCTAAAACTGGAGAAATACTACTCTCTCTGGGTTCTGCAGTCAAGCACTGGAAATGTGGACAAGGCTAAGCAGGGCCAGGCCATACCATTTATGAAGTTTGGGACATGGTAGTCATTTCACCTTCAAATAAGTTGAAAACCGGGGTGGGGGGTGGGGACGGACTCAGGTAGCTACAGCCAGAGGGAGACTGGCTGTTTGGACAAGCTGAGCCTCTAGGGCAGTGGTTCTCAATCTGTGGGTGGCAACCACTTTGGGGGTCGAACGACCCTTTCACAGGGGTTGCCTAAGACATAACAGTAGCAAACTTACAGTTATGAAGTAGCAACGAAAATAATTTTATGGTTGGGGGTTGCCACAACATGAAGAACTATATTAAATAGTCCTAGCATTAGGAAGGTTGAGAACCACTGCTCTAGGGAAAGACTCAGGTTCAGGGCTAGAAACAATAAAAGGGCAAAGTGAGAGTAAGACCATGCAGCCATGCCCAAAGCCCAGACCAGGGATCTTCAGAGGGCCTGGCAGAAAAAGAGACCTCATGCAGGGAACCCAGGACCACAGCAGCAGCTATAGAAGCCCCAGAGTTTGAGAAGTCTGAGATCAATCTAGACAGGCACAGGTCCACAGTCTTAGAAGTGAGAGGGACTAACTACAGGCTAAAGTAGGCTATGGGCCAATTGAGATTGTTACAAAGTTCTTTTAAGTCCCATCCCACCTCTCCAGAATGGTGTGGGAAAAAACACAGGATTTATGTTCAAGCCCCAGCTGGTAAGACCTCAGGGAAGTAAGGGACTCTGGACCTCAGATTCATTCATAAAATAGAGGTGATAAATCCTATCTCTTAGGTGCTTTGAAACCTTCAATTATAATTGGTAGTCATTCTGTTTGCTGTATACTGATTGCATAGCTATGTTCACTTTTGTCTCATTTTCAAAACTATCCTTTTAACAAATGTTCTCCTGTTGCTTGAAGTTCTATCAGGGGAATGTATGGGAATTTCCAACCATACTTTAGTCTGTCCCTCAGGTACTAGTCTGTCTCTCTGGACTAAAACCACTGTGATTTTAAAAGGGTTCATTTTACTGACAGGAGCAATTTTTAAATGTTGTTGCTTCAAGAAGACAAATGACCCCAAACACAAAACTACAAAGGGCCTTGGAGGTCAGAGGGTCACTACTCCCCCAGGCTTTAGTGCCCTGAAGGTACTTAGCCATGAGGATGGCTGTGTGAGGGTCCAACTGACCTGGTAGTACACAGTGACTTCAGAGTTGGCATCACCCTTGTTCAGAGCTCTCACTTTGCATAGGTGGTGGCCACTGGGCAGCTCTACCACCTGGAACTGCACAGACATCTCCTGCTCCAGAGGCATGAAGTTCAGCTTGCTGTAAAAGAATCAGTGTGGGTCACTGAGGCAGTGTCTTCATCCTCTTATCCACCCAAAAAACATGAAAAGAGGTCAGGCCTTCCATAGTCCCTTCTGAAGGGCTTTGTTTACATAACTAGCCTCAAGAAAACCTACAAGAATTATCTCCATTGTGGTTTAGTAATAATTGAGTTGTGGCTCAAAGCCCTCCTGCTGGTAAGAACACATGAACTCCCAAAGAGGAAACTCAAACCAATACTCACTCAACAACATATTTCAGGAAATCCATAGATTCCTAGGAAGCAAACGAGAAGAAAAACACTTCATCAGGCTCTTTTGACATTAATTTCACCCAGAACCAACTAATATCAATTTTCTAATTTTCGCCCAGCCAGTGTGGCTCAGTGGTTGAGCATCGACCCATGCACCCAGAGGTCGCCAGTTTGATTCCTGGTCAGGGCACATGCCCAGGTTGTGGGCCTGATCCCCAGTGGGGGGGCATGCAGGAGGCGGCCAGTCGATGTTCTTTCTCATCGATGTTTTACCTCTCTCCCTCTCCCTTTCTCTCTCTCTAAAAACCAATAAAGAAAAACAAAATTTAAAAAAATATTCTAATTGTTTGGGAAGCCTTGGATACAGTCTATAACCCAAAATGCTGGGTAAGTCATTCATTGACTGGACTCATCATTCACTGACTTAATATTATGTTTGTTGAACACTAAGTGGCTCTCAATTGAACAGCTCCTCTTCTGTTCTCCCTTGGCACTCTGCTTTCCTGTACACTGTGACACTTTCCCCACTGGATCAAACCTAACTGTTCAGTTTACCCTACTAGTCTGTGCCCTCTATGACAGCTGTGACTTTGTTTTAGAAACCTGGAGTCTGGCACAGAATGAGCAATAGAATAATACTAATAAGTGCATCTCCTCCCCCTCTCAAAACTTGTTTTCTTACTAACAAAAGGAGGGATAAGTGGAGGGGTGAGCTCATCTCTAAAGTAGTTTCTACCTGGAATAAGACATGGTACTAAGTCCTCTGGTCCAAAGGCCTCTGCCTGCCCACTACCACCACTATGTTCAGAGAAGCAGGCAACTATTCCTGCTCTTCTTTTTGAGTTGAGGCTTTTAAACTTCCTTCTGTGAACAGGACAGAAACTAAGGCTGGGCTAGGGTTGTGGGATAAAGACACAGAGGAGTGGGGAGGACAGCAGCCCATCTCAAGAGTGGCCATTTATACAGGGGTAGGCAGATGTAGGTTTATAGTTGTTTATATGGGAAAATATATAATACAAGAATTAATATAAGAATTAACTTTGTGTTCCATGTACTCACAACTGTAAATCTACTTTGTCTACCCCTGTATATTCCTTTCATATTCCATCAAAGGTCTGGTCCTGAGAAACTGGGAGGCCATAGAAGAAGATGGTCAACAACCAAACAGTTTGGGAAGAGTCCCAATCAAGCACTCTTGGCTAAAAGATGCCTCAGTCACAAGGTCACACAGACATATGAACTCAATAAGTATCACAACAAACTTCTCATATGCCCCCAAACCTACTCTTGTTCCTCTTCCCTCCACCAACCCACTGGTTCAGCAAGAAATCTGAGCCTCATCCTAGATCCTTCCCTTCTCCCTCACCCCCATATCTAATCAGTCACTGAGTTTTGGCCATCCTCTACCTTATCTCTTAAGTACTTCTTATTTATTTTGCCTAACCTCAAGCTTCATCATTTTTCACTTCAACTGTGTGTGTGTGTGTGTGTGTGTGTGTGTGTGTGTAAAAACACGTAACATAAAGTTTACCATCTTAACCATTTTTTTTTCTTTTTATTCTCACCCGAGGACATTTTTTTCATTTATCATCAGACAGAGTGGGAGGGAGGAAGAGAGAGAGAGAAACTTCGATGTGAGAGAGACACATCGGAGACAAACTGCAACCGAGGTATGTGCCCTTAGCGGAAACCGAACCCAGGTCTCTCTGGTCCGCGGGCTGACGCTCTAACTGCTGAGCCAAACCACTCAAGGCCCATCTTAACCATTTTCAAATGTACAGTTCTCTAGTGTTAAGTATACTCAGTGTTGTGAAATAGAACTCCAGAACTTTTCATCTTGCAAAACTTTAATTCTGTACCCATAGAACAATTTTTTTATCTCTCCCAACCCCTGGTGACCACCATTCTACTTTCTGTTTCTATGACTTCAACTACTCTAGATATCTCATACATGTGAAATCATACTTCAACTTTTATAAAACCTCATAACTGGTCTGTCTGGACCTTTCTTAATGACAAATCCTCTTTTAAATCCTTCAATGGTTCTCTATTTACTGCAGGATAAGTGTGGCATACAAGTTCTGCCTAAGTATGTGTGTATGTATATATATGTATGTATATATACATCCCTCATCACTACCCAGGTCCCACTTTAATTTCTAAACTGTTTGTAGTTTCTAGACACAATCGTCAACAAATGTAACCTATACCATATGTTTACCAAACCCATTTCACTCAAAGTCCTAGTCCATTACCATCAGTCTCTTTCATAAGAAAGTCTTGCCCAGCATCAGAGGGGCCAGGTTCCCTTCTAAATAGACTACGACAATGCTGGCCTGCCAAATCGACAGAGCTTCAGGGAAGAACTAATGCAGTTCCAGAGCCCACAACAGCACTCAGACCTGGCCAACAGCAACAGAACACCTCACACTCACTGTGCTTGTGACATTCCCTTGTACCAGGCCCTCAACAAAGAGCTGGGATTTGAACTCTTTGACGAAGCTCAGCAGAGACTCAAGGGAAAGGCCATCCATCAAAGCCCGGTACTTGTCAATCATAGACCAACGGGCATATTCCAGAATTAAAAGCCGCACGTCTCTGTACAGAGGACAGAAAAAAAAAAGTTTTGTTGTAAGATATGAATCTTGAAGGCAAAGAGAGATTTGGTTAAATTTCTACAGATAATATGTTTTAAAGAGAGAATTTCTATCACAATTTAAGATGGGGAAACAATCACCAAAAAGCACTTAAAATGCGTAAACTTTTACACAGATTTGCTTGCTCAGTGGTACAACTTACTTATCTGTCACAGTTGCAAAATAAAATAGTTCACATAAGTAAAGTTTCCAGATGAGTCACACACCAATTTAAAATTATTACTATTTTGATTTAAATTCTAACATTAATTACTAGAGGCCACCATTATGGATATCTATTACTGAAGTGTCAATATAGTACAGGTAGTAGCTCTAGGCCAAAATCAGACTGACCCCCACCCCACACTAAGCTGTTTGAACATGGCAAGTCACCTAACACCTGTGACTCAATTTCTTCATTTGTAAAACAAGGGAAATAATAATGAGGTTTTGGTGAGAATTAAATAAATACATATAAAGTTATTAGGTCTAGTACATAACGAATCTTCAATAAAAATGTGTTATTATTACTTTACCACATTTTATTAAAGTAGTATTCAGGGTAATTGCATACACAGGGCTATTTTTCAACATATCAATAGTTCTAGATAACTGTTCCTTTCCAACTTATATTTGGTTATTAGTTTTCGTAGCTTTTTGTGACCAGATTATCAGTTATTATTTGTCTGACTCTTAACTACTTCTTCCTCTGCTTTCGAATTTTGGTCATTTATAGGCTCATTACAATGGTCAAAAGTAGATCCTCTATATCAGGTTGTGCTGTTTACCATTTACAGATGCCCAGCAAGGAGGTCAAATAAGAGCTTGCAAACTATGTGCACAAAGGGCTGTGTCTGCTCAGAGGAAATTTTTTCCCCCCCCTCACAAAAGCTCCCACCTGCTGATAGACGGTACCCTCAAGGGGATACTTTTTCCTGATTCACACAAAGGTACTCTCTAGGCTATAGGCTCTGATGAAAGGCTGAAGAAGGCTGCCTATTAGCAGAGGGTTTAAACATTAATAGAAGCCTTTTTGCTCTTTTCTGGAACTTCGGCTGGATTCTAAATAGCTGCAGTTGCTATATAGATAAACGATGTGCTAAGCTTAACTCAGCTACTCATCACAGCACCCAATACAAAAATATCACCAGCAAGCAATTCTGAGTTACAACAAAGCCAGCACTTCTTTAACTGTTATTTACTTACAAACTTTGGAAAAAACACCATTTTTACCATCAGCCTCTAATTAAGTAAGTGGGCTACTTTCAGTCCTACTCACAGATGGCTACTTTAGCTGGGTTTAGAAATCCTATAATCCTATGGTCAGGTTTCCTAAACCACAGCACAATTCTAATAAGTCTGAAATTATTAGTAAAACTATAGCCTCAGCCCCCACACCTGACCTCTGGGAAGGCAAATACTTTTAGGCCTTCAAAATAAAAGCTGATCCCACATATACCCACTTGGCCAGAGTCTCAGGCTTGATGAGGATGTTAAAGTAGGTCTTCTTCAACTGCTCAGTTATCATTGTAAAGACAGCTGGTGTGGAACTAAACTCCGCTAAGTAGTCAATAATAAGCTGAAACAGTAGCTAAAAAGAAAAGAAAGAAGTGCTTTAAGTGGAGAAACATGGAAATCCACTAAATTTTTTTGGGGGGATGGAGGGAGTGTTTTCTATTGGTTTTTACCAGGGACCCAGCATGGTAATAGGCATTGTGGGGGGACATAAGAGAAGTACTGATAATTCAAAGAATTTCCAGAAGCTAAAATCCTCAATAACTTAAATTTGGAGCAACCATTCTTCTATTTTTATAATTTTTATGAATATTCTTAAACGTTTTTTTCTACCAAATGAACATAAAAATAATTTTATCTGCATCCCCACTGCCCCTAAATGTGACTTTAATTGGGAGGACATTATATTTACATATTAATATGTAAATAGCTGTCCCATCCAGAAACACGATGTCTCTCCCTTAAAGTCTTTTTTAAATATGCTTCAATAAGACTTATAGTTTTCTTTAGATAGGTTATGCATTTTTCTTATTTATTCCTAGGTATTTTGTTTTTCTCAGTATTATAAATATTTTTTCCATCCATTTCTAAGTGGTTATTGCTACTATAGGAAAAGGAGCCATTGATTTGGATATACTGATCTTGTGACCAGTCACCTCACAAGTTATTTTTACAACTTTAGCAGCATCTTAGGTTTTCTAAGAATACAACCATATCCTCTGCAAAGAAAAATACTTTTTCTTTTCTAAGTGTTTTTATTTTTTCTTTCTTTTTTAAATTTGATTTTAATGTAGTAGCCAGGACCTCTAAAATAATGTTGACTAATAGAGGTAATCGTAGGTATCCTTGGCTTATTCCTATTTTTAATGTTCATCATTTCATCAGTTCATGTAACATTTGCTGTTACTGTTTTTAAATTAAAATTTTAATTGTATTTAAGTAATTTCCCTCCATTCCTACTTATTGTAATGCCCACTCAAATTTATCAAATGATGTTTTTATATTTATCACTATATCCAAATACAGGTACATCTTGTTTTGTTGTGCTTTGCTTTCTGAGCTTCACAGATGTTGCTTTTTACTTTTCTTTTTTTTTATTCTTTTATTTTTTATCCTCACCTGAGGACATTTTTTCATTTTTTGTTCAGATAGAGTGGGAGGGAGAGACAGGAAGAGAGAGAGAAACATCAACGTGAAAGGGACACATCGAGTGGTTGCCACCCACACGACCAACCAGGGCCGGGGACAAACTGCAACCGAGGTACATGCCCTTAGTGGGAACCGAACCCGGGTCTCTCTGGACCGCAGGCCGACGCTCTAACCACTGAGCCAAACCGGCCAGGGCCAGATGTTGCTTTTTAAAAAAATAAAAAAGTTTTCATTGATATTTTAGAGAGAGAGGAAGGGAGAAAGAGATAGAAACATTGATGTGAGAGAGAAACATCAATCAGCTGCCTCCTGCATGGCCCCTACTGGGGACTGAGCCAGCAACCCAGGCATGTGCCCTGATCAGGAATCAGGAAGAGCCCTGGCCGGTTTGGCTCAGCGGTTAGAGCGTCGGCCTGCGGTCCAGAGAGACCCGGGTTCGGTTTCCGCTAAGGGCATGTACTTCGGTTGCAGTTTGTCCCCGGCCCTGGTTGGTCGTGCGGGTGGCAGCCACTCGATGTGTCACTTTCACATCGATGTTTCTCTCTCTCTCTCTTCCTCTCTCTCTCTCCCACTCTATCTGAACAAAAAATGAAAAAATGTCCTCGGGTGAGGATTAAAAAAAATAATAATAAAAAAAAAAGGAATCAGGAAGACACTCAATCCACTGAGCCACATTGGCCAGGCAGATGTTGCATTTTTTTACAAAGTTAAACCAGCAAAAGATTATGACTTGCTTTATTGAGGTACTTGCTTTATTGTGGGGTGTCTAGAACCGAACCCACAAAACTCTGAGATCTGCCTGTTGTGCTTCTCGTTGGACCTATGCTATAATTTACTCATCAACTTCCTAATACTGAACACCAAACCTTTGCATTCCTGGCACTTGGTCATAGTGAATTATTCTTTTTACATTTTTGGACTTAATTTTCAAATTTTTTAACGTTTGCATCTATATTTTACAGGTAAAACTGGTCTCTAGTTCTTTATATTCTATCTCAGGTTTTAATATTAAAGCTAGGTAAGCTTCATAAATGTAACACCTCAAATACTTTTTTATGGTCTGTATTTTGAAAAGCTCTCCAGGTAATTCCAAAACATACCTCCCAAATGACAACCACAATATTAGGCTTTAATCTGTTTGGATCTTAAGCTACATTATATGTAGACCTTTGAAAGTTGACAAAAGTAAAATATTCCATGGTGTATCCTCCTAAGACTAATATTTGTTCCCTGAGGAGAGTGACAGGGATGAGGGTATAGAGAACGATACCCCTTCACTAACGTTTTGCTAAGCTATGGAGGCCATCACCCGTTAGCACAAATCTAACCTCTGCCAGGTCCTTTCTTCCAGATTTTTCTTATATAAACCCAGTTCCCAAACCTTAATATCTGTTCTACCCAAGAAACCAAGATATAAAATTTGTTGTTGGGCACATTATATTACTTTACCTGGTATCTAATGATCGAACCCTCTTAACTAGCTAGGATCCCATATTATTTCTTCTTCTGCTTATGAAGTTCTTGACAAAATGACACTGGAATACATTCCTTACCCAAAAGACAAACGACTGACAAGATACAGACCCTGTTTCTAAAAGGCTCATAAACTTAGAACTGAGAAACAAGACATATATACTTGAAACAATGGGATAGAGTATAAGAAGAAGAAAGGACACAAACATCTGAGTTCTACCCTATGTCAATCAATGTGTCAGTGCCAGTTATTACTGTATGTCCTGAAATTAAGCTCAAACTAGTCCTAAATGCCACTGTTGGCTGCAGAGAAAGTGACAGCAAAGGGAAGTGAAAACACAGGCTGTGTTGCATGCATTGCTAGTAATTAACGAACATATGTTGCTCGTATGTGTGGCTAAAGTTAGAATAGCTGTCACCAGCAGAGAAAATATGAAAATCCACATTAATAAACATTTCTTTCTATGTATAGCACTCCATGCACAAGCCTCTATGCTTGGTGCTATAGAGGCAACAAACATAAATATGAAATTGTAAAGCTCTCTATGAGGAAAACAAAGCACTTGCACTTACAGGTAGTTTGTGGTTGAAGCCTTTCACTCGAATAATTAAACCATGTTCTCCAGCTACCAGCTTATACTCCAGCTGCGCCACATCTGCTTCATAAGCTGGTTCCGCAAGGTTGTGGGTGAGAATATTGACAAAGATATCAAAGAGGACCACACTGAGAATATAAAATGCAAACAGCATCGTTAATTGGCAAGAAATAGACATAATACATTTGCTTTGATTTAGAATAAGAAACTTCAATTTTAGAAAGACGTTAACTCACTTCTCCAGATTGTAAAACTATATACTAATTGAGTTCAATGTAAATATTGCTTACCCAGGACTAAGTTTCACAGGGGCATTATAGAACTCCTACCTTCAGCAGTGCTTACCAATGTTTTTCATCTCAGGCACACATACTAAATGGTCTTATTTATGCTGCACAGTGAGGTAAGTGTAAAAGGCATCAAAGGCAACTGGCCTAAAGGCTCTGACTATTGCTGCAGCCTAGCTTTCCTGACTGACAATTTAAAAATCTGAGGGAAGGGATGAAGGTAATGTATTTTTTAAAGTGAATATTAATAAATGTTAGCACTGTTTGTCATTTTAAGGTTGGATTTTACACTTTAAGTGGCAAAGGAAAGGAGGAAATACACTATCATTTCCTGAGCACTTTCTGTGTTTCAGGAGCTATCTACATAAATATATAAGTAATTTGCTAAGAACAAAGTATACATAATCAAATTCTCTGGCAGTTTCTAAATACAGGATCAACAGATCTACTAGTCCTCATTATAGACTGTAAGCTATCCCAAACGCATTTCTAAGGAACTACCTCAATCCAGTAATGCTATGACTAGCCTACACTATCAGCCTATTTCACAAATGGATACTGGAGATGCAGCAGCCACGATTCCATTTTAATGTTTAGTACTGATACTAAATTATTTGTTTTGGGAACGGAAAAAGATACATAATCAGCAACATAGCTCAAGTACTGATAGAGAAAATGAGAGAATGATTCAGAATGGAACAAAATAATTTTTAATGATAAATATTTTTTCTAGAAATGAGGACAATTGCTTACTTTGCTGCAGACTTCTGAATCAAAGGTGAGATCAGATGGAAACGTATATATGCTGAAAGAAAAAAGATTATAGATAAGAAAATAAAGGCCAGAGGACTCAAATATTTTATATATCTATTTATTCCCAATATCAATCTTTTTAAAAATTCTGAAATAAGCTACTAATCCTTAAATCTTATTTATATTTTTTAAATCCTTAAGGGTTTTTAAAAAGTAATATTTACCATTCCAAATAATGACCAGAAGGCACACTTTAATCTATGGGAAGATCAGATATATAGACAGATACACAGAGAGGCCTATGAATACTCCAGTTTATAAATAGCTTTAGTCAGGGAAAATGTTTACAGAAGTATACATGTCAATAACAGTAAGGGAATAATCTCAGTGCTCACAAAAAGTTATAACAGACTCTTTCCAAGGAAGCTGAATAAATGTTAAGAACATTTTTAGAAACTCTTATAAGCTATTCAAGAAAAACTGAGGAAATACCTTAGCAATAAACTCAGTAATCCCTCAGAGCTATAGCCCATTGGCTGAGGTGAGGGATATGGATTAAATGGCAACCAAGAGCACTCAGCCTTTGATTCCATGTTGCTTCAGTAAGTTCTTATGCTATGCACAGGAATAGAAAAAAAAGCAACACACTTCAGGCTATTATGTTGAAGATAAGGATTGTAGAGTCTGTTTAACTGTATACTATGCTTCCTCTATTCTGAGAAACAAAACAGTAGAGGAAGATATACAGATAATATTTCACATTTGTAATGCTAGATGAGGCTATGGTATCTAAGAATTATTTCCTTCAGTGTACTTTTATTCTATCTATTTGTTTTTTAATGTTCACCTGAGGATATGCTTTTATTGATTTTAGAAAGAGAGGGAGGGAGAAAGAAAGAGAGAAAGAGAGAGAGAGAGAAACAGAGATGTGAGAGAGAAACATCAATTGGTTGCCTCCTGCACGTACCACAACCAGGGATCAAACCCAGAACCTAGGTATGTGCCCTGATGGGGAATTGAACCCACAACCTTTTGGTGTACTGGGTGACATTCCAACCAACTAAGCCACCAGCCAAGGTCTACCTTTTTAAAAAAAATAATGTTCAAAAGTACCACCTATTCTCTAAGATGGCCAAAAACTTGGCTATGCTTTCATTAAACTGAAAGAAAAATATCTGAAAAGCAATTTCATTTTAGACTTGAATCTTTATTTCCTAGAATCTATAGTCTACAAGGATTTTTGTGATAGCACAGCAGCACAGTATTGATCTCATAGATAAACCTAGAAAAGGTGTTCAAATGGAAGGGGAGGGGGAAAGAGAAGTAGATGATCTAAGGAAAAAAGTTTGCTACAAAGTGAAGAAAGTTTTGTAACATTTATTTCACTCCTTTTAGGGATGGAAACATTTTACCTTTGGGGATTTTGAATTTGTTGTCTTTCTTATACCACAGGCAACCTTGTGCAGTGTTCACAATTTTAATAGGGTATTCTGTCTCAGGACAATCAAAAGCCTTCAACATGAAGTCCGAGGCTAACAAAAGAAAAGATAATAACTCATTCAGGTATGTTAACAGGATTCCCAGCAATCTGTTTTCTTGGTTCCAGAATTCTAAGTAACTTTTCTTTGAGAAATCTGGAACAAAAGTTCTTGAAATAGTACCCTTCATGCAATTAAACATTTTGCTATTTTCCATTCTAATTGATTTTTTAATGCTTTCACAACTTACTACACTAACATCATAACCCATTACATTGATTTTACAACCCTCTAATGGGTTGCAATCTGTAGTTTGAAAAACACTAAAACAACCAGACAAGATAATGGCAATTCCTATGTAGACTGAATGAAAGTATCAGCTATGATATATAAGCAAAAACAAATACTTCAGAGGGTCCCAAAATCTATGTTTAAGTCCTGTTTCCTCCATTTACCAACTGAATATAGTCTTGGACAAGTTGCTTTGCTTTTCTGAGCCTCATTTGTCTCATTCAAAAAATTAAGAAAACAGTAATGCCTATCCCAGAGTGTTACTGGGAAACTCAAATATGATTCAAATGGTTCTTTGTAAAACATAATGTTCTATACAGGTGCTTTTTGTTTTATTAGAACAAGGATGGATTATGTATAATGATTGTTATTCACTGACCTATGTACTTGTTTTCAGCTGGAAGATGAAGATCTGGATTTAATTCAAAATTACTCTTCCACAGTTCAGCCCAAGAGTTTTCAATATCTGTAGAGATGGAAAAACAAACTGATCCAATAAACAATGCAATGTTCCGAATGATCTCAATAACAACCCAGTCAACCACTGGCCTTCACAAATCAATTCTCCTTTCTTAGGAAAACTGTGAGCGACATATCCAGACATTCTAGACTCTTGCTACTCAAAGTGTGACTCAGCTACATCAGTATCACCTGGGAGCTTGTTAAAATTACAGAATCTCAGGCCTACCCCAGAGCTACTGAATCAGGTGACACATATGCATAATGAAGAAATTTGAGATGTAATTTAGAAAGAAATTTTCTAAAACATAGTCAAAACTACCCCCAAACTACCAAGACAACAGGATTTTCCCACTAGCTAATAAATATAGATATAATCATAGCAGAAAATACTTTCCTACACAGAAGTATAATTTTCATTTCAAAGTAATCTAAAAATACATATACTTTCTCCCCACAGGAACCATCAGACAAATTATTATTTTTATTTTATTTTATTTTTAAAATCCTCACTTGAGGACATGCTTAGAGAGAGGAATGGGGAGGGAGAGAGGGAGAGAAGGAGGGAGAGAGAGAGAGAAAGATCGACATGAGAGACATCAATTGGTTGCCTTCCATATGTGGTGCCCTACCGTGCCCCAACCAGAGATCAAACCTGTAATCTTTCAGTGCACAGGATGACACTCTAACCAACTGAGCCACTCCAGACAGGCATCAGAATTATTAAGGAATAAAAATTCCCAGGTTATTCAGATATACCTTAATTATGTAAGATAATTATTCAAAATATTTTACCTTCCATACTATACTGAGTCCCAAACCATTTCTCCTTGAGGTCACATTTTCCCTCATTAGCACCAGACAGCAGAACGAGATTTGCTTTTTGAGGAACTAGCTGATTAAGGGCTTCAGCAATGACCTAATAAGGGATGGAGGTTGGGGAGGAGAAACATACACAACAATAACAACTTTAACCTATACATCTCTGTTAAAAAGGCAGAACCACAATATGTTAGACACCCCAAGATCCTAACATCTTCACTTTAATGAAAATGTTTAGAGTCCATGAACACCCTAATTTACAAAACTTCATTAGTCTATCAGTTGTTTAAAATGTTTCTTGATAATGCTATATAAGCAGTACTCACCTCAAACTGTATATAGAAATAGTACTCGCAGTAAAAATAGCTATCACTATGTTTTTATTATGTGTCAGATAATGTTACTTCATTTAATCCTAAAAACAACCCTAAGGTATATCAATTTTATAGAAAATAACACAGCTTCAGAGGTTAAAAATAATGTAATTTGTACAGAACAACATAGTTAGAAGTGGCAAAAACTTTGTATATGATTCCAAAAAGTTTATACATGATTCCAAAGACTATACTCTGAATTGCCATCTCATACCCAAGAAGCAGTAAAAATGATCCCAATGTAGGGCCTACTTCAATAATCCTTAAGCTATGATAAGGACTAAAACAAGATTTTATGGGTTAGGTTTGAAATACTAACTACCATTTAAACATAATTTCTTTGAGAAAAAAATAACAAATGGTGGTTCAGAAAAAAAACACTTGGATTCTTGGGCACAATCATCCTAGAGAGATGATGAGAATATATGGTTGCTGCTTCTTCCTTTACCTTTCCCTGTCTAGTGGAATACCCTATATGAGGGATGGGGAACGTACGGCCTGCATGCTGTATTAAGCCTGCGAAGTCAATACCAGCTAACATCACACACCTCACTAAATTAGCCTAACCAAATACAGTAGGCTAATTTTTAAGTTGATAATTTTGTATGGCCCTCAAATGATGTTATAAATCCAAATGGCCCTTGGCAGAAAAAAGGTTTCCCACCCCTGCCAAAGTTTCTCAACCTTGATACTATTAACATCTTGGACCACATATTTCTTGGTTGTGGGGTGCTGTCTTCAGCATTGTAGGATGTTTAGCAGTATCTCTGGCTTCTATCCACTAGATGCCAAGAGCCCCCCTAGTTATGACAACTGAAATGTCTCCAGGATGTGGGCAAAAATCCCCTGGGGGACAAAATCACTCTGGTTGAGAACTGTTACCCTATATGAAACAAAATGACTTATTCTCCAGGAACAGTGGAGGAAAGTTCCTGACTACTTATTTGTATGTAATATTATCGATAAATCCCATATTTTGAATTCAGTGAATCTTATATTTTTCTTGTAAATATTTTCAAAATGATTAAAATTTAATTGTGCAGTGTCTCCAACTGAATTAAAAGGTAAACCAAACAACTCTCTAAGTATGCTAGCAACCAAAGCACATAATTCTTAGGAATCACTTTAACTATTTAAGTAGATGTTTCAACACTTGAAAATGGTAAAAATAGTACCTAAAAGGAGGACTTGATTTTCACCTATTAAAATATAATCATATATAAGAATCATAGAAAATTATCCACAAAATTATTGGCATTTCTTCTATTTAAACAAACAAGACATGACTAAATACAATCAAGCTTTCTCTATTCCCACAGTTCTTAAGTACTTTTCTGCACTTTTTGACCCTTCTTTCTCTAAAGGTTAAGTGTTAGAAATGGGAACCTCCTTACTTCTGGCTTGTATTCAAAAAGAAGCTGATCTCCAGTGAGAAAGTCCTGCAGTGGGTACAGCTGCATGTTTTCACAGATGTTTTCCACATACTCAACTGGATCTGTCTGGAAAGAAGTAAAATTATATCACACCAGAAACTCCCCATTATTGTCCTTAATTTGCCACAATAGATTTTTCTTTAAAAAAAAAAAAAAAAAGATGAAGCAAATCTTCTGAATCGATATAACCAAACAACTGCAGCTTAAGAAACTGGTGGTGAGAATTCCAAAAACATATATAACCAGAGCTATTAGCTTAAGGAACTTAGCCTAACACCCCTCCAATCCCCGATCCTGAACCCTACAATATATCAGGCTCTAATGATGTCACAGTCTCTTCATGAGAACAATCACAAGACTGAACTATAAATGCCTGTTTATATGTCAAGTGCCCCACAATGCAGTAAGGTTCCTAAAGACAGGGTCTTCATCATTTTATCACTGCAGCACTATCACCGAAAAGCTATATGTAACCATGAATCAAATTAATGTAGAAATCAAAATATGTGATTAAAGTCCTGATATAAGAAGTTATATTAATCAATATATTATTTCAATTTAAACCACAGTTCTCTAACCTATGAAATGGAAATACTCTTCCAGAAGAAAGCAATCAATTCAAGTATTTATTGAGCACCCAGATGTACAGAATCTTGAACCAAGTGGTTCCATTTCCACATTTTGTAATGAAGCATATACTCAGATTGAATAGGTATTTTGCCCAAGTTCACACAGTGAGAAAGTGACAGGCAGTGTAGATACTAGAGATCAAGCCTCCTAATGTGGTAGTGAACACTCCTTCCAAAATACCAGTCCTTTACTAGACAATATGAGGTGATATGGGTTGTTCTCTCAGCTAATGGAAGACAGAAAAGAAGTGAAGGTTACTACATTCATGGAGGAGAAATGAGACTAGCATACATCAAACTAGAGACCATAGGAATATTACATAGAAACAGAATAAGAAAAAAATAGAATAAGAAAAAAGGAAAGATTCATTGTTAGCTACCCACTCCCCAACACACTTCAGGAAACATTTCTGAATCAATAAGTTAACTAGTAATTGAAGTGCTATTATTGACTCCTCCTACTCTGTTTTAATTTTTTAATCAGTTATTTTTACCAGCCATTTATTTATGTTAACTGCTCTAATCTGTATGCTAAAAACTGAGTGATTCAAAATATTTCCTATGAGAACACACTAAGGATCCTAGCTAAAAGCAGATCTTTGGTGCCAAGGTAATGAAGAAGGTATAGGAAGAATAATTAAATGCTATCCTTTCATTATTTTAAAGACATAATTCATATACCATAAAATTCACACTTCTAAAGTGTATATTTAAATATAAAAAATAAAATGTACAATTTAATGGTTTTTACCATATTCACAAAATTATGCAACCATAACCACTTTCCAGAATATTTTCATCATGCCAAAAGGAAACCCCCATACCCATTAAGAAGTTGCTCCCTCTTACCTACACCCCTCATCCACTGGCCACCATCAATCTGTGTTCTGTCCCTATGGGTTTACCTATTCTGGATAGTTCATATAAATCGATTCATATAATATGTGACTTGTTGTGTCTGGCTTCTTTTATTAATTTTAGCATGATGTTTTCAAGGTTTATCCATGTTGTAGCATCAAATCAGTAATTAATTCCTTTTTAATGGCCGAATAATATTCCATAACATGCATAGTCTACTTTTGTTTAACCATCCATTCACTGATGGACATTTGGGTCATTTCCACTTAGGGCTACAATGAATAATGCTGCTCTGAGCGGTTGTGTACAAGTTTTTGTGTAAGCATGTTTTCAATTATTTCAGGTGTAATATCTAGGTGTTGAACTGCTAGCTTATTTGGTAACTCTATGTTTAACTTTTTAAGAAACTGCCAAACTGTTTTCCAAAGCAGTGCACCATTTTATATCCCCACCAGCAATGTATGAAGGTTCCAATTTCTCTACATCTTCTCCAATACTTATTATCTATCCTCTAATTTTTTCATCTACTACAAACTCTGTCTTTCATTATTGTTATACTGTTCCTGTTTTTCTGCCTACAGAAAAGCATTTAAACAGCTTTTCTCTATCTCTAGTTCACATAGTTGATGTATGAAACATATTGAGTCTGAGTTCCTATGTAAAATTTTTAAAAGTTTTAATTTCTTAATTAAAAAAAAATACTGGTTTCACCCTGGCCAGTTTTGCTCAGTGGTTAGAGCATCAGCCCATGGACCTAAGAGTCACAGGTTCGATTCCCAGTTAAGGGCACATACCTCAGTTGTGGATTCGATCTCTGGTCAGGGTCGTACGAGAGGCAACCAATCAATATGTCTCTCTCACATCAATGTTTCTCTCTCTCTCTCTCTCTCTCTCTCTCTCTCCTTCCTTCCCTCCCTCCCTTCCTCCTACCCTATCTTAAAAAAAATCAATGGAAAAATAATCTAGGGTGAGGATTTAAAAATAAATACTGGTTTGAATAATTTAAAAAGGGTATTCTTATTTACCTTTATTGATGAAGACTAGTAAAAAAGTCTGAAGAGGAGACATTTCAGCTTTGTTTAAAAAGGAAATATATAAATGCCAAAATAAGCTGAGCTACTTGAATTAATTTAGCAGTTCACACAGATATATGGACCTTTCTGATTTGTTCTGACTTTGCACTGATTAGGTTTTCATTTAAGATGTTTTGGGCTACTGGCCGGTTTGGCTCAGCGGTTAGAGCTCTGCGGTCCAGAGAGACCTGGGTTTGGTTCCCGCTAGGGGCACGTACCTCGGTTGCAATTTGTCCCCGGCCCTGGCTGGTCGTGCGGGAGGCAACCACTCGATGTGTCCCTTTCACGTCGATGTTTCTCTCTCTCTCTCTCCCTCTTCCTCTCTCTCCCTCCCACTCTTTCTGAACAAAAAATGGAAAAATGTCCTCGGGTAAGGATAATAAAAAAAAAAAAAGATGTTTTGGGGTAGGAGAACGTAGGGTAGTCGAGCTTCTAAGATGTTTTGGGCTCATGTTTTTAAAATCATGGTCAGTGTGGTGCAGTGGTTAGAGCAGTGGCCCACATACCAAAAAGTTTTGAGTTCAATTCCCCATCAAGGGCACATACCTGAGTTGCAGGTTCGATCCCTGGCCCTGGTCAGGGTTAGTTTGGGAGACAGTCAATTGATGTGTTTCTCTCACATCAATATTTCTCTCTCTCTCTCCCTCCCCCCTTTCCACTCTCTAAAAATCACTTGAAAAAATATCCTCAGGTGAGGATTAATAAAAAATAAATAAGTAAATTAAATTAAAGTAAGTATTCATGAATTTTGCTAAAGGTGAAAGAAATGAACTATAAAATGGGGAGATGTCAGTAAATAAAAATTTTGAAATGCCTCACTAAGAAGGAACTGAAGGGACAGAAAATGTCACTCACTCAACCAATGCTAAAAAGCAGATCCCCAAAAAAGGGAATTTGGATATCACTTATGGTTAATCCACAATTCTTGTTCCCACTCCTTCCCTGCCATAATTCTGGCCCACATGTTGCCACTATAGCTGATAAGTACACTGAATAAAAATCACTCCTGGTAAGGTAGATGGCAGGACTTGTGGTTTCTATGCATGTCAATCTATTTATAGGGAGGAGTGTCTACAGGATCCTCTAATGGCCAATACAAGTCACAGCAGCCTTTCTATTTTCACAGAATAAGATTTTTATTTCAATTTCAAGTGACTTCAAGTATATAGAGTAGAGTATATAGGAATCCATAGCAACTGGAAGCTTATAGTTTTTGTACTCATGTATTTAAGTTTTCTCAACTTATAATAGATATTCAGGGATTCATCTTTGATAATGATCTCAAAAGGCAGTTTTCAAGATGCTCTAGGAGCCCTGGCTGGGTAGTTCAGTTGCCTGGGGCATCGTCCTGATACATCAAGGTTTCAGGTTCAACCCTGAGACAGGGCACATACAAGAATCAACCAATACCCTGGCCAGTTTGGCTCAGCGGTTAGAGCGTTGGGCTGCGGGCCAGAGAGTCCCGGGTTCGGTTCCCGCTAAGGGCATGTACGTCGGTTGCGGTTTGTCCCTGGCCCTGGTTGGGGTCGTGTGGGTGGCAACCAGTTGATGTGTCTCTCTCACGTTGATGTTTCTCTCTCTCTCTTCCCCACTCTCTCCCTCCCGCTCTATTTGAAGATAAATGCAAGAATGTCCTCGAGTGAAGATTAAAAAAAAAATTAAAAAAAAAAAAGAATCAACCAAGGAATGCATAAATAAGTGGAACAACAAATTGATGTCTCTTTCTCAAATCAGTAATAATAATAATAATAATAATAATAATAATAATAATAATAAAAGATGCTCTACAAACTGGTTCTAAATCAGAGGCTCTTAATCTAGGGTTCATTGACACCTCCCACAGATATCAGTGGACAAATACAGGAGGGAGTGGTAGTGTAAGAATTTGGTTGGAAAGAAAGTATATATTTATTTTCACTAATCTCTAATTTAGCACTTTTATTCAATTATGAATATGGCAACAAACCACAATAGTATTAGCAGCATCTATGACTATAAGCAATAGAAATCACAATATAGTTGTTGCAGATATCTTAAAATATCACACTCATTGTTACTTATAAATTATAATAATTATTAGACCTACCACTAGACCTTTTTTTTTCCTTTATTGACTTTAGAGAGAGAGGAAGGGAGAAGGAGAAAGAGATAGAAACATCGATAAGAGAGAACATCGATTGGCAGCCTCCTGTATGCACTGGGGATTTGGCCCACAATCTGGGCATGTGCCCTGACTGGGAATAGAACCGGCGACCTCTTGGTGCCATGGTTCCATGCTCAACCACTGAGCCACACTAGCTGAGCTAGACCTTATTATTAAATATAGTAATAACTTTTTTACTATTTTGAGTACTTTATTTCAATTTTCTTTGTAAACTATTGTTTTACTTTATGCACTTAGAAACACTATTCTATAAACTGTGTAATTGTTTCAATGTTAAATTGCCTGAATGTGACAATTTTAGTTAGATTATGCAAGAGAATACATTTGTTTGTAGCAGATACATGCTAAAAAAAAATGTAGGGGTAAAATACAATGATATCTATAATTAAATCTCAAATGTTTTGAGGACAAAAATGTATGCACATCCACACATACACACATACAGAGAGAGAGAAAGAGAGAAAACAAAATATGGCAAAAGCAATTGGTGAATCTAGGTGAGGTATATACCAGTGATCACTGGGCTGCTATGGCTATTTTTCTGAGAGTTTAAAAAGTTGGAGGGATGAACTATTATTCCGAGGAGAGGTGCACAAGATTGAACAGATTTCAAAAGGAATCCAAGGCACAAAAGGGTTTTTTAAAAAACCCTGCTCTAAAATTCTTGCCTTTCAGCCTTGTATAATACCTTCCTTTCATATACCCTACCCCAGAGTTCCTTACTAATGTGCTTCCCATTGCTTAGAATGTATCCAAACTGTATCCATTAAAAAAAATTTTTTTATTTATTAATTTTAGAGAAAGGGAAGGGGAGACGGGGGTGAGGGGGAGAGAATGTGTGTGTGTGTGTGTGTGAGAGAGAGAGAGAGAGAGAGATTGATTTACTACTCCACTCATTCATGCATTCATCGTAGATTCTTTTATGTGCCCCGACCAGGGATCAGACCCACAACTTTGGTATATCGGAACAATACTCCAACCAACTGAGCTACCCAGCCAGGGCCAAACCTTATTCATTTTTTAACCCTGAACTCAATTCAAATTTACCATATCCAAGAAACCTTCCCTGGTCGTATTCCAATCAAGGCAACTACTCTCCTTGCCCAGAAATCCTCGAGTATACTGTTTCTAACATTATATATGGTTATTACTACTGATTATCTTGTAGAATGTCTTCACAATATTTAATTCCCCAAATATGAAGTACCATAGCAAGCTCTCCATGAATGTTTATATTGATATGTTTATACTGAGACAACTACATATATAAATAAATGATTACCACACAAACTGATCTGTGTCAATCTGCCTAATCCTTCACTGTTACTCAGTAAAATTACTCAAAAACACAAGAGTTAACTTTCAGATAGATTCAAGGCCATCTTGAGTCTCACATGACAGAGAGTGGCAGAATTAAAACTCCAGTGACAGTTCCAAAAAGAGGAACAATGTCCACACCAGTTTCAACTTGGTCACAGAAAATATTCAAAAAGAATTTGACTTCCAGTACCTGTTCTTGGTAATGGAACTCATTGTCCTCAATTTTCTGAATCTCTTCAAAAATTCTGTGAAAGAAGAAAATTACAATTAGAAGACATATTTAAATTTCTCATTAGAATCATCAACAAGAAAAGAGAAACAAAAAATAAACAAACTGGCCATTCACATATAGAGAATAAGAATATGGATTCAGAAAAAGAAATTAAGCAGGAAATGCCTGAGAAATGATCAAAGCAGGACTAAAAGATGTTTATTAGCAGTCTAAAGGCTAAAACATACTAGGATAGACTCCTGGCCTAATTCTAATAAGTATGTATTACCTTTTTTCTGGGCCTAGCCTCTGCAGCATTTTTAAATACTGGAATACAGTATGAGCCACCTAAAAACAAAACATCTGATTACATTTTCACATAAAGTGATATCTGTATTTTTAAAACCTTTTATTTTAATTATTTACCTCATAGAAATGTTCATAACCTTCATCAGTCAATGTAATAGAAATGCTGAACACTGAGTAAGTAGAATTTTGCTCAAATCCTGTCTCACCATTTCCACCAAACAGCGCAAGAGCCCAGCACCTATAGTTAGGAAAAATTAATTCAATCAATATTGAGACGGACAGTGTATAAATATATCAAATAAACAAAATAGGTAAGCTTTCCATATAAAATTTGGGAAGTTCAGCCTTTGATATGAACATGCTTTCCAACAGAAGTTTAAAAGCACAAAGCCTCCCAAGGAACTGTAGTACATAAAAGAATCACCAGAATAAAATAATAGCCATATTTATTTGTTTAATAGAAACACTAATATATATTACAAAACAGTAAAACATTAACAGTTTTATGAAGCCAGAGTAATTTTTGTTGATGAGAACAGCAAAATAGTAAAAACCTAAAATAAGGAGGGAGAAAGCAAGAATAAACTTAGAAATTCTAGTAAAATTAGTAAGGTAGAAAGGTTACACACATCTCAAAGCATTTTACATTAATTGGATAAGGTACATATGTACCTAATATCATCATTCTTTTACAATAACCCTGCCCTCTCAGCTTTCTTTGAATGTTCTAGTATACACTAATGTTTTAAAGTACTTATTTAAATTTCTCATCTACCTTTCCATTCTTGAATTACTATATAGAAAAAAATCAAACAAGAAATTACTTTAATGTATTTGTCCTAATGCCAAAGCTATATTTCTATTATTTGGCTAAACAACTTAAACAAGTGTGTATGTGCATTAGGAAACATTTTGCTAATATGGCTGTATACACTATTCACAGTCCCATATATTTTTTATGATTTATCTGCCCAATCAAGTTCTTATTAGTCTACCTTTTGGGCTGTAAAAGTTTGGAGATCCTCAGCATTTAAAAGACTTCCTTATTATTCAAATCTAAATTCTTGGTTACAGCTAACCTTTGCTGTAATTCTGAAATCTGTTAGTTTATGATTTTTTTAATTTTGTGTATAACTACTTCCAACATGGACTAAAAGGGGGCTTCCAAGAAAATACACAAATATAATACAGTCATTAAAACAATCTAGGTTAGCCCTAGCCAGTGTGGCTCAGTTGGTTGAGCACTGTCCCATACACTGAAAGGTCGCTGGTTCGATTCCCAGTAGAGGCACATACCCAGATTGTGGGCTCAATCTCTGGTTGGGGTGCATGTGGGAGGCAACCAATAGATGTTTCTCTCTCACACTGATGTTTCTCTCCCTCTCCTTCTAAAAAAAATCAATAAAAACATATATTTTTAATTATAATAAATAAGTAAAATAAAATAATCTAAGTTATTAAAGTGACTATAATTAAGCATTAGATTTGATTCTAGGTTTCCTGGAAGATAAAGCAAAAAGAGAAAAGAATGGGTAATATTAACACTTATTGCCTATTATTTTTCAGAGATTGCTACAATTCATTAATTGAATACTTGCTTTTTTCTAAGGTAAGAAAGAATGCTGCCTTTGCCTTCATGTCCAACCAGCCAAGAGATATAATGAAGTGGCTTCACCCTTTTAAAAAAATGTTAAGGTTAGAAATTTTTTAAAATAAGCTATTAATACATCAGAAAACCATGCTTCTGAGACTATGATATTTGAGAATATGATTATAAACTTATTCTCACATAAATTATTACAGTAATTTGACAGTAGCAAGATAAAAATAGAAAACATGGTAAAATTTAACTTCATCTGAAATCACTGAATGAGTATAATCATTCCAAAATTTAAGACTACTACTTTTCCTCTCAGACACCAAACTTAATTCTCTTCATGTTAAAACCTTTCTTTTTGTTTCACCCAAAATGGAAATAATACAGATTCTTTACCATTTTATAACGCAGTGCAATATGAATCATTCTGTATCTGTAAAAGCTTTCAGTATTCCATCAGGCTCTGCAGCAAATTGAAATGTATTGCTTAAAGGATCAGAAAATCTAAGTTATAGTTTTTCCTTTAAGTAAATGCTCTTGAGCAAGAAGCTTAGCCTCTCTATATTTTTCTTTTCCTCTTCACTTACCTAACTACTTACTCATGGGGTTTTCATAAAAATGCTTTACTATATAATAATATACTTAAATAATCTGAGTAGTTGTATATATGTTATTCATATTGTCTTTTCCCACTGGTTTCTACTATAATTTCAGAAACATATTCCTACCAAAACTATAGGAAAATATACTGGATTAGGAAATTTAAACATTCTTAAATTTTAAAATTACTTCACAGGATTATATTCAGTAAACTTTAAAAGTGAAGATATAATATTATGATTTCACAACTATGTTTATACATCCCCCAAACCCAAAAAACATTGTTTAAAGTCTGAATTTGAATTACATCTATAACAAGACTGAGGTAGGGGAGCAAATCAGTTAAAGAATGAACCCAGCTGATTACACATTCACATCTGAACAAAGCTAACTGTACTGTATTTGATAACTCTGGAGAGATAAACACTTGCTTGTTTATAAAAAAGAGGTTCCCCAAAAAAGCTAATTTACTGGGAATTCACATAGTTGGGAATGCAAAATAATTCATGATGAACATCACATTAAAACAAATCAACAGTCCATAAAAAAAATTAACTGGAAGGAAACATAAAGAAATGTTAATGGTCTTTGGAAAACAAACTCATGGATGACTTTTTTTCTATTTTTCAGTAATTTTCAAGATTTCTATAATGAATTACCTTAATGATCAGTCAGAGGGTAAACAGGTTTTATTAATTACGAAAATAGGAAATGCAACAACAACAAAAAGAAATAAGATGTGTTTCACATTCATTATTTTAATGTTTGAACAATATGAAACTATTGATATTGGGCATGTCTTTGAGGACACAGACCAAGTAAAGGAGAAGCAGGGCTTTACTTTTTATTTAATAGCCTTTTGTCCTATTTTAATATTTTACAAGTATGCATTATTTTCATAGTAAAAATTCAAAACAAATAGAATAAACTTTTAAATATGCATGTAATAACTTTAACACTTTTGGGGACACTCTAACATAACTATACAATCAATCTATATTTTTTGTATATTATCCTTGCACCAAAAGTAAGTAGACAATACACATTCTCTGCTTTCTTACTGTAGGAATACTATTCTTGTTAACTTTATGGGACTTGAATTTTTGAATATTCTAATACATACATTTTTTTAAAAAACAATTTTTACTGAGCTTAGGCAATACTCATTACTTTCTTTCCTTCTGCTTATGTGTGTGTCCTCATAGTTTTCTTTTATTGGTAATAGTTTTAAAAAATATGTTAAATTTTTATCAGTTTATTAGCATTTGTTTCTAATTAGAAAAGTATTTGTAGGCATTGGCTGATCCTTACCTTTAAAGAAAGTCTTGGCCTATACTATATTGCTCAAATAAGGTAACTATATATATATATATAAGCTGAAATGTTTCTCTAAGTTGTATAAATCTGCCCTAACTCATTTCCGACTCATAGGACTAAGTAAGTCCTTGAGATTTATGCTGTAGTCAAATTCCAGGCTCAAAATTACTTAACTTTACTTTTAATAAGATCAACCCAAATGGTCACAATTGGCAAATAAATAAAGTAAATATATTTTGTACTCAAAGTACTAAAGAAAATAATTACAAACGTTAGTTTCACTCTAAGAGACTTAATTTCAAAAACTCAGGAAAGGCAACCAGTTACAAGAAAACTCCAATTTTTATACACAAGAAAACATTAAAATATATAGCAAGGTTTGAAAAATTTAGTAGTGAGGTCCCAGTTCACCACATTACCTGTGTTTATAAATCCAGAACCTCCAAATTTAAACCATTTAATATGCTTTTAAAATACGACTGTCACTCTGGCTGGTTTGACTCAGCAGTTAGAGCATGGGCCCATGACCGAAGGGTCTCGGGTTCTATTTTGGTCAGGGGCATGTACCTGGATTGCAGTTCTAGCCCCAGTTGGGGTTGTGCAGGAGGCAACCAATCGATGTGTCCCTCTCACATCAATGTTTCTCTCTCTCTCTCTCTCTCCCTCCCACCCTCTCTTCCACGCTTGTCTAAAGAGTCAATGGAAAATATCCTCAGGTGAGGATTAACCAAAAAAAAAAAAAAAAATGTGCGCGCGCACACACACACACACACACACACACACACACACACGACTGTCACTCAGTAATTAATGGAGTAAATTTGCTCTTGAATGCTTACCTGTAATGTTGCTGTTGTGGGGGAAGTGCCCATGTGATAGTCAGAGCATGAATTTTTCTAATTGGAACAACTAAAAAATATTTTTCAGAAGAACAAATATAAGAGTTTCTCCATAACTTTTACTGTTACATGAGATTTTTTAAATTCAATAAATTTCATTCTCCAATAAACAGGGGGAAGGTTAAATACAATGCAATTATTATTTCAAGTTGCCAATTTTCCAATTTGAATAATGCAATTTTTGTGACTTTCTTTTCAATTTGGTTTCATAGGTAGAAAAAGCATGGATAAAAGAACTATCAAAATACTAAATGCTCCTAAGGATGGATTCGTTCTTGCAAGAAAGGATACAGGACTAGGAGTCAGAAGACCCATGGTTGAAATTCAGCCCTACAACTATCTTGCTATACACGTTTATATAACCTTGAGAAAATCACTTGAATTTAAATCTTTCTGGATCTATTTTCTTATGGTAGATGAGTGGATTAGGCTGAAGTAGCTCTAAGATTCTTCCCAGTGCTATTATTCCATGATTCTCAGAGAGAAAATCTAAAGCCAGAAAGAATACAACCAAAAATAAATCAGCTTAGCTACGGAGCCAACAGCACATAAAGGGTGTAACAGTTACTTATCAGAGGGAAGGAAGAGGAAAGAGACTGGCAAAGGTGAAAGAGGAGGAAGAAGGAATACTTAGGCAACTAGGAGAAAGAAAAAAAATCTCCCACAATAAAAAGAGCAAAGAAAGAGAAATGGTGAATTAAAAATGTTTCTGCAGCCCAGCCAGTGTGACTCAGTGGATTGAGCGTAGTCCCATGGACTGAGAGGTCCCGGTTCAATTCCCAGTCAGGGCACATGCCAGGTTGGGGGCTCAATCTGCAGTGCGGGGGGGGGGGGGGGGGGGGGCTTGCAGGAGGCAGCCAATCAATGTTTCTCTCTCACATCGATGTTTCTTTCTCTCTCTCCCTTCCCCTCTAAAAAATCAATAAAAACATATTTTTTAAAAAGTTTCTGCAATATTCGTTATGGACAAATTGCTAAGTAAATTATAGTATAACTATGTGATGGCTCACTGGGCAGTTATTACAAGTATAATATTAAATGAAAAAGCAAGAGATAGAAGTGTATATACTTTATAATCACAACTACATTAAGAAAATATACCTAGAGAAACTCAAAAGGACATTTGCCAAAATGACTTCTCTAGATGGTAAGATTTAGGGGTGATTTTTCCCATTACTTTACAAATTTTTCTTCACTTAACAAAAATTGTTTTTATAATAAAGATAACAAGAAAACAATTTCCAAAATGTTTTCTCTTTCTCTATTTTTTCTTTTTAAAGGCAAAAAAAAAAAAAAAGAGAACATAGATAAAATGAAATAGGAAAGAAAAAATAAAACCAAAGAACAGGGAACAAGGGGAAAACAGGGAGAAAGCATGAAACAGACTCAAGTAGCAGCAAACCAATCAATCTGCTGCTTATTAGTGGCTAACTGGATCTCCACTATCTATCTACTTCCAACTCAGTTGTACTTTCTGTTGTGTTCTCATTTTCAAAGAAAATTGGCAGCCTAAATTAAGTTTTAGAGAATGTGCTAAAGTTATTTTAAAGAGTTTTAAACCTTTGGTTCACGAACCTCTATAAAGTTTGTTAAATGCTGGTGTGTCAAATGGATCCGTTAAATGGCCAAAGTTTGGTTTGGGTAACCCACTGAAAATAAAACAAATACATTAAAATTTAATTGGCAAAAGCCTTTATAAGCAGTATCTTTAGGGATGCCTAACTGATAGGTATTTATAATCTATTCTACATACTCCTGGCTGCAAAGCATTCTAGGCATAAGTGAACAGATGGCAATAAAGCCACAAAATCCTGAACCACACAACCTATTCTTAACCTCAGTCCCAATGACTCAAGTATCTTTAAAACTCACAAGATATAAAACAATAAATTAAAGGGACCTCCCCTCCCAATATTTACTGCCTCTCTCAGCACATTCAACTTCAGTTCTCCTATACAAAGCCATGTGAGAAAGAAAACTTACACTAGAGATAGTTTTTTGAATTCAACAAACATATATGGAGTGATTATTAGGTATAAAGCACTATATTAGGCACTCTGGTATTTAAAAGACTTGACTTGCCCTGGCCGGTTTGGCTCAGCGGTAGAGCGTGGGACCTCGGACCAATAAGTCTCAGGTTTGATTCTGGCAAAGGGCACGTTCCTCAATTGCGGTTCGTCCCTGGCCCTGGTTGGGATTGTAGGGGGCAACCAGTTGATGCGTCCCTCTGACATCGATGTTTCTCTCTCTTTCCTTTTCTCTCCCACCCACTCTGTCTGAAGATAAATGGAAAAATATCCTCAGGTGAAGATTTAAAAAAAAAAACAACAACTTGACTCTCCTGCTAGAGGCTTCCCATCTGGTTGAAGATACTGTTAACTAATATTTCTTCCAAAACATGGTCAATAATGAATTAATATTAAATATCTAGAAGACTTAAAATCTTTCTGATTGAGGAACAACCAAAGTTATTAGTGAATAATATTTAAGAAAAAAATTTTAAATGCTTATCAGGAATTGATAGAACCCTCTATTCAATTATACCTCTGATTTTATTAGTAAACTTTCACAGTGAAACATGTTTCGATCTGCCACTTGACATTTCTATAGCCCAGTGATTTTCTTATCAAAAAACAAACAAACAAAAATAAACAAATAAAACCCTGCAACTTTGGCATAGCTTTCATTATCTTTCCATACATAAAAAGTACTGCTAATTATCAAAGGAAATTAACATAAAGCCAAAATAATAAAACAAACAGTTGTTATTACAAATTATTCTAACGTTTTTAAAGCTAATTTTTCTTTCACACATTTACAATAAATTGTCTTAAAATGAAGATGGAAAAAGTCTAGCTTACTCACCTGATGTAAGAAAAAAATGTGATGTCATTTATTTTATAAAAATGCAAACTGCTAGGAGTAGGAAGAAAGACTTAATTGCTTCAGAATTAAATTTTTTTGTATTCTTTGTAACAAAAATGTAACAATAAAGTGTCAAATATCTGTATTATTTGATGAATTTGAGGTGCACAAAAAAATAGCTTTCTGAACTGGAACCCCATATACAATTTCTAATAAAAAATAATTTGGTTCAATTATATGAAACAGACTTTTCAGACAGTATGGAAAGTCAATCATCATCTACAAGATTATTTCTTTTATGGGCAAAAGCATTCCAAGTTCCAAACAATTGACTTAAAAATCAAATTTTCAGAAGACAATTTGTTCTGAGAAAATACTATATATATATATATTTTTTTTTTTTCATTCTCTCAATACAATACTCGCTTTTATATCACAATTTCAAACACTTTCCACAATAACAGGAAAGCTCTGAATAAATGTAAAATGAGACATAAATTCTTCAGAATTACTGCTTACTGTAAGTTTACAAGCTTATAAATTTTGAACTACAGAACTGTGGAAATTTAGATTCTCATCTTAGTTTTCCCACTCAAAAGCTGCGCAATCTTGCTAAACCACATTAGGTCTTAATGACCTGCTTAAAAACAAACCAAAAGAAAAACAAAACCTTTGGAACTCACACAAGAAAATATGGCCTCTTTAACCCTAAAGGTGTATGATTTATGAGAATAAATGTCTTACTTGTTTGGTATCTGAGAGAAGATTTCAGTAACCCACTTTTCCAAAGTATCCAGTGTTTCTTGGGAGGGAGGATAGGGAGGAGACAGGAAAATATAATTAAATTTCTCACAGATCTTTAGCTATAACACAAAAGGACACTTTAATTTGGGTATTACCTGCCACTCCATAACCAGCAATAACAGGAAAAATAACAACAGTTACAAAAACCTTAAGACACATATAATTTTGTTAAGACTCCTTTATTCTTCTCTGGTAAAGTTAGAAGAAGCCACCCTGGCCAGTGTTGCTAAGTCGTTAGAGCAATGACCAACACACTGAAGGGTCACTGGCTCGATTCCCAGTCAAGGGCACATACCTGAGTCACAGGTTTGATACCCAGCCCTGGTTAGGGTGCGTGCAGGAGGTCATCAATCGATGAGTCTCTCTCATTTCGATGTTTCTCTCTCTCCCTCTCTCTCCCCCACCTTCCACTCTCTCTAAAAATCAATGGAAAAAATATCCTCAGGTGAGGATTAAAAAAAATTAAAGTTAGAAGAAACATACAAGTTTGAAAAAAAAACACACAATTTTATTTATCATTCAGGTAGTATGAAGGGCCAAGAGATAAGAATACACCAGCCAACCTCTAGGGAGGTTTCCCCTAATTAACCCACACTACACTGACCCTTCTTCTTGGTACCTCACTAGTACTTTTATACTGCATTTATTTTACATTAATTTATACTTGCTTAGGTTTTTTTTTTCTTCTCTTTGTTGATTTTAGAGAGGAAGGGAGAGGAAGAGAGAGATAGAAACATCAGTGAGAGAGAACATTGACTGGTTACCTCCTGCATTCCCCCCACTGGGGATTTAGCCCACAACCTGGGCATGTGCCCTGACCGGGAACCAAACCGGCAACCTCTTGGTGCATGGGTCAATGATGCTCAACCACTGAGCCATACCAGTCAGGCTATACTTGCTTAGCTATTAATCTACAAGTCTTCTTCTTAAGTTTCATATATATACATGATTTCTACTATTTTCTAATTCTTTGCTTATTATTTCATAAGAAATTCTAGTAAAACAGGAGATCTAAATGAAAAAAGAAACCTTTTAGCTTTATCCCAGTGATTCATTACCATCACTGGATAGTATTTGTTAGTCCCACCAGACACACGAGTTTAACTACTGTTCAAAAGAGATGCTCAAGGATATAAAACACAAGATGAAAATTATACTAATCAAGTTCTGAGTATATTCTACACTATTTATAGAGATATTTAACTCTTAAATGGTATAATAAATGCTAAAGCTCCAAAATCAATTGAGTCTAGATTGTACAAAGTTCTCATCAAATATCTGGGGCTTATTTTAGAAATTTGTAATAATCATTAATATGTTCTTGCATTTGTCATCACAACAGAAGAGAATACAAAAGAAACAATACCTAATTAAAGAAAAATACATGTCCATGACAGATTTGGAAATAATAATTAACTAAAAATTATAAATTAATATTACATACTGAATATGAAATTGCCTATTTTAACAAATGTTGTAAAAGGAATCTAAATGCCCATTTGTGATTTGAACAAAAGAATCTACCATAGCATATCCATAACTTTACAATGAAGTCAACTTTAGTGGACTAATTTTGATCCTAAATGCAAAAATGTTTTATATTTAAGTGCCAGTCAAGTCAGTCTGACCTTAATTTTGATAATGAAAAAATAAAACTCTATAAAAATAAGAATATTAGGGTGAGAGGATTAGTTTTTTTTGTTTGTTTATTAAAAATGTGCAAACTATATAGTATATCAAAAGGAATAGTTTAGAAACTGATTGACTGAAAAATATCCTAAGCTGATGAAATGTAAAGAAAACTACCAGGATTTCTTTAATGGGAAAAAGGTAACACAAGTTAATGAAGATAATGATAAAAGAAGGAAAAGAGTAGCCTGGCTGGTGTGGCTCAGTGGTTGAACATTGACTCAGGCACCAAGAGGTCTTCAGTTCAATTCCTGGTCAGGGCACATGCCCAGGTTGTGGGCCCAATCCCCCATGGGGGCATGCAGGAGGTGGCCAATCAATGTTCTCTCTCATTGATGTCTCTCTTTCTCTCTCTTTCTCCCCCTTCCTCTCTCTCTAAAAAAAAAAAAAAAAAAAAATCAATAAAGAAAAATTATTTAAAAAAAAAAAAAGGAGGAGGAAAAGGGTACAAGCACTGATCAGTATTTTACTTTTTTTTTTTTAATCCTCACCAGAGGACATTTTTTGCATTTATTCTCAGATAGAGTGGGAGGGAGAAAGGGAGGAAGAGAGAGAGAGAGAAACATTGATGTGAGAGAGACACATTGAGTGGTTGCCACCCACACAACCCCAACTGGGGCCAGGGACAAATGGCAACCGAGGTACCTGCCCTTAGCGGGAACTGAACCCGGGACTCTCCAGTCCCTGGGCCAACGCTCTAACCGCTGAGCCAAACTGGCCAGGGCAGTATTTTACATTTAAGATACTTTTACTAGCATCTCCATAATGGAATTCAATTAATCATGCCATTTTACTGGACCCTACTTAAGGATGAAAAGACAGACACCTTCCCCTGTTAAGAGTTTAGAAGCAATATAGATTAAATTCAAAACGAGAGATAACAGAGGCAGTAGCTGAATGTGGCTTAAAAAAACAATTTATGAACTGTTAGTACATTAGTATACTCACAGACTAGCTTAGAAGACCTATGCCTATAAGAGAAAAAACATTTGCTGATAATCAGATGATTTTGTGCTTCTCTGAGCATAGCCATTTGCTATGTGACCTCTCCAAATTCTGATTTCCTTTCGTTCATAATTAGGATCAAGCTCTAAAGTAATTACCAGTGTACTCACTGCAACATTGATCAAGGCAAACAAATTCAAAGAAAGCACTATTTCAGAGTAATTCTAAGGGCCATAGTAGGTAATATTACCTTTGGATTGAACCACTAAAGTCATGTAATGAGCAGAGTAGTAAAGCATCCAGAATTCTCTCAGTCTAGTATATGTATCAATATTATTCTTTTTTGGCTCATGTTTGAGAGTTTCAGCATTTCCTATAAAAAAAAATGAAAAAGATTATAGAAATAGCAAAGTTTACTTTGTTCAAAGTCTCTATAGAGTCTATACCAATAATATATGCTCTGCTACTACACATAATTAATGAAGTAACACAAGTGACTCAAGAATATTGAATCAATGTATAATAATAATAATAATATCACTATAAAACAAAAATTTCCAGGAAACAATTTTGAAGTATATTTTAACACATAAGAAATTAATCTCTGCTTGCTAAAATTTTAGCAACAGTAATTACCTTAAGCTCCTTTTCTTTATAATTACTCTATTACTCAATTCAGATTTTATCTCTGAATTATTTTAATAATATTGTGCATAATTCTTAAAAATAAACCACATAAAGCAAGGATGCCATATAAAATGTTTATAATTGTACAAAATATACAGGGAAGCAAATCATCCTTTGAATGAAGTACTGTTTCATCTATTCATCTCAGATTTAATTAATCCCAAAAGAATTATTATGAGGCTATAACTGATTCTAACACAAAGAAAAAGGCATTATTAAAAACAGATACTATTTAAACAGCTTACCACTTAAATAAAGGTCACAGCTCAAAAATTATTAGAGAAATCATTGCTGAATCTCTGTTGGTAAATGAAAATATCGGGCTGGGGTAGAGTACAGATTTTATAATCAGATAAAATCAATTTCTACCACTGTGTGATTTAAGCAAATTAAATAATTTCTCTTAGTGTGTTTATCTTTAGAGATGATAGCGGTGTCCAGCTTATAACATTGTTATGATGATCAAATGAGACAATCCAAGTAGTGTTAACAGAGTATCTAACACCCAGAAAGCATTCACAAAATGTTAGGTGCTATCCTTTATATATTCAGTGTTAGAGAACCTAACATAGGCAACACTACTATGCATTTGAAAACATAAAAGGTACTTAGCTACCCTACCTTTGTAATTTTCCATTGTTTATCAATTTTTCATATTCTCAATCTTCCTTAACTTAGAAAATATGAAATAAGATGAAGTATTTAGTATCTTACCCCAAAAAAATTTCCCCATAGGATGTCCAGGTCTAGCAAGGCTTCCAAACAACATTTCCTTTCTGTTTGCATCAGAAGGTCTTGCAAGCTGATATTCTGTCAGTTTTAAAGAAACACTTTTTACTAAATGAAATTCCATATCTGCTTTATTATCTATCTGGAAATTCAAGCTTAAAGAACTGAAAGTAAGGAAGTAACAAAAATTAATTTTATGAATCATGTGTTATAAGACTGAAGTGAAGAACCAAGGATCTAGGCAATGCTCTATGACTTAACATTATTATAACTGTAGGTAGTCAGTTCACCTTTCTAAAGGTTTACTCTGATTTTCAAATAAAACAAGGTAGTTAATGATATGGTTTAAACTGTAGGATGCTATATTCAGGATTTTACTGATGAAAGTGTTAATAAAATGCTAAATTAAATTTCTTATTTCTGGGAACTTTGTTGTATGTTTTATTAAAATTTTCTGCAAAGCCAACTATGTTGGAAATAAAGTATTAATGATTAAAAACAATCACTTTGAAGTCAGAAATATCTTGGCTTAGAATCCATGTTCTGCCATTTACTAAACTGTACTACCTTGAGGGAGTTATCTAACTTCCCTAATTTTTCATATTCTCAATCTTCTACATCTCATACTTCTACATCTATAAAATGGAATTACTAGTACCTAGCTCACAGAATTCTTATAAGGTTTAAATAAGATAAGATATATTCCTTCAACAAATATTTATTAAATACCTACTATGTGGCAGGTACTACTGAACTAGTTGCTGGAGATAGACATGCAGGCAACTAAAAACATGTAAATGAGACGAGAATGATCAAAGAAAGACCATCACATATGAAAAGAAGAAAATAATATCTGACTACTGAGCTTCCAGAACTGGTTCATTAATACTAGAGCAGTTTATTATGCTAGTTAAAACTGAAGAGCTTTCCCCATCACCCTGAACTCAAGTTAATTCTTCATACTTAAAAGGTTAAGTGGCTAATGACATATACCTAGCTATTTATATCAGATCATAAACTGAAATCCAAGTCTCCTATCATCCAAAACACAAGAAAACAAAAACAAAACCAAAAAAAGCTGAACTTTTAGCTTAAGTTCATCTTAAACCAAAATAACTTATTGTATGTGTATATATGTATATGTATGTATACACACATAACTTATAACTTATATATATGTATATATACACACACACATATATATGTGTATGTGTATCTCTATTCATTATATTTCAAAATATAATAAAATGTATTCTGACTTAAACTTGTAAAATCGAATTAGAGGTTTAATTTTTTAAACATTGATTTCAACCCACTTTAAAAACTATATGAAGAAAAACATACTAAAAGCATTTAAGACAGAGAATATAAAATATAGTTCCTATGTCCCAAAAAGCAGGAAAAAGTTTTTCTTGGTTATTTTGGTTTTTCATTCACACAAATATTTATCTGAACCTATAATAAAACAGACACTGTGGCAGGCAAGCAACAAAAATGAAGAAAATAAATCCTTGATTATAAGGAGCTACTAGAGCTAGGAGGAATCCCACCCTCTTTTACAAAAAAATTTAGGTCTATAGTTCATAACATTTCTGTAAGTAAAACACGAGTCGCCTGACTTTCAGATAGACGGCTCTTTCCGGCCATCCGCAGTTTACTCAGCCTAGCGAATGCAATAGCTTATTATTAGAAATAGACACTGAATCAAGCCAAGGAGGAAAATAATACAATAGGAGGAATAAGTACAGAGACCTTGCCTCTTCAGTTGCTGCAAACCAAGCCTAACCTATATGAACTGGAAGTCCCCCCAAGTCTAGTATTACATGTTTCTAATGCTCAAATAAAGCAAGTGAGGTTAACCTACAATGGTGCTATTTATTAGTACTCTGTAATTAACTGATATTTATAGCACAGCTCTATAATGAAGCCTCACCCTATAAAAGCACATGGTTTTCCTTATGGTCTTCATTCTTTAAATCTCAAAGATAAGAAAAACTGTCAAAAAGTAAAATTAAATGCATTTCTGGCTCAGGGATTAAGTTTCTTCATCCATAAATATATCACAGTTTTTTTCATAACTACCAAAATTCAAGTAACAAAGCACCTACACACATACCATCAAAGGATAAGCTATTTAAATATCAGGATGGTATTCAAAATAAAGCCTCAGAGAAACTCTCTTCATGCAAAAAAGAATACAAGAACTTTTAAAGTTTTAACACCCTGTATTAACTTTACGAATTAAGCTCCTGTTCTGCAAAAGATTAGTCACTATGGTAAAACCCTCAAAAAAACAAAGGCTGAAAAAATAAAAATCTACCATCCTTTTATTTCAAATCCATACTGATTACACATTTAATGGCTTCAAGAATAAACATGACACATCTATTTCAATTTAGCCCTTATTATATAAAGGTAAAATGGTCTAGTGATAAAGAATGATAAATGTGCTAAAAAATAACTGGTTCAATAAAGGAAAAAGTGGTAAGACATAAAGCATTTCTCTTACCACTATCAACAGCTTCAACTTCACGGTCAATCGCATCTCTGATCATTAGTGGATGGATAAAGAACTGGGCCCATCTGAAAAAAAAAAAAAAAAAAACTCTGGCATTTCTGTTTTTGTTCAATAAAAACTTTATCAGTCAACATCTTATTTTTTAATTAAGTTGGAAATTTAGTTCATAATCGTGTGTGCAAAATCTAAACAATATTTTAAAGTCTACAAGCTATTTTAATAATGAACTTTAACACTCATGCAGAAAGTATATAAACATAAACATACAGACTAATACATAACTGTAAGGTAAATGCCTGAGAGGCCACCACCCAAGTAAAAAAATGGACCACTGTTCCCTGGCTGGTGTGGCTCAGTGGTTGAGCGTCGACTCATGCACCAAGAGGTCACTGGTACGATTCCAGGTCAGGGCACATATCAGGTTGTGGGCCAAATCCCAGTGGGGGTTATGCAGGAGGCAGCCAGTCAATGTTCTCTCTCATCGTTGTTTCTATCTCTCTCCCTTCCTCCCTCTAAAATTATTAAAGAAGAAAAAATGGACCACTGTCGGAACTTTAGAAGCATCCAGCATCTATCCTATCCTTAGATTTAATATTCCAAATGTTATGGTAATCACTTCTCTGCTTTTCCTTTATAGTTTTACCACTTTTATATATTTCTAGACCAGTGTTTTTTGACCTTTTTGTTTTCATTATCAACCCTAGAGAAGCTTTGCAGAAATTTCCTCCTAATTACTCCATGAAATTTTAATACCACAGATATATGGTGTATCTGTTTATATACTGTATGTATATCTGTAGTTTTATATATAAAAAGTATATAAAGCCTACTCTTTTTATTCAATGCATGGTTACAAATAATTAAATAAAAATTGTAAGCTAAAAGAAAAAAAATTTTTTTAAATCCTCACCCAACGATATTTTCCCATTGATTTTTAGATAGAGTGGAAAAGGAAGAAGGAGAGAGAGAGAAACATCAATGTGAGACACATTGATTGGTTGCCTCCCACACGACCCCGACCAAGACTGGGGACCGAACCGCAACCGAGGTAGTGCCCTTGACCGGAATTGAATCCACATCTCTCTGGTCTGAGGGCCAACGCTCTAACCTCTGAGCTAAACCAGCCAGGTTTAAAAGAAAAATTTAAAGGCTATTAGTATTTCACTTAATTTTATAACTGTAACTGTTTAATGTAATTCACTTATATAAATTGTAATATAGCAAATTATATATGCAAATTAGCATTTATATAATAGCAATGCAATCAAATTTTTTAAATTAATTTTTCCAGCAAAAGTAAAACAACTGAAAATATTTCCTATAATATTTAGTAAACTTTTAACTTTTGCTTATCTGAGAAGAAACTTTTTTTTACTTTATTGAGGTCTATTTTACATACCGCAAAATTTAGTATACATATTTTTCAGCATATTCACAGAGTTGTGCAACCATCACTATAAACTAATTTTTAGTTATTTCAACATCCCACAAAGAAATCACATTATTAGCCCTCCCCATCCTAGGCAACCATTAATCTACTTTCTGTGTCTGTGCATTTGCCTGTTCTGGACATTTCACATAAGTGGATTCATACAATATGTGGTCTTTTGTGAGTGGCTTTTTAAATTTAATATAATGTTTTCAAGGTTCATCTATGTTGTAGCATGTATCAGTACTTTATTCATTTCATCACTAAATAGTATTCCATTGTATGGATGTATACCACATTTTGTTTGTCCATATATCAGTTCAGGGACATTTAGTTGTTTGCACTTTTTTGTTATGAATAATTCTATTATGAATATATGTGTAGATAATTGGGTTTTGAGGCTCACTTAGAGAAGAAACTTTTAACTAGCTACTAGGTATTAATTAAGATATTGTCAACATTTTTTCTTTTCAGTACTTGGTATAATTGATGAGTTGAATAACTTTTAATGAATTAAATAATAAACCAGAAAATATCTGTATTTAATTCTAAAACCCAAAGTCATACACAAATGCATGAAGGATCAAAGTTAAACAACATAAATATTTATTCCATTGAAAATAATGGCATATGCTGTCAACCTATAGAAATTTACCCAAAAGATTTCTCAAGGTCATATTAATCTCTTAAGGGAAAAGACAAGTTTTTGTTGTTAATCCTCACCTGAGGATATTTTTCCATTGATTTAGATAGAGTGGAAGGGAGAGAGAGGGAAAAGGAGAGATGTGAGAGAGACACATCAACTGGCTCCCACGGGACCCCAGTGGGGGCGAGGGATGGAAACTGCAATCCAGTTATGTGCCTTTGACTGGGAATCGAACCTGTGACACTTTGGTCCACAGGCCAATGCTCTAACTGCTGAGCCAAACCAGCCAGGGGGACAATTTCTTTAAGAAAACTGGACCTTTGTCATGTTTTGAGTTTTTCTGGTCATTTGTGTTTTGATTTTATAGTAATGTCTTTCTACAAAGAAATATATTAAGTCATTCAACAAATATCTTAGTATATACTAAATTCTTGATGCTGGAGATATCTCAACAAAAATAGGCCAATATCTCTGCCCTCAAAAGGCTTACATTATACTGGTCAAACTCAAGATTTCCTTTTTTATATTTAAATCTACATTTACCAAATTCATTCATTCATTCAAACTAAAATGTAAACTCAATTTGGGCAATAATTTTTATTTGTTTTGTTCACTGCTAAATTACTTGAGCCTAGAATGCCTGATTATACATAGTAAGTGTGTTTTCCCTTCACAGTCTAGTTAAAGAACAATAATAAAAGGTCATATATTTTTTAAAAATCTTCATTTATCTAGAATTTGCTATAAAGTGATTCTTTTTTTCTTAGGTCTGCAACCTTGTGATATCAAATCTCTACTGATACACTGATACAAAATTTCTCGAAAACAATTTTGCAGTGAATATCAAATGTTTTACAAAAAAAGCCTTAAAATATACATCCAAATATATACAGAAATTTCACTCTTGAGAACTTAAATTAAAAGAAATAATTAAGAATGTACACAAAGATTAGTATATTCATCACAATATTACAATATTAGAAAACTGGAAACAATTCAATTATCTGATAAAATATAACTGGTTGAATGTTTTATAAATTATATAATGATTTGTAAAAATGATATATCTTGTTTAAAAACATAAAAGGACATAACAATGTGATCCAATAGAGAATAAAAAATATAGATGCTTACATCCCAAACCTTAATCATGGTTATCTCTAGATTATAAAATTAGGAGCAACCTTATCTCTTTTGTGCTTCTCTATTTTCCATTTTCTACTAAATTAGAAAAACTAGTTGCAACAATGAATGAATAGAAAATACATTATTTACAAAACTCAAAAGGTATGTAAGAGTTTCAATTTTATCTTTAATACAAAGACTAAGTATTACAGAATAAGGGCCAAGATGTATTTAATACTTTGTTCTTTTCTCCAAATAAAGTATTGTTACAATTCTACAGAATTAGAGTACTACTCAAAAGGAAATACCATAGAACAATGCGCAATATTTCAATTTGTAAGGTATCATTATATAATTAAAATAAAAATACATTTTGAGTTAGTTACCTATCCAGAGCTTCCTTGAAGTATTTCCTCTGAACATCAAACTGAAAGACTGTACGTTCACAATCAGTTGAAGCATTATCACTACCTCCATGTTTCTTCAGGAAGGCATCAAACCCATTCTCATCTGGATATTTCAAACTACCCATGAATACCACTAAAGAAAAAAGAACACAAACTCTCAAAACAAAAAGATATAGACAATGCTTCTGTTTTCAATGAGGAAATTTCTCATATGCAAAAAAAAAACTTGGAAGAAATAATATCAACACATTAGCAACAGTTGTGTCAGGATAATACTTGCTTCATTATACTTCTGTTTTTATAATAATGCCCATATATTGCTTTTATACTCAAAAACTAAACATTTTATTTTTAAAGAAAAAATATATGATTTATTTATAAAAAGCTTAAAATGTAAACGTAAGTATATATGCAGATTAACTGTTACTATAAAAATTCATAAGGTGAGAAGTTTGCCTTCAAATAGATTAGAAAACCAGAATATAAAAAAATAAGTCAGGAAAACAAATATAAATTTACGTATAACTGTATAGCATCTACATAGGTTTTAGTTAAGTACACATTGAACTGAATATTTTCTATTTTGTTCTATATTAATTGTGCCTTTTTATTTTTTGTATTTCTGATGCTGTGACATCTTGGGGACTAGCTAACCCTAGAAGAGGCTGCCCCTCCCAAGGCTATACGTAGCCTAAATTCCTAGAGATTGGAAACTGTCTCCTGATCTGTTGGCCTTACCATGCCTGATTAATAATAAAACCTACATTTTCAAATAGTTTTTTAAGTGGTTTCATTCTAATCCTCAAAACAAGCACACTAAAGGTAATTAATATTGTCGTCACCTGTATATTCATATAGATTTTTTTCTTAGCCTTTTCTCTTGTTATACATATACTTCTGCCTGGCCAGCATGGCTCAGTGGTTGAGCATTGATTGACCCATGCACCAGTCAGGGCACATGCCCAGGATGTGGGCCAAATCCCCAGTGGGGGGCATGCAGGAGGCGGCCAATCGATGTTCTCTCTCATCAATATTTCTTTCGCTCTCTCTCTCTCTCTCCATTCCTCTATCTCTAAAATCAATAAAGAAAAAAAATAAAAAGTAAAAAACATATACTTCCATCAAACCAGTTAGTTATCTTTGAAATCAATTCATACAAATTTAGAGGGAAAAAACACTGGGAATGATATTTTACAAAGATCTTACTGTGCTCCAAAAAGTGTGCCAGCCCAGGCAGGTCATCTGGATCAGCAAAACTCCCAACTCCAACACAAAGAGCGGCTGCAGACTGGAGTGAGTAGAACACATACATACAAATAGTGAGTCAATACTAAAGGAATAATACCATGATCTCATCTTAAGGATTCACTTGGAGATGGACGTTTTCCAATAGAAAGTAACAAAATTCTTTCCCTGATAATCAGGAGGAGCAGCAAAGTGAAACTCACCAGAACTGTGTCAGTTTCACCCTGCTGCTCCTCCTCTTGCCATCCTGCCAAATGCTGAACAGGTACAGACCTAAGGGAAAAAGCAGAAACAGAAAAAAAGGGAAGAGGGACTGGCCAGCACACCAAAATATCAGTTTGTGTCAGCATTTCAGAGTTCTGAACCAAGCTTGTTTCCTGATTTATTAGATTTTGGAAATCTGCAGAATAATATACCTATAGATTATCTCTAAAGATCTCTAAGCAATCAAGGGGCTCTGTGTTCAGTAACTCAGTTACTAGACTTCTCAATGTTACTCAGAAATTTTTGTTTTTATTAAAACAGGGAGTAAAATAACATGTAAGTAAAACATCTAACAAAGAATAAGTAAATGGTTAAAAAAGAAAATCTTTAGCTATTAAAATACCACAGAACTGAACTTTAAAAAGGCTTGTTAGTTCTTCACTTCTTATTGAAGGTATATAGAACACATTACATATCTACTGACAGTAATTGTCCATACCTTGGGAAAACCAGGGTTTTTAACAAAATAGATGGTCAAGAGGTACACCAAACTCTGCATGTTTAAAAAATGATTAGGGCACACCATATGTCATTGTAAGTTAAAAGACACACACAAAAAAGGAAAGGAAAACATTCCTTTTAAATCCCTGAGGATAGGAAGTTGAATTATTAACTTATCCAAATTTTACAAATGTCAATTTTAAAAGGCTAACACATTTGGTGACACAGTTTGGAAAAATGCTTACCCTCTTAGAAAGAGAGCTTTTAAAAAATAGTACGTACCTGACATAAAGTCAAACCATGTGTCAGAAAATGAAAGTATGTTTTCAGAAGAAACAAACTGCCTCAATTGATACTGTTTGATATTTTAAAGATTTAGGCACATAAACTCAGTGAAAACATGGGGAAATAGCCCCTTTTTTAAACCACAGTCTAACCTGTTCTGTGATGTTTAATAGATGCCTAACCTGCTTTTAGCTCCAACTACCCCATAAAGATTTCTTGCTTCGACCAGCAGGGTTGAAGACATTTTTGTGTACGGTAACTTAGACCACAGTCTATCAATCAGCTTTAACCACAGCAAAAACAGGCTCTGTGATTGCTAGAAAAGAAATTCATACTTGAGAATTAACTTCCCAAGAAATTCATACTTCAGAAATTCACACTTGAGAATTCACTTAAGAAAGCCCTAAACAAATCATAATTCAGTATATATCATACTTAAATTTCAATCTTGTTACTTTCTCAAACCTTTCAGATCAAGAACAACTAAACTTTCTTTTGGGAGGAGGAAAATATAGGGGGACAAAAATAATGACCCAGAAAAGTGGTTAACTTCTTGATTACGTAAATGTTCTCCAAATACCTCAAAATTTTCTTCCCACTTCCAATATTAATTCTCATATTCACCTTAAAGTGTACATTTTTCAAACAAAAATTAAATCATAAAACCACTACAAAACTCTGTGCTACTCTTAAGCCACCTCTTATATAAACTACTTTATCTCCCTTTTGCACTTAATCATTCAATGATTATAAACCATTTTCCATTGTTACAATCATGGGATCTTTCCTTTCACTACTGTACCCACTGCATCTGATTCAAAACAATTTGATCTCCTCTTCAAACTACATTAGGTTCCTCTATTCCTTTCTAATATAATCCAGAAAATTAGCTATCAATATTTTATGAAAGAATATACCATACAGAGTTCTCAGAAAAGAAAGGCAGTATCTAAGCAATTTTTAAATGATCATTAGAATCTGACTTGCTGCTTCTAGAAGAGTTAAACACTTACAATTTGATCCACAGAAGCAAAATAAAAAGGAGTACCAAAAATACTGGATGCACATCCTCATCTGCCAAAGGGATTCATAATTGCTATATAAATCTAAGGTATTTTATTATGTTTTGACAATAAAATTGACTACCAAGACAATTTTTAAAATTTAACCTGAGTTTTGCTTATCAATTGATAGAAGATATAAAGATGTTCAAAGCACAAGAAAAGCCACTAATAGATATAGAAAGTTATAGATAGGGAATGTTCAGTTATGAAGCTTATAACACAATCGATCTTAGAGTTAAAATGGACCTCAAAAATTATGTAATCTAATCCTGTTTTAGAAATGGGGGAAAAAATGAGAAAATGAAAAGGCCTAAGATCATCCAGAAAGATACGGATAGAGTCAGAATTAGAACTCAGGTTTCCTGATTGTCAGTATTCTTTCCACTCTATTGTCAATATTCTTCCTTTATATTAATATTCTGTGTGGAATGATAAGATCTATTTTAAAGTAAATTAATTCATTCCTAATTTATTTATAGAAAGCATAGTATAGACTATTAAGTGGCATATATATGCATTTTCCCCCCAGTATTTTGGTTTTCCAAGCTAAAACCACTTGGCCTATCATGCCACCCCAAAACAGCCACCATTCATACTGAATAGCAAAGAGCAAATAAGATTCAGTCCCCCCACAATTTAGTGAAAGAACTGGCACAATCTTCTTTAAAAAAAAAAAAAAAATTCCAGGAAAAGTGACTATCAAAGGATTTATTTAAAACCTATCTACTACTTGTATCTCATGACTTCACATCTTTGAGGACTGACCACTTTATAATCTAATACATCTGACATCTAGATTTTAGTTTTAGTAATCTGAACTTCAATTCATTTGTATGTGGACTATACCATGTTAAATGTATTATCAATATTCAAGAAACTAGCTTTTAGAAACATCTGCTGATCAATTCTACTATAATGCCTACTAAATATTATTCTCTAATATAAGTATTCCGTACTGCAAAATGGAAGCATTTTTCAAAAGATATCCAGAGAGGGAAATTCTCCCTATTAATTCTCTTTATCTGTTCCTTGATTATCATTATATAACACACTAAGCTCAACTCCCCATTTCTATTTCAGTTCTTCTAATTTACTTGTAAGTTATCCAGACTTTTGGTGCTTTCCCATAAAAGGAGATAAATCACATTCAATTATCTAGATAGAAATTATCCATATGAGGACTCTTAGAACTATACTAGCCCTGTTCTTTTTCTTGCTCCTGTCTTTCCAAGGATAATACACTCTCTTATTCCTCTATCCAAGGCTGAAAACTATACAGCATTTGTTTTAAAAACATATAACGTGCATAAATACACATAAATTCAAATATCACCAGTGATTAGCTCTGAGAGTTACAGTTTTGAGTAATTTTTATATTTTGTTTTTCCTTTTTTTTTTTACATTTTTAATTATATTTTTATTGATTTTTTTTTTTTTTTAGAGAGAGGAAGGGGAAGAGAGAGAGAGAGAGAAACATCAATATGAGAGAGAAACATCCATCGGTTGCCTTTTGCACATGCCTCAACCCACCCAGGATCGAACCGGCAACCTGGGTACATGCCCTGACCGGAATCGAACCCACCACCTTTTGGTGTACAGGACAACAGTCCAACCAACTGAGCCACACCCGCCAGAGCTATATATATATATTTTTTTTTCCATTTGTTTCTATAATAAACATTTGTCATTTTTATAATCAGAGAAAATGTAATAATCAGATTATAAATGTAATCTTTATGAAGAATAAATAGACCTTGACTGAAGAGCAAAAGATATAGACTTCATTTTTGCCATTAAGAAATAAGCCCTGGCTGGTTTGGCTCAGCAGTTAGAGCATCGGCCCATGGACCAGGGAGTCCCGGGTTCAATTCTGGCCAAGGGCACGTACCTCGGTTGCAGTTCGTACCTGGCCCCAGTTGGGATCATGCAGGTGGCAACCAATTGATGTGTTCCTCTCACATTGATGTTTCTCTCTCTTTCTCCCTCCCTCCCTCCCGCTCTATCTGAAGATAAATGGAAAAATATCCTCAGGTGAGGATTAAAATAATAATAATAATAAAAATAAGTAATTTTAAAAAAAAGAAATAAAACATAAGTTTGGAACTTATCCCAAAGAATTCCCAAATTAGAAAAAGATATAATAGACATGAATCACACCTGTTTTTCAGTGGTTTTCTTTCTGGCTTCTGCCCTCTCTTCTAATTCTTCCAATTCAGTATCCTCAGTATCAAGATCATTGTCATCATGTTCATCAACATCATTAAACTCATTTTCATCATCAAAACCTTCTTCATCATCGTCTTCTATTTCAGCTCCAGAATCTTCATCATCATCTTCATCATCTTCATCATCGTCGTCGTCATACTCATCATCATCTTCTTCCTCATCGTCTTCCTCTTCATCATCTGTTGCATCTCCTGTTTTACCTTCCATATTACTTAGGTCTGAAATCAAAAGTGCCTGCAAGCCATTTCGTAATTTGATGTATCTAAAAAAACAAAACAACAACAACAAAAAAATACATTTGAATCAGCAATTCGTTAGACTACACCAATACAAGTGATCAGCTTATAGAATTTTTTTTTTTTTTATCCTCACCTGAGGACATTTTTCCATTTTCTGTTCAGATAGAGTGGGAGGGAGAGAGAGGAAGAGAGAGAGAGAAACATCGACGTGAAAGGGACACATCGAGTGGCTGCCTCCCGCACGACCAACCAGGGCCGGGGACAAATTGCAACCGAGGTACGTGCCCTTAGCGGGAACCGAACCCGGGTCTCTCTGGACCGCAGGCCGACGCTCTAACCGCTGAGCCAAACCGGCCAGGGCCAGCTTATAGAATTTTTAAAAAATTCAAGTACACACAACAAAACCAACACTATTTTAAACTAATAAAAATCAAATTGGTTGTTTTTGGGAGGGGAACCTCAAAAAAGCTTTTCAGTTTCTGAGTAGCTGGAGAGAAAGAATGAGAGACAACATTGTATTTTATATACAGGGGTAGGCAAAAGTAGGTTTAAAGTTGTGAGTATGTGAAAGTTTATTCTTGCATTATTATTTATTATTATATTATTTTCCATATGAAACCCTATATACTGTACATATTTTAAATATCGTTTGTATTTTTAAATTTTGAACTATGAAAATATATTTATTTACTTATTCAAAAACCAAATCTTAGAAGTTAAATTTTTAGAGATTAAAGATACCACTCAGACTACCTTACTATTTTTTTAGTTTATAAGTTTTTAACAAACATTCTACCATACCAGAAGACTTAAGAGAAACAATTCCCTCAATATATAGAGCAGTCATGTCAGCTAAAATATTAAAGCAAAATCTTATATATTTAAACTCTGTTGATTCCCTTTGGTACAATGTATTTGATATTTTATACCAGTCACCAAAGCTGCTTTTATGGACTAAAAAAAAAAAAAAGACTATATCTCTAAGAAAATTAAATCCCTGGTAGCCCTGCAGAAAGATTATCTATCCTATTTAGTAAAACTGCTGTGCTAGTTGAATGACTGGGTGCCTACTACAAATTTCTGTTTATTCTCATTCTTAAATGTGTCATTCAATAAACATTTACTGCCCTGGCCAGTTTGGCTCAGTGGTTGGAGTGTCCGCCCATGGACCAAAGGATCTCAGGTTCGATTCCTGGTAAAGGGCACATACCAGGGTTGCAAGTTCAATCTCCGACCCTGAATAGGGTTGTGCAGAAGGCAACCGATGGATGTCTCTCTCACATTGATGTTTCTCTTTCTCTCTTCCTCATTCCCTCCCTCCCTTCCATTCTATCTACAAATCAATGGAAAAATATCCTTGGGAGAGGAATAACCAAAAAATAAATAAAACAAATAAGCATTTATTTATCAGCTTTTAATGTATCAGATGCCATGCTATTTATTAAGGGTAAAAAAGAATAAAACCACACTCTCACCATCAGGCACTCACTGCCTAGTACTATACAATACAATTAAGCCAATACAATACAAAATGATAGAGGAAAACACATAATATTAGAAGAATGAAGCAGTCAGGGAAGGCCTCTGCGACAAGGCACACTTAACTTGAGCCCTGAAGATGGAAAAAAAAAATGAAAAAACAGTTCATCTAGAAGAAACTGGAAAGAATAATGTACAAAGAAAGACAAGGAAAGGAGACTCTGGATTAAAACGGAAGACTGAATACATGGATTTATCTCCTTTCCATATCAAAAATTACATTTAAATAACCTCAATACTCCAGCTTACTCCTCACCCCCACCCCACACACACACCTCAAGTCTATCCTCAGCAGCCTGAAGAAAGCAGGTAGGCACATGATAGGCTCAACTGTGTTTCCCCAAAAGTCTTACGTTGAAGTCCTAACCTCTAATACCTCAGAATGTGATTGCATTTAGAGAGGTGATTAAGTTACAATGAGGCCATAAAAGCGGCCCTAATCTAATCTAACTGGCGTTTTTATAAGAAGAAATCTGGACCCACAGACACTGGACGTGTTTGCACACACATAAAAGACCATGTGAGGACACAGCATGAAGGTAGCCATCTGCAAGCTAAAGAGAGAAGCCTCGGGGGATACCAAACCTGAACTTGCCCTTGGACTTCTAGCCTCCAGAATTGTAACAAAATACATTTTTGTTGTTTAAGCCACCCAGTCCGTGGTATTTAGCTGCAGCTCTAATAAACTAATACAAAACCATCTCCCTTTTCAAAAACCATCAATGGCTTCCCATCACACTTGGAATAAAATCCAAAATCTGTACCAGGGCCTATAAGGCTCCATATAATCTGTTTCCCCACTACCTCTCGAACCTCCTTTCCCACCACTCTTTCTTCATTTTCTTTGTTCTGATAAAAAAACTTGATTGTTGTTTCTTGAACATTCCAAACAGACTCCTACGCCAGGAACTTTGTGCTTGCTATTCCCTCAGCCCTGAGGCGTTTTGCCCCAGATGAGATTTTGCATGGCTGCTCCATCTCTTTAAGTCTTGGCTGAAATGGTCCCTTTTCAGAAATGCCCTTTCTAATCATACTATCTAAAATAGCACCCCAGTCAATCTCTATCCTCTTTTATCCTGCTTTCATTTTTTTTCAAATCATTTATCATCACTTGACTCTTTTTTTTTTTTCCATGTGTACCTTTAGAATGTTAGCTCGAAGGGCAGGGCTTTTCTTTTTCGTCACAGCTATATCAGCAGCACCTAAGACATTGCTTGGCACTGAGGAAACATTTAAGAAACATTTGCTGAATGAACAACAAAATGTTAATGCCTAAAGAGGGCCGGATATATGATAGGTATTTAAAATCCACTACGTGAAACAAAATATCAGATAAAATCTAACACCTAGTTTTATAAAGATAAATATTATGAGCACACATGTATACATTAAATGTATATAAAGGTATAGCAAAAGAAATAAAAGGATACAAGCCAAATGTAAAAGTTTATATATACATATATATGTATATATATATACACACATACATAGAAAGAGAGAGAGAGAGAGAGAGAGAGAGGAATAGAAGTAGAGCAGGATACAAAGAACTTTCATGCCTTAATCTATAATTTCTATACTTTTTCAATCTTTCATAATAAAAATGTCCATTTATTATTACTATTTTTTACTTTTTTTAATCCTCACCCGAGGATATTTTCCCATTTATTATCAGATAGAGTGGGAGGAAGGGAGAGAGAGGGCAAGAGAAGGCGAGAGAGGGAGAGAGAGAGAAACATAGATATGAGACACGACCTAACCAGGGCCGAGGATGAATCGCAACCGAGGTACGTGCCCTTGACTGGAATCAAACCTGCAACTCATTGGTCTGCAGGCCGATGCTCTAACCACTAAGCCAAACCGGCCAGAGCTTTCTATTTATTATTTGTATAATAAAAATAATTTAATAAAAATAAAAAACCCACTCCTAAACAAATTTAAGAACACACACAAAAAAAGCCCTTCACGGAGATTCCAAAATGACGGCGGAGTGAATGGAAGCTACACAGACCATCTCCCAGGACCAAACTGTAATTACAACTAAAATAAAGACAAATCGTTGGGAAAAAGCAACAGAAAAGCAGTTTGCGAGGACCATACAACTAGGGACACTGAATCAATCCTGGCAGGACTGCAGAGGCGCGAGAGGGGGGCTGGGAGTCCACGGACAGTAGCGGTCTTAGCTGTGAGCACTTCCCTGGGGGTTAAAATCCCAAGCCGGCTCCACAGCACAGAGGGCAGGGACACAGTGCTAAAATAGCCACAGCCACTAACCTTGGGCTCCAGCAGAGGGAGGGCAGACTGGACTGGAACTGTGTGGGGACACTCGGGATTTGGAGGGCGCTCAGAGCTTTTGCTGAGTTGCAGTCACGCAGGACGGTGGCCATCTTACTCCTTCCCATGGCTCTGGGGAGAGGTGGCAGCCCCTCCCTCAGAGACTCAGCCATACCCAGGTGGGCCATTGAAATGCAAATTGAGGCTCATTAACTACCAGCATCTGCCCCACCCTCGGGAAATCCTCTCATGCTGAACACCTGAGGGAGGTTTTCATTCGACTGAGAACCCAAGGCTCTTCAAGTAACCATGACTAATAGCCTCTAGGCAAAAAGCTAGAGGATAACTTAATCTTTTCTGGGTTTGCAAATCTAATAGCCTCTAGGCAAAAAGCTAGAGGATAACTTAACCTTTTCTGGATTTGCAAATCTACCCTGGAAAGTAAGACTCCACAGTGGTGTATAACATGGGTCCTCCCACGCTCATCCAAACCCAGCACAGGGAGCCACAAACAGCAGAACACCAATATCCACAGGGAAAATTTGGCAGGCTCCAAAAACCACTGAGATAGCCAAAATGGTGAAACAAAGAAACAGATGCCAAATCAAAGAACAAGAGACCTCCACCGAAGATGAGATAAATGAAATGGAGTTAAGCAAGTTAACAGAACTAGAATTCAGAGCCATGATCTTGAGGAAGCTCAAGAGCATGTGTAAGGACATGAACACCATGAGCGAAGACATAGAAATATTGAAAATAAACCAATTGGAAATGAAGAATGACATAGCAGAAATAAAGAACACATTGGAAGGACTAAACAGCAGAGTAGAAGAAGCTGAGGACTGGATCAGTGAATAAGAAGACAGGGTAGAAAGAATCAACCAATCAGAAAACCAAAAGGAAAAAACAATGAAAAAACAGGAAGACAGCTTAAGAGAACTGTGGGACAACTGGAAACGTAATAATATTCGCATCATAGGAGTCCCCGAAGAAGAAGAAAATGAGAAAGGGTTAGAGAATATATTTGAAGAAATAGTGACAGAAAACTTCCCTAATTTGGTAAAGAAAGAAGGCATTCAAGTTCAAGAAGCACAGAGAGTCCCAAGTAAGAAGAACCCAAACAGGCCCACACCAAGACACATAGTAATTAAAATGCCAAAAATGAAAAACACAGAGAGAATCCTAAAAGGCAGCAAGGAATAAGCAACAGGTTACCTACAAAGGAACCCCCATAAGGCTATCAGTTGACTTCTCAATAGAAACACTGCAGGCCAGAAGGGAATGGCATGAAGTAATCAAGGTCATAAAAAACAAGAATCTGAATCCAAGACTACTCTACCCAGCAAGGCTATCATTCAAAATAGAAGGTCAAATAAAGAGCTTCCCAGACAAAAAATGGCTAAGGGAATACATTAGCACCAAACCAGCACTGCAAGAAATGTTAAAAGGACTGCTGTAATTAGTAGAAGAAATAGGAAGGAAAATAGAACCACACTAAACAAAAATGGCAATAAATAAGTACATATCAATAATCACCTTAAATGTAAATGGATGAATGTTCCGATAAAAAGACATAGAGTAGCGGATTGGATAAGAAAGCATGACCCATATATATGTTGTTTACAAAAGAACCACCTCACAACAAAAGACTCACATAGGTTGAAAGTGAAGGGATGGAAAAAAATCTTCCAAGCAAATGGAAAGGAAAAAAAAGCTGGGGTAGCAATACTCATATCTGATAAAATAGATTTCAAAATGAAGGCCATAACTAGAGACAAAGAAGGTCACTACATAATATTGAAAGGATCTATCCAACAGGAAGATATAACCTTGGTAAACATATATGCACCCAATATAGGAGCACCAAAATATATTAAAAATCTTCTGGAGGACTTCAAAGGAGAAATCGACAGCAATACAATCATAGCAGGGGATTTCAACACCCCGCTGACATCACTGGATAGATCCTCTAGGCAAAAAATTAACAAGGAAACAGAGACTCTAAATGAAGCACTAGACCAAATGGATTTAATAGATATTTACAGAGAATTACACCCAAAAACTACAGAATTCACATTCTTCTCAAGCGCACATGGGACATTCTCAAAGACAGACCACATGTTAGGACACAAACTAAGTCTCTACAAGTTCAAGAAGATTGAAATCATATCAAGCATCTTCTCAGATCACAATGGCATGAAACTAGAAATCAATTGCAACAAGAACATGCAAAGACATTTGAACACATGGAGGCCAAATAGCATGTTATTAAACAATGAATGGGTTACCGAGGAGATCAAGGAAGAAATTAAAAACTTCCTGGAAACCAATGAAAATGAACACACAACAACACAAAATCTATGGGATGCAGCAAAAGCAGTTCTGAGAGGGAAGTTCATAGCACTACAGGCCTACCTCAAGAAACGAGAAAAATTTCTAATAGACTATCTAACCTCACAACTTAAAGAACTAGAAAGCAAACAAAAAGAAAACCCCAGAGCAAGTAGAAGGAAGGAAATAGTAAAGATCAGAGCAGAAATAAATGACATAGAGACCAGAAAAACAATTCAAAGGATCAATGAAACAAAGAGCTGGTTTTTTGAAAAGATAAACAAGATTGATGGACCCTTAGCTAGACTCACCAAGAAACAAAGAGAGAGAACCCAAATACACAAAATCAGAAATGAAAGAGGAGAAGTAACAACTGACACCACAGAAATACAAAGGATCATTAACAAATACTATGAACATTTATATGGCAACAAATTCAACAATCAAAGCAAAATGGACAAATTTCTAGAAACATAGTCTCTCAAAACTGGAACGGGAAGAAATAGAAAACTTGAACAGACCAATAACAACGAAGGAAATTGAAGATGTAATCAAGGCTCTCCCAGCAAACAAAAGCCCAGGCCCGGACGGCTTCACGAGGGGGTTTTACTGAACATTCAAAGAAGAACTAACACCCATTCTCCTCAAACTATTTCTAAAAATTCAAGAAGAAGGAAGACTTCCAAACTCATTTTATGAAGCCAGCATAATTCGAATTCCAAAACCAGAAAAAGACACTACAAAGAAAGAAAACTACAGGCCAATATCCCTGATGAACATAGATGCCAAAATCCTAAACAAAATACTAGTAAATCGGATCCAGCAATACATCAAAAAAATTATTCACCATGACCAAGCGGGATTCATCCCAGGGATGCAAGGTTGGTTCAATATTCGCAAATCAATAAATGTGATACACCACATAAACAAAATGAAAGATAAAAACCACATGATCATATCAATAGACACTGAAAAAGCATTTGACAAAATCCAGCACCCATTTCTGATAAAAACGCTCAGCAATTTGGGAATAGAGGGATCATATGTTGATATAATAAAGGCCATATATGAAAGACCTACAGCCAACATCATACTCAATGGGCAAAAACTAAAAACATTTCCCTTAAGAACAGAAACAAGACAGGGATGCCCACTTTCGCCACTCTTATTTAACATACTACTGGAAGTCTTAGCCACAGCAATCAGACATGAAGGAAAAATAAAAGGAATCCAAATTGGAAAGGAGGAAGTGAAACTGTCATTATTTGCAGATGACATGATATTATACATGAAAACCCTAAAGACTCCATCAAAAATCTACTAGATTTAATAAATGAATTTGGCAAAGTAGCAGGATACAAAATTAATGTCAAGAAATCGATGGCATTTTTATACACCAATGATGAACTCACAGAAAGAGAAACTAAAAAAACAATCCCATTTACCATCGCAGCAAAAAAATTAAGATACCTAGGAATAAACTTAACCAAAGAAGTAAAGGACCTATTTGCAGAAAACTACAGGACATTGAAAAAAGAAATAGAGGAAGATATAAAAAGTGGAAGCACATACCTTGTTCATGGATTGGAATAATTAACATCATTAAAATGTCCATCTTACACAAAGCAATCTATAGATTCAATGCAATCCCCATCAAAATACCAGTGACATATTTCACAGAACTAGAACAAATACTTCAAAAGTTCATATGGAACCAAAAAAGACCACGAATAGCCACAGCAATCTTGAAAAAGAAGGACAAAGTAGGTGGGATCACAATACCGGATATCAGGTTATACTACAAAGCTACTGTAATCAAAACAGCCTGGTACTGGCACAAGAACAGGCATATAGACTAGTGGAACAGAACAGAGAATCTGGAAATTGACCCAAGAAATTATGCTCAATTAATATTTGACAAAGGTGGCAAGAGCATACATACAATGGAGTAAAGACAGCCTCTTTAATAAATGGTGTTGGGAAAATTGGACAGCTACCTGCAAAAAAATGAAACTAGACCATCAATTTACACATACATAAGAATAAACTCAAAATGGATAAAAGACTTAGTGACTCGTGAATCCATAAAAATCCTAGAAGAAAATGTAGGCAACAAAATTTCGGACATCATACGCAGCAGAATCTTCACTGATACATCACCTAAGGCAACAGAAACAAAGGAAAAAATGAACACATGGGACTACATCAAACTAAAAAGCTTCTGCACAGCAAAAGAAACAACCATCAAAACAGAAAGGGAACCCACTGTATGGGAGAGCATAATTGCCAATGATACATCAGATAAGGGGTTAATCTCCAAAACATATAGAGTGCTCATACAACTCAACAAAAGGAAGATAAAGAACTCAATTAAAAAATGGGCAGAGGAACTAAATAGACACCTCTTCAAACAGGACATACAAATGGCTGAGACATATGAAGAAATGCTCAACATTACTAATCATCAGAGAGATGCAAATTAAAACAACGAGGTATCACCTCACACCTGTCAGAATGGCCGCCATCAACAAATCATCAAACAACAAGTGTTGGCAAGGGTGTGGAGAAAAGGAGACTCTAATACACTGCTGGTGGGAATGCAGACTGGTGCAGCCATTGTGGAAAACACTATGGTGTTACCTCAAAAAATTAAAAATGGAATTGCCATTTGACCCAGTGATCCCACTTCTAGGAATATACCCTAAGAAGCCTGAAACACCAATCAGAAAAAATACATGTACCCCCATGTTCATAGCAGCACTATTTACAATAGCTAAGATCTGGAAACAGCCCAAGTGTCCATCAGTGGATGAATAGATAAAAAAGCTGTGATACAGACACAATGGAGTACTATGCAGCTGTAAGAAAGATCTCTTATCCTTTGAGACGACATGGAGGGACCTCGAGAGTATTATCTTGAGAGAAATAAGCCAAGCAGAGAAAGACAAATATCACATGATCTCACTTATTTGTGGAATATAATGAACATAACAGTCTGAGGAACAGGGTAGACCCAGAGATGTGGAAGTAGGGTACAGACTGACAACCCTCAGAAGAGGTGGTGGGGGGGAGGGAAGAGATAAACCACAGAACCTATACGCATGTATGTATAACTGATGGACATGGACAACAAGGCTGGGGACGGGGTGGGGGGATGAGGAGAAGGGTGTCAATGAGGAAAAAAGGAGAAACATCTCTAACAAAAATAAATTAATTAAAAAAATTGTTTTTGAAAAAAAAGCCCTTCACTTTATAGAGGATGGACTGCCATAAGTCAACATCAAATCCATTTAAAGACAGGGACAAAATGCTCTTTATCTTCACTTCTATTCAACACTATATTGGAAGTCCTCGTCGATAAAAATAAGATTCAAAATATACATAAACAGAAAAAGTTATAAGGCCAAGAGTGTGAAAGCTAAAACAAGTAATTGCAAAATATGATTACCTAGAGAATGCAAGATAATTTTTTAAAAACTATGAGTAATAAACAGTTCAGCAAAGTATCCAAAATCAAGAACAATGAACAAGTCCTGGTCAGTGTGGCTTAGTTGGTTGCCGTCCTGTGTACCAAAAGGTTGCTGGTTCAATTCCGAGTCAGGGCACACGCCCAGGTTTTGGGCTTGATCCCCAGTAGTGGGTGTGAAGGAGGTAAACAAATGATGTTGTGCTCTCACATCAATGTCTGTATCTGTCTCTATCTCTGTCTCTCTCTCTATCTTCCTCTCCCTTCCTCTCTCTAAAAATCAATAAAAATATATATATTTTAAATCACGTATCTTAAAAAAAAATAAAAAACCATGAACAAAAATCACTATATAGCAAAGGTAACCAATTAAAATGAGATTTAGCCCTGGCCGGTTTGGCTCAGCGGTTAGAGCGTCAGCCTGTGGTCTGGAGAGACCCAGGTTCAGTTCCCGCTAAGGGCACGTACCTCGGTTGCAGTTTGTCCCCAGCCCCGGTTGGGGTTGTGTGGGTGGCAACCACTCAATGTGTGTCTCTCACATTGATGTTTCTCTCTCTCTGTCTTCCTCCCTCTCTCCCTCTTCCTCTATGAATGCAAAAAGTGTCCTCAGGTGAGGATTAAAAAAACAACAACAACAACAAAAATGAGATTTAAACAAAAGATCCTATACACAAAAGTAACAGAAACTATAAAATACTTAAATATAAACCTAATGACAATAGCTTACATTTTAAATGTATTAACTTACATGTCTTAATTAACTTAATCTTCATAATAACCCTAATGAGTTATTATTCCCATATTATGGATTAAGAAACTAAAGCACAAAGGTTTTTTTATCTGCTCAAGCTTAGCAGGGACTGAATCCAAGGAGCATCGCAGTAGAATCCATTCTTTTCACTACTACTCAACACAGTCAACATGAGGAAAACTAGAAAAATTTACAGAAGAAAATAAAAGATCTGGCTATTCATCCCATGATGTTGGGTGGGAAGACCTAATATTACAAAAATATAAATTCTTCCCCCAAATAATATATAAATTCAAGGCAATCCCAATTTTTATTTATTTATTTTTATTTATTTATTTTTATTTATTTATTTTTATCCTCACCCGAGGACACTTTTTCATTTTTTGTTCAGATAGAGTGGGAGGGAGAGAGAGCAAGAGAGAAACATCGATGTGAAAGGGACACATCGAGTGGCTGCCACCCGCACGACCAACCAGGGCCGGGGACAAACTGCAACCGAGGTACATGCCCTTAGCGGGAACCGAACCCGGGTCTCTCTGGACCGCAGGCCGACGCTCTAACCGCTGAGCCAAACCAGCCAGGGCCAATCCCAATTTTTAAATCCCAGAAAGTTTTTTTTGTGGAACTTGATATACTGATTCTAAAATTCATGTAGATGAGAAACACAAAAAATGCCAAGAACTTTTTTTTAATATATTTTTTAATCCTCACCCAAGGATATGTTTTTTTATTGATTTGGGAGGGGGAGAGAGAGAGACATCGATGTGAGAGAGAAACATCCATGTGAGAAAGAAACATCCATCGGTTGCCTCTTCTATGTGCCCCAATCGGGGATGCACCTACAACCTGGGCATGTGCCCTGAATGGGAGTGAACTCACCACTTCCTAGTGTATAGGACAATGCTCCAACCAACTGAGACACACCGGCCAGGGGCCAAGAACATTTTGAAAAGGGAAAACAATGAGAGGGAACTGCCTTACCAATTATAAAAAGTCTTTTAAAGCTATTGAAATTAAACAGTATACTAGTACAGGAACACCTACAGATGAAAGAGAACAGGTTCTAGAAACAGAGAAGTGTTTATAATACTATTATAACACTGTTTATTATGATTCAATAAGTGATGCTGAAACAATAGGCAATTCACTTAGGGAGAAAAACTATCCATCTATCTCTACACTCAACACATAAATAAATTCCAGATAGATTATAGGGTTAAAAGGAAAAAAAATGTTCTAAAAGTATTTAAGAGAAAATACTGTTATAACGCTGGGATAAGAAAATCTGTGCTAAGCAGCACATAATATCCAGAAGCTATCAAGGGAAAAATGGAAAGATTTCACTATATTCTAATTTAAAACTTTTCTAAAACAAAACACCATAAACAAAATCAAAGAGCAAATTGCATACTGAGAGAAAAGATTAACAAGAACGATTGTAACAGAAATGCTGGAACTCACCCAAATGTCCACAGGTAGAAGAATATGCAATAAATTACCCTATAGCCACACCATAGCATACTTCAAGTTCTCATTTTCATTACAGAGAGAAAATAGTAACTCAGGTTCTAGCCTTACATTGCTATTTCTAGGCCTAAATAGATAGTGCTAAAACATGTTAGGTCAAAAGAGCATATCAGGGGGGCTAACTTTGTAATTATATAACTTCATTACCTCCCCCAAAAACCATGTGGTCTCAAATATATATATAATTTTTGAAGGGTCGGGGCTCTTCTAAGATGTCAATCTTTCTCTAAAAAAAAAACAAAACAAAACAAAACAACAACAAAAAAAAACCCCTCTCTTCCTCTTGTTTATTTAACCCATCTTCCTTTATTTGGCTTCATTCACTGCTCCTGTACTGAAAATAAAAACTGAAGTAGATTTTTCAAACCATGTCCAAAAATGAAAAATATAGTATTTTTCACTTTATAATAAAGTAGCCACCCACTTGTTTTTATTTGTTCCTTAAGAAACCAACTTTTCAGAATCCACTTTCAGTCACTGAAATTACCAGTTAAGAGTCCACGTATTTAAATCCAAGTACATGGATTGAGACCACATTGGGTGTCATTTAAACCAAGCTACTAAAATAATTAACATCATGAAGGTCAAGGCATGATGAAAGACTCCATTCTTGTTCTAACTAGCCTGGAAACAAACTTTTTTTTAAAACGTTCCAGTCCTACATCAGTGCCTGGATATACACCTGGACCTCCACGTAACCCCTAATTGCCACCTGATCACCCCCTGAATGACTCATGTATATATCCCCCTGACATCCATTACCCAGATCACTGAGATGTGACCAGATCTCCGGGCACCCATCTTCTGGACCACCTGGCATTCATAATCCTGGCTGACTGATAACCATCCTAGATCAATCCTAGGGCTAAGAACTTAGCAGAACTGATAATTCTCAAGAATGTACTTTTTACTATAAGAACTTTTAACTTTTCTTTCTTCTTTGGAATACTCCTGGGCTTCTGCCTCGCTGTGTTTCCCGTTTGCATACTCCAAGATTCTTGAATAAATCTCTATCATTTTTTTCTAACAAACCTTCCTGAATCTTTTTTAGTTTGTTTGAAAAGACTAAGCATTCATCACAATATTCCCAACTCACAGGAATCAGAAAAATTAGAAAATTTAAAATTTACAGTGAAATTTCTTCACAAAAATTAAAAATGAAAATGACACTACAACCAAATTAAGTTTCTGAGTGGCTCATATGTTAGCCAAGCAAGGAAAGGTATTTACCAATGGGTGAGTTAGATTGTGTTTGTTTGTAGCAGCTGAAAAAATGTATCCAGAGAAAATAAACTTGTTTAAGACTATTAGACTTTGGCCCGGCCGGTGTGGCTCAGTGGATTGAGAGTCATCCCGTGGACTGAGAGGTCCCAGTTCAATTCCCAGTCAAGGCACATGCCCAGGTTGCAGGCTCAATCCCTGGTGGGGGGCATGCAGGAGGCAGCAGATCGATGTTCCTCTGTCACATCGATGTTTCTATCTCTCTCTCCCTTCCTCTCTCTCTAAAAAAATCAATGAAAACATATTTAAAAAAACAGACTATTAGCCTTTGGGTGAGAACTACTGCAAGAAGAGTTGACACAGTAGCAATATTAAGTCAATTAAAAACAAAGCATATCATTTCAATATTTTTGGCTCTTGATGTTACCAATATTGCTGGTTGTTATTTGAGGAGTCATTGCCAAGTTTGGAGCAACTGAGGAATTAGCCTCTATGAACATTCTTCATGGAAGAACTAGAGATAAGAACATTTTCAAGAGGCTGAGGTCAAGAATACTGGTACAACCTAAAGTGAAATCTTATATGTTACCACATTAATGTTGGTAAAAACATGTATGGAATAGAAAAAAAAGCTTTAGTTGGCCAAATTTCTTTTGTGAGGTGTTTCAAAGCCTACAATTAGTTATTCTCTTACCAGCAGTACTTTGCAGAAAATACATGAATCTATCAGGTCGTAGTAAACCAGTAGTGTCATTTGCTCTTGTAAACTTTACAATCATTAGTTCTGTGAAATATTTTCAGAAATACAAGCTTGAATTGCCCTTACTGTGGAGCAGTTTAATGGCTTAGCAATGGGAACATTTTATTGCAATGTTTTAAGGTAAGATTGACATTTTTCTGAACATTCTTCAACCAGTATTATCAAACACCAAATGACCTTGGAAATTAGCTTTTCCTGCAGAGCTGATAATGTTTCTTAAGGAATCCAACCCAAAACTACAAAAACGGTACTTATATGCAAACTATTCTGATAGTAAAGTCATTTCAACAACTAATGTACTCTGAATCACACGTAATGGCAAGCTGCTTTATACATTTCCTGTGCTGTCAAAAGTTAAAACAAAATGCCCTGGCCAGTGTGGCTCAGTTGGTGTCCAATGCACTAAGAGGTGGCCATTTCGATTCCTGGTCAGGGCACATGTCCAGGTGACAGGCTTGATCCCCATGGGGGGTATGCAGGAGGCAACCAACCGATGTTGCACTCTCGCATCGATGTTTCTCTCTCTATCCCTTACTCTTTCTCTAAAAAGCAATAAAAAATATTTATAAAACACACACACACACACACACACACACACACACGAACAAGAACCCGTATCTTCATTTGCACACAAATTTGCAGCAATGTTTTCCAAGCAAACTACAGTTCCAATAGTGTTTTTCCAGTACTGTACCTGTCGGTGTGAAAACACATTTTCAAAAATGAAGTATGTAACATCTCATTACAAATCATTATTAAGATATGAACATTTGCAATCACCTTTGATGACAGGGAACACTAACTCTGACCCCTTCCAAAGTAAAATGTATTCCCAATTTTAAAAATCCCATTCTTCTCACTAGTAGGCCTGTATTGCCAAACAAAAATTACTATTGTTATGTTTTAAACTTAATAAAAAATTGTGTTAAAAATTTACAGAAATCTGTTTTCTTGTTATGTAAATACCTATATAATAACCTTAATTTTGCCTAGTGACTGACAAAGCCTAAAATATTTATTATCTAGCCTTTTACAGAAAACATTTGGCAACCTCTGGGATACAGAATTTTCAAAATGTATGCTTGGACAACTGGTTGTCCATATACATTTTTTTTTCTTTTTTTGCATTCATAGAGCGACAGGGAGAGAGGGAGGAAAAGAGAGAGCGAAGAAACATCGACGTGAGAGAGACACATCGACTGGCTGCCACCCACGCAACCCCAACCGGGGCTGGAGACAAACTGCAACAGAGGTACGTGCCCTTAGCGATAACCGAATCTGGGTCTCTCCAGACCGCAGGCCGACGCTCCAAACCGGCCAGGGCCATATTTTTTGAAAACAGTAAAAAAAAAAAAATAGATCCTTACTCAAATGTACAAAGCAAACCTGCAAAACTTTTAGAAGAAAATAATATGAAATAAGCACAAACCATAAATAAAAATATGAATAAATCTGATTAAAATTTAAGACTTTCTAAATAAAGGGTAAAGATAAGCTATAAAGGCTAAAAGAATATATTTGCAATTTGTATAACCAACAAAGGATTAGTATTTAAAATATGTAAAGAATTCTTACAAGTCAATTTTAAAAAGGAAAAGAAAAACCCAATAGAAAAATGGGCCATTCATAAAAGGAGAAATCTAAATGTCCAGGAAACATGAAACAATGATTGATTTTATTAGTAATAAGGGTAAATGCACATATTTTTTAAAAGAGAAAAATATTTCAAACAGATCAGATTCTCAATAATTTCCTTTCAAATCTAACACTATTAAGAGTCAGGAAGAGCCCTGGCCGGTTTGGGTCAGCAGTTAGAGCATCGGCCTGCGGTCCAGAGAGACCCAGGTTCAGTTCCCGCTAAGGGCATGTACCTCGGTTGCAGTTTGTCCCCGGCCCTGGTTGGTCGTGTGGGTGGCAGCCACTCAATGTTTCCCTTTCACGTCGATGTTTCTCTCTCTCTCTCTCTCTCTCTCTCTCTCTCTCTCTCTCTCTCTCTCTCTCTCTCTCCCTCCCTCCCTCCCACTCTATCTGAACAAAAAATGAAAAAATGTCCTCAGGTGAGGATAAAAAAATAAATAAAAATAAATAAAAATAAAAAAAATAAAAGAGTCAGGAAGAATGTATAGAAGCGGGAACTCTCATGCTCTATTCATATAAATGTTAACTAGTACAACCAATTATAAGAATACTATGGCAATATGTACTAGGGTTTAAAATAAATCATTTCACTTACAGGTATATACTGTGGACAAAAAAGGGACCACACACTAAACCAGACATGCTCAGGGGAGGCCTACATGGAGGATTTTACAAACTCAGAGACCAAAAGTAACCACATAGGATGGTCTGAACATAAAAATTCCTAACTAAAAGTGGGTACTGGCAGGGTGGGGGGGGAAGAAACCAGAGAACTTATAAGCATATATGCATAACCAGTGGACACAGACAATAGTGTGGGGAAGGCAGGAGGGGGGTGGGAGAGTGGGGAGGAGGGGGTCAATGGGGGGAAAAAATCTGTAACACTTTCAACAATAAAGATAAAAAAAAATAAAAGCGGGTACTGGCAGGTAGTCACATCCTAGGCATGTAGCTTCCTTGACAAAGATCAATTTTTACCTTAAGTGAGCCTATTTATTGTCTTTTTGCATCTAAGGTAACATATATTTGAAATGTCAGAGCAATCTCCTTTTCCAGTCCCCTCAGGGCACACCCATCACAACAGAGACCACAGAACTCCTCCTTGTAATCTTGTTCCCCAAATACTAGCTCTCTATGCTGTAAATGTTCATTATCTTGTATCTACCAATGTAAAAGAAGTGTCTCTGTTTTATTTTCATCCAATCCCAGAGACTTCCCATTTTGCTTTCTCCCATTCCCTTAATCTACCAAAAATGGATTTCATGTAACCTTCCATCTCCTCTTTATATTCTAAAGTATAAAATAAGCTGCAAAACTGTCATTCTCTGGAGTTTTCTCAATTCATTGAGATTTTGCTTCCTGACAATTGTCATCAGTTTGGTTCGAATAAACACATAAAAATATTCTCTACAGATTTGGATATTTCTTATGTCAACAATACTTATAGGTATAGATAAACTCTCAAATGTGCAAGGAGTTGTGTATAAAAATGTTGTTGAAGCAATGGAAACAACTTAAATGCCCATCAATCAGAGAAAAGATAAATTGTGGCATAATCATAAAACAAAATATAACAGAAAACTGGGAATAATCTAAATGACCAGTAACAGGAAAACAGATAAATAAATTATAATGTATTCATACAACAAGTTACTAAATAGCACTTAAAACAAATAACTAGTGTTATACTTATCAGCATGGACAAATATCAAAAGCAATGTTAAACCAAAAAAAAAAAAAAAAGCAGATGATGAGACATTCAATGTGATATAATTTCTATTTCTATAATGTCTTAAAACAGTAATACTGTTTACAGGTAAATGTATATTTAATAAAAAGTATAAAAATTTACATAGGAATGGTATACAAATAAATGTATACTTAATAAAAAATATGAAAATATACATAGAAATGGTCTAGATGCCAAATTCAGATAATGGTTAACACTGGATAAAGATGGTAGGGAATTATATGGGAGGAGGCAGTACACAAAGAGCTTCAGGTGTATCTGTATGGTTTGGTTTGGTTTTGTTTTTTTTAATCCTCACCCAAGGACATTTTTCCACCTTTGTTCAGATAGAGTGGGAGGGGGAGAGAGAGAGAAACATCTATGTGAAAGGGACACATCGAGTGGCTGCCTCCCACACGACCCCAACCAGAGTCGGGGACAAATCGCAACCAAGGTACGTGCCCCTGACCAGAAATGGAATCGAACCCACAACTCATTGGTCCGTGGGCCGACGTTCTAACCATTGAGCTTTTCTTTAAAAAAATTTTTTTATCTGAAATAAAAGCAAGTAACAAAATGATTTTAAAAAGACTGAAAAACATATCCTCATATAACAATTAGGCCAGAGGAAAAAAAGATTAAAGCATCAAGAGATGGAAACAAGACTGCAAGACAGGTACTATTCTAGGCACTGGGGTACACCAGTGAACAAAACAAATTCCTTGTTCGCGTGAACAAATAAATATATACCACATCAAATGGCAGTAAGTGCTATGAAGAAAAATAAAATAGTAAGAAAGAGTATAGGGGTGGGGAACCTGAGTAATGAGGTAACACAGGGAGCAAAGGTAGGCAGAGAAGAGAAGCAGTCCAGAGACTGAGCCATAGGCATTCCAAAATTTAGAGGTCAAGAGGATAAAGTGGAACTTGTGAATAAGGCAGAAAGAGAACTAAAAACAGCATTGACCTGGAAGCCAACTGAAAAAAAAAAAAAAAAAAAATTTCAAGAAGGAAAGAATTATCAACTTGTCATATGATACTGAAAGGTCTAGGAAGATAAGAACTTGAAAACTGACCAATTGTAAAGGTTATTGGTGATCTTGAAAATAGTGATTTTGGTACAGCAATAGGGGCAAAAAGCCTACTATGAGTTTAAGAAACAATGTAAGTAGATGAACTGCAAATTGTAGGTACAAACAACTCTTTTAACAAGTTTGCTATAAAGGAAACTGAGCAACTTGAGTAGCTGGAAGGGGATAGCTGGGGATGTGAAGTAAAGAAATGTTTTCTCCCCAGAAGACAGAAAAGATTACAGCATATTTGTATGCTCATGGTAATTATCCAGTCAGAGTGTGAAACTGATGATGTAATATGGAACGGGAACAATTGCTGGAAATGACAGGTGGAGTCAATAAAGAGGAGATGGGATCTAATGCACAAGTGAAGAGATGTTGGGTCTTATTTTATTTTTTTATTTTTTTATCCTCACCTGAGGACACTTTTTCATTTTTTGTTCAGATAGAGTGGGAAGGAGAGAGAGAGAGAGAGAGAGAAACATCGACGTGAAAGGGACACATCGAGTGGCTGCCACCTGCACGACCAACCAGGGCCGGGGACAAACCACAACTGAGGTACATGCCCCCAGCGGGAACCGAACCCGGGTCTCTCTGTACCGCAGGCCGACGCTATAACCGCTGAGCCAAACCGGCCAGGGTGAGATGTTGGGTCTTAGTACATATAGTTGATTTATTAATAAACAGAAGAGAAGGCATTCAAAGACTCAGAGACAGCGCCTCCCTACAGAGCACAATAGAGGGAAAAGACAAACAGAACTTACAAAAATATGAAATACCCTCAAAAAAATTGCTACTGGGGCACACTAGAGTGTAAATAACTCAAATGTGGGAGGGGAAGATTGAAGGAAAAGAGTGGAGGGATTCACAGAGGGGGTAATGCTTGAATTTGCAAGGCAAATGACCAAAGTACAGCATATGCCAAGAAAAGAAGCACATAAAGCACAAAAGATAAAGCTAGAAAGTTAAGAACCAAAAAATAGAGGGCCTTGGACCTTATCTGCCATTGTAAGAAGTTTGCTTAGAAGGAATCAAATGAGAGAATACAATCCATTTATACTCTAATTAGGGCTCAGTACTTGCTCAATCATATATTTTCATAGAATAACATTTAGGTTATCATGTAACAACAGTACTATCTAATAGGGTTACTGTAAGAGTAAGTGAGATAATCTACGTAAACAGTACTTAGTACACAGCAAGCACTCAACAAAATGCCAGTTATTATAAGGAGAATAAACATTGGTGTGGTAGTGGTGGTAATAAAAATATAAGACCCCTCTAAACACCCCTCTAGAGGGTCAAGAGAACTTTCCAAAATACATATCACTTACAAACCTTCTGCAAACAGTTTAATTCTAGTCCAGCTATGTAATTGATGGCCCCCCACCAATATATTTAAGGAACTATAAATCTACTCAGTTGGCTAGGCTTAATGAATGACTTCATTCTAGGAACCAGTATAAATATGAGACCTGTCAGAGTGTAAGTCCCAGAACAAACCATCTTCTTGTCTGTCAGGTCTCCCAATAGAGAATATTCTAGAAGCAAACCAGATCACCAATGGTTACCCCCATGTATCTACCAAATCCATTATGCTTGGGTCCATATCCAAAGAATTCAGCTAGAAATAAACAGGTTTCTGAGGTAAAGAAAATTTGACAATCTAAATATCCTATGAAGTGGTAATGATGAAATTATGGTATATCTACACCATGGACTTCTACGTAAACAAAATATATTGAAAAGCACTTAAAAAGAAAATGTTTATGACAGTTAAATATAGCAGTATACCATTTTAAAAATATGTTACAAATGCATAGCAAAAAGTAATAAAAGCTATAAAAAAATGTTACCAGTTGTCAATGCTGGGTGAAATAATTATGGGAAATTTAATTTTTTTTCTTATTATTATCTAAATTTCCTACAGTAACCACTAAATACGTTTACTTATTGACTGGTCTTTTTTAATTACTAAAAAGTAAATAATTCAAGTCAAATCTCTCCTACTTTACCTAGAGAAATAAGCTTGCTGAATATCATTCCTAATCATTTCTATACATATCAAAACATTAGCCCTGGCCAGTTTGGCTCAGCGGTTAGAGCGTCGGCCTGTGGTCCAGAGAGACCCATGTTCGGTTCCCGCTAAGGGCATGTACTTTGGTTGCAGTTTGTCCCCGGCCCTGGTTGGTCGTGCGGGTGGCAGCCACTCGATGTGTCACTTTCACATCGATGTTTCTCTCTCTCTCTCTTCCTCTCTCTCCCTCCCACTCTATCTGAACAAAAAATGAAAAAATGTCCTCGGGTGAGGATAAAAAAAAAACAAACAAAAAAACCTTAAAAAATTGTATTTTAGGTAAACATAAAATGAAAGGCGTTATTTTTGTATGTTTTTAAAAGAGAATTATACAATATATTTAGTTTTCACCTGGGACAAGAAATTTCTTGGGACTGTGATCTAACAATGATCTGACCTAACTATGATCACTCCTTGATTAAAGCCTTCTCCTACTCTGGTTCTTCATATATGGGGGGGTGGGAGGGGCACCACTAGCATCTAGTATTTCTGCTGATTTCTGACAGATCTTTTTAAATTTCAAAGGTTTATGGGGTTGCTCCTCTTCTGAATCCTCAAAGGTCCTTAGCTTTAGAGAGAACAGTTAATGTGCTCAAGGTCACAAAACTAGAGATGAGAAACTAGACACACAAATGACTAAAAATGACATACTTGACACATATCTCTATTTTAGCACCTATTACATTTAATGCATTTCTGCTTCAGTACCTGCTCCAGGATTCCACCAGGAGTCTAGATGGACTAGAATTTTTGAAGGCAAAAAAGTTCTTACTACTGTTCAGTTCTTTAAAAAGTGATCTTTTTAATGCTAAACCTTATTTCCAAAGGAATCATTTTAGTTAAGAATGTTCTTCCTCACCTCAATAAATGAAGTAAAAAATTTTTAGCCAGGGCTAAAAATCCATTTAAAAGAAAAATCTCTAAATTAAAAAAGGCTTGCGCTGGCCAGTATGGCTCAGCAGTTAAAGCGTGGGCCCTCAGACCAGAGTCCAAAGGTTCAATTGCTAGTCAAGGGCACGGACCTCAGTTGCCAGTTCAATCCCCAACCCTGGTCGGGGTTGTGCAGGAGGCAACCAATTGATGTGTCTTTCTCACATGATCGATGTTTCTCTTTCTCCCTCCCTCCCTCCCACTCTATCTTAAAAAAAAAAAAAAATCAAAGGAAAAATATCCTCAGGTGAGGATTAAAAAAAAAAAAAAGGCTTGCCCTGCCCTGGCCAGGTACCTCATTTGGTTAGCGAGTATCACCCAATTAGCCAAGGTTTCAGGGCACATACAGGAGTCAACCAATGAATGCATAAATAAGTGGAACAACGAATTGATGTTTCTCTCTCTCTAAAAAAAAAAAAATCAGGCTTCCCCTTCAGAAGCTTAACTTACCTTTTCACACGCTCTACTCTTCCCACAGAAATACAGATCTTTTTACAAATAGGTTAAACATGGAAAGTGTTTTATATTTATTTAAGTTAATCCAAACTTTTTAACTGCTTTTCATTATGAAAATTTACTATTTAGACTTCACTACCACTAATCCTGTCCATCTAGAATTTCCACTTTACACCAATAAAGATTTGAACATTTCCCAACCCAGAGCCCTATATACAGATCCCCCCCAAAAAACAGAATAGATGTCCTGGCGGTATGCTTAACATTTTTAAAAAGTTGAATGCAAATTACAAATATGTAGAAGTAAATTTCCACAGGCTATTACTTAATGTAGACTGGTAAATACATCTTTCAAGGCATTATTTCACCACAATATTCCTTTAATCAGATCTGTTGTGGTGCTTTCATATTCAAAAGACATATGATTATAATATGATGGATACATACTGTAACGGGCCATGCACAAAGTCCTACTGAAATACAGTGCAAGGAGGGATTAGCTCTGCCTGAGCAAGTACTAGAAGAATAACTCAGCTACATGGGCTGTAGATGCCTCATTTCTGTTTGTGGTTACACAGCATTTAACTTTAGGTTGGACCAGTCTTTCAAAATCATCTAGTATTAAAGTTTTCCACCTTTATTTTCAAGTAACAAAATCTTTTATTTAAAAGCCTACCTGAAACTTCAACATATAAAAACAGATAAAAGTGGTGCTACTCTTTTAAAAAGAGAGGAAGTTATTGGAAAACACTGCTATTCTAATCAAATCTCTTCACTTTAAAATCATAAAACTGAGGGCAATGACTTGGCAAAAGACCACATAAAGACAGAAATGCAACAACTAATTGAAAGAATACTTAAGCATTATCTCCTCTTTGAAGTCTTTCCTAACTTTCTCCCTAGGTGAAGTTTACCATTCCTTTATTCCCCAATACACCTAGAATATACTTCTATTATGGCTTCCATAAAACTTTAGTGCCCTAATTTTACTGTTTATGTGTCTGTGTCTCTCTACTATATTAAAAGCTCCCTGAAGGTAGGGACTGGCTTAATAATCTTTGTATGCCCAGCAACTAGAATAACATTTTATTAAGTTATATTTGATCAAGTTTCATAAAAGATTTAAGACAGCTCAGCACCTGGCACACAGTAGGATTTAATAAGTATCTGTCCAATGAATTTGCCGAAAATGAAGTCATTAAATGAAAGAATACATCTAGAGCAGTTGGAACACTATGTGAACCCTGGCAGGGTGGCTCTGTTGGTTGGAGCGTTGTTCCATGAACCAAAGGGCTTCAGGTTCAATTCCCAGTCAGGGCACATACTTAGGTTTCGGGTTCGATCCCCCACAGGGGTGCGTATGGGAGGCAACCAATCCATGACTGATGTTTCTCTCTCTCTCTCTCTAAAACTCAATAAAAATTATATATCCTTGGGTAAGGATAAAAAAACAGTATCTGACACATTGTGTGTATTCTATAAACATTAACTGTTATTATGTACCTTTATATAGGCAGACAAAAACTGAAGCTGTTATTGAACATTTAATTTGGACAGCAAAAACTAAGCACGTTTTATCAAAGTTTCAACTTGTTCATTTACATATGAATACAACTACATCTTCAATGAGAAAAAGAAAATTTAGCCTATCCATAAAGATCTCTTTACCCTGGAGTCTTGGGAAAAAAATAGTACAAGGAGTTGTGTATTATTAATCACTAGACTTGAAGTGAAAAGACAAAATAGGCCAGTCTTAAACTTGGAGTTAAATCACTTTTTTTCTAGATGTTTCAATCAGGTGTCAAATGAGGATGGTGAGAAGTGGAAAAAAATTATCTCTAAGGTTCTTTCCTGCTCTAACACTGATAGAGGCTTATAAACAAATTGGGACCAAAATCCTTCAGCTTTCAACTCAACATGAGTAGTAAGAACTTTATAAAAATCAGTAAATGGTGCACTGGATTTGGTGACAGGATTTTCAAACCAACTCTGTTATTATTTAGCTGTTTAATTCTGAGCAAGAAGCAAAATCTGGATCTCAATTTCTTCAACTTGCAAAATGCAGTTGTTGAATACAATCTCTCTTTAAAATACATTGTAGTCATGACATTCTATGAAGTAAGCTACCTCTGATGGAAATATCCAGGTGGGGATTGAGCCACTAGCTAAGAGATGTTCAGAAGATTCCAGTATCAAGCAAAAGTAGAGAATTTCAGAATTAGAAGAAATCCTACAAGTCTATGACTCTCACAGCTGAGACTGATATATTCTTGGGAGAGGTCACCCAACCATTCCAGTAATGTGAAACCCGTGGAAACAAGCCACTTCATCGCAGGCCAACTGTGATGCCCTAAGTTCTTTTACTCAAGCCACACAATCCTCTAGTAACGTCCACCTACTAGTTTTACTCCTATTTCAACTAAGGGCATCCCAAATATTTGTGGGTAAATAATATACCCCTTAAATATCCTCTCCAAAATTAAAACCCCCAACGCTTCAACCTTTCCTCATACCAAGATTCTACGCATCCAGCCTACCTTCCTCAGAGAAACCTCTGTTCTTACTTAAAGTTAAAATTGCTCGAACCATCATTCCCATTCTGACATCCTGATTCCTTGTGGAACTCAAGATTTCCCACTTGTCCAGCTGACACCTCATGGAAACCTCTAATTGCCTTAGCCACCTCCACCCAAGGAAGCACTCAGGGTGGGCAGTGTGTCCCTGCAGCTCCTTCGGGAGATACAGAGACAAGAAGTGACCGCGGCAGCAATAGAGTGTCCCGCACCCGGCTCTCCTCCCGGTTCCAAACCTCCTCCCTCACCGGTATTGCTTGGGGTCGCTAGGAGACTTGACGATCTCAGGGTCTCCGGCATTATTGATAAACCCCCTCCGTCCCTCCTCCTCAGATTCATCTACTCCTAGACGGGCAACCCGGCCGCTCTCGCCAGATTCCTGTCCATTGGGCGGCAGGTCAGGGCAGCTGCAGGTAGACTTCGCCTTGTTCCTTCCTGGCATGGTCGGAGTAGGAAAGGATCTGACAGCAGTCGAGTCTTCGCACCGACCCCGCGCTTCGATTCTCCACAGCGCCGCGAGCTCCCTCCCGGCCTCACACCACAACTTCCTCCCGGTGGCGCTGACTGCAGCAACCGTGACTCTCCTCAGCATTCACCACCAAGCCGGAGTGATGGGCATCCCGCTCCCGAGGGCCAACCCTCTTCCTCCTCCTCCTCCTCCTCCTATAGCTGCTTTTCCTCCTCCGCGTGCCAGAGGCGGTGGCGGCCGGCGCTGGTGCTGCCGCTGCCGCCCGGGAGGACAGGCCTGTACCCCTCCCCCAATCCGGTCTCCCTACGCCAACTTCCCTTATTACCCTCCCCCGCCCTCCAGCCGCCGATGACGCTACAGGTTCTACCCAATAAAGAGGCAAGATAGCAGTCACGCGCACATAAGCAACCAATGGAAACGGAGAATAAAAGGAACCAAAGAGACCCGGTCAGGTTCTCCGACACCGAGAGGGCTCTTCGAAACCCAGAGTGGGCGGGGCGATGGAGAAGAGTCGGAGAGAGTGGCGCGGAGGACGACGGGAGAAGGGCGCATGGGCAGCTGCGCCGCGTTTATGACGTATGCGGAGAGTTGGTTTGAGGGAGCCACTGGGTAGTTCCCTGACTCAGAGAAAAAGGTTCCCTTAGAGAGGAAACCTAGAAGCGAGTGGAGAAAAAGAATCGCCAAGTTTCTTTACCCATTTATATATTTTGCGCATCCTGCCCCTCAGATCTGGGGCGGAGCCTTCGGCCTTGACTCAGCACGTGAAAAAGCAAAACGCCCGAGGTTGGCAGCGGCTCTTGGTGGAGCCCCGCTGAGTGGAGCTGAAGGCCGGAGATAGGCCTTGCGCCGCTGCACGTTATCGCTGACCACCTTGGTGGTTTTCGCCCTCAAGGCCTACGAAGGTGCTTAAGAGACCGGTGTAGATGTGCTCATTCTTCTATGCGAAAACACTTTTTAGCTTCCCCACTGATCGAGTCCACAGCGTTAAATTCAGCCAGCATTAACTGAGCAGCTACAACGGCTGGCGTCTGCTGCCCTCGGGTCCCCTTTTCCAAAGTTATTTTATGCTTGTAATGGCCTTCAGTAGACAATTATCTAACGTGACTGAAACGGACATTCTTGAAAAATTAAAAACTGACATGTTAATAAGATACCTTGGCACATAAAAGAAGTAAATATATATGAATGAATGGAGAAACATTTGGAGAAGGGAGATGTATTGATGGCTGTTGTCTTTAAATATGTTTAGTCTTCCCGAGCTCCACAAACACGGAATAAAATCATGAACAAAACAAAAATCCTTGCCTTCATGGACCTTGCATTCTAACTGGGAAAAGCAGACAATAAAATAAATGATGTATTTTAAAAACAATGAATGCTGTGACGACGACAAATAATGCAGGATAGGACAAGAAGTTAGGAAGGAAGTGCAACGATTCAGGCAGGAAATGCTGAAAACCTGAACTAGGGCAGCAGATGAGGTAAATTAATTGAAAAATATTGTTCAAATTAAAAGGTCTGAGCCAGCAGTAGATCACATCCTCAACGCTGGGCCAGTGTAGAGAAAGGAGCATTTTATTACACCGGTGGGCTGTTACACCGGCGGGCTGGGGGGTGGTACAGCTTCCCCAAATCCTCAGCCCCGAGCTTCCTTTGTTCTTTGCTTATATAGGCACAAACTACAGAAAAAAAACTACATTCAAAAAAACCCACATTCTCTTGGCACCGCGTAATTGGTGTCTGGGTTGGTACGAGTTGTCTCAGAAGTAAGGTGTCTGTTCCGGCAGAGGTCAGGGCCATCATTAATCTCTTGATTCTCATGGTTCCTCTGAGTTTCTCAAGGCCTTCATTAACCCCTTATCTTTGGGTTTCTTTGGGTGTCTCAAGGCCCTCATGTTTACAAAAAAGAAACTGCCAGAGTGTGTACATGCAGTAACTGAGGGTCAGAATGGAGTTTAATTTTGGTAAAACATTATTAACCCTTTCACAAATATCCCAGCTTTCTTTAAGTCAGTAATGTTTGTTGTTGAATAAATACCTGAAGTGACGTCTACTTTAAGTGTATTTTTTCTTTTAGCTCTCCAAAGCAATGATGCCGTAAGAAATCTTCAAATTAAGCCAGTAATTAGAATTTTCTAACTAGAAACAGAGAGGCCACATCCTAACGTATGACCTATTCATTTTTCTCTTTAAAAAGAGGCCAGACTGTAGAAATATGGTAACACCAACAAGACATTGCTTTCTTGATTCATTCAGCTAACAAACTGAGCTCCTAATATGTGCCAGACACTGGGATTAGATTAGTGAACAAGACATTTACCTGTTCTCTTTGAGTTTACAAGAGAACTAGTGAGACATTAAACAGGCACACAAATTTTTAAATTTGTCGTGACTAGTTCTAGAAGGAGAAATACAGAGGGTCCTAGTCTGGTCAGATAATTTTCATAAACAAGAGACATTTAAGCTTACATTTGAAAATGTATAGGCATTGGTATAGGAATAGACTTGTTCAAAAGCTCTGAGATAACAGGTCAATATTGCTAAACTAGTAATCTGGGAGCAAAGGGAAAGTGAATTAGTGGCCAAGGGACATATAGAACCTTCCTAAGAGTAAAAAGAAGTAATTGACTTGTCTATTTTGTGTAACACTAGACTCCTATCTCTAAAATAATGTTTGGCACATTATAGGTACTCAGTAAATAATGGTTGAACAAATGAAACAGGAAAACATGATCACGTGTTTTTGCAAGTAGATCACTCTTATTGATGTGTGAAAAATAGTTTGAATAGGGCGTGGGGTGAGGGCAAGACTGGATGAAGGTAAGAATAGGGCCCAAGAACCAAGCTTTGCAGAGCTTATAGAAGAGGAAGAACTCCTAAAAGAGACTAAGAAGGAACTACCAGAATAGTAAGAAGAAAATTAGAAAAATGTAATATCATAGGAAAAATACCTCTTTGATGCTTGGCCCATTATAATTTTGACCGCATAGCAAGTGTCTAAAATGTTAGATTAGATGTATACAATATGAGAACTGGCAAGGGATCACAGAAGTACTTTAATCTGGCCTTTTCAGATATAAAGAGAAGTAACCTACCCAGAGAGGTGTAGCTTACAAGTGACCCAAGGAACAGCCAGGACTTCCAAACCAGAAATATTGTTTTCCCATTGAAAATAATTTAGAAAGTTGCTACCCTCCATTTGAATATACATAATTATTGTAAAGAGTATTTATCAGAGAAAACAGATAAATTAAGCTATTATCATTTTGTAGGAAATTGACACATTAGAAAGTTAAAAAGAACTTTAGATCCCCAAGAAAGCTGAAAAGCACAGAGTAAAATTTTTAGCCTCATTTATCCAGGCTCTCTTAGAGTATTTTAGTGCTTTTTTCCATCTTCAGTCCTCCTATACTCCTTTCCATCTTACCTCAAGGATTTCTCTCCCATCAGATTTGGTGACCCTTCTCTCCCTATTATTCTGATGAGAAGTCAGAAATCATGAAAAGTAAAAACATCTCTTTTCTACGTTTGATGCCTACTTTTGAAAGTTATTTTAGTCAATGCAATAGCTGTCTACCTCCCAGAGGGGCAGATATGAGCCTTACTCCTAAAAACTCAAAGATAAATTATTTTATTAATCCCATTATCCACCTTTATATTTAGAATCAGGGTAAGTCAGAAGTGTGGAATGTTGATTCTAGGTTAAGTAGATTGGGAGTGCTATGAACCCATTAAAGTCTCAAGCCCAATGAAGGGGTTGGGTGAAGAGGTTGCTAAATGTGGGAGGAGAGGAGAAAGAGGAGATAGGTAACAAAATAAATATTATCTACTTTACAATTTTTTTCTTGGACCCACGCTCTAAGAAATTATACCTTTGGAGCGCCAGTAATTGTCCTGCCCACTGATTGCTCTCCATATTTGGTAGCTTTGTATCTAGGTCAAGAAGTAGGCATGTTCTTATGAGTCTTCTCTTGGAAGACCGAAGTGTACACAGCATACCAAGGAGTCTGTATCAATATAAAACAGTTTTCTCCTGTACTATAAACATAGTTCTAGGAAGAATTTGGTATTCAAACTTCAAGATAAATTAGGAATGACTATAAAAAATACTTTATGTCAAATGAAAAGTTATTCTATCACAAATCTAGCTAAGTGCTCTCATCTTTAAAGTACAAATTTTCAGACTGCCTGGAAAGGAGAATGTGAAGACACAAAGTGATATTTAAAATATAGAAATCAGATCATATTATTTCCCTTTTAAAAACCTACCAGTTGTGCCCTGACCGGTTTGGCTCAGTGGTTAGAGCGTCGGCCTGTGGTCCAGAGAGACCCGGGTTCAGTTCCCGCTAAGGGCACGTACCTTGGTTGCAGTTTGTCCCCGGCCCTGGTTGGGTCATGCAGGAGGCAGCCACTCGATGTGTCCCTTTCATGTCGATGTTTCTCTCTCTCTCTCCCACTCTGTCTGAACAAAAAATGGAAAAATGTCCTCAGGTGAGGATAAAAAAAATAAAGTAATATTGCCCTGGCCGGTTTGGCTCAGCAGTTAGAGCGTCGGCCTGCGGTCCAGAGAGACCCGGGTTCGGTTCCCGCTAAGGGCATGTACTTCGGTTGCAGTTTGTCCCCGGCCCTGGTTGGTCGTGTGGGTGGCGGCCACTCGATGTGTCACCTTCGCATCGATGTTTCTCTCTCTCTCTCCCTCCCACTCTATCTGAACAAAAAATGAAAAAGTGTCCTCGGGTGAGGATAAAAAAAAAAATAAAAAAAATAATAAAAAAAATAAAAATAAAAAACCTACCAGTCGCTTTTCTTTGCACTTTGAATAAAATCTAGCTGCTTGCCATAGCCTGTAAGACTCACTTATGATTTCTGTCCTTCCTCTATGTTTACAATCTCATCTACCATTCCCCTCTTTTCTCCATTTACACTGGCTTTCTTAATGTCCTTCAATATATTAATACTAGGATAATTAGTTTTATTTTTTTTTCATCCTTACCCGAGGACATTTCTTGCATTCATCTTCAGATAGAGCAGGAGGGAGAGAGGGAGGAAGAGAGAGAGAGAAACATCAATGTGAGAGAGACACATCGACTGGCTGCCACCCACACGACCCCAACCAGGGCCGGGGACAAACTGCAACCGAGGTTCGTGCCCTTAGCAGGAACTGAACCCAGACTCTCCAGTCCACGGGCCAACGATCTAACCACTGAGCCAAACCAGCCAGAGCTATACTAGGGTAATTCTTGCCTTTAGGGCAGTTACATTTGCTCATCTGCCCCAGCCTCCATTTTCTTTTTGAAATGTGATTTTGTATCACTGGCTCCTTCTTACAAGTTATATGTCAGCTCAAATGTCACCTCTTAAGAGAATCCTTCTCTTACCATTCTACCTAAATTAATACTCATTATCTGAAATTATATTATTTATTTGTCTATTGGCTGATTGTCTATAATAGCCTCTCTATTTTATAAGGTCCACTGGAAATGTGATACTTTGTCTGTCTTGTTCCCTACCATTTCCCCAGCATCAAAAATAGTGTCTGGCACATAGTAGGTGTTCACTAAATGTTGAATTAATGAAAGAATGATACAGGAAAAAGAGGTCAATAGGAAGGCATAAGGTGGAATTAGCCTTAAATTAGAAAGGAACACCTCTGTAATTGGGCCTGGAGGAAAAGAGGCACAGATTAGAGCAGGAGCTGCAAAGATTTTAAGAGTTGTTAGAAGGAAGGAAGGAAGGAGGAATTTAAAAGAGTTTCTCACTGACAGCCCCTAGCCATCATTTTCGTTTTTGAAATGTGATACAAAGTCACTGCTGGGAATGAGGAGACATAGTGATGGGTCCTGCTTCCATGGGAATCAGTAAATAAGATATATGCTTTTGTTTATTTAAATTTCACATATCTTGAAGCCAAGGTCAGTTGGTAGTTTCAGTTTTCTGAGTAACTATAATACTCTGGGCCAAGCATTTTATTTACATTAACTCATTTAGCCCTCACAACTACCTAAGTCTGTTATTCATTATTCACCAGTTTACAGTCAAAGAAACTGAAGTTCAAAGAGCTTTAATAAACTTACACAAAATCACACAAGAAAGTAGGATAACCAAAAGTGCAAATCATGTAAGTTTAATTCTAAAGATTTTACTCTTTTGCCACTAACATGTTGCCTTTCAAATACCTAGAATAAACAGACTTCTAATTTATTAATGTAATCATTGATATTTCCTGTTGTGATTAACCCCCAGTCTAGTTTTTAAATGCAATATGCAAAGTAACAAATGTCATAACTTACATAACCCAACTATCATTAAGAAAGCATCTGGGCCCTAGCCAGTGTAGCTCAGTTGGTTGGGCGTCATCCAGTGCATCAAGAAATTGCAGGTTCAATTCCTGGTCATAGGCACAGTGGGAGATGTGCAGGAGGCAGCTGACTGATGTTTCTCTCTCACATCCATGTTTCTCCCTCTCCCTCTCCCTTCCTCTTCTCTAAAAAAAATCAATAAACTATTCTTTTTTTTTTTTAAAGCATCTGGTTTTCCATCATTCTTCCTTCCTCTCTGAATAATTATGTCTAAAAGCTATTTGCTTAGGTAGGGCTAAGCAACCTAGGCACCTATGCCCAGGGTGTGTAAGAGCAGCCTGATGAGACATGTTGGAGCATGAGCCATATGAGAAGGGTTGAATACGTGGGCTGATGGTGGAAGGTGTCAGAGTCCAAGCCGAATAAGAAAAGTGAGAAGTGAGGGCAGTAGTGGCAATGAAGATTGATTACATACAGGGGTGACTTATCAAATAAGTAGATATATTGAAGATATTAGGAGCCAGGTTTCTCAGAGTGGGAGAAGAGAGTTACATATAGGGAAATGCAGAAATTTGAATAAACTCTGTGGTGTTGGATTCAAATTGTAGGTGTCAGTGTGAACTCATAATTTTTAATAGATATAGAAGTAAATATAGATGTGGGTGTGCATGTGTGTATGCATATGTGAGTATGTATATATATACATATATTCTCAAGCCATGTTCATTGAGAGGGCCTGGAGTCAGTGACATCCCAATAGCAATGAGCATACCGAATACCTCTGTCTTGGTTTCTAAATGCTGTTCTCCACTAAAAGGCCATTTTCCAATAAAAGAAATCAAGGCTTCTCAGAGAAATGGCTGACTCCAAGGCTAGTGCAGGGAAGGTACAAGATGAACCTGGCACATCTTCTATGCCAGAAAGTAATTAGGAAGTATTCAAAGAATAATGAGGACATGTCAAAAGGACACAGAGGCCAGCTTGAAGGGGCTCCCACAGGACCAGAAATGGGGACAATTTGAGAATCAAAATAAATAACAGTAGTAACAGATTATAACCCATTGTATAAAATAGGAATCCATGCATCTAAACTGATGTAAATAAGTAGAGAAGAAAGCTTGTTATTACAGTGGAATGCCAACAGTGTAGAAAGAATAATGGAATTATAAAATCACCATTTAGCAACCATAATAGTAATAATTCATTCAATAAAAAAATCTATATATAATAAGTTACTTGGTGAAAATTTGATGATTAATGGGATAGTTACATGGTCTCAAAGTACCTCTTTACAAAATTCTTATTAATTAACAAGGGGAAAGGAACAACTTGACAGTAGAAAAATCTGGCAAACACTACTAATCTGTGAACACTGTTAACATCAGCAATGGAACAAACTGAATTTGTTACCACCTGATGATAATACAACAAGGAAAACCCCAGCACCACTTCTGTGCTATTCCTGCTAAAAATGCATAAGCTCAATCTAATCAAGAGGAGACATCAAAACTAACCCCAATTGAGGAATGTTTTATAGAAGAACTCACCTACAATCTTTAGAAGTAATAAAGTCATGAAAATCAAGGACTGTGAAACTGTTTTGATTACAGACGAACAAGATGTGATAATTAAAGGTATCACTATAAAGAACATTATTGGGACAATTGAACGGAGCCTGTGGATTACATGATAGTAATGCATCAATGTTAATTTCCTGATTTTGATCATTTGTGAATGCTGAAGCATCGTATGTGCAGCCTACTCTTAGAGGTTCAGGGAAAAAGAGCCTTCTTTCCATTGTTCTTGTAACTTTTCTGTAAGTTTGAAATTATTTTTTAAATGAAAAGGAAAAAGTATTAGCAAGGGAGTCCCAAAGAATACCATACAAAACATTGGAACTGCCTGCCAATGTCTTAAATTTGAAATGTGATTCCTAGAATTGTGGGTAGAAGAAACAGTGCTTTGTGGGCGTAATAGTAGTAGCAATTGTTCTCCATCTAACCACACCCTCCAAGATCCTGCTGAAGACCCATCTCCTCCTAGAAGCCTTCTTTGACTCTTCCAGCCCACACTGATCATCCATTCCATACCTGAACTCAGGATAAATATTTTTTGCATCACTCCCTTGGCTCTTAATCATATATAGTCTTGTGACTTCTCTTGTCCTATATAAATGTTATGTTCTTATTTAAATCTTTTCCTGAATATGTTATCTCCGTAATTATGTTGTAATCAACTTAGGAGTAGATACCATATATGATCTTTAATTCTTCCCAAAGTACCTAACATATGTTTTGCAATCACATTTCTACATCCCAAGGACTGCCAAGAATAATTAATCTTTCTTAGCATATATTTCTTGCATCCCAACTATGTATCAGGCACTGTAAATAATAATTTCTTACATGTATAAAATGCTTTACAGTTTATGCAGCACCTATACATCTATTATCTATTTGTTCTACATAACTCTGTGAGGTAGGTGCTGCCACATGGTAAACATGCTTGAAGAGGAAATGTGATTTACTGGAAGTCACACAGCTATTTAATAGCAGAATTGGGATGCTAACCTTAGTCTTCAGATTCCAAGTCCAGGGCTTTTCTACACCACCTTAGAAAACAAGTAACAAGTCTGGATAAGCTGATGGCCATAGGTATTGTATTAATTTTCCATTGCTGCTATAACAAATGACCACAAACTTAGTGGCTTACACAACACAAATACATTATCTTACAATTCTGTAGAAGAATGACACAGGTCTCACTGGGCTAAACTTAAGGGGTCAGCAGGGTTGCATTCCTTTCTAAAGGCTCTAGAAATGAAGTTGTCTCCTTGCCCTTTCCAGCTTCTAGATGCTGTTGGAGATAAATCATTAGGCCCTGTGTTTTGTGTTGAGAATTTTCTTTTTTTTAAATTAATTAATTTATTTTTCTTTATTGATTTTAGAGAGAGAGGAAGGAAAGAGAGAGAGATGGAAACATTGATGAGAGAGAACGTCTATCAGCCGCCTCCTGCATACCCCCTTCTGGGGATTTGGCCCAAAATCTGGGCATGTGCCCTGACCAGGAATCAATGCTCAACCACTGCATGGGTTGATGCTCAGCCACTGAGCCACACCGGCTGGGCTTATATTGAGTATTTTCAAAGCAAGCCACAGTGCATCTCTCTGCCTTTCTTCTATAATTACACCTTCCTCTGACTTTCTTCACTTATAAGAGCCCTTGTGATTAAATTTGACCTACCCAGATAATCCAAAATAATCTCTCTACTTTAGGGTCAGTTGATTAGCAACATTAATATCTTCTACAACCTTAATTCCCCTTTGCTGTGTATCCTAATTTATTCACAGGGATTAGATATAGGTATCTTTAGGAGGCCACTATTCTGCCTATCATATGTATGTCCTTCAAAGTTTCACTTTTCAAAGATCCATTGAGCACTTTAAGATCTTAACCCATGATGTGCCTATTTCTTCCATCTACTAAAAATCAGTCATTAGATTCCAACAGGACACTTTGTTTACTGATATGTTATTAATTGTTAGAAATTAGTTTCTATGAAAAATAAGCCAGAGTTTGATTTACGAAAATTAGCATTTTGTGAGTCCATTGGTTCTTAATTCAACAAATAAGAAAATCAAGGCTAGTGACATTAAGTGAATTGCCCAACAAAGCTAGAAAGTGTCATAACAGGAATTCAAACTTAGGTCCTATTGCAAAGCTCAGCTTTTCCATTGTATCATTTTTTGCACCAAGAATCTCTTCACCTAGGGCCTAGTAACTTAATCTAATACCTCTGATTTAAACATTAATTTGTTCCTTTTGGATGATCATCCACTTCTTATGACTGGCTTGAAAATGCAAATCCTTTATTAAATAAGGTGATGGGCATACAGGTGTGTTGTAAAGGGAACAAAAAACATGTGCTAGATGTGTGCATTAGTGTATGAGCAGGCAGTTGTAATTTGAAGCAGGCGGGTTGGTTCAAGTCCTGACACTGCCACTTGCATGATCTTGGACAAGTCCTAAACTCTGGTAAACCTTGGTTTTGTCATCTATAAAATACATCCTTCATAGGGCTGTTGTGAGGGTTAAGCACCATAATTCTTGAAGAGCACTTACAACAGAACCTGGCTCAAAGTATGTGTTCAAGAACTGTTGGCAAGTGTAAAGATCCTGGTGGCTTCTTTACCAAATTCACCTGTTGATGCAGGAATGGATGATTTCTTGATCAACCACAAGGTGGAGCTAGAGACACAGGAATGTATGTCGTTCCTCCAGAGTAATTTCGGAATTAAGGGGAAAAAAAAGAAGTAACCTTTCCATCTGGGTCTTGACAGAATAGATCCTATCTTCCTTTAAGCCACCTATCTTCCTCCATCATGAAAGCCTTTGGGTTCTGTGTGTTTGTTTCTTGTTTTTCAAAAAGAAAGAGTCAGATAAACAAAGATTTCAATAGACATTCTTTTTTTTTTTTTTTTTTTTTAATTCTCACCCGAGGATATTTTTTCTATTTATCATTAAGTAGAATGGGAGGGAAGGAGAGATAGGGAGAGAGGGGGAGACACAGAGAGAGAGAGAGAGAGAGAGAGAGAGAGAGAGAGAGAGAGAGAGAGAGAGAGAAAGAGATAGAGAGAGAGAGAGAGAGAGAGAGAGAGAGAGAGAGAGAGAGAGAAAGAGAGAGAGAGAGAGAAACATCCATGTGAGAGAGACACATCGACTGGTTGCCTCCCGCATCACCTGACCAGGGCTGGGGATGAACTGCAACATAGGCATGTGCCCCTGATTAGAATTGCACCCGTGACTCTGGTCCACGGGCAGACACTCTAATTGCTGAGCCAAACCGGCTAGGGCTCAATAAACATTCTTTAATAATGTGAATTTTACTTCCACTTGGAGAAGATGACAGTATAGTTATGAGAGAAATCCTTTAATACACTTCACTTTCACCATGGCTGGTTTGGCTCAGTGGTTAGAGTGTCAGCCCTCGGACGGTCTGGTCAAGGATACGTACCTCATTTGCGGTTCAGTCCCCACCCTGGTTGGGGTCATGTGGGAAGCAACCAATCAATGTGTCTCTCTCACATTGATGTTTCTTTCTGTCTTTTCTCTCTCTCCCTCTCTCTCCCACTCTATCTGAAGATAAATGGAAACAAATATATACTCGGGTGAGGATTAAAAGAAAATACACTTCATTTTCTTCACCTCTTATTCAGTCCAGAGGCCAGAGACAGTTTTGTCTATACTCATTACTCCAAAAGTATATTTATCATTTTTCCTAAAAAGTCCAGCCTGGCTGGTGTGGTTCAGTGGTTGAGCATTGACCCATGCACCAAGAGGTTGCCAGTTCAATTCCCCGTCAGGACACACGCCCAGGTTATGGGCCCAGTCCCCAGTGGGGGGCATGCAGGAGGCGGCCAATGGATGTTTCTCTCTCATCAATGTTTCTATCTCTCTCTCTCCCTCTCCCTTCCTCTCTCTCTAAAATCAATAAAGGTTAAAAAAAAATTTTTTTTAAATAAAAATAAAAAGATCACTCTGGCTGCAAAATAGAGAATGGAGGAAGGCAAGACTAGATGAAAGGTGTGCTGCATATTTTCTGTTTGCCTCTTCAGATACTCTCTCCACTGTACTCCACCTGTTCTGTGTTCCAGAAGTTTGATCGATGTGTGGTCCCAACAGGCTTCCTTGCCCTCTAGCTCCTGATTGAGTCTAGCACTGGGAGATAGCAGCAGGAGATCAGAGGTCAGCAGGAAAGAGGAAAGAGAGTATTCATCTCCCAGTAACTTACCTTCTAAGTCACTTTGTGAGGCTATGTCCCTCCACCAAAGGCCACAGCTCTGGTCAGGCAGCCCCTTCCATACATCTGCCCTCTTCAGATTATGGTAATCACTCCCTACCCTTACCCTTTCATGCCTTTGACTAGTAATGATTCTCACTGTTGCTCTCACTGGGGGAAATTTATACCCCATGTTGGTATCCTTAAACCCTGCACTCATTTTGTAAATAGTTCCTTTGTTAAACCTACCTCAAATTATTTTGAGTATACCATTTATTTCCTGCCAGGACATTAAGTGATATAGAGAAAAGCAAGCAAATAATAATAATTATAGCTAACATTTATTATGTTCCAGGAATTCTCCTAAACATACATTAACTCATTTAATTCTCACAGCAATTCTATGATGTATCCCTCCTCTACATATATGGCATCTGCAGTATAGAGAGATTAAGTAATTTTCCCTAAGTCACATAGCCAGTGAGGGACTTAACCAAAATTTGAATCCACAATCTGTTTCCAGAGTCTGTTCTTAACCACTATGCTACTTTGGTGAGGTAAGAGTTGATGTTGTAAGCTGAAGCAATAACAGCGTAATATAGAGAAAAGAAATAATTTAGAGATATTATTGCTAATCCCAGCATACTTTTGAGAATCTTATTTTTAGCTGTTCTTTAAAGAGTCAGTTTATTGGCATAGACAACTCAAATATTTTAGAGCGTTACCAGCTGATTCACAGGCATCCTATGTATATCGACTATGAAAAGCAGAAAAACACCATTAAAGAAGGGGGAGAGGCCTCCCTTTCAATAGGCATAACTGTGATCCACGAAGCTCTTTCAAAAGCTGAGAGCAAAAGCAGTAAACTGATAGTGAACTCTGGATACTATATCCAACTGCCTACCTCTTGCCTGGTTTATTTCACAGAAGAAGAAAAACTCTATTTTGTATCATTGGACAATCTACTCCCACAAGTAACCAGAAAATTACAATATGGCACAGTAAGTTCTATGGCAAAGGAAAACAAGGGGGTATGTGGTTTCCCAGAGAGGGTACCTAACTGAGCTTGGGAGACAGAGTAGAAAGAACAACATAGGCAGAGGCTCAGATCTCAAGTATACCCCAGTCTTCTTCTCAAACCAAGGACAGGTTGCCACTCATTTTGTTGGCAGTCCTCATTCTATAAACTACTACAGTTTGAAAATATAGTAGGCTCTCCCATTTGGTGGTTCCACATCCATGGACTCAAGAATCTGTGGATGGAAAATATTCAGAAAAAAAGTCACGTTGTTGCTGACATATACTATATAGTTAGGCGTACGATGGTTGCATCTGTAACTGAACAAGTACAGATTTTTTTCTTGCATCATTCCCTAAACAATATAGTATAGCAACTATTTACATAGCATTTACGTTGTATGAGGTGTTATAAGTAATCCAGACAAGGTAGGGATGGGTGAAGAACTGAATTAAATTTACTACCTACTTAGACTTGTTATACTTTTGGGGAGTTGGTGGGTGAGGAATGGTTCTGCTTTTTCCCAAAGCTGGTTAGTTCTGTCTGAATTTTATTTCATTTTTCTGTGGGCTTAGCACTCCCTCTCCAGTTCAGCAGCCTTACACCCACATGCTATCCAGCAGTGTACCCTAACCCTCTGTTGAGAGTTAATACTGAGCTAAGCTGCATGATTTTCTGCATCCTCTGTATCACCCAGCACAGAGCTGGGACTCAGAGGGTCTCCAGAAGTTTGAGCTGAATGGCTGTCCTTGACCTCTTGCAGCCCAGTCCTTCCTCCTCCATTTAGCCTTCCCTGACTGTTTTAGTCCACCGGATCTCCCTCTTTTCTGAGTCATTCATGAACTACTGCCTTGTATTGTGGCTTTCGTTTTCCCAATACAAATAGGTTTGTTGGTACTGTACCTATTTTCCAGTCCCTAAGATCTCAGATGGCAACAGTCTCCTCCCAAAGTTCTTAGCACAAACTCAGGGAACAGTTGCTCCATAAATGATACATAGTTCAGATGAATTTTAATGCACATACCACCGCTACTGCTACAATAAGGATAGGAGCTACATTAAGAAAAGTCAGTTTGTATCAATAAAACATGTCAACACAAAACGAGACACCACAGATATTTGCAAATGGGATCTTCCCTTTTGTTACTGTGTATACTCCTCTATATCCATATATTTCTTTATATTTGTAGAAACTCACAATACCACATGACATTTTATATTTAATATGTCACTGAGCCCAGCTGGTGTGGCTCAGTGGTTGAGCATCGACCCATGTACCGAAAGGTTACTGCTTCAATTCTCGTTCAGAGCACATGCCCAGGTTGTGGGGCCGGTCCCCAGTGTGGGGCATGCAGGAGGCAGCCAATTGATGTTCTCTCTCATCGATGTTTCTATCTCTCTCTCTCCCTTCCTAACATCAATAAAGAAAAAAAAATTTAATATGTCACTGAGAAGAGGTGTCAGTGCATGGAACATGGGAAAAATTAAAAAGCATGGAAATGTCTGCTTAGCTAGAATCTGATGGGGAGAGAAAGACTTGAGAGTTATTATTCCTCTCTCTGCTCAGTCCCAGAGAAGGACAAGTCTAATTTTTGCTAATTGCTCCTCCTGAGTAATTCTGCTCAGCCTGTTATGGTTCATCTCCTAGGCTGGCATGAAACCAGCCCAGTCCCTGGTTGAATAAATTAGAAAGAGCAATTGAGGGAATTGCTGATGGTGCACAGTCTGAATAAGGTGACATTTCTCTGTGTGACTCCAGAGACCAACTGCCCCTGGTCCCATGATATGAAGACAGCATCTGCTGTTCAACCCTGCTCCAGGGTTTAATTTTATTGAGGGTGTGGGGGCAGTGAGGAGAGCCTGTGTTCCTCTCCTTCCTTTTCTTCCACAAGCAGAGAAGAAGCCAGATGTAGACACAACACATACTTAGGTCTTCTCTTCAGCTGTGCTCCTCCTCCCTACCCCCCACTCCATCACCAATAGGCAGGCAGGGTTCAGGATCAGGAATGCCTATTCTTGGGGGCAGACCCTACCTTGTTCTGAGACCAACCAAGCAATTTGCCGCCTTCTCTATGTAGTCCTGGGATGGTTGCTTCACTGATGCAAGTCCCAGTTTTCCTCATCTGAGTACTTGGAATAATAAAGCTCACATCACAGGGCTGCGTCAAAGATCACTGGGGCTTTGATGAGAAAATGCTTTGGGAAATGTTAATGCTGAACACATGATTGATGCTTTTTGTTATGATATTCCAATCCTAGTGCAGACAGACCCTTCTGTCTGCCCCTCCTGGGTCCCAATTCCATCACTGCTCACTGCTTTATCCATCCAATCCCAGCATGCACTGGCTGATTCTCTTTGGCAGCTCTTAGTCTCCGGAAGTTTCTCTGAAGCCAACCAAACCTTTGGGTATAAGGCATGTTGGCCCTGATATTTCTATGTGAGTTTAGGTTCCTGGCACCAAAATTTGGAGGGGGTAGAGGGAGAAAAGGACCTTTGGAAATGGCTCTAGGAGTGGTATACTCCGTTTCATTCTGGAATAAATACTGCTTACCTCAGCCTCTCACAGTGGCTGTAACTTATGTCCACAACATTCCACAGTTTCTAAAATGCACTTGTATTTGATTCTCCCAACTACTTTGTGAGGTAGGCAGGATTATTAATCTCATATTATAGATGAAAATATGTTTGTCAACGGTCACACAGTTAGCATGTTGCAGAAATAGAACTCAACCTCATGTCTCCGGAATCCTAATTTTCTGAGCATGGGAGGACACTTCTAACATAGGCTCCAGAACACTCTAAACTCTCATTTTTGGCTTATTTCTTACTCCTGGAGATTGGCTTCTGGGAGGAAAGAGGAAGTACATGAGGTATCATTCTGTCAGGTGGCAGTCAGCCCAACAAGGCCGTGCAACTGAGCTGTTCAAGGCCATTCTGGACTCTCCTCCCTTGTTCCTGATGAGATTATACCTTGATCTACTTTCCAAGTCCAGGCTCCATTTCCAGCTTACATCCCCCCTTCTATTGCTCTTTTGCTCATGGTGTTTACACTGGGTTCTCTGTTAGTGCCCTTACAAAGATCCTGGATTGGATTTGCCTGCCTGCCTGTGCCTGATTGAGATGACTGTGTAGTACAGTAGTCAACACCACACGTTTGTAAGGCACTGCACTAAGGGTTTTATACTCTTCCCTCATTTAGTCATCTCAACAACCACTCGGGGTACATATTATTTTTCTATTTACATATGAAGTAATTGAGGCCCAGAAAGTAATTTTTTCAGTCACACACCTAGTTAGTGATGAAAAACCAAGAATTGAACCCAGATCAGTCAGACCAGAAGCCCTATGTCCTTAACCACTCTACCACACTACCTTCTCAGTCCTCATCTTGTGATCTGATGTTTGGAGGGATTGGAAGATAGTTCAGTACATGCAAATCTCTCAGCCCTTTAGTTTCCAAGCTTCCAGCTGCATGACAGAGATTGTCCTCAGAAGGATCTTGCCCAGCTGAGCCTGGCACATGCTTGGTGCTCTATAAATTAAGTCCTCCTTAGACTGGAATGCATTTATGGCTCTTAAACATGGCTGCCTGGTGTCTTTTCTCAAACACATGGGCCTGTGCTCCATTCTTAACAAGTCTCCTCAGAGAGTCTTGTTTCTCCTCTTCCTCTTGTTACCCTTTAAAAATATCTGGCATGGATGGGACAGGCAGCCAGAGACCATTCAGATGCACTTAACTGCTAAGATGCTCTCTGGCAGCCTGAGAAACCAGGCTCCAAGCCTAGCTGAGTGATGTGAAGGTCACTCAGCCTTGGCTATTTCCACTGTATCCAAGAAGAAAGAAGGCTTTCATAATGAAAGAATTTCTGCCAAAATCCTGTTTGCCCCTTGCAGCTCTTATAGAAAATGGACATAAAATCATAGAGCATTAGTGCCAAGAGGGCCTGCAGAAAACATCTGGTCTAAGCTCCTGAAGCCTAGAGATAGGGAATGACTTAACTAAGGTTGCACAGCATATTAGATTTATCCCAGTCTATGGGCAGACCTCACCCCCAACCCCAAGAGGTGCATTAGATTCTGAAGGGAGCTGGGAATCCTATTCACACCCCTTAATGTTTTGCTAATTGACTTTGCCCAACATTACCATTTCTGTTGCATGGTTTTATGCTAAGCAAAGGAAACTCTTTTATTCAAGTCTCCCAGAGACTTCCTATTTGGGTATTTGCTGTTTTGCCACTTCAAAATGATAGAACAAAAGCAGGAAAAAGTATATGTCACACAACTCAGTCCAGTCAACTGTGTTCTCTCAAGATGGTGGTTGTCACCGAGTTGGCAGGGAAATAGAAACAGATGTGGAGAAATAGCAGCTGTGATGTTAGATGTTTTGTCTAGCTTCTGAATACTTAGGAAGCCAGACTCTGTGGGCCAGTGACCTACTCATAGAACCTTTGCCTGTGCTGTTATCAGTGTTCTTGGAGAACTGCTTCTCACGTTGTGAAATCCCTCTTCTTCACGCATTCAGGTATGAGAAGTGAAAGTGAAGAGAGTGGGATTTGTTCCAGACTATACAAAGTATTAATCAGAAAGTCCATAGAAGTGGGATTTTCTGAAATACTCAGTATATAAACAGAATTACTGAACTTTAGAACAGTAAAAAAACTGAAAACCAAATAGGGAAGAAGAATATATTTTTGGTTGCAAGTGATAAGAACCTAACTCCAATGAGCAAAGCTACATGGAGACTTTATTAGAAACATATACTGAGGGGCCCTGCTGGGTAACTTGGTTAGAGTATTGTCCCGATACATCAAGGTTGTGGGTTTGATCCCTGGTCAGGGCACATACAAGAATCAACCAATGAATGCTTAAATAAGTGGAACAACAAATCAATGTTTCTCTCTCTCTCTCTCTCTCTCTCTCTCTCTCTCTCTCTCTCCCTCCCTCCCTCCCTCCCTCCCTCCCTCTCTCTCTCTCTCTCTCTCTCTCTCTCTCTCTCTCTCTCTCTCTCTCTCTCTCTCCATCCCTCACTCCCTTCCTCTCCTAAAATCAACTTTAGACAAAGAAAGAAAGCCCTGGCCAGTTTGGCTCAGCAATTAGAGCACCAGCTTGTGAAGGGTCACAAGTTTGATTCCCAGTCTGGGGCACATACCTGGGTTTCAGGTTTGATCCCTGGTCCCGGTAGGGGTCATGCAGGAGGCAATCAATCAATGTGTCTCTCTCACATCGATGTTTCTTTCTCTCTCTCCCTCTCTCCCTTCCACTCTATCTAAAAATCAATGGAAAATATCTTTGGATGAGGATTAACAAACAAAAAGAAAAAGAAAAAAAGAAACATACTGAGGCATCTAACATAATGAGAGGAAGAAGTGGCCAGCCAAATCTCAAGAAGCCAGAATCAGGGCAGGAAAAGTTTATGCTTCTCTCTGCATGATGGCCTTGCTTTCTCTTACTAGACCAGCATTCACATTTGGTTGAGGATAGGCCATCACAGTTTCAGAGCACACATTCTCACATATTTCTCACTCTAAAGGAAAGAAAATAGCTACAGTTTTCTTTAAAAAATAGTGGGGTAGGATTCTGATTGGCCCCACTTGATCACATGCCCCCTTTACTAACAGTCTTCACTAGAATCACTTGGTTTGGATGAAGAAATAGTAGTCCTACAAAAGAAGAGGTTGCTATTTCTGAAGAAATGTGAGGAGACACGATAGCTGGCTAGTACAGGAAATGACTTATCAGAGGTCCTACAGCAAGTTAGGGGCAGACTCGGGGCTAAAAACAGAATCAATAAAATAATAATTATTAGTAATAATGGAAGTCTCTGGATTCTTTTCATGTGTGCTACTGAAGTAAACCTCAGGGTTACTGAGCTGTTCATTCATTTATATTTTTAGAAGATGCTGTTGTGTGGAGGATGGACTGTAGGAGAGCAAGTATGGAGCAGGGAAACTAGTGAGAAGCTCTGTGGTAGTTCTCTAAGGGAGAAACAATAGGGGGTTGGACCAAGGTCAGGACACTGGGAATGTGAAAAGTGGGCTGACTTGAGATCTGTTTTAGAAGGAGAATCATAGGACTTGCTGCTGGACTATATGTAAACACCAAGAAAAACATAAAAATAAGGAATTAAGGATGACACCTACAGTTCTGTGAAGACCAAGGCTGAAATGAATTTGGAGCAGAGTCAAGAGTTCCAGTGTGCAGGATGGGGAGGAGGGTGTCTGGTGGGGGGGTGGGGGGGAGAGGGGGAGAAACATCTGTAACAAAAATAAATTAATAAAAATTGGAAAAAAAGAAAAGAGTTCCAATGTGGACATAATTAAGTTTGAGACATGGAGAGTTCCAGTAGGCACTTGTGTATGCGTGCCATTACAAAAGACTCGGCATCTAAAGTTTCAGGACCTGATGCGCTCTCCAAGGAAGAAGTATAGCTACAACAGAGGGCCCAACTATTCTCTGAGCCATCTTTTCTACATATACTGAATCCCTCTGCTGGGCTTCCAGCCAGAAACTTCTGTGGGAATCACAACCATTACTATGGTGAATCCCATGGAATGAGAAACCAGGCTTATCCATCAGGGGATGGCTAAGAAGTAACCAAATGGGCTGCTAAACAAGAATCAAAACTTCTCTATCCAAATATGTCTTGATTCCTCCAAAGTAGACCCTCTGGACAACTAAAGAAATGATGACACTGCTCTTCTCTAAACCATTTTGACGTTTGTCTTTGCGAGATATCTTCAGAGCCAGGCTTTAAGACCCAGGGGAATTTACCAGATGTAGTTTCAGATGACTTAGAATTTCTTCCTTTGGTAGATTGAAAAAATGACAATATTTTATAGTTCCTGTCATCAAGAGATGGCATCTATTTCTCCACCCCTTAAAATTGGGCTTGGTTGTGTGACTTGTGTTAGTCAGTGGGACATTAGCAAACATGATGTAAACAGAGACTTAAAAATTGCTTCTGCATTGGAGCTTGCCCTCTCTTGCTGCTGGGAAAACTTCCACCACCATGTGAACAAATCTGGGCAGCTTTCTGAAGGATGAGACCATTTGGACCGAGGTCTTAACCACTCCAGTCATTTCACTTGGGCACAAAGACATGTGAATGAGGCCATTCTCGACCATCCAGCCTCAGCAAGAAGATCTACCCAACCAACCCACAGAAGCATGAAAAATAATGTTTGTGTTTTAAGTCACTAAGTTTTGGAATGGTTTGTTATGTTCTTCAGAAGACAATTAACTCTGAACTGGGCAGTCTAAAGATGTTTCACAGTACAGATGTTTCTCCCTCTCACCCTTACTATTTTGGGAAGATTTGTACTTAATCAGCCATCAAAGGTTTGAACTCATACACAAAAGCTTAACTGAGGAATGTAAAGAAATGGCCAGTGGATAGTAGAGGTATCTGGGTGCAGTGGAGTTTTCCTAGGGCTCCTGAAACAGTTCCACAAAGGTGACTCAGGTTTCCCAGTTAGGTGTTCTCATAGAATGATGTAGCTTTCCTTCAGAGCCCTTTGTAATTACATTGGTGTGGCTACTTTACAATGTCTAAACTAAGGCACAAGCAAGCTATTAGATCAGAGATTTTCAACCTTTTCCATCTAATGGCATATATAAACTAATTACTAAAATTCTGTGGCACACCAAAAAATATATTTTTTTGCCAATCTGACAAAAACATAGGTATAATTTTGATCCATTCACACTGAATGGCTATTGTGTTGGCTATTGTCATTTTTTTTATTTGACAATCTAAGGGAAAAGAGGTCAGTGCCCCCAACTAAATAGCCAGGTATTGCATGTTTTAAAAATTCTTGTGGCACACCAATGTGCCTCTTGGGGCACACCGGTTGAAAATCTCTATACTAGACTATAACCTTCATGAAGGCAAGGACTGTCTCTGATTTGCCACCAATTGTATCCTGGTACATATTAGACATTTATTTGTTGAATGAATAAATTTGAGTTTTGCCTACTTCACATAAGGGATCCAGGCCTTCAAAAACATCACTTAACAGTATTTGTAACCCATGGGCCTGTCTCTTATGCACACTCTCAGTCACAGACGGCTGTTTGATTCACCAGCTGTGGCAGATAATCAGGTGTAGGTTTGGTATGGGGAATCTAAGATCAGTGAGATCCCAGGACACTGGTTGCTATAATTCCTACACCTGATCACAAACAAACAAACAAACATCCTTCAAGACACTTGAGGAAACTTGATACCCAAGGAAAGAGCTTGGGGTCAGGAGCAGAGGATGTGAGTGGGAGAGTCAGGTCTGGAGGATGTTCATATTCTGTGGATGTTACAAGGCTGCAGTCACAAAGCAATTGTGAAACCAATGTCCCAATTAAGGTTATTTAATTAACTCTGAGAATCCTTGGGAGTGTGTCATTGCCACTACCCCATATATCCTTCCTCTGAGAGACAATCTGAAGAGGAAAGTTGAAAGCACAGGAGTCAGACAGAGGCGGGTTCAAATGATCCTAGTGGGTAACTTAGGCATGTTAACTTTCCAAGGCCATGTTTCCTTGCCTGCCAAATTGGCATAATAATATCTTAGAAACACCTCCATTAGACTATAGGTACATGTAGGCAGGGATCATTTGTTTTCATCTATCTTTATCTAATGTTTAATAGTGCCAAGCCCATAACAGACATATCGAGAATAGGTAAATTTTTCTCTAGAGGTGATCTAAGACTTACACCGGGCTCCATCATAAATGCACTCTCAGAGTAATCTCAGGAATTTCCTCCTTCCCTCTTGACCTCAACTTTTTTTTTTTTTTGTAAAACAAGGAGCCTGGACAAGATTTTCTCTGAGCTTCCTTCAATATCAAATATTTGACAAGTCTGTGACCATGCAGTGCACTCTACCCCCTTGCTGCTTCTAGAAGTTAATAATGCTACAGACTGAGGAGACAATAATAAGTCACGAATCACATTGTATTTATAGATACACATGCATTTAAAACAGACTCTATAAATAACTACAATACTATATTGCACTCTTGGCCTACTTTTGCTTCTTTAGAGGTCAAAAGTTTTTTTTTTAATCTTATTTTATTTGGATTGTTGAACAAGATGAAAACCGGGACAAGTTGCCACTAACACATATTATGCAGCTTGAACCTTGGTGGCTAACTGTGCTATTACTGTGATTGATGGACATTGCGCTGCAATCAGCTGGAAGCTGCTGCCTTTCACTTAGCAGAAACGAGGTCACAGAGCAGAGCTGGGGAACTGCCATCTAATAAGCAGGTCCATTTGTCTGTCACCAGTAGAAGAGTTTGCCACTATTACATTTAACTCTTGATTCCATCTGTTGTAAAGATGCTTGCTCCCTTGAACTGGCTCCTGAGTTTTAAAGAATTGGACAGTTTTAAAATAAAATTTTCAATCTTTGCCTGGCTACACAATAGGAAAAAAAAAAAAAGATTATTTGATATATGTACTAAAATATCCAGGGGTCATGAGGAGCTCAGTCTGAAATCCTACTTCTAGGGTAGATGGATGTTACTGCCCAGAAAAATAGTAATTATCCTTGGCTTGTATGGGACTTTACAGTATGAAAAGCACAGCCAGAAATCCTACCCTGTGAGGAGACCACGTTCTTCCATGGTCAGAGAAGTTGATCAAGTTACTTCCCCCAAACGCCCCATTGCTGGAGCAGGGAGGCTGCTCAAAGCACTGCTTGAGAGCTAGAGAAGTTGCCTGACAGCTCAGTTGGTTAGAGCATCATCCCGAAACACCAAAGTTTGGGTTCGATCCCCAATCAGGGCACATACAAGAATCAACCAATGAATGCACAAATAAGTAGAACAACAAATTGATGGGGTTTTTTCTCTCTCTCTCTCTAAAATTAATTTAGATAAACAAAAATAAAGAATTGCCTGACAGAGACAGGTACAGGGAAAGCCAGTACTTGGGCCTGAGAAGCACTGGGCATTTTTTGCTCAGGCCCATGAGATCTAGTTGCTTAAGCGACTAATTCTGCTTTCCAGAGTGTTAGACATTCATCACCTCAGATTAGTCTGAATCACTGAGCAATTTGTTAACAGATTAGAGACAAGTATTTTCTCTAGTGGGCTTGAAATCTGATGGCCCTGGGATTGAATCCCAATATGTCTCTAACACTTACTAGCTGTGTAATCTTGGCCAAGTCTCTTAACTTCTTTGGATCATAGTTATCTATAAGAAATGCAGTATAGAATGTGGTGAAGAGCACAAACCTTGGGGCCTACTGCCTGGGTTTGAACCCATTTTCTATCATTTACTCATTATATGACTTTAGGTAAACTAGAGATTCTCTTTGTACCTTACTTTCTTCATCTTTAAATGAGGTTGATTATAGTGCCTCTGTCACAAAAATGTTGGGAAGCTAAATGGGTTAATACATGTAAAGTGCTTGGAACAGTGACATCAGTGTTAGTTATAATGACATTGGGGTAATGATCCTCATATCTCAGGTTTATTTTGCAGATCAACTGAAATGATGAAGGTGAAAAAGAGTAACAGAATTATCAGTGCCAGAAGAAACATTAAAGATTATCCAAATAATCGCCCTCATTTTGTAAGTGGGAAATCAAGACTCAGAAATGAAGACTAACTGGTCTAGCATAACCCTTGATTTAAGGACAGAGTCCAGGTCTCCTGATTCCAAAACCAAACTTCTGTCCTCTGCACTGCATCAGAGAAAGCAACATCTCCAGAAGGCTGGCTCTGGAGGTTCCTTTTATGTAGTCCTTGGACCTGTTGCTAGTTAATGCACTTTCCTAGGACAATGAGCTGCATTTGAAATGGAGAGAAAACTTGGGAGAGACTCTCCCTCCTCCCCCACTGACTTTTGAGGTGGCATGTTAGATACAGGTCAGGGCTGGGAGAAAAGATTTGCAGAAATCATCACTTAGTTCCATGCCATTGTTTCAGCTAAAAACCAAACATATGCAGTGTTCACAAACAAGCTAGAATTATGAGTTAATCCATTCAGTTTGTTTCTAGTGTCAGAGAGTTTTTCGTATCTTTTTTTTCTTCAGGTATTTAATTAAGCTGCTTCCTCCAGGAGTGGTTTCATATCTGCTTTTTGGTAAAAACTAAGGTTTCACTCCCGAATATATGAGTTGGGGACTGAAACATCTGAGTTTACTTTTCCCAATTTTTTCAGGGTCATGCCCCGCCTTAGATTTATTCTGCTTTGAATCACATTTCCCAGTTGGACTACGCAGGAGTGATTGAAAGATGGGTCAGAAGAAAAGGCAGGATATAGAAAAGACCCTATGAACAATGGCAGAAGAAATTAGAACTATTTGATTTAGAGAAAGAACAGGTCCCCGGGATCATGACTTCTTTTCTCAAGTCACCTAAGGGTGTCATGGGGCAGAGGGAACAGACTCTATCTGTAAGGTCTTTAATAGCACATCTAGTACAAATTGAGTGAGAAAAGGAAGAAGAATTTCTAGGAGGCAGATTTTAGCTTAAAACAAGGAAAATGTTGGGATTATGAGAGCTGCCCACAGATGGTGTAAACAATGAGCTCCCGTCCCTGCCTAGAACGTGTAGTTTAGAGGAAGAGATTTTTGGTTGTGAGGCCTGACAGCCACTTGTCAGAGATAGGGATTGTAATTAACTAGTCAGACTAGGTCGACTTCGGGATCCTACCAACTCTAAATTTGTCAGATTCTGGGAATTTAAGAACCAGTGACCAATTTCATAGCGTTCCCACAGTTAAGAACCAGCTGGAAAGCAGCAAAATCAGAAATTCATGACCTGCTTTTTTATCTTGCCTGTGTTTCTCTTGGTCTTTCTTGAGCTCCCTAGTTTCCTTTCATATAACAGGAATCTTTGACATTTTGCAGGGAATAATCTTTTTCTTTTAAGTGTGTTTCTGACTCAGCCTTTGCTCCTTCAGCATCATTAGAGAGCTCTCTGGAGATTAGCTCTGGCCTGTCACCACAGCAACTGCCCAGGCCCTGTGGGCATCCGTGGTAACAGACATAGGTCTTTGAGAGGGAAGCTTGACTTCCAGTGTGAGGAAGCTCCACAGGGGAGCCTCATATGAAATAAGCATGTCATGTATGGAGAGGTTTTCTTTAATAGGATTAGATGTGCAGGTAGGCCTCACTTTACACAGTTGGCCAGGCCCTGAAAAGTATATGTGTGTCAAGTTTTGGTAAATGGACGAAATCTTATTCTAAAGGCAGAAAAGAGATTTGCTTTCCAAGTCCCTGTAGTGAATCCTCTTTGTAAAATGGAGTCTTCTTTTGTAAAGTGAATCTCTACCCACAGTTGCAACCTGGCTGTTAATGTAGTGCTGAGCATCTGTAAGTGAGGCCATCTGCAGAGAACCCCTGGGGCATGCTTCCACCTCCACTGTAGGCAAAGAACAGCAGCAACGCAGCTGGCTTGGGGCTGGGGGTGGACAGAGTTTAACAGGGGAAGCACAGTGAGTGTGGGGCCACAATGAGGGGAGGTCAGGAGGGTGGGCCTTGCCTAACATGAGCAGTTCTGCTGTAGCAGCGGCGGGGTGTCTGAGAGACGGGTGTTCTTGGAGGTACCCAGCACAGAGGGGTCCGTGTCCAGCGAATCAGACATCTTGTCACAAATGGCATCCACCAGGCGCTCAAAGGCCTGCCTCACGCTGATATTCTCTTTAGCACTGGCTTCAAAGAAGTCAAACCCTGAGGAGAGAGGAGAGATAGAGGTAAGTATTTTTTCCTTCCCTTTCATGGCCCCTGGCCAGAATACTCTGGATTAATACAGCCAATGCTCAGGGGTGAAGCAAGGAGGCCCAATTCCATGGGCAGAGAATTCTGCTTCAAGGAGATGGTATAGAGCAGGGATTACCTGCACTGGTTTTAGAATTGGACAGATTCTGGCTCTACCATTGACCAGCTGTGTAATCTCCAGAAAGTCACCTATTTCTCTTCATGAATCAATGCCCTGGTTTATAAATAGGGATAATTTTACCTACCTCATAGAATTAGTTCAAGGACTAAACAAGATAATGAATGTTAAGTGTATAGCTCTGTGCCTGACACAGAGGGGAGCCATTAGATGTATTTTCTAATAGAGTGACTACTTCAGTATGTGTGCACAGTACTTCACAAGTTTCCAAAGCATTTATCACATCCATTATCTCATTTGATCTTCATGTCACACCTGGGAGAAAGAGGGTCCAGGCAGACCCTCTCTATTGCACTAATGCAGACACTGTGGCTTAGAGAAATACACTGACTTGCCCAAGATAAGTATGAGAAGCCCAAGCTTTGGCCTTTTTAACCAGGGCTTTTCCTCCTCTTTCCCCTGCCTCCCTCTCCTCCTAGTCTGGCTAGCACTAGTCTAGGCTCTGGGAGGTACCCTAATATCCACACTGAATAAGCAAAGCTCTGTTTTCTCTTTCTACCCACAGATACAATGGTTTATCTCCATTTAATGGGGTTTCCCCCTCCTGAATTCCCCCGGAATTGCCTTGTATCTCTCCCTCCCCCCAAAAACCCCAAAAGGCTCAGGGAAAACTGCACTTAAAGCATGAGACATTCTTGTCTGTTTTGTATCTTTAACAACACTTTCTGTGGCAATGAACAGGACTTGCTTGTCCTCGGAGACACAAGAAAGGCCCTCCTGATTCAGACAAAGTGGCTGCTTTCCAACTGAGGAAATCTTGGCCAGGTTGGTGGAAGCCCTTGGAAGCCTAAGCTGCTTTCTTCATCACTTCCCTGCCCTAGCCTACTCCTTCCTCTTGTCTGTCTACCTCTTTCCCTTCCTTTCAAGTCTATCTTTTTTTCTCCTCAAAAGCTTCTTTCTTCTCTTTGTTTCATTTTAGCTCTCCCTTTTCCCTTATGATCCTTGCACTCTCTTCTTGGGGTCTCTAATATTTATTGAGCACTTACTATATGCCAGATGCTATGCTAGAAGTTTTACAGATATCATCTTACTTAATCCTCACAGCAGCCTGTTGGGTAAATATAATCTTCTCCAATTTATAAATGAGAAAACGAAGCTCCAAGAGATTATATAACTCACACAAGGTCACATGACTGTATTAGTGGAAATTGGGTCTAAATCTGTGTTTGGCTGGCTCCCAAGTCCATACACAGCCTAGCCTCCTATTTCTTCCTCTTTCTCCCTTTCACTCACCTTTTATTTTTTTACTGATCATATCTTTTTCTTCCTTTACAAGTATCTTTGGCCTCCTTTGCTTTTATCTGACTACTACAGTGTCTGGATCTGGGCAAGTCACTCCATCTTTTTGAATCACTTTACCTCTCCGAGTCTCAGACTCCCCATTTGTCAAGTAGAAATAATAACAGTGTCTTCCTGCTGAGAGCGGTTGGAAGGATTGAGTGAGGTGATGGATAAATTGCTGTACAAAAGTTGCCTGTTATAGTGACAGTTTATTTCTGCTCTTCTTTCATCTGTTTCTCTCCTCTCCCTCTTTTTCATCTTTTCCCACAAAGGAGGGCCATCTCTTTCCTCTTCCCTTCTTCTCCCTATTACCCTATTGTCCACAAAGAGGCTGAAGCCCCCAGGTATAAACACGGCTCCTCTTCACCAGCCATCCCAGCTTGAAGGCACTCACAGCTCCTGCCAGCCCACCTACTATAGTTGATAGCTTCTCCTGTGGCCCATTTCCTGACCTGAGAAAGGCAAGCTGCAGAAGTGCTGGTTAATTGCAGCATGTGATGAAGGAGGAGGCAGCTGCTGGCTCATTATCTTCAGGCAGTACAAACCTAGTCAGCTTCAGAGACCCTCCAGCACGTAGCTTTTCCTGAATATCATCAAAATTGACCCTCTGATCTTTGACTGACTTATTACAAGTGACAGTGTTAGGGGACACGGTGGGAGTGTTGTCTGCCTAGGAAAGGGGCAAACAGATAAAGAAGTAAATAGGCTTAAACCAACAGTTTAGATGAACATGAGGACACAGGTCAAAGCCAGGGGCACAAATGCCTTCTGAAGAATTGGCACTGAAGGTAAAATATGCCACATTGTGCAGGTGGGCAGTGGGAGGAGGCCCACGAGTTAGATAGCCTGGATTTGAATACAGTCTCGGTCAGCTACCAACTGTGTGACCATAGGCAAGTTGCCTAATGTCTCTCAGCCTGTTTCCTCATCTGCAGAATGGGGTAAATATTACATACCTCATAGGGTGGTAATGAGAATTAAACACACAAAAGTACGTGAAGTGATTGGCCCTTACATTCCCAGCCCACCTTAGTCCCAGCTTGCTTGCTTCTGCATTGTTTCCTAGGGCCTTTGGGGAAACCCTCATTTTCTTCATCATTCATTGTTAATCAATAAACCAGGTCTTTATTGCATACTGATTTTGTACCAGGTCCGTGTTGAATGCCAGGGACAAAGGGAGACCAAATGTAATTGTGGAGAAAAGACACACTAATCAGTGTCAATCCCTCACATGTGCATGGTCCTTGTGATGGGGCTGGGGTGAGACAAGGGTTATCACTTACTTATAATTTACAGAGAGAGAAACTGAGGCTTAGAGATGGGGCATTAGCCCGGGCTCTATCCCTTATGCCCCCTTGACTCACTCGCAGATGGAACAGTGACAGAACACACTATAATATTTCTAACCCAGGTAGAGCAAACCAGAGGCTGTGCAGGAAGGCAGTGGAGGGAGAGAGTGGCAGAGGAGGAGAGGGGGAGGATGCTTCCAGAAGTTAGTGGGGATGGGAGCCTATAAGGCCAGTACTGAATGAAGCTCTTCACCTAACTTCTCATTCTTCAGGACTCCATTTAGATAGGGCCTCTTCACTCTCCTCTGTGCTTCTTCTGCCATAGCACGTCACCCTTCATGGAGAACTCCATTTGACAAGGAGCTTCAGAGCAGGGACCATGTCATTCATCTGAGCCTCTGTACCAGCTGGAGTGGGTGCTTAGTGAGTACCGGTTGAATGAATAGATGAATGAAGGAGGTGGGAATGAACATGGAAGGTGTGGGTGAGGGGATGTGGATGGTAGGGGTCATAAGAACTGAGCTGAATGAGCATGGCAGATTCTGTGCTGGGCACTGGGGATACTGAGGTGAATCAGACACAGTGAAAATATTATAGTGATAAAAGCTGGAGTGGTGAGAAGCCAGAGGATTGTCAGGACACAAAGGAGGTACCTAAATGAGCCTGGGGACTAAGGGAAGCTTCTTGGAGAAGCTGATTTCTAAGAAGATATCAGCTAGATAAAGACGTGATTGTGAGTGTGTGTGTGACCACATGCGTGTGCAACATGCCACATGGGAAAAGTATGAGCACAGATAACGGGGGAAAAATAGCCTTGGTTTATGCTAGAATGAATGACCATAGCAGTTTGGTCTTATTAGAGCAGAAAGCTCAAAGTAGTGAGAGATGAAGTAGTAGATGGCCAAACATGGAGAGCTTATATGTCCTGCCAAGGATGTGTCTCCACTGTCATCTCAAAGGTACCTGAGGTATGAGAACTCTGATTCAAGTAACCAGCTCATGGGCCTAGCCAGCTCTTTTGCTAGCAGAACAACTCCAAATGCACCTCCACCTAATTACTGTCAGTCTTCTGAAAAGTCATTAGTAGGCCCAGATGGTAACCTTTTCCCCAGGTTCATTAGTAAGGATTCTCAGGAGCTGAGCATCTAGTGAGGTCATAAAGATGACAACTGATTAGTCAGATTTAGCCCCCAGTCCTTGCCTCCCTCTAATTGGCTTCAGAACAATGGGATTTCTGCTGTCTTTAATAGGTCCCAATTCTTAACTGAATCTGATATAATTCCCTCCACCCCAAAATGATCATGTTTACCTATCCAGTCCAAAGGCAGCTGTCACAGACCCACAGAACCACAAACAGTGTCCACGCTTCCTGCTTCTAAATTTGACTTCAAAATTCCCTTCAGAAACTTGCAACCACTAAACTCACCTCTCCATTCTGACCCTGCCCCAGAACATTTCTCCTTCACTTATATGTTCACATCCCTTCTCCATCCTACTCTGATATCTCTTCATTTCCATCATGTGTCAATCTTCAACTCACACCCCTCTGGTCACTGATGATTTTGGCAAGGGACTCCCTGTCTTCCTTTCCACCCAGGGTTGTTCTCATTCTCAAGAACTCTGAGTTTCATGTGGACAATCCATCCAACACCCTGGCCTCTTAATTTCTTAAACATCTCATTCAAGCGACCTTTTCTTTCATTTTGTTTCAGCTATGCCCTTGTCCTTATAACCTGAGCTATTTTGACTTGCATTTGTGTCACAGGAACGGAGAGAGGTCTAATTAATGCAATAGCCAGACACATTGGCTTAACACCCATGGCCCTGCATCATTTGGCCTCTGTCTTTTCTCCAGCCCCATCTTCCTGGCTGACACCATGTTCCAGAAACATCAACACTTTCTTATTTGGTGCCTTTGCTCAGGCTATTACTCTCTAGCTCTTACTCCTAATTATCTTTATTACTCACCTGTGGAATCACTGATTCCAGAGAGCCTTTGCTTTCTCTTCCCACCCAACCTCCACCACTTAGAACATACAATGTACCTCTCCCCTGTAACAGTACCTTACCCAATTGTTTCAATCAGATCTCAATGGGAAAATGGGAATTATTCTTTTTCTTTTTTAATTGATTTTTTTTTTTTAGGGAGAGATGAAGGGAGAATGAGAGAGAGAAACATCGATGTGAGAGTGAAACATCTATTGGCTGACTCCTGCATGTCACCTACCAGGGATCAAACCCAAAACCCAGGAATGTGCCCTGACCGGGATTCGAACTGGCAACTTTTCAGTGCACAGGACAACACCCAACCAACTAAGCCACACTGGCAAGGGTGGGAACTATTCTTAATATTTAATCCAGAGGGAATTGATTATATAGGTGATAGAAGAACTAAGAGGCCAAATAGAATAGTGAGGAAACCCAGAGATTATCAACAGCTAAAAAAAAAAGTCCTGGCTAGGAGTGTCAACCTGATGCACCAAGGTTGCAGGTTTAAGCCCCAGTCAGGGCACATAAAAGAGTCAACCAATGAGTATGTGAATAAGTGGAACAGCAAGTCGATGTGTCTCTCTCTCTCTCTCTCTCTCTCTCTCTCTGTCTCCCTTCTTGTTTCTCTAAAATCAATAAATATAAATCAATTAAAACAAAACAAAACAAAAACTATTACTGGGGCCAAAGGAAACCAGAACCATAGGAGCAGGAGTCAAAGAGGAGCAGCCTCTACTGGAAGAGCCGGCTAAGGGGGTGGGGGGGCATATGAAGGTTTCTCCCTTTTCCCCATCTCCCATCACCTGTCTGTGTCTCCCCTTGGCTAACTCAGTCAAGAGCCACTGTCACAGGAGCCTGGGAAACACAGCCTGCAAAGCTGAACACCCCAGAGGGGGTTGCAGGAAAAGACAGAGCAGATTAAGGGTGAAGAATGATAGCAAACAGGCTAAAGATTAGCACAGACATCTACCCAAAGGATGTTGAAATGATCTCTCTACTATTTTATTTCCCTGGTCAATGAGGATTTTGAGGGCAGGGAACTCATTCACCTCTGTGTCCCCAGGGTCTATCATGTATTCAGTGATTGTGGCATATTGTTCACTGCCCTCCCTGTAGAGGATTTTACATCCCTACAGATTGCCAAGTGGCTTGCAGCGCCTCCTTATGGGAGGTATATATACCTCCCCACTTCAACATCAAATTTGACTGTATGATCTGACCACTTCCTTGCAAAATTTGACTGTATGATCTGACCACTTCCTTGCAAAATTCTTAACATGAAGAAGTAGGTCTCTGCCTACTTCTCCACTCTCATCTCACATGATTCTCCTGTTGATTGCTTAGTCCCTGTGACATGGCCTTCTTTCATTCTAATGAGTGTTTCAAGCTCTACCCCACATGAGGCCTATTCTTGTTGTGGAGCACACCCCTCCACCCCCACACCCCTTTGCCCTGCATACCCACCCTTTGCCTGGCTAACTTTTTCTCATCCTTTAGTTCTCAGCTTAAGTATTACTTTCTCAGAAGATCTTGACTCGCCAGTCTAAAATTAGGTCTCTCTTTTTCACTTTCTTCATAGCACTAGTAACTTATGTTCTTTTTATCTGTCCACCACACCTTCCTGTAGGGAACCTCTATTTGAAACAGTTGTAGTGGGACTATAGGTTGTAATACTTGCCTCCCCCAGCCATTGGGAGAGGCATATGACTCACAGGTGACCAGTCATATTCTTCCCTGAGATTCATATATGGTGACTGGGAGAGAGAGGCTCTTTTTGCAGGATTTAGGAAGACATGAATCTGGAGTTGCCATCATCCATCTTACTCCCCATGCAGAGTTTGACTACAGCTGGAGGCTGAAGGGATAAGTAAAGCTGCAAACTAGAGAGTGCAATTGAGTCCTGGGTCTAGTGGACTTGCAGGGTACATGAACTAAATGTATATATATATATTTTTTTTCTTTATTAATTTTAGAGAGGAAGGGAGAGAGGGAGAGAGAGAGAGAAACATCGATGAGAGAAAACATCAATTGGTGCCCTGGCCGATTTGGCTCAGTGGTTAGAGCGTCAGCCTGCGGTACAGAGAGACCCGGGTTCAGTTCCCGTTAAGGGTATGTACCTCGGTTGCAGTTTGTTGCCGGCCCTGATTGGTTGTGCGGGTGGCAGCCACTCGATGTGTCCCTTTCATGTCGATGTTTCTCTCTCTCTCTCTCTTCCTCTCTCTCCCTCCCACTCTATCTGAATAAAAGATGGAAGAAAGTCCTCAGGTGAGGATAAAAAAAAAAAAAAAAGAAGAAGAAGAAAACATCAATTGGCTGCCTCCTGCATGCCCCCCAGTGAGGATTGGGCCCACAGCCTGGGCATGTGCCCTGACCGGAAATCGAACCAGCGACCTCTTGGTGCATGGGTCAATGCTCAACCAGTGAGCTACACCAGCCGGGCTAAATGTATATATTTTTAATTAAAGCTAGTTTGATTTGGGATTTTATCACTTGTCATAACAAGAGTCCTAACTCATGTAGAACTTATCACAATTTTGAACAGCTTTATTGAGATATAATTCACATACCATGCAATTCACCCATTTATACCATTTGAATTATGTATTTTTTGTATAATTATTTGTTTAAAGTTTTTTAGTTCCAGGACAGTAAGGATAAGAGCTGTTTTGTTCACTGTTATATCCCAAGTGCCAAAACAGAAACTGCCTAGCTCAGAGTACATGCTCAAAATATATTTTTAAATGAATAACTAAATGAATATCTACCATGTTATGGGTGCTTGGAATAATGTAACAAATTAGACATAACTTCATCTACTCTTGAGATCTAGCAAGAGATATAGACATGTAAGTAAGAAAGTTCTGGTAAGCAATAGAGGAAAGCTCAGGAAGTTGAGTAGGACAGAAATGGGTTACCTTGACCTGCCCAAGTCTGATCAATTCATTAAGGCCCTCTTCAAGTGCCTCCCTAAACCCCTTACTAAGAATTAATCTCACTTCCATCTACATTTCTACATAAGTATGATAGATCTATACTGACTCCACTACTTTCTAACTGTGTAATCTTGAGCAAATTACTTAATCTATGAACTTCATTTTTCAGAGTATTGCCCTATAGTACCTACCTTGAAGGGTTATATTGAGAACTAAATGAGATAATTAATGCAAAGTATTTCCTATAATGTTTGGCTCAATATATATCACCCATATTACCATATTTGCCCTAGAGTGTGGTTAAGTGGTTAGGCTCTGGAGCCAGACCACCGTTTAGGTTAAAATTCTGACTCTACCTATTACTAACTATGTGACCTTAAGCAAGTTACCCAACTTCTCTGTGCCTCAGTTTTCTCATCTGTTAAAAAATAATAACTTGTCTGGCTGGTGTAGCTCAGTGGTTGAGTGTCAACCTATGCACCAAACGGTCGCTGGTTCGACTCCTGGTCAGGGCACATGCCCAGGTTGTGGGCCTGATCCCCAGTGTGGGGCATGCAGGAGGCAGCCAACTGATATTTCTCTCTCATCAATGTTTCTATCTCTCTCTCCTTCTCACTTCCTCTCTCTCTAAAAAAAAAAAAAAAAAAAAAAAAAAAATCAATAAAGGAAAAAATAAAAAAATAAAAACTTGGCCCAGGCAGGTTTTACTCAGTGGTTAGAGGGTCGGCCCACAGACCAAAGAGTCCTGGGTTTGATTCCAGCCAAGGGCACGTACTTTAGTTGCAGTTCGTCCCCGGTTCTGGTTGGGGTCATGTGGGTGGCAACCAATTGATATGTCTCTCTCACATTGATGTTTCTCTCTCTCTCTCTCTCTCTCTCTCTCTCTCTCTCTCTCTCTCTCTCTCCCTCCCTCCCTCTCACTCTGTCTGAAGATAAATGTAAAAATAACCTCAGTGAGGATTAAAAAAAATAAACAAATAAAAAAAAATAATAATAACAACAACAACTTGGAGACAATAAAATTACATGTCTCAGAGGGTTCTAGGAGAATTGAATTAAATTATTAATACCTTAAACCACTTAGAATAGTGTCTGGCACATGGTAAACACCTAGTAAATATTTAACCAACTTGTTTTTTAAAAATCTTAGTCATAAGGACTTGGCATGTTCTATATTTTTTCCTAGTATAAAACTAACTCACCTTTTTAAAACTTAGTCTTTTATTTTTTATTTTTTAAATTTATCTTTATTGTTGAATGTATTACAGATGTTTCTCCCTTTTTTCCCCATTGACCCCCTCCTCCCCAATCCCGCCCCCCTCCTGCCTTCCCTACACTATTGTCGATGTCCATTGGTTATACATATATGCATAGAAGTTCTTTGGTTTATCTCATCCCACCCTCCCTCCCCCCTTCCCTTTGAGGTTCATCAGTCTAACAACCAATTTGTACTTCTTAATTCCTTCATCTTTTTCACCCATCCCCCCAGCCCCCACCCATCTGGCAAGCAACAAAAAGTTCTCTGTATCTATGAGTCTGTTTCTGTTCTGCTTGCTCATTTTGTTTGTAGATTCAATTGTTGATAGATATGTATTAATTGCCATTTTATTGTTCATATTTTTGTTCTTCTTTGCCTTCAAGAAGACCCTTCAACATTTCATATAACACTGGTTTGGTGGTGATGAATTCCTTTAGCTTTTTCTTGTCTGGGAAACTCTTGATATGTCCATCGATTCTAAATGATAGCTTTGCAGGATAGAGTAATCTTGGTTGTAGGTCATTGCTTTTCATCACCTTGAATATCTCTTGCCACTTCTTTCTGACCTGCAAAGTTTCTTTTGAGAAATCAGCTGACAGTCTTATGGGAGTTCCTTTGTAGGTAACGGACTGCTTTTCTCTTGCTGCTTTTAAGATTCTCTCTTTGAATTTAACCTTTGGCATTTTGATGATGATGTGTCTTGGTGTGGACCTCTTTGGGTTCATCTTGTTTGGGACTCTCTGTGCTTCCTGGACTTGTATGTCTGTTTCCTTCACCAAGTTAGAGAACTTTTCTGTCATTATTGTTTCAAATAGGTTTTCAATTTCTTGCTCTCTCTTCTCCTTCAGGCACCCCTATGATGTGAATGTTGGCACGCTTGAAGTTGTCCCATAGGCTCCTTACACTATCCTCATTTTTTTTTATTCTTTTTCCTTTTTGCTGTTCTGGTTGGGTGTTTTCTGCTTCCGTATATTCCAAATCGATGGTTTGCTTCTTGGCTTTACCTACTCTATTATTGATTCCCTGTAAATTATTCTTTATTTCAGTTAATGCATCCTTAATTTCTGACTGGCCCTTTTTTATGTTGTTGATGTTCTCACTAAGTTCCTCGGAGGTCTCCTTAAGTTCCTTGAAGGTCTCACTAAGTCCCTTGAATGTCTCACCAAGTTCCCTGAGCAACATTATAACCTGTGTTTTGAACTCTGCATCTGTTAGATTGCTTATCTCCATTTTGTTCAGTTCTTTTCCTGGAGTTTTGTTATTTTCTTTCAGTTGGGACACGTTTCTTTGTCTCCTCATTTTGGATGCTTCCCTGTGATTGTTTCTATGTATTAGGTAGAGTTGCTATGTGTCCTATGCTTCATAGGGTGGCCTACTATTGTAGGTGTCTTGTAGGATCCAGTGGCACAGTCTCCCTGATCACCTCAGCTGGGCCCTCGAGGTGCACTCCTAATGTGGACTGTACACCCTTCTGTTGTATTTGAGTCTTGATTGCTGTTGGTGCGTCAATGGGAGGGATTTACTCAGGTTGATCAGCTGCAAGTACTGGCTGTGCCCACTGACCACTGGCCTCTGACTACCTTGGAGGATCATCTGTGTAGGGGCCCACCACACAGAGCAAGACTTACTTCAGCAGGGCTCTGGTACCCACTGAGTCCACTCATTGAGTGTGTCACTTGTGGAGGTGATTGGGTGGTGATGTTTCGATGTGGTCTGAAGCTGTCCATCGGGTGTGCTGGCTCTGGGGCAAGGTTAGCCACTTGCCTGTGCTCTATCCTGTGCCTGTGGGACCACCCGGTATAAGCTACAAAATTATCTGCAGATGGCTGCTTCTTGTGCTGGGCTTGGAGGTGTCCAGGAAAAGCCAAGTTGTGAACCAAGGCTGGCTGCTTCTAGTGCCAGGTCTGGGTCCACTTAATGAGAGGTATGGGGCTCGCTGAGACCAAATGCTGCTTGTTTGAGAGATTTTAGGAAACACTGAAGACAGGCCAATTCTATGGTAAAGCCTTTGGAAACAGCTTGGGTGGACCTGAAAGTTGAGTGGGGCAGGGCCAACAGTGTGAGCCAGGTTGCTGGAGTCCCAGATATGGTGGCAGTCTGCCTGCCCTGTGGGGGAAGGGCTCACCAAAGGAACAATGGCCTCCACCAGCATGTCTGTCCAGGAGAAAGCTGCCTCTCCAGCCCTTGTCCCAAGACCAAACAGCTCAGTTCTTCCCTGTTCTCCGGTGCCCCTCAAGCTGCCTCCCCTCCAAGCTCAGAGGGAGCAAGTCAGAGTAACTATGTGCACGGGCCCTTTAAGAGGAGCTGCCTGGGGCTTCCACAGCCGCAGCCGCAGCCTGCCTTAGTTCCCGCTGCTTTGTACAGCCAGAAGTTATGGGTACATTTCTTCCTGGCACTGGGACCCTGAGGTGGGTGCCTGGTGTGGGATGGGGACCCCTCACTCCTCAGGGAGGACCTTCCCAGCCGAGGTGTCCCTCTTGATTTTTATCTGCCACACCTGGGTGTGGGACCAGCTCGTCCACCTCTACCCCTCCTACCAGTCTCGATGTGGCAGCTGCTTTAATTTCGTAGTTGTAGGACTTCCATTCAGCTTGATTTCAGGTGGTTCTGAATGATGGTTGTGTTGCAGTTTCGTTGTAATTTTGATGTGGTTGTGGGAGGAGGCGATACTGCATTTACCGACACCGCCATCTTGACCGGAAGTCTAGTCTTATTTAACTCTAAGGACTTGACATGCTGATTAAATTTTTTCTAATACACACAAAAATATATACATAAAATCATCTTGCACACTTCCAGTGTCATGGGTCTCTCTCTTTGGGAAACACTACTCTCAGCTCACACAATCCCATGATTTATGGTTGCGGGAACATGAAGTGCTATTCCTTGCCTTTGCTAGTGTTATTCCCCCTGTTTAGAATGTCTTGCTTCTCTTCCTCACTTGGCTGCTCCTACTTGTCTTCAAGACGCAGCTTGGGCATCATGTTCTCTGATCCCAACTGAATTAAGTGCCTCCTCTGTGCTCCCACAACCCCCCCGCATATCCCTCTATCAGAACACTGATCACTTGGGGTATTGTTTCTGTTCCTTCACAGACTAGAGAATGTATCCTATTTTACTGCACAGTACCTGGCATAGAGTAGGTACTCAGGAAGTCTTAATTGGATTGAAGTAAAATGGAATAGCCAAATACTTAACATAATAAAAATTTAATCAAAAAATATTTGTGCAGTATCTACTCAGGGCCAGGCCATATACTAGGCACTGTGGGTACAAAGATAAACAAGACTAATTTCCTGTCCTCTTGGAGCTTTGGGGAGATGGACAAGAAGACAAGTGCAATGGGGATGGTGACTGCTGCCTGTATGGGGTACATTAAGTGGGGACACAAAGAAAAGAGCTCTGGGAAGCCAGGAAAGGCTTCATGGAAGGTGTGAAGCTTGAGCTGTTTTGAAAACTGAGTAAGGGTTTACAGATAAATGAGGGTAGAGGATGGGGCACAGAGAGCATTCCAAAGAGATGGGGCATAGCGGGTCCAGGGAGAGTGCTGGGTGTTTCCCTGGTGACAGCAGGTTGAAGACATAAAGACATAGCCTGAGATCACCTAGGTGTGGGCTTCACCACATGCTTACTGTTCTGTGAACCACAGATGGGTGGAGGCATTTTCTGGACCCTGAGAACCTCTGTGAAGGTATAAGAATAGCACAATTCATGATGATCCAACCTCCCTATTTATTATTTACCTACAGTTTGCTCATTTCTATTCCACAATACCCTGGGGAATAGGGGAGGAGAGAAAGAAGTTAGGACACCTTCCCCAAAACACACATGTACTCATAATACATGTAATACAAATATATATAACACGCATAATACAAATATATACAACACACTTGTACATTATACAGTTTACCCACCTCCCAGCCCAAATATCTGTACTTCAGAAATTGTCAGAGAGTATAACTTTAAACTTGTTACTTCTGAAAACTTACAGCACCTAGGCTGTGATAACTACTTAGAGAGACTGAAAGCTAAGCAGTATATTCATTCTTCTAGAGGAAGAGTTCTCTAAGTCAACCTTACATTAAACCCCAATACAGAAAAGAAAAGAAAAAGCTGCTATTTCAAGCAAGTATAGGCAGGAGTCCTGCTGTGGAACCACTGAGACACACCTAAGGCACCTGGGTCTCAATGGAGCACAAGAATCAAGATACTTTAACCTTGCTCCTCAGTCAGAGCATTACTGAGCTGCATACTTAAAGCCACATTGTTTCATCCCTTCATACAATAACTTTTGTTGTAAAACGTGTTTTGGTGAGGATCAGTTTACAATGAAAGAAAGTGTAAGACACAACCTATAATGTTCAGTGTTATAGTTACCGTAAGGTTGTTTGATATTAAGGACACTGTCACATGCCACATATAGAGTCTGCTCACAGTTTTTGTTGTTTTTGTGTTTTTTTTCTTTATGGATTTTTAGAGAGAGAGGAAGGGAAAGGGAGAGATAGAAACATCGATGAGAGAGAACAACGATTGGCCGCCTTCTGCATGCTTCCCTTTGGGGATTGGGCCCACAACTTGGGCATGTGCCCTGCTCAGGAATCAAACTGGCGACCTGTTGATGCATAGGTCAATGCTCAACCACTTAGCCACATCGGCCAGGCTGCTCACAGTTGCCAAAGAAGAACAGTGCTTCTCTGGAATAATGGATTTGTTTTTAACTAAAGAGTCATGTCTGAAACTGATTATGTTTCCCTCTTTGCAATGGTTGGTAGGAAGCTCAAAGCCAATATTTTGGCCCAACTCTTGCACATGCCCAAGAATTTACAATATACATACTTATCTCATCACTGGCTTCCTCTTATTTTCCTCCTACCCTTGATTTTCCTTTGCTCCAATTTTCCTACTTATTTAGATTTAAAAGTCATTATGATGACTTGTATAAAACATCTCAAATCTTTTGTGGAAGGAGCTAGTAAAAAAAAGAGTTCATGATTTTTAAAAATTAATTAATTAATTAATTTTTGTTACAGATGTTTCTTCTTTCCCCCCCATTGACTCCCTCCTCCCCGCTCCTGTGCCCCACCTTTAAAGCATTGTTGTCTATGTCCATTGGTTATGCATATATGCATATAAGTTCTTTGGTTTATCTCTTCCCACCCTCCCCATCCCCTTCCTTTGAAGTTTGTCAGTCTGATCCCTACTTCCATATAAGAGTTCATAATTTTAAGTTTTACTTATATATTCAATGTAAAAAAAATACATATAATAATGAATCACCTAGCACAAAGCTATATGTACATCACACAAATATAAAACAATACACACAGAGTGCACATGTACATACTTCGCAAGCACAACACTCCCAAGTCACACTTCCATGAACACATGTACACTCACACACGTGAACATACACGTGTTGTATACATACCAAGCTGCTCTGCGAGGAGCCGACCCTTTTCAGTGGGAACAACCCTTTCTTCCTCCATGTCACACTTGTTTCCCACCAGGATAACCTGTGCATTGTCCCAGGAGTAAGTCTTGATCTGAGTAGCCCTAAAGAGTGACAGAGAGAGGACTATGTTAGTGACACCTCCCCCCGCTCAGGCTGTAAAGGACTCTGTGAAGCTTGAAGAAACCAATTCCCTTCCTTAGAAATAGCAACACCCAGGTTACTGTCAATTAATTCAGCTGAGGACAGAGACAGATACCTGCCCCTACTGGCTGTCACAGATGCTGATCCCTGAGCCCTGGTTGCAAACCTCACCTAGCTCTTTGGAGCCCTCTTCTCGCCAGGCAGAGAACTCTCTTTCTAAAATGTCTATCTGACCATATCCTTTCTTAAAAGCTTTCTGCCCACTATCCATGCAATGAAGTCTAGATCCCTCAGTTAGGTGTTAAAGATTACTCATCTTCTGTCTCTCCAGCCTCATCACCCTTCCTCCCACTTTACAAACCTTCTCACCCATTCCCCCAAAATGCTCTTCCATGGTCTGTGTCCTTGCCTGTACTGGGAATCCCTTCCCCACACTAACTCATCCTCCAAGGCTCAAGGCTCATCTCACAATTCCATGTGGGGAGCCTTCCCCAGGCCCAGCTAGTCTCTCCCTCCTCCTCTGTGATTCATAAACCTTAGATCACGTCAGCAGTGCTTTCTTTCATATACAATGATTATGAAACTTTAAAAAAAATAGTTTTATGTACTTTTCCAATTTTGAAAGTAAGTATGTTTTACTTCTATAATTAGAAACAAAATTTTAAAAGAGGGGATAAAATAGGACCCTTATATTGTGGAGACATATTTTTTGTGGGAATGGGCCTAAGTCTGTTCTTTAACCAACCACCAAGTAGAAACAATTACTTCCCCTTTTGTTCCCCTACACATTTACTGAGGCTATTGTTACATTTAGCTGAATTTGTCTGTCCTTCCCTTCAGGGCAGGGACAGGCTTATTCATCTTTGGGGTGCTAGCTCCAGCAAAGAACACAGAGCAGAGAATTTGACAGTGAAGGTGTGCTGAATGAATAAGCCAGCAAATGGTTAATCCTGAAGCAGATCTAAAATTATGACCCTATCCTGACATTGATCCTCAATCTAACTCAATCCTAACTACAACTGGGACCTATTACTAACCCTGCTCCTAAAGCTGATCCCATCACAAACCTTTTGTTTAAGGGTGAGAAGCCATTCCCTCAAAGGATGGAATTCACTCAACCACCATTTGTTGTGGGCCAACAAAGAGCTAGGTTCCATGCTGGGCACTGCGGCTTGATGGCAGGTGGGGGCTAGGCTGGGATCAGGTTTCTCAAAGGGCAGGACTTGGGAGAGAGACATACTCAGTCTTCATCCTCAAGGCAGTAACTGGAGCCAACTCTCCATGTTTCCTCATGCAACTCTTCCTGTCATTTTCCTCCCTCCTCCCACCGTAACCACTCTCAGCTCCCAGATTAGCAGCTCAGGTTATTCTTGGAGAAATCGTCACCAGGTGTTAAAGTCACTGTGTTCCTGAGGCAGAATGAACACGGACTGATGGAGAAAGAGGTCAAGGCCAACAAGGAATGAGCAGTGTGGAAACACAGAAGGAGCTAATCACTCCATGTGGGGAGATGGGAGGAGGGGAGAAACATCATGACTGAAGGGAAGAAAGGGAATAAGAAAGGGAAAAAAGAGGAGTAAAGAGAAAGGAAAGGAGAAAGAAGGAAGGCAGAGAGGAGTTGTTAAAGGGAAGGGAGAGAAAGGAGGAAGAAGAGGATGATCAAGGAGCAGAGAAGGATAACACAGACCACCATGAATGATAGAAGTGCAGATGGCACCCTGGACTGCTGTTTAGAATGGGGGTGCAGCAGGCAGTCTGCAAGGCCACTTTCAGCTCAAGGCCCCAAGACACAAACAGTGATTCACATAGTCATGGCAACTGTTCCTTAGGAAATGGGAAGTCCTCAAAGGGCAGGTGTCCACAAAAGGGAGCAGGAGAAAAGCTTGGCACTGGGCAGCCCTGCTACTGTGTGCCCGGCATGCTCAAATTCACCCCTCACTCCTCATCCTTTCCACTAATTGGAGCATAGAATCCTGGCTCCTCCCTCTCACCCATCCTTCCCCTCATGCTACCTTCTACCTGTGAGTTATGCTGCAGAAAGAAAGATTTAAGTTGCTCAGAGATTGTACCACTGAGGAGCTGTGCTGATTTCCACAGTGAATTGAATCTTTACGAACTTAGATTGGATGTGCTCTCGGACACCTAGCTCACCTCAGCGATAAACTTTATAGAGAAGCAGTATGTGGATTCACTCACTACTATGGACAGAATGCTCTTTCTAAAACATTAATCTGAACCTGCTGGCTCCCTGCTCAAATGTCATCATCTGTGGGATAAAATCCAAACTTCTTACCCCAGAACACAAAATTCTTCATGACCTTTGCTCATTCTATCCTCTTACCTACCTTCTCCCCTTTGCACATCTATATTTTTTTCCTGGAACATTCTTAACCATTCACCCCTCTGGCTAACTCCTGTTCATATTAGAACATGCAGTATATTTGTCAGCAACTCCAGGGTACCTTCCTTGACTCCCCAAGCTGGGTCAGAGCCCTCCACTGGGTTCCCACAGCCCAGGTGACTCTCTTCATCACTGCATCTGTCACACGATATTTTCATTGCCTGCTTACTGATCTGTCTTCTCCTCTCATCCATGAATTCCTTGAAGACAGGAGCCAATCTGATTCATTCAGATTTCTCTAGCCCACAGCACAAGGCCTACCACGCTTTAGGTTTTCTTGAACAGTTTGATGAATGAATGAATGAATGAATGAATGAATGAATGAATGAATGAATGAATCTCATACCAATCTTGGACAGCATTGAAGGACTCCTCATTGGTGATATCATACATCAGAATGAAGCCCATGGCCCCACGGTAATAGGCTGTAGTGATAGTCCGGTACCGCTCCTGCCCAGCTGTGTCCTAGGTGGGAAAGGAAAGAGTCAGCCTCTTAGAAAGTTTGTTTTTGTTCCTAAAAAGTCCCCAGAAGAGTTACCTAATAAGAGCAACTATTATGTCTCCTATATTATACTTGGTGACTAGAATAAAATGGTTTTTAAAACCTCATTGAAATTAATAAGAATATAATTAAAATCCCAACAGGCAAGAGGAATAAACAATTCATAAAAGAAATATAAATGAATATTTATTGTATAACAAGGTTTTAACCTTATTTTTAATTATAATTCCCATAAATGTAATGAGATGTGCAACCTCACATCTGCTCATGGGAGTTGGAACTTGGTTCAATCTTTTTGGAAATCAATTTGGAAGTCTCAATAGCATTAAAAATATTTGTACCACCCTGGCTGGTTTGGCTTAGTGGTGGAGCGTCGGCCCGCAGACCAATGAGTCTCGGGTTCGATTCCGGTCAAGGGCATGTACCTCGGTTGCGGTTTGTCCCCAGCCTTGGTCGGGGTTGCACGGGGGGCAGCCCGTTGATGTGTCCCTCTCACGTTGATGTTTCTCTTTCTCTCCCTCCCTCCTACTCTGTCTGAAGATAAATGGAAAAATGTCCTCGGGTGAGGATTAAAAAAAAATTTTGTTTTTAATTTGTACCCTTTGACCCAGAATATTTTCTCCTAAAAGCTTTTCCTACAAAATTGGAAAACAGACAAATACCTAATCACAAAAATGTTTGTTACCACTTTATTTAGACAGTGAAAAAGTATCATCAACTTATATATTCAACAATGGGAGAATGGCTAAAATATAAGAATTTTTATATGTTTATTTTGGTAAGAATATTTAATGACATGGGACAATGCTTGTATTTGTGATATATCAATTTTGTAAGTATATATGCAGAGAAGAAAACTGGAAAGAAACACATCAAAAGTTAATAGTTATCTCTGTACAAGAGACAAGAATTACCAGGACTTCAATTTTCTTCATGTATTTTTATTTTCACTAAAATAAATGTGTTACTCCTATATAAAGAGAAATAAACATTTTTACTAACAAATATTACTAAGACAATTCTTTATCCCAAGCAGCCTACAGTCTAGTTGGAAAGACAAACATGTAAGTAAGTCAGCAAAAACAAGACCAACAGCAAAGTCACTGGAGCACAATGGGATGCTTCACAAATGTCCACTCAGTCCTGATGTGAAGGGCCAGCCAGTCTTCTCTGTTTCATTACAGTTTTAGAATGTGTGATACTTGAGCATGTATAAAACATTTCCTCATATGTTAGCTCATTTAAATTTTATCAAACCCCCGTGAGGTAGGTGTTATTAGTATTTACATATTATATTTGAGAATGCGAAAAAGCAGGCAGGGTAAGTGACTTTCCCAAGGTCTCAAATCTGGTGACAAAAGCTATGCCTAAAATCCAGGATTTATGATTCCAAGTCCAATGCACATACCACTATCCCTCAATAGATAAAAGATTTATCCACAAGCACTTACTGAACACCATCTATAATGATAATGGAAACAATAATAATTATAGCATGCCATTATTTGTACATATGTTGTACCTGTTATCCACAAACTTTAGAAAAACCCTGTAGGATATATATTATTACTCCATTTTACAGATGAGAAAACTGAGGTTCAGAGAGATTGCCCACTAAATATCAGTATTGAGATTCAAAACAAGTCTGTCTGACTCCTACACCTATTACAGTATACTGCCTTGGCCATGAACCACACTTTGTGTGATATAAAAATGGAACAAGCACCATTCCTGCCCTCAGGAAGCCTCAGTAGAAGTGTAGAGGTGGCTAAGACATACCAAATCAAACTGATAATTAGCAATATGTGGCAATATGTCATCAGTACCAGATAAGTTGTATAAAGAAAATGTGTCATACAAGTCAGGTAAGACAGAGTCATGGTGGTATTAGGTAGTTATGGAAGGTTTGTCAATACAGAGATAGTGCACCAGTTAGGTTAGACTGGGTTATTCAGTAACAAGCAAGCATAAGTCTCAGCAGCATAAACAAGAAGGTTTTATTTTTTACTATTGTTACATATCCACTAAGGGTGCTCTGCTTTTTGTTCTCCTTATTCTAGGATCAAGACTGACAGGGCAGCTGCCAGAGGGAAAGAAAGTGTGTGACTCAGGTCTTAACTCTTAAAACTTCCACTTTTCCCATTTTGCTGGCCAAAGCAAGTCACATGCCCACACCCAAGAAAGTACAATCCTATAATATGCCCAGGAGAACTGGAAATGTGATAGACAGCATAATGACTCCCTCTGGTGAATTTGTACCGAGCCCAGAAGCATTGCCTGAAGATTTGCTTATTTGGCAATAGAAGGAGGACAACAGGGGCTTTTCTAAAGAATTTTCCAGCAGAGAAGTGAAGGAAAGATATTTTGGCAGAAGAAAGTTTTTGCCAGTGAGTACCCTAGAAGAACATCCAGAATGATAGGAAATAGGAAATGGGTAGGTGATGAAGCTAGAAAGAGCTGCGAATGCTGTGCGATGGGGTTTGGACTTTATCTTTTAGGATCAAAGATTTTGAGGCACGGGATTAACATGATTAGATCTAAATTTTAGAAAGAACACTCTGAGTGTGATGTGGCGAATGGACTGGAGGGGAAAAACATGGGAAGCAGAAAGGCTGGTTAGAAGATTGTTGCAGTGGTTCAGGTGAGACCTGATCAGGATTTGAACTAGAGTGGTAGCGATGGGGATGGAGTAGAACCAGATTCAAGAGGTATTTAAGAGAGCCCTGGCCAGCCTTAGCCGGTTTGGCTCAGCGGTTAGAGCGTCAGCCTGAGGACCAGAGAGTCCTGGGTTCGGTTTCCGCTAAGGGCACATACCTCGGTTGTAGTTTGTCCCCGGCCCTGGTTGGGGTCATGTGGGTGGCAACCACTCGATGTGTCTCTCTCACATCAATGTTTCTCTCTCTTCCTCCCTGTCTCCCTCCTGCTCTGTCTGAAGATAAATGCAAAAATGTCCTCCGGTGAGGGTAAAAAAAGAAAAAAGCTCTGTGTGTGGACCTAGGAAACAGTGCAGCCATATTTGATCCACCCTTCCCAAGCCCTTGCCCCTGCTTCCGGAGCTCCTCAGAGCCAACACCACAGATGAGATTCCTCAGATCCTAAATCTTATCATCTAGGATTTAGAATTAAGTGACTCTTCCATCTGGACTGGTGAACTAGACACCCGGGCAGGATTTCTGAGCAACTGCACTGCCACCAGGTCTCAAGTCTTCTCACTCCACCTGCATTATACTGTTTCTCTGTGAGGACTTCTAGTCCTCCATCTCTGCCCGGAGCCTGGCCCAGTGTCCCAGCTCTTTAACAGAAGAGTTCTGTTACTAACTGATGCCCCATTAACTGGAAATCCTGGTATGGAATAATAAATGAGCTCGGACATGGAATCAGTTTCATCTCTGTAGTCCGAGTGCCTGGCACAGAGCTGGGCACACAGTAGGGATTCAAGTACCACTTGTTAAACAAAAAAGCCATATAGTTGTTTGTTTGTTTTTTTAAATCCTCACCCAAGGATATTTTTTCCATTTATCTTCAGATAGAGTGGGAGGGAGGGAGAGAGAGAGAGAGAAACATCAATGTGAGAGACACATCGACTGGTTGCCTCCCACACAACCCTGACCAGGGGCCGGTACCAAACCGCAACCAAGGTACATGCCCCTGACCGGAATCGAACCCTCGACTCTTTGGTCCATGGGCCAACGCTCTAACTGCTGAGCCAAACCAGACAGGGTAAAGGCCATATAATTTTGATGTTAAGAGCATGATTTCTGGAGTTAGATTTCTAGGTGTAAATCCCTGTTCTACCACTTACCGACTGTGATTATGGGAGGCAGTCTCTAAAATGGCTCCCAGTGATCGCCATCTCCAGGTATTCATGCTGTTGTATAATCCTCTCCTTGGGCAATTTACCTTTTGTGGCCTTAGTTTCTTTTTCTATAAAAATGGGAATAATAGCAATACCTTACTTCATAAAGTTATTATGAAGATTAAGAAAGTTATTATAGAACTGGCAGATTCCGTCCCGGCCAGGGAATTTACAGGAGGCAACCAGTCGATGTTTCTCCCTCACATCAATGTTTCTCTGTCTCTGTCTCTCTGTCTCTGTCTCTCTCTCTCTCTCTCTTTCTTTCTCTCCCCCTCTTTCTCTCTCTCCTCCCTCCCTTCTTCTGTCTCTAGAATCAATAAAAACATGTCCTCAGGTGAGGATTAAAAAAAAAGAAAGTTATTATATCTTAAATGCCTGGAACAGTTTCTAGTACCTAGTAAGTACCTGATGGGCATCAGTTATTATTTTTGTACTTCCAGAGTCAGCACCAGGAGCAGGTTCCCAGGGTCTGCCCACTGGAGTGGATGAGTCTCATGCCATGTGTCACTTCTATCTTATTAAACCTGCCCAAGGCTGGAGTCTCAACATGAAGCTTCCCTCAAAGAGTAGAAAATGGCCAGACAGAAAGGGAATGAATGAGTGTAAGAGTTGAGCAGGCCTTGGTCTAACTCTCACCCTGCCATTCACCACCTGTATGATTTTGGACAACTTGGGTTTGTTTGTTTTTAATCTCTCTAAGGCTCAGCTTCCTTATATCTGGACTGGAAATAATAATGCCTATTTTGTAAGGTGTTTGCAATGAATTAAGATGTTTTTTTAAGTGTCTAACTCATAATAGGAACTGAAATATGGAAGTTTATCATTTTCATTATTATTTAATTTTTCTAAACCTTAATTTCCTTATCTGTAAAGTGGTGATAATAAGGCCAACTATGAAATAGTTGTGTAAGGATTAAAGATAATGTATGGGTAGAACCTGGCAGAGTGCCAGGCACATAGCAGATTTTCAATAAAGCTCATAGTAACTACTGCTGTTACTGTTGATATTGTTATTTCACCTAAAGATAAACGAGATTGGAAACAACAATCCAGCTGTCACAGCCCTGTACTCATTGGAAAGTAGCTCAAAGAATAGCTCCTAAACCTCCCTCCCTCTCTCTTTTATTTTTAAAAATCACTTTGATGAACATCGATTCCCCTCCCACTGATGAGAGTCAGAAATAGAACCAGAGAGGAGACAGGAAGGAGAAGAAAGAAAGTGGCATGACTCACTGGCTACTTGAGGAAAGAGACCATGTCATCAAGAGCAATCAATTCACTTCTAAGAAACAGACATTCATTGAGTTCTTCATATGGGTAGAGCATTAAGCCAGAGAGTGGACACCAGGGTGAGCAAGCCACTGCCCTCGCCTCCAGCAGCCCCATCAATGTGGCAGACAGACACATGAGCAAGGGGGAAGGGAGCTAACATCAACTGAATATCTATTATGTGCCAGGTTCTTTGGTAAGTGTTTTACATATGGATCTCATTTATTAATTGTAGTAACAAAATAAAACTGCTAGTTGAGCATTGTTATATGCCAGGCACTTTCCTTATTTCATTTAATTTTTTTAATCCTCATCCAAGGATATGATTTTAGAGAGAGGGGAAGGGAGACAGAGATAGAGAGAAACATTGATGTGAGAGAGAACATCAATTGATTGCCTTCTGTACATGCCCCAACCAGAGATTGAAACTGCAACCTAGGTATGTGCCCTGACTGGGAATCGAACCTGCAACCTTTCAGTATATGGGATGATTATTCAACCAACTGAGCCAATGGCCAGGGTGAGCCCCTATTTATATATATAAATTAATTGAAGTTCACAGAGAATAAATATATGGCTAGAGTCATGAAGTATAAGAAGCAGAGTAAGGATTCAAATTCTGTCTTTGTGAATTTTTAACATAACCTACAGCCCAGCTGACTGTGTATTCTTGACCCCCTCCTACCCCCAGGACAGGATGTAGCCCACTCCGCAGCCTCCCAGATAGGAGGTCCTCCAACCATGTCTAAGGCTTCCTGAGGTTGAAAATCTCCCCTCTACCAGAGGGTAAGGCTAGAAATCACCAACAAAGCTTAAATGGAACCATATGTGTCTGGCACACAGGTTATGTGTAACCAATATTAGTTATCTTTTCTATCTTCCATTGCATCATCAATCCAAACAGACCATTCCTTTCTTTCTGGAATTTCCTCATGGTTGTACACACATGCCACTCATTTCTGCTCCATATTTCTGTTCATGCTACTATCTCTGTCACATATGCCCTCTCCCAGCTCCTTCACCTGTCTTGACTATCAGATTGTTGAATTCTAAAGTTAAAAGGAAACATTAAAAGTTATTCCATCCATCCTCTCACTCATAATAGGAACTCCTTCCATAGCATACTTGTATTGAGTGTTTCCAGTGTTGGATGCCCACCCTTGAAAGGCAGCCATTCCACTACTGGGTAGTTCTGGTTATTAGAACATTTTTTCCCCCTTCTGTTGAGCTGAAATCTGCATGTGGTAATTTCTACCTATTGATTTAATTTTGTTCTCTGGAGACACAAAAATAAATCTAATTTTCCACTCAAGTGGCAGCCCTCCAAATATTTAAATCCTACGTTTGTTTAGCTCTTAGTGTTTACAAAGTTTTTTCTTACTATCTCAGTTAATTAGAAGAGAATTTCTGTGAGAGAAGAATATATATCCTCATTCCACAGAAGAGGCAACTGAGGCCCAAAGAAAGTGAATCATGAAAAGGGGCTTCTGACTCCAAGAAACTAGTGTTCTTTGCACAAGGCTATATATCTGATGTTTTGAATTACCTGTCACAGGGACTGTGACAATGAACAGAATGACCACAACAGTGACGAGAACTTGAAATGGTAGCAACTGAAGGAGAAAGATATTTAGTACTCTGGTGAACAGTACCGCTATCTTAAAATATCTAAGGTGCCTAATGGGGTTTTCCTTCTTTCTCTTTCTTTTCTTTCAAATATTCACTGGGTGCTGATTCTGCAGCAAGTGTTGGCTAGGTCCTGAAGAGCAAAGGATGGATAGGACACACTCCCTGCTTGATTCTTTGGATGGGGGTTCTGAAACCAGCAGGCTCATTCCCATAGAGCCTTCATACTGCCTTTCCTTGAAGCAACACCCTTTGGAGCTCAGCTCAGCAGAGAAGCTGCCCTGACCATCCTGGCAAAGTCAAATGTTCCAATTACATGCTCTCCTGGCACCATGTGCTTCTCCTTTGTAGCACTCATCCCCACTGTAATTTTGTGTTTATTTGTGTAATTATTTGATTAAGGTCTGTCTCCCCTGCCAAACTGCAAGTGCCACAAGAACAGGATGTCTGGTTTTGCTTACTATTGTGTCTGGCACAGCACTGACACATAGGATAGGGGGAGGTTTCAATAAACACTTATTGAAAGGATGGATTTATTGGGTGTCTGCAACATTTTTGATAGAGCACAATGAATGTCAGATAGGTCATTCTAAAATCCAAATCTCATCATCTCCCTCAGTCTAAATCCTTTCCCTGGCTTCCCACAGCCCACACAATGGGGCAAAAGCTTCTCGGTGAACATATAGACCCTTCCTGTTCCTTCTCTCTTACTCTACCTCTTAGTTCCAGCTTTGCCAAACTACATGTGGTTTCCCAAACACGCTGTTTCTTTACAGCCCTGGGCCTTGTGCCGATATGCTGCCTGGAATCTCCTTCTCTTTTATATTCACAACCTATGCAAAAGTCACATCCTCTCTGAAGCTTTCTCTGACCCCCCGCCCCCCCCACTCCTCCCCCCCCCCCCCCACACACACACAGAGTAACTTCCTTCTCTGCTTTTCTATGGCTTGGCATTATATCACTGCACACATCACATTTATTAGTTACATTATCTGTCACTTCTTTCAGATTATGAGCATCCTGAGACCTAGTCTTATGTTTAACTAAATCCCAGGCCCTCAACTATAGCACCTTGTACACGGTAGACACTTAATAAGAATGCTGGTGAGTGAAACCCAAGGGCTGACAATGTGCTGAGTAGGGAAAACTCATTTAGAACCTCAGGATTGGTTGGAAAAGTGTCTGTGAAATCATACAAACCACCTCATCTTTCTAGTTCCTTTCCATCTTATAGACAAAAGGGGGAGGGCCAGAGCAGTGACAGACTAGGGAGGTCACCCTAGGTTATCTCTGGGGCCTCTATCCCTGGATCCTTCCCTGTTATATATCTGGTCCCCCAGCCAGACACCTCTCTCCCCCTATGCAATTCACTCCCTCCAGGCCTGATTGGGGGGTAGGGATGATGAACACTCGGGAGGCAGGTAATGAGAACTTTCAGGCTAGCTCTCCCCACACCCACCATCTGACCCACAGCTTTTCAGGGAGATTCAGTGGAGCCAGAGAGAAGCAGAGGACTGAGGAATGGAGAACATGATCCCTTGGAGCTGGCTTGTTGTTATACCCATCTACCCTCAGTAGTATAAACCACACAATAGAGTACCCTATGGTTCACAAGCATTTTTGCTGCATCATCTCACTGCATCCTAACAATGACCCTGTGAGGCAGATTTTTTACAGCCAGAAGAAAGCAATCATCTTAGAGCTCACTAAGTCTGACAGCTTATTCTGCAGGTAGGAAAACAGACCCAAAGAGGTAAAGTGACTTTCCCAAGGTCACACAGCTACTTACTTTCCAGCTGGGCTGAGACTCCAATCCAAATATTCTGACTCCACATCCAGTGTTCTTTCCAGTATACCATGTATTATTGTCACTATTGATTTACAGGTGAGAAAATTGAAATTCAAGGGCACAGAGCTAGTAATTGGTAGATCCTTGAGGGCAGAGGGCAGGAAAGAGTTCAGTGGAATCCAGGACAGGGGATTATAAAGCACTCTCTGCCTACTGTTATCCTATCTAACTCTTAAGGTCCAAGTCAGTGGGCACCTATTCTGGGAAGTTGTTTAGAATCCAGCATTGAAATTCATCATTATTCCTTCCAGGCTTCCACAAAATGTACTTGGGCCTTTATTTTAGCAACAATGGAGCACAGAATTTTAGAGCTAGAAGTCCCTTGTGAGAGTACTCAATTCCACAAACATTTACAAAGCCTATGCTATGCCAGTGAAAAAGACCCATGTGATCTCTGTCCTCAGAATTTTTAGTTTATCGAGAAGTTGCCTCACATGTGACAAATCCTATAACAGGTATATATAGGGTCAATGCCCTCATTTTACAGAAGGGAAACTAAGGCCGAGAAAGATGAGTGCCCTATATTCTTATTTTTGGCATTGGTCTCTCATACAAAACCCTCAAAAACTCAAAATTCAGAACATCTCACAGATAGGACAATTGATTTCCACTAAGATATAGCACTACACTTTACTTCAAGTAGATAAACGAAAGGTCATAGGACTTCCTTTCATTGCTCCTCAATGTATTTGGCATATCTTAGGTGTTCAATATTTATTTTTTGAGTGTATGGACCATTGCATCTACATCAGGGATTTGTTTCCACTCCCATCTAAGTCTCCTCATTTAGACCGTGGGTTAGGAACTGTGACTTTGATTTCTGAACCATCATGATTTCTGAACCATCAGCAATGCCTAGCACCTGGAAAGTATTTTAAAAATATTGACTGAACAAAGGAATGGATGAATGAATGAATGAATGAATGAACAAACGAATGAATGAATGAGAGAAGGATGGATGATGTAATCTCTCTGTTGCTCTAAATAACAAGGATGACATCCCCAAACATACACACTCCTCTTCAGGAAACTTCTCCTTTCCTCAGCTTCTGTGAGACCTTGCTTCATCAGTTCTTTCCCCTCATCTTCTCCTGCTCCTGCTTTGTCTCTCACACAGGTTCTTTATCTTCCCCTGGGTTCCTCACTTCCAAGTTTCAGATAGAAATTTCCAAATGTCTGCTTGACATCTCAAGTTAGTCTGAATGCCTCTGACATGTACATAATTGCTATTAATTATAACCTATTTCTTGTATCTTCTCCAGCTAATAGTCCCTCATCAGTACCCAGCACAGATCTGGGCACATAGCAAGTATTTTAAAGATACCTGCTGAGTGAACCATCACCCATACACTCCAGTGCTTTGGCACGGACAAATTTAGCATCAGAGTTGCCAACCCATTTCCTCTTCACTCCTTTTGCTTCCAATTGACATCAGCACCATTCAGAGCATTCTGAGAAATCTCTCTGGGGAATTCATTTAATTTACCACCTGCTGTATCCTTTATGTGACTCATCCAACTCCCCTTCAAGACAGGAAGAGGTGGGGGAAGAAGTGAGGCGGGAGAGGGCCAAAAGGAAAAAGAGAAGCTTGGAACAAGATTATATTTAATACATCCCAGGTCACAGCAAGTAAAAGGAAATAAGAGTCAGGTCTGGTACTAAGAAATTGTTGGTGATACTAATAGGACCCTTATCAGACAGTTTGCAAAAAAAAAAAAAAAATGGTTAATAAATATATAAATGATTGTTCAATAAGTAATCATAGAAATGCAATTTGAAATGATGAGATACCATCTTTTACCTATTGAATTAGATAATATTTGAATCCAGCAAAAGGTAGAATAAAATATGAATTTCACTACTGAAAATCTGTCTAAAAAAAATAATCTGAAACCTAGCAGATGTTTTACACACAAGGATGATCACTGCAACATGATTCATAACATTCCCAAATTGAGAAACAGTTAAATGTTCCAACAATGGAGAATAACTAAGCTTTGAGGGGCCAGAAATTGTCCCTCTTTCTTTTACCACCGTTTAGACTGCCCAACACAAGATAAGTGCAACAAATATTAATGAATGGATATGGTGCATCCTCCCTATAAAATATGAAGTCATTAAAAACATATTTATAAATATTTTCTAACAATGTTAGCTATACCTGTAATGTTATATTTTAAAAAGCAGGGTATAAAACTGAATGTACAGTATGACCTAAACTATGTTAAAATTTCAGAAAAGAAACTGGGAAGAAACCAACAAGTCAATAATGTTTTCTTCTTTATGCTTGGCTCTAATTTCAAAGTATTTTTTTAATTGAGCATATATTACTTTTTACAATTAAGATAAACTAAACCCATAGTAAGAACTGGAAGTTGCCATTATTATTAATAGTCCAAAGAGAAGGGACTATGCAAAAACATGGAGCACAAACCATGAGTTGATAATTGTTGTAGATGGTTGATGGGGTCCATGTACTATTTAGGCTCCCTACTTGAGGCAACACTGGAAATAATAAACAGCTAAAAAGAAAAATAGAAAGGCCTGAAACAGCACAGCACCTGGGAAGAATACAAGCAGTTCTATTTTCACTGGAGTGTAAAATACAATATTTTATGGATTCTAAGATTCCATTTTTTTTACATTTTAGCGTCTCTAAAATAAAGATGTATCTTACAATTGATAGTCTTTTAGATTTCTGAAACACAGTGCTTAAAACACTAGCTGGAGGAGAAAGTAGGTAGGCAATGAGGTTGGAGCTAGATCATGGAGGTCTTGAAAGCCAGACCAGGTGCTTGAACATTGTCCTGCAGAGAACAGGGAGCCACTGAGAGGTTTAGTGGTGTCCCACATAGGGCCTATTTCCTGGAAGACATTCAGTAAGTGTGTGTTATTAAATGGTAAGGCCATTGAGGATGGGGTCACTGCTGCTTATGTGAAGGGCCAGGGAAGTTAAACTTTGGGAGAAGTGTTTGAGTCCTTGCTCTCCCCACCTTTTTGTCATTTCATGAGTCCCAGTTCTCTCCAGCTCTGCAGGGCGAACCATTGGGTTTTCTGATAAAGCTGCCTTTCTTCCTCCAATCCCCATATTGCTTCCATTTTCCTGATAGTAAGAAACATTTGCCCCAAACTTGAGCCAGCACCCTAGCTGATGTGAATGACCATAGGCCTGGGTTCTACAGCACCTTCTGACATGACATCCCAAAGCCCAAAGCCTCAGCTTGGAGCCTGGCCCAGGGACCTACTTAAGAACTCATTTCCAAACAAAGACACAAGAGTTAACATATACAGGGCAGGTAAGAGATTAGAAGGAAATTCCCAGGATTTTTAGGACTTAACTAGAAAGATAGTCCAGAACTTCCATCCTGCCCTGGGCTGTGCTTTCCCTTTGGTCTCACAGCTGCTCTCTTTTGGGAATTGGCCCGAGTCACCACAGCAGACAAATTCCCTGCGGATCATTTGCATACAGGTGCCAGCGTGTTCTAAAAATAAGATAAACATTCAGCTCCACAAAGAAAATGCCTTGAAATTTATTTACAAGGGAGGGGAGACAATCATTTGAGAAGCAGGGTGACCTGTCAGAGGCAGCCTGCCAATAGTAAGGGAGCCACATGATGTAAGCTGGGTCAGGAGACCTGGGTATGATTTAATTCTACCACTAACTTGCTTGGAGAGCTTATGAATACCCCCCACTCTGGGCCTTGAGTTTTCCATTTTAAGATAGGGATATTAGACTAGATGATTTTTACAGCCACTTATAGCTCTAAGGAGTTAGAATAAATAGTAATAATAATAATTGCTAACATGAATTACATTACTTCATCAATCCTCACAACCAGCTCTTTGAGGCCAGTATGACAAAGAAACTGAGCCACAGAGAAGTTAAGTACTTCTCCAATTTGGCAAATGTTGGAGCAAGGAGTTTGACCCCTGTGCTATATTGCTTTTCAGGATGCTAGCTAGTGTTTTCTAACCTAACAGTGTCACTACCTTAAGTTCATGCCACTCCTCCCATTTTTCTCCCTAAGTTCTTACCACCCTGGGCTACTCCCCAGGTCCCAAACATTGTGTTCCTCACAATCTCTGTGCTTTGCTCATGCTGTTCCCTCTGCCTGGAACAGCCTGACCCATGTACTGCTGAACCTGTCACTATTTACCACTCAGAATTCAGCTCAAATGCTTCCTCCTCTGTGATCCACATTTTCCCCAATACCCACAGGCAGAAGGAGTGACTGGCTCCCCATTTGTTGAGATGTAGAATGTGGCTAGCACTGTGCTAATTCTTACAACTTTCTGAGAGAGGTTCCATTATCATACCCATTTTACAGATGAAGTTACTAAGACTCGGAGGTTAAATACTTGCCTAAGGTCATATAGCTGAAAAAAATCTGAAGTAGACAGTTTGATCTCACAGCTATCCTAACCCCTATTCTATTTTTTCTCTAATGAACTACTGTATAAATTGCCAAGATATTTGTCGCCACCAGACTATAAGCTCTTCTAGATTTTTGCTGTGTTTTTGTTTGTTTGTTTTTTAGGATTGACTGAACTGCTGGAAGGTAATTTGGAGCATATATGAAGGAAAAAATCAAATTAGAGTTAGAACCAAGCTGGAAAAAAAAAAAAAAAGATGAAGTCTCTCATCCTGTCTAATCTTTGCCACTTTAAATCCCTTTGGGAACAAGACAAAAATATATTTTTTTAAAAATTCTATCCTTAGCATCCACTTCTGTTTCCATTTCAAGAGTTAAGATTACCTCCTCCAAGAAACCTCTTTAAATCCTCATTTTTATCATCCCCTTAATTTTAGTGTTCCTTCAGCACATATGTGTCATTTAATTAAACACTATATGCATTTAATAAGTGGGTACTGTTGCCCGGCAAGTGTGGCTCAGTGGTTGAGCATCGACCCATGCACCAAGAGGTCGCCGATTGGATTCCCATCCTGGTCAGAGCACATGCCCAGGTTGTGGGCCTAATCCCTAGTGGGGGGCATGCAGGAGGCGGCCAATTGATGTTCTCTCTCATCGATGTTTATATCTCTCTCTCTAAAATCAATAAAGAAAAAAAAGTGGGTACTGTTGAGGGGCAATAGTAAAGTAAGAGTATGGCTTTGGGGTCAAGCAAATCTGTGTTCAAATTCCAGCTCTGGAGATTTCCAGTCAAAATGGCGGCGTAGGTAAGCGTGGTATCGCCTCCTCCCACAACCACATCAAAATTACAACTAAAGTACAACACAACCATCATTCAGAAACGCCTGAAACGAGCTGAATGGAAGTCCTACAAATACTAAATTAAAGCAGCTGCCACACCGAGACTGGTAGGAGGGGTGGAGGCGCGGACTGGCTGGTCCCACACCCACGTGTGGTGGATAAAAATCCCCCTCAGCTGGGAAGGTACTCCCTGAGGAGTGAAGGGTCCCTGTCCCACACCAGGCGCCCAGCTCAGGGTTCCAGTGCCAGGAAGAGAAGTCCCCATAACTTCAGGCTGGAAAAACCAGCGGGAACTGAGGCTGAGGGAGGCTGCGGTTGCCGGAGCCTCAGGCAGCTCCTCTTAAAGGGCCCAAGCACGGACTTGGACTTGCTCCCTCTGAGCTCGGAGGGGAGGCAGCTTGGGGGGCTCTGGAGACAAACAGGGAAGAGCTGAGCTGTTTGGCCTCGGGATGAGGGCTGGAGAGGCGGCTCTCTCCTGGACAGACGTGCTGGTGGAGACCGATGTTGCTTTGGTGAGCCCTTCCCTGGGCCGGCAGACAGCTGCCTATCTGGGACTCCAGCAACCTGGCTCACACTGTTTGCCCCGCCCCAGTGATTCCCGGAGGCTCTCCCTACCCAACTTTCGGGACCACCCAAGCTGTTTCCAAAGGCTTTTCCATAGGATTGGCCTGTCTTAGATCCTGCTTCAGAGTTTCCTAAAATCTCTCAAACAAGCAGCAACTGGTCTCAGCGAGCCCCATACCTCTCATTAAGTGGTCCCAGACCTGGCACTAGAAGCAGCCAGTCTTGGTTCACAACTTGGCTTTTCCTGGGTACCTCCAAGCCCAGCACAAGAAGCAGCCATCTGGAGATCACTTTGTAGCTTATGCTGGGTGGCCCTGGATACAACACAGGCAGTGGCTGACCTTGCCCCAGAGCCAGCACACTCAGTGGACAGCTTCAGACCACACTGAAACACCACCATCCAACCACCTCCACAAGTGACGCACTCAATGAGCGGACTCAGTGGGTACCAGAGCCCTGATGAAGTAAGTCTTGCTCTGTGTGGTGGGCCCCTATACAGCTGATCCTCCAAGGTAGTCAGAGGCCGGTGGTCAGTGGGCACAGCCAGTACTTGCAGCTGATCAGCCTGAGTAAATCCCTCCCATTGATGCGCCAACAGCAATCAAGACTCAAATACAACAGAAGGGTGTACAGTCCACATTAGGAGTGCACCTCGAGGGCCCAGCTGGGGTGATCAGGGAGACTGTGCCACTGGATCCTACAGGGCACCTATAACAATAGGCCACCCTATGAAGCATAGGAGACATAGCAACTCTACCTAATACATAGAACAGACACAGGGAAGCAGCCAAAATGAGGAGACAAAGAAACATGTCCCAAATGAAAGAAAAGAACAAAACTCCAGGAAAAGAACTAAACAAAATGGAAATAAGCAATCAATCAGATGCAGAGTTCAAAATACTGGTTATAAGGTTGCTCAAGGAACTTGGTGAGACATTCAAGGAACTTAGTGAGACCTTCAAGGAACTTAAGGAGACCTCCAAGGAACTTAGTGAGAACATCAACAACATAAAAAAGGACCAGTCAGAAATAAAGGATGTACTAACTGAAAAAAACAATAATTTACAGGGAATCAATAGCAGAGTAAGTAAAGCTAAGAAGCAAACCATCGATTTGGAATATAAGGTAGAAAAAAACACCCAATCAGAACAGCAAAAAGAAAAAAGAATTCAAAAAAATGAAGACAGTGTAAGGAGTCTCTGGGACAACTTCAAGCGTGCCAACATTCGCATCATAGGGGTGCCAGAAGGAGAAGAAAGAGAACAAGAAATTGAAAACCTATTTGAAACAATAATGACAGAAAACTTCCCTAATTTGGTGAAGGAAACAGACATACAAGTACAGGAAGCACAGAGAGTCTCGAACAAAGTGAACCCAAAGAGGTCCACACCAACACACATCATCATCAAAATGCCAAAGGTTAAAGACAAAGAGAGAATCTTAAAAGCAGCAAGAGAAAAGCAGTCCATTACCTACAAAGGAGTTCCCATAAGGTTGTCAGCTGATTTCTCAAAAGAAACTTTGCAGACCAGAAAGGAGTGGCAAGAGATATTCAAGGTAATGAAAAGCAACGACCTACAACCAAGATTACTCTATCCTGCAAAGCCATCATTTAGAATCGATGGACATATCAAGAGTTTCCCAGACAAGAAAAAGCTAAAGGAGTTCATCACCACCAAACCAGTACTATATGAAATGTTGAAAGGTCTTCTTGAAGAACAAAAATATGAACAAACAAATGGCAATAAATACATATCTATCAACAATTGAATCTACAAACAAAATGAGCAAACAGAACAGAAACAGACTCATAGATACAGAGAACTTTTTGTTGCTTGCCAGATGGGAGGGGGCCAGGGGGATGGGTGAAAAAGATGAAGGAATTAAGACGTACAAACTGGTTGTTAGACTGATGAACCTCAAAGGGAAGGGGGGAGGGAGGGTGGGATGAGATAAACCAAAGAACTTCTATGCATATATGTATAACCAATGGACACTGACAATAGTGTGGGGAAGGCAGGAGGGGGGCGGGATTGGGGAGGAGGGGAGTCAATGGGGAAAAAAAGGGGGGCATCTGTAATACATTAAACAATGAAGATGAATTTAAAAAAATAAAATAAAATAAATTTTAGCATTAAAAAAAAAATTCCAGCTCTGCCACTTCCTGGCATGTGAGCTGGTGTCTGACTTTCTGAGCTGATTCATTAGCTGCAAAATGGAATTGATAATAATATCCTTTTCTTGGTATTGTTGGGAAGATAAAATGAGATAAGTGTTGTGACAGTGCTTGGACAGCTGTAAAGCTCTGTGGATAACCATTAGTCATGCTCATTCATCCCCTGATGCCACACCCAGGATAAGCCTCAGATTCCCGGAGAAGCTGGAAGTGTAGGAAAGTGCAAGGAGGGAGGAGCCCAAGAAAGCAGGGCTGATAACTGCCTGAGCAAACTTCCGCTCTGCTGGAAGGAAATTAAAGGGCTAATTATGCCTCAGCTGGTGGTAAATTTCCAGGCCAGCCTTTGGGCTCAATCAGTTGACACAGCAACACACTGGTGGGGAGAGGACCATATTCTGAGAAGGCATTTTCTCTCCTTACAATGTCCAACCTTGGAATCACCTCTGATTTTCTCTATTCACTACTCTTTCTCTTCTCTCTTATCTCCCTTATCTCTTCCTCCAAGTCCTACCTAAGGAAACTGAACAGTTCAGCCAATGAATGGTGCTGTGGGTTCAGCCTGGAGCCCTATTTAAAACAGTCCCTGTGGAGGAGGCTACAATGTACAGTACTGGCTTGGCTTCAGTATGACTCTTAATTGTTCAGTGTTAGGTCTCCCTTTATACATGCAGAAATTGTGTGGTTCAGAGGGAAGAGCCCAGGCTTGAGAGTGAGTCACAAAAGCCTGTGTTCAAGTCTCTCTTAACGCATTTACCAGCTGTGTGACCTCTGGTAAAGTACAAACACTTTACCTCTCTGTGACTCAGTGTCCTCATGTGTATAATGAGGATGACAAGACCTCCTTTTAGGATCAAATGAGACCACGAATGCATCAGATGACCTAACTGGACTGGTTTCCACATGGCTGAGAGGAAAGCAGGTAGGAAACAGCATGCCCTCTCTACAGAGAGGCTAACCCAAGAGGAGCCTCAGAACCCCCAGCCACTGAGGGGCAGAATTGGTCACAGGAAGTTCCTGAGGAAGGCAAAAGTTGATCTGGGCCTGAGAAAAAAGGTCATATTCCAGGTACAGGGAGAATAGCTGGACTTCACTTTAAAAGGTATAAAGCCACAGCCTGAGCACTCACTTTCGTTTTGCCAGCCTCTACTGAATGCTTACTGTCTGCCAGGCCCTGTGTTGGGCAATGGAACTGCGGACATGAATGAAGCTCCTCAGGGAGCTTGCAGTCTGGGAGAAAGACTGACAAGTTCCAGACACTTGTAACACAGCTAGTAAGTATGAGAAGTAAAGGAAGCGCCCTAACCCAGACTGGGGGAGAGGTGGATCAGCAAAGCTTCCTAGGTTATACTTGAACTGAGTGTTTAAAGTCAAATGGAAGTTTGCTAGTAGAAAATGAGGAGAAGAGATAATCCCTGGGGAGGAGGGAAAGCAAGAAGCCGAAAAGGGCACCCTAACTGTCACAGCCAAGAGGAGCCTAAGGAGCTATGACAATGAAATGTAACATGGTATCCTGAGTGAGATCCTAGAACAGAAAAGGGATATTAGGTAAAAACTAAGGAAATTTGAATAAACTATGGACTTTGGTTAATAATAATGTATCAATATTGGTTAATCAGAACAAATGTACTGCACTCATATAAAATGATAATAGGGGAAACTGGGTATGGGTGTAAAAGTTAACTCTGTACAATCTTTGCTAAATCTAAAACTGTTCTAAAAAATCAAGTTTTGCCTTTTTGTTTTTTTTTAGTGCATCCTGTGTTTAGATTAGGGGTCTGGAGAACACGTGAGTGGAGCACAGACTGCTTGAAGTGTGAGTGACTGAAGTTGGGGCTGGGAAGGTAAGAAAGGGCCTAGAGTGCCTGGCAAAGGAATTTATTGGGTATCAAGGATCAGCCCTCCCTGGGTTTTAAGCAATGGAATGACAGCATCAGAGAACATAAGGAAAGAACAAGACTGAGACAGGGACATCCATTTGGGCTGCTGCTACAGTCTAAAGGGGAGAGAATAGGAATCTGAGGTAGAAAGGGGACAAAAGGGGGAGCCAGGCTTACAGTAGGCCTGGATAAATGTTTATGGAACAGAGGAGGGAATGCATTCAAGAGAAATTTGGGAGATTGAATTGATAGTTCTTATGAACAACTGGATGAGTAGGACAAGAGCTGAGAGGAATAAAGGAGGATCTTCAGTTTGGAGCTGGGGGTTGTGGCTAGGGTGCTCAGGACAGGGAGCATAGATATTCCCTTAGACTTAACCTCACATCTATCTCCCCTCTCCTCAACCTCCACCCCTGGGCCTGAGCTTAGAGCCTCTGCCGTCATTAGCACAAAGTCGACGGACTTCACAGAGGAAGGTGAGAAACACAGGAGTACAGAGAGGATAAGAGTTTCCATCTGTCACCTGGCAACCTAAGATGTGGGGCAATAGTGTGGGGGGAGGGGAAATTTGTAGAAGGAAGAAATTGTAAATCCTCAGTTGAATGACTTCCCCTACTCCCACCCTTGCCCTTAACAACACATCAGACAGGATCCAAGTAAGCTAGCAGCATCTCCCACCTTTGAAGGCAACTGGGCGTCTTCAGGGGCATAGCACTGCTTCTCTCTCCACCCACTGAAAATGGGGATAAAAAAGGCCATGAGTCACATCTAATTTCTCTACCTTCTAAACCCCACAGCTCACAATCTTAAAAGTGGTCGTAACCAAGATTAGTCACCACAGTACGGCACAATAGAACACTTGTGAACTTACCCAGCTCTACCACTCACTGTGTAACTTTAAGCAAATTTAATGAGCACCTAATATGTTACAGGTACCATGCTAGGTCCTCTCCTCATAGTGTCTCATTTAATCTTTACTGCACTACAAAGAAGTAGCCATAAATATAATTCTTATTTTACAGCTGAGGAAACTGAAGTTCAGAAACATTGTTACTTGTCACACTGCTGATGCCATGTGTTCATTCTACTTATACCACAGCTGAACCCCTCCTCTCACACGGTGCCAGAACGTGCAGCAGCTCCTTACAGACCACTGCATTGAGGGCAAGTCACTCAATTACATACCTACATAGCAGTGTTGAACAACCTTGGATGCCCATTGGAATCACTGGTGAAGTTGTAGTGGGGTGGACAGAAGAGGGCTGGTAGAAAGGGAGGGGAGCTGGAAAGCAAATGGGAGATAGTTTGCAACAGTAACCCCATCCCTTTCTGGGAGTATTGGCTTAGAGGCTCCAAATTTCAGCTGTGACATGGACTCTCAACCACCTGTGAGTTCCCTGGCATGTGACAGGGCAGAGGGAAGAGTGGGGAAGGCAGTTGGGTATGAAAAGAACACCAGCTCTGGCAGCAGACAGCCCTAATTGTGAATCCCAGCTGTGCTATTTACTAGTCTTGTTAAGATCTGGCCAAGTTCTTTAACTTTGAGCCTTAGTTTCCTCATCTTTTCTGTGTAGAATAGTTGTGATGATTTTTTAAAAGTATATAAAGAACTTACACTATAGAGTTTCTGCCCAGTAAATTATAACTCAATGTTTTCACCATCTATTGAGTACTTTCTAAACACCCAAGTTCTTACCTATGTGATGCTATAACAAGGAGGGGTGAGGTACAGGGCATGGGGCATATAAGAGTTTTGAAGTTGGATTGATCTCAGTTAAAATCTGGACTCTTGCTATTGGAGTGAACCAGAGAAAGCTACCTAACTTCTCTTGACCTCAGTTTACCTATCTGTAAAATAGGAATCATAATAGCACCTAGCTCACAGGGTTGTTGTAAGGATGAAATGAGTTGATAAATACCAGCACTGAGCACAGTGCTGGTATTAGCCAGTGCCACCTCCCACCAACCCTATGGGAGATATTATCAGCCCCATTATATAGGTCAGGATATTTTACATAAATGGTAGTTGCCACAGTAATTATTTTTATTTTATTTTTAATATTTTTTCTTTATTGATTTTAGAGAGGAAGGGAGGGGGAGAGAGAGATAGAAACATCGATGAGAGAGAACATCAATTGGCCGCCTCCTGTATGCCCCCCACTGGGGATTGGGCCCACAACCTGGGCATATGCCCTGACCAGGAATCGAACTCGTGACCTCTTGGTGCATGGGTTGATGCTCAACTACTGAGCCACACCAGCTGGGCGCCACAATAATTATTAATATGTCAAAACGAGAGGGATGCCAGGCATTCAGAGTAAGAGTGGCACTGCCACCAGCCTCTGGGCCTCTAAAAGCAGGAATCAAGAAGACACAAGGCCCTCTATGCCACTGCCTGTCTTGAGGCCAACTGTCTGCGATTTGTTGTACCTTTTATCCCTCCATTCATGTCAGTCATGGCAAGAAGCCCAAGTCACCCAGACCATCTGTGCACAATCCCTGGACTCTGATTCCCACACAACTCTATATGTCATTTCTTCCAACCCCATCTCCTCCCCTCCCCACTGAAAGCTTTCCCTGGGCCTTCAGAAACTCGGTCAGTCATCAGAAAAATCTCCTTCCTCAGCCTCTCTTTTGAGGTTTTCTTCACCTCCTTGCTGTAAGTGAAACCTGGCCCTCCCTGAGGACACAGTGTCCCCTAAAATCCCAAAGTGATGGTTGCTTTCTGTCTCACCACCTTTGAATCACAGGGCCAGGAGGTGGGATACACGTTGCTTCTCATCCCTGCTTCCAAATTATTCTGCTTCCCTCCTTCAAAAAACAAAACACCTCCAGCTTTGAATCTCACATTATGAGATTATGCCACCCATGTATTCCTCTACTGACCAGTGAGCAGCACCTGGTTCACTGTTATTCTCTCCACAGTCCTTGGTGGTTTAAAATCCACACAGATGAGCCTTCCAACATCTTGGACATTCATTTCCTCAAACTCCTCTCCTCCAGTGATGTTGATCTCTAACCCTACCTCAGCTGCTCACTGTCACAGTCATAGCCTGCACCTTTTCATTACCGATAGTAATTTCAAGCCGCCCACTCTCAGATTGCTATGATCTTTCCTGCTCACTCCTAAATTCCCAGCTCAAGAGTCTTCAACCCCTACCATCTCTTCACTGTCCTTTTCGCCTTCGTCCTCACTTCCCTCTCTGCCCAACTTGAATTCTGTGGTCAATTATGACAGTGGCTTCCCTGCACACACCCTGACTCCCTTGGCTCTCCTTTGCTTTGTCACACTCAGTCAACAAAACAACATTCACTAAAGCCGACTCTCTGCCTATTCTGTGACTATATCTATCCACAGAGCAAAACATGGTTAGAGAAAAACATACAGCCTTGCTTCAGATTCATGAATTCATGAATCTAAATTTATGATCACTAATTTCAAGTGGAACCTTAATCAGCAATCAGATTACATTTCCCCAGTCTATTCACTCTCCTGCCTTCCTAGGTGACATTCTCCTCGCAATTCCTCCCCCATTCTCACTCCCAGCTGATGACCTTGCTTCCTACTTCATCAGGAAATTGTATCCACAAGAACTCCTGCCAGCACACGTAGCCCTTAGCCACACCTGTGCCAATGCCCCTGCTCTCTCCCCTTAATGTGGACGCACAGTCTCTGCTCCTAGCAAGGATTCACCCTCTGCTTGTGATCCCATCCCCTCTCACCAACTCAGGGATATTGTCCCAGCAATTTTCTCCTTTCTCCTATCGCATCAGTTTTGTGTTTTTGTTTCTTTGTTGGTTGCTTGGTTTGTTGATCTCCATTGGATTGTTCCACCAGGACACAAACATGCTGCTACTTCTCTTAAAAAAACAAAACAAAATCTCTCCCGACTCACTTCCCCCTTCACCCTCAGCTACCACCCATTTTCCTCCTCTTCCAAAGTGCTAAATTCAATTCTCTTCTCCCACTCCTATTAGGCTTTCATCCCCACTACTCCACCAAAACAGGTCACCAATAAACTCCAAATTGCTAAATTCAGTGGTCAATTCTCAGTCCTCATATTCAGGATCTAACATTTGCAGTAGTATTTGACGCAGTTGGTCTCTCCTTCCTCTATAAAACTCTATCTCTATTTGGCTGCAAAGACACCACACTTTCCCTTTTCAGTTTCTTTTGCTGATTCTTCTTTATCTTCCCAACATCTTAGTGTTGGAATGTCTTTGGGCTCGATCCTTAGAACTTTTCTGCTATCTTCACTCCCTCTCTTGTTGATCTTATTTGACTTCATGGTTTTAAATACCACCTATATGCTGATAACTTGCTAATTTGTATCTCTAGTCAGGGCCTCTGCCCTGAGCTGCAGACTTATTTATCCAACAGCCTATGCTATAGTTCTACTTGTTTATCTAACAGGCATCTCAAATTTAAGATTACCAAACTCAGCCCCCAATTGTCTCCCCAAATCCTGCTCTCCCTAGAGTATTTTCCCTATCTCTGTCAGAGGCATCTTCAGCCTTCCAGTGGCTCAGTCCAAACCCTCAGCATCATCTTTGATGCCTCCCCTTTCTTCTCTCCTCACATCCAATTCTTCAGCAAATCCTGCCAGCAATCTGACCACTTTCACTACCACCACTAGTCCTGCCCTACTTGAATCCTCCATCATTCCCTGCCTGGATTATTACAACTCCTAACTGAGCTTCCCTGCTTCTGCCCTTTGCCTGTCTATAACTTATTCCTGAAACAGGCATAATCTTGCCTCAAGTGATCCTATTAAATACTAAAATGTTCTGGAATTAGAAGTGATGGTTGCACAATTTTGTAAATGCTAAAAATCACTGAACTGTATACTTTTTTTAAAAAGTGAATGTTATGATATATGAAGTACATCTAAAATTTTTAAATATATTAAGTGCAACATGGATTGGCTTCTGGAACTGTAAAAGGACATTAGCTGAAAAACTAGTGAAATCTGGATTAGGTCTATAGTTCAGTTAATGATAATGTACCAATTTTAAATTCTTAGTTTTGATAAATGTGCCATGGTTATGTAAGATGGTAATATAGGGAAACTAAATGAAGGATATATGGGAATTCTGTGCTATCACTGAAAATTTTATATAAATCTAAAATTATCTAGAAATAAAGTTTATTTTAAAAATGTAAGTCAGATCATGTAATTCCACTGCTCAAAATCCTCTCATCTCATTCTGAGTAAAACCCAAAGCCTTGTAAAATTTTTTTCAGGACCCTGGCCAGTGTGGCTCAGTTAGCTGAGTGTCATCCTGTGCACCAAAAGATTGCCAATTCAATTCCTGGTCAGGGCACATGCCCACGTTGTGGGTTTGGTCCCTGGTCAGGGTGCTTGTGGGAGGCAGCCAATCAATGTTTCTCTCTCTCTCTCTCTCTCTCTCTCTCTCCATCTCCCTTCCTCTCTCTCTAAAAATCAATAAAAATTTTTTTTAATCTTTAAAAAACATTTTTTTGAGGAAACTTCATACAGTTTTCCATAATGGCTACACCATTTTACATTCCCACCAGCAGTGTACAAGTCTCCCAATTTCTTCACATCCTTGCCAATACTTATTAATTATCTTTTTTAAAAAAATAATAACCATTCTAACATGTGTGAGGTGATATCTTGTGGGTTTTATTTGCATCTTCTTGATAATTAGTGGTGCTGAGCATTTTTCATATATACAGTAGTCTCCTCTTATCCACAGTTTCACTTTCACAGTTTCAGTTACCCGTGATCAACTGTGGTCTGAAAATATTAAATGGAAATTCCAGAAATAAACAATTCGTAAGTTTTAAATTGCAGCCATTCTGAGTAGCGTGATGAAATCTTGTGCTATCCATCTCCCTCCCCTACAGGACATGAATTATCCCTTTGTCCAGCATATACACGCTGTATACACTGCCCTCCATTAGTCACTTAGTAGGCCTCTTGTTTATCAGAGAGAGAGAGAGAGAGAGAGAGAGAGAGAGAGAGAGAGACCACATTCACATAACTCTTATTACAGTATATTGTTATAATTGTTCTATTTTATTATTAGTTAGTATTGTTAATTTCTTAGTGTGCCTAATTTATAAATTACTTTATCATAGGTATGTGTGTATAGGGAAAAACACAGTATATATAGGGTTTGGTACTATCAGGTATCCACTGGGGGTCTTGGAATGTATCTCTTGCGGAAAAGGGGGACTACTGTACCTGCTGGTCATTTATAAGTCATCTTTGGAGAAATGTCTATTAAAGTCCTTTGAGAGAACTACCATATGATCCAGCAATCCCACTTCTGGCTGGGTGTGTATCCAAAACAGACCTCAAAGAGAGATCTGCCATCCCATGTTCATTGTAGCATTATTCACAATAGCCAAGATATGGAAACAACCCAAATGTCCATTGATAAATGAATGGATAAAGAAAATGTGGTGTATACATACAATGGAATATTATTTAGGCTTCAAAAAGAAAATTCTACTATTAGCAAAAATATGGGTGAACCTGGAGGATATTATGCTAAATGAAATAAGCCAAAAACAGAAAGGCAATGTTTTTATTTATATGAGATATCTAAAATAGTCAAACTCATAGAAGTGGAGAATAAAACAGTGGTTATAAGTTCTAGAGATCTGCTATACAATATAGAACCTATAGTTAACAATACTGTATTATGCACTTGAAAATTTCTTAAGAGTTGTAAATCTCATGTTAAGTGTTCTTACCACCAAAAAAGGAGGGGGAAGGGCACACAAGGAAACTTTTGGAGGTGATGAATATACCTATTATCTTGATTGTGGTGATGGTTTCATGGGTGTTTGCATATGTCCAAACTCATCAAATTGCATACATTAAATATGTACAGTTTTAAAACTATACCTCAATAAACTGTTTAAAAACAAACAAACCCAAAAACCTTTACAAAGGTCACCGAGGCTCTGTATAATCTGGCCCTCCCACTAAGTCTCCAGCCTCATCTCTGACCACTCTCCACCAGCTGCAGCTGCACTGGCCTCCTACTCTTCCTGGATTGTGCCAGGCATACTTCTGCCTCAGGGCTTCTGCACTTGTTGTTCCTTCTGCCTAGGATACTCTTCCTCCAAATATCCCACACCTCCTTCAGGGCTTCATTCAAAAATCCTCTGTTCAGAGAACTTTACGTTGACCACCCTGATTAAATTTGTAAGCACCCCTCACTTCCTATCCTCTTTATCCTGCTGTATTTTTCTCCAGAGTGCTTATCACCATAGAACACTGTATGTTTTACTTGTTTATTGCTAGTCTAGGGGAATATGGAGTAGGTGATTTTGTCTGTTACTTTCACTGCTGTATCTGCAGCACCTAGAACAATGCTGGGTGCATACAATGTAAATATAACTGAATGCATGAATAAATAAACAAACACATAGAAGTTTGGCATGGCTAGAATAGCTACAGCACGTGGTATATATGTGACTGGAAGAAATGAGAGGAGTCCAGGCACCTCACAGGAAGAACATCACACAAAGCATACAACTCGCCCTGGCCGGTTTGGCTCAGCGGTTAGAGCGTCGGCCTGCGGACCAGAGAGTCCCGGGTTCGGTTCCCGCTAAGGGCACGTACCTCGGTTGCAGTTTGTCCCTGCCCCAGTTGGGGTCGTGTGGGTGGCAACTACTTGATGTCTTTCTCACATCGATGTAAATCTCTCTCTCTCTCTCTCTCTCTCTCTCTCTCTCTCTCTCTCTCTCTCTCTCTCTTCCCCCCTCTCTCCCTCCCACTCTATCTGAAGAAAATTAAAAAAAAAAAAAAAAGCATACAACTCACCCCCTCCCTTAATGTCTGCCTCCTAGTTCAGCTTATGTCCACTCCCTGGCTTGGAATGTCTTTATTGTATCCTCCTCCCTTCTCCATCTTTCATTGCCCCAGCCTCTCTCCTAGAGGCCTTTCTTACCCACTCTATCCAATACTGAGCTCTTTCTTTTAAACTTCCACTGCATTCACTCAGCACCACACATTTTAGCTCTTTACAGTTTTCTGAATTGTTTTATCTCCCCAGCTAAACTGCATGTGCCATCAGGGCAGGGCTGTGCCAAAGGGGTCAGCCACCAACCACTGCAGGCTCAGCTCAGTACTCAGAGAAAGAATTCAGGTGGTTGTGCATCAACTCCTGAAAAGGATGCAAAGTCTGGCTCAGATCACATCCAGATTCCTAGATGCCACAAATCAACCCTTGACAGTAACAGAGTTAATAATAATAAAGGTTACCAACCAGTGATCATTTACTATGTATCAGGCACAGGCTAAGTATTATCGTATATCATTCTCTCAAATACACTATGTGCTTGCTACTAACATTATCCTTATCTTAGAAAGAAGAAAATGAAGCACAGAGAGGTAACCAGACTTGAACAAGGTGACAGTGGCAGAAATGGGTTTGGAGCACAGTTCTGACTCACTTCAAAGGCTGTGGTTCCAACCATATGCTGCACAGCTTCCTAAACAAGCAAATCATTGCAGGGATGTCAGCACACTGCCACTGAGACAAAAACAGAGGTCAGCTTGGACCACAGAGCTAGATAGAGGAGACAGATGGCCCTGCCTCTGAGGATATTATTGTAAGCTGGAGCCAATTCTTATTACCACAAGGCCACCTCCTCCATGAAGTCCTCCCTGACATGCTCTCAAGCTGACAGGAAGCACTTCCTCTCTGTACTCCCTTAAAACTTTCTGTAGCTCTCATAAGGCATCATTCATGTCTGTGGCATCATCTGTATTTGTGCACATGTTAAATCTCTCTTGCTACATTGAGTGCCCCTGAGTCTGACCAATCCCTGCACAGCCTACCACAACTAGGCACAAAATGGGTCCTTGAAAGCAATCATGCTTTTTCAAATGTCTTTTTTTTTTTTTTCTGCCTGTAAAGATCTTCCCCAACATTAACCTGAAAAACTCTTACTTATTTGCCAAGACCCAGCTCAGATGTCCCTCCTTTGTGAAGCCTAAAATAACTTTCCTAGGCAGAGGTAGCAGCTTCTTCTCCTGTGTTCCTACAGCACTTTCTTCATCCCTTTATTATGTAATTTATATTGTGTTGTAGCTGTTTATGTGTCCTCTTATGACAGTGCCTGGCACTTAATAGGTACATGACACATGTTTATTGAATTAAGGAATCTTCAAATGGCTTGTAGAGTATTTCCTTTGCTCCCACACCAATTTGAGTGGAGGGAAGGGATTCGTGTGTACAAAGAGTGGAGGCCCCTTGAATAGCCAATGAGGATTACTAGTTAATTTATTTGCAAGTTACAAAGGCAGACTATGCCTGCAATTCTGATTTGACTTCCCATCGTCTTTGTTGTGATTTTAGAGATCAGATTAAACTTCCTCCAGCAGCTAGCTCCTACAGACTTGGGAGAGATGAAAGTGTCAACATGTCTCTGCTGCCTAGAAAAATCAATTCTGATGATCATAAGAGCTGAGTATGGGATGTTGTACTCAGGAACTGTTTCCATATCCCTGGAGCCATAGGGACCTGTCAGAGCCCCAGTGTCCCTGTTTAGCCTCCAGCCTCTTCTGTGCTGCCCATTGGTCCCTCTGTAGAGAGACTCAGCTTATGTTTAGGTGGCCAGATTTCACCTTCCTGAAGGTGGCAGGAGAAGCACAGGAATGTGTTAGGAGACCTCACAGCGATCCCTTGGTAAAGTCATTTCTCTCTTTGGACCCCAGCCTCTGTGATGAGCTCTAAATTCACAGGCTTGTGGGCACCTAACAAGGTGACAGGCATTCTCAGCAGGCAGTGTGAGCCTAAGACACAGACAGTACCTGTTTCAGACAGTGGGGAGGGAACTGGAATTAAAGCCTTGAAGGATAGGGAGAATTTATATTAGATTTTTTCCATGTTATTCATAGATGCTGTGGTAGTCAGAATAATGCCCCCCAAAAGATATCCACATCTTAATCACCAGAACCTGTGAATATGTTACCTTGCATGGCAAAAGGGACTTTGCAAATGTGGTTAAATTAAGGTTTTGAGATGGGAAGATTATCCTGGATTACTCATGTGAGTTCGAGGTAATCAAAAGGGTCCTTATGAAAGAAAGGCAAGGTTAGAAAGAGAGAGGCTGGAAGATATTATACTTCTGGCTTTGAAGATGGAAGGGACCCCAAGCAAAGGAATGCAGGAGGCCTCTAACAGCTGGAAAAGGCAAGTAACAGACTCTCTCCTAAAGTCTCCAGAAGGAATGCAGTCCTGCCAAATCCTGATTTTAGCCCAGAGAGACCATTTTGAACTTCTGACCTTCAGAACTGTAAGACAATATGTGTTGTTTTAAGCCACTAAGTTTGTGGTGATTTGTTTTTTTTTGTTTGTTTTTGTTGTTTTTTTTTAAAACATTTTATTCATTTTCCTTTCCTTTCTTTCATGTTCTTCACATTTCTGGCATGTTTTCCAGATAAGGTACAAAATGAATTACTTCAGATAATAGGAAAATAGGTGAAACATATAATAGAGTACAAATACACATGATACATCAGGCACCCTGAGAAATCACAATACTTCAAATTATTGATGTAGTATGGGCAAAGTATTTATTTGTCTTCTAGAAAGTGTAATCAGTGATAAAATGCCAAATGAACTTTGGATGTGGATTACTACTCTCCCGGGATATGACCACTTATAGCCATATTCTGAAGGCATGTAAATATTGATAAATGATCATTTCTATAGCTCAAATAAAATAAAGTTCCAAGTGATGTGGTCATGGATACAGAATGTCAATATCAAAAGTGAATAAGCATTGGTATGACATCTCATACCTGACAGTATGGAAGAATAGATCCGACAACTGCTGACATCCTATCTTTATTTGCATATTTCTCCTAAAATTAACCTGCATTTTTACACAATTTTGAAAAAAAAAGTTAACGTGAAGAAGGCTCAATCTCAAGAGAAAATTTGACAGTAAAACTTAGAGATGTTGCTACCTCACATCAAAGCCTAAAAGAAAAAACACACCCTTAGTTTACAGAAATGACTCTTCTCCAAGAGATGAGTAGAAATGGTTTTATCATTGGTTCCCATCTAGCCTTAGGGTAAGCCTTCTGTAGTTTCCTCTGTCTTTGAGTACTCTAAGGTCATTTGCCTGGTGACCCATCAGCTATTTGTCTTTGGAGGCTGGAGGGAAAGTAGGGTTGAGCCAGAGCAGAGCCAGCAGGCACCCTTTACTCTTCTCCCATGACCTTACACTTAACTTCATACGAGTTGTCCCTGAGTCTCTGAGCAAAAGACTGGCATCACTGAGCTTTATACCAAAGTCTGTCATTTGGATGATTTTTGTCTTCTTCTGAGCAGATAATATCCTATGTTCAGAGTCCATGTTACAGTCAAGGTATCCCCATTATGATTAATTGCCATCAGTCAACAAGAGTTACTTCTTTGTTTCATGGGAGAAACACAGAATGGTCTCTATGCTGAAGCTCTGTAGATCAAATGGGAATCAAGGTTTGCTGAGGAGGCAGTAGATAGCTGCCAGTCACGGTGCACTACAGGCATGTGTCATGTGGAGAGCTGGGCGTTTTACTTCAGCCTTTTACAGGGGCTTCACTTCTGTGTGCTGCTAATTCGGACTTGCTCCCTCCGGGCTCCAGCGCGGGGGAGGCAGCCTGAGGGGCACCAGAATCATGTGGGGAAGAACTGAGCTGTTAGGCATTGGCGCGAGGGCTGGAGAGGCAGCGTTCTCCTGGACCGACCTGGACAAACGTGCTATCAGAGGCTTTTGTTCCTTTGGTGAGCCCTTCCCTGGGGCGGTAGACTCCGCCATTTCAGTTTGTGGTGATTTGTAAAAGCAGCAATAGGAAACTCATACAGATGCCCATTAGACAGCTGCCCAATCTCATATAATAACCCAGTATTATAAATTCTTAAAGTCTAGGGAAAAGTCAATTTTTCTTAATGTCCTAATTTGCTTCCGTTAACAAAAATAAGAGAACTATGGTACTCATTTTATTCTACTTTAGGAGTTACAGGTAATTTCAGTCTCAACAGTTCCTGAGCAGAGAATGTGTCATATTCATATTAATTCCTCCATCCCCAATGTCCAGCATAGTAAATATTTGTTAAATGACTGCTCAAGGGCCACAATCCTCCTTAGTTTAGGTTTCAGGTATGATTATCTTTCCCACATTCCTAAGCTCCATTACATTTTTAAAAAATGTATTTATTGATTTTTTAGAGAGAGAGGAAGGGAGAGAGAAAGAGAGAGAAACATCGATCGGCTGCTTCCTGCATGCACCCCGACCAGGGATTGAGCCCACCGCCTGGGCATGTGCCCCAACTGGGAATCAAACCGGTGACCTTTCACGTCATGGGACGATGCTCAAACAACTGAGCCACACCGGCCAGGGCTCCACTACATTTTATTGTACTCTTATAACACTGTCCCTAAAGTATAGGTCTCTGACATTCACAAATTTAATATTTGCTAGTTTTAATATTTATGAGTGACTCCAAAGCCATGTGGTGACCTAAAATTTTATCTAGGCTGCATGTGAAAATAAGGTAGTTGGCTAGTCAGTGAACCTAGCTGACTGCCCAACAGCCCCATCTCACCTGATCTGGTTCTCAGCTCCTGGTTACATAGGGAGTCACTCTCATCACTGTGGAATTCAAGATTCCCAGGAAATCTTTTAAGACTCCTCCTATTTTTCCCAGCTTTCATCATTCTGCTTAACCTCCATTTGGAGATCATGCTTACTTATATCTATCTCACTAATTATAAAAAGAGCTATTGGAGGAGGAACCCTCTTTTTCTCCTTCATGAGGAAGACTGTCCCTGGGGATAGAGACTTCTACTACAGAACTGGGTAGGATGCTTTAGGCTATACGAATTAGAAAGTCTAGGTCACATGGACTTTGATCTTGGGTGCATATTGTATGGGCTAATTGCAGCTAGCAACTCATGTCGGCCTATGATTGGATTTGGATGTCTATCTGACTCCAAAGTGAAGTATTAGCAAGATCCACTTCCCAGGAGACTTAAGCCATGTGCGTCATCCTAGCTTTTACCAGTAATAAGACTGTCACATTACTTCCCATCTCTCTGCCTTCTGCATTTATCTCTCAATTGATTCCAACCTTAGGTGGGGAAGAAAAGGAGTATCATTTCTTTTTCTTTTTTTTTTTTTTTCTTTATTGATTTTAGAGAGAGAGGAAGGGAGAGGGAAAGAGAGATAGAAACACTGATGAGAGAGAACACCAACTGGCCACCTCCTGAATGCCCCCACTGGGGATTTGGCCCACAACCTGGGCATGTGCCCTGACTGGGAATCAAACTGGCGACCTTTTGGTTCATGGGTCAACGCTCAACCACTGAGCCACACTGGCCTGGCAGGAGTATCACTTCTTGACCTTCCTAGAATCTTAATAAAAATTACTATTTGTTGAGTGTTTACTCTGTGCCAAGCACTATGTTGATGCTTTCTACACATTATTTTTTAAAACCATTACCAACACAGCAAAACACATAGAATAATGGAGGTACACACAAGCACCCCAGCGACTGAGGGCTTCAGAGCAGGGAGCTGAAGAGAAAGAAAGAGGAAGGAGAACATTAATGCCAGGACAGGCCCAGGAGTAGGGACAGTGGCCTATAAATCCTTCACAAAACACAGAGTACTGGAACCCTCAATAGAAGAATACTGGACAGGCCTACCAGTCCATTCCTGTCTTTATACCAGTAACCCCAGACACATGAGACACTACTTGACATGCAAGTCACCCAAAAGACTCATTGGTGGGAGTAGGAAGGAGAATATTCTATCTTTCCATAATGGAGGCCCCTGCCACCATATCCCCTGACAGGGACCAGGCCTGGGGTAAGTTGGTATGGGGAAGGTCATCAGCTAATCTAGCCTTTTAAATTGTGAAGAGTTGAGCCTGAGAACCCCAGCTGTAAGCCTGGGGATGGGACCTAAGTTACAATTCAGTGATTCCTGTGCTCTGAGTCCCGTTCCTGGGTTTGAAACAAATCTATTATTTTCCTTCAGGGCCCTTACCACAGGTAAAACTAGATCTTTTTTATTCAGGTACTTAGTGTCTACCTCCTCTGCTAGAGTGTATGCTCCATGACAGCAGGAAGGGTGTTTCCCCACAGCCAGCACAATTCCTGGCACAGAGTGAGCACCAGATAAATGTCTAATGAATGAATGAAATAATGAAGCTTACTGCCTGGCTCCACAGAAGTTACTTGACATCTCTGGCCTCAACCAATCTTTCTTTAAGGAGATAACTATCTCCCTGAATCAGAGGAAATGTATGAAAGACACAGAGAATGATTTAAAGCACATACAAGAAGAATTCACATGGCTGACAATATCCATAGTCTTTCTGTCTACTCAAGGCTTCATAGTTCTCCTTGGGCTTTCTTTTCCATTTCCTCACTTGATCTTCACAATAAACCATGAGGCAAGAAAAGCAAGAATTACTTTTTCCATTTGATAGTTGGGGGAACAAGCCTATGGAAACAAAGGGTCCACTCCATATCACGTAATAACTGCAGGGCAGAGCCAGGACTGGAACCCAGGACCCCAAAGTCCTACATCAACTCAGTCCTCCCACAGACCCTCAGATCCTTCCCTTGACCAGCACCAGACAGAATAGCCCGTGCAATGGGCCCCACGTAGAGGCAGTGAAAGGCTCTCTCCTGCTCTTCTCTTCCCACAGGTCTCCAGGGGTTGCTTGGCAACCAGCACCCAGCAGTAAGTGGCCTCTAGTCAGGTTTGTTGCTGTGGAGCTTCCAAGTCTCCCTCCCTTCACACCTGTTCATGCTTTCACTCTCTATTAATAAGACTTCTCCTCTACCCCCACCACCCCAGTAAGATTCTCTTCTCTGATCCACAATAATTAACCTCCCAGGATACAGAAGGGGCTCTTGGGAACCTATGTGGGGAGAGACCCCAGAGAACAAGGCACTACCAATGCCTTCATCATCCAAGATCCTCCAGAAATGACAGAAATTCCTTTTGTGGATGGTCCTGCTCAACCAGGCTTACACCCCCTCTTCTTACCTCTCCACCTTTCACCCTCAAATCCCCTGGTAGAGATCAAATGGGCTGGAGAAATTTGGGACTCATGCTATGCTAATGAGTCCCTGAACGCTGTTCCAGCACCCCTAGAACCATAGGTGGCAAATCTTGGGAGGGACCCAGTCACCCTTTGCATGTGGATCAAGACCAGAGAAAGGAAGGAATGTAACATTTATTGTGTTCTAATATGTGCCAGGCACAATACTATGTTACCACATTTAGGCCTCCCAACAAGCCTGCCAGGCTTTTAGAGTTGAGGATATTATCTATTCATAGAAGTGAAGTGACTTACCAAAGCTCACATTGCTTAAAAAAAAAATCACAGAAATTTTGTTTACAAAAGTAAATATATATGAGTAGATATGTATTTCTTCCTCTCCCTATACAATGCATTGATCATCAACTTTTGTAAATTCTAGTTCTAGGCCTGGCTGGTGGTTTAGTGGTTAAGCGTTGATCCATGCACCAACAGGTCACCAGTTCGATTCCTGGTCAGGGCACAGGCCCAGGTTGTGGGCCAAATCCCCAGTGTGGGGCATGCAGGAGGCGACCAGTCGATGTTCTTCCTCATTGATATTTCTATTTCTCTCTCCCTCTCCCTTCCTCTCTTTCTAAAAAGTAATAAAGGAAAAATAAAAAAATAAAATAAAAAGTAAATTCTAGTCCTAAATCTCTATCCTCATTTCCATCTCTTATGCCATTTTTGTCATTGTCTTAGTGTTATATGCCAAATCTTTGTGTCCTCCCAAAATGCACATGTTAAAGCACTAACCGCCAGCATGGGTATATTTGGAGATGGGGACTATAAGGAAGTAATTAAGTTTAAGTGAGGTCATAAGGATGGGGCTTTGATCTAATAGGATTAGTGTCCTTAGAAGAAGAGACTTTCAAGAGCTCACTCTCTCTCCATGTGTACACACCAATAAAGGTCACGTGATCACACAGCAAGAAGGCAGCTATCTTCTCGCCAGACATCAACCCTACTGGCACCTTGATCATGTACTTCCAGTCTCCAGAACTGTGAGAAAATAAATTTCTGTTGTTTAAGCCATCTAGTCTGTGGTATTTTGTTATGGTAGCCCGAGGAGGCTAATAAACTTAGGTTAAGCCCTTATAACTTACCCAAACCACTAGTTTCTTTGCCTCATTCCCATCTACCCTCCAAACAGAAACCAGAGATTTTTCTAACTGCAAATTGGACCTTGTTAAGACCCATCTATGGCTTCCCAATGCCTATGGTAGTGGTCCCCAAATTTATACCCCTATTAAGTAAGAAAAATATAGACACAGCACCCACAGTATTTGTATATTTACCTAAATTATATATGCATATTTCTACTTCTATACACAAAAGACGTCAAAATGCATAAAATGACATAAATACTATTTAAATGTTTACACTTGTGTGTTTATGAACAGTACAGAAAACTTTTCTTAGAGAAAAGCACATATGCATACATACAAAAACATACTTTCTATCCTGGCTGGTTTGGCTCAGCAGTTAGAGCATTGGCCCGTGGACCAGAGAGTCCTGGGTTCGGTTCCCGCTAAGGGCATGTACCTCGGTTGCAGTTTGTCCCCAGCCCCAGTTGGGGTCATGTGGGTGGCAGCCACTCGATGTGTCTCTCTTACATCGATGTTTCTCTCTCTCTTCCTCCCTCTCCCTCCCGTTCTATCTGAAGATGAATGCAAAAATGTCCTCGGGTGAGGACAAAAACACACTTCCCTCATTTTTTTTCTTAGCTTAGCAAAAGCAATGTGATTGACTATGTCAAATCTAACTAGATCGTCATTGATTTTACCTCAAAACATGGCTGACAATGAACTTGTACTAGGAGTCAGAGAAATATCAGTTCAGCCATTTTCTGTGCTCATTTGGGCTCACTATAATTAGTATAGTCTTCAATCAGAGGTTTCTTTGCAGGATTCTTTTTTTTTTTTTTTTTAATCCTCACTCAAGGACATTTTTCTATTTATCTTCAGATAGAGTGGGAGGGAGAGAGAGAGAGAGAGAGAGAGAGAGAGAGAGAAACATCGATTGGTTGCCTCACGCCTGACCCCGACCAGGGCCATGGACCAAACTGCAACCAAGGTATGTACCCTTGACCAGAATCGAACCCAAGACTCACTAGTCCACAGGTCAATGCTCTAACCGCTGAGCCAAAGCAGCCAGGGCTGCAGGACTCTTTTAAAGCCACATATCCATTATGAGGGTTCATTCAGTTAAAATTAGGTAGTCTAATCAATAAATCCACTTAACCAAGCACAGGAAAATGGCAAAAGCTTACAATGGGCAAAAAATGAATGAAGAGTGAGGGAGCCACCACTGTCAACCCCTTAGACAGGCAGAATGTCTCTTCCTACCTGAAGATTTTTCCAGTGTAGAATATGTGACCATCTGATGTGGAGATCAAATGAAAACATCTTTGTCAGTCTACATAGTAAACATTAGTAAACATTTATTTTCTCTTCACAGATAAAATAAACTCTAATAGTTTCTTCAGCTTCCCAAGGGGTCATCAGGCATTTACCCTCTGGCCCATGACAAGAACCTTCTGTTTGTTGTGCAAGGTCTCCCTGACCCCCAAGCTGCCGTCTGATAGCCTCTCCAAAAAATTTAACCCAGCACCCCATCCCTGCTCTTTCACAACCTTGCTCTAGTTAAGCTGTCTTGCTCACCATGCCCCAAATATCCTGTGCTCTCACCCTCCTCCCCCATCTGTGCTGGCTGCAGAGAAAATGCCAGATAACATAAGCGGAAGCTCTTGGCACATAATAGGTACTTAATAAATGCTTATTGATTCTCACCATGAGGTAGTTAAACTAGATCAGTGGTTTTTCAATTTTAGCCTGCCTCAAAACCACCTGGAAGGCTTGTTATAACACACATTGTTAGGCCATACCCCAGAGTTTCAGATTCAGTGGGTCTGAAGAGGGGCCCGAGAATTTGCATTTCTAACAAATTCCCAGGTGATGCTGGTGCAGCTGATCTGGAGACCACACTTCTAGAGACAATGGACTAAATGGCCTGATAGCTTCTGACATGTCTAATGATTTATGATTCTTCGGTGCTTTTAATAGAGATGAACTTTTATCTCTATATAAATTAATACTTAACATTGTCATACATGGAATATAGGCTCTATAAGGGCTAATGTGCTTATCAACAGTGTAGAGAAAACAGAACATAATTTAGAATCAGAAGATCTAAGCTGGAACCCCACTTTTTGGCTGTATGGTCAACCTAAGGCAAGCTAATCATTCTCTGAATCTGAATTGTTTTCTTCTGTAAAATGGGAGTGTATTAAAACAATACCTGCCTCTTGGGGTCAATTATAAGGTAATATTAATATATGAAAATAACTTATGTAAAAAGAATACTGTATACAGACTATACCAATAAGATATATGTACAATGTGTTAATGTGTATTTAACAAGTTGAAAAATAAATAATACATGTTTTGAATACTTGAAATCACACATTTTCAAAATTTCTAATCTCAGTGTTAATTCATTATTAAAAAGTATATGATCTACATGTTGCTATATCATCTCAAATACATATATTTTATTAGTACCACTGGTAAATACCAATAATAGTAGCTGTGGCGGCCAGCTTCCAAGAAGGTCCCCCACGATCCTCACCTCCCAGGATTTGTATCATTGTCTAGTTTCCTCCTACATTTAATCAGTGACTAATAGAATACTCTAAGGCTAAGTAATAAGAGACATTGCCACTTCCTGTTTGGTTTCTTGGATCTCTTCAAGAGCTGGGCGAAGCCAGCTGCCATGCCATGAAGACACTTAAGCAGCTCTGTAGAGAGAGCCACCTGGGAATGAACTAAGGCCTTCTGCTAACAGCCAGTACCACACATGTGCTTATACCACCTTGGAAGGGGACCCTCCAGCCACACTCAAGCCTTCTGATGACTGCAACCCAAGCTGACATCTGGCTGCAAGCTCATAAGAGGCCATAAGCCAGAAACTAAGCCACTCTCAAATGTTCAATTCAGAGAAACTGTGTGGTAATGAATTGTTATTGTTGTTTTAAGCCATCAAGTCTTGAAGTGATTTGTTATGCAGTGATAGATTATGGATATAATAGCTAACACTTATTGTGCATTACCTGTGTTCTAGGAACTATATTAAGCACCCATATCCCTGTGATGTAGATGCTATTATAATCCCCAAAGAGGAAATGGTGGCGCAGAGATGTTAAGTAATATAGTCAAGGTTCCATGATTAGTAAGTGGCAGAACTAGAATTTGAATCAAGGTCTCTCACTCCAAATCTCAGATTCTCAGTCACTCATTCATACAACCCAGGATAAAGCCTCTTGGATAGTTAAGTAGCAGGAGCAACTGGGCCCCCAAAGGAGAGAAAACTTGTGTATAAAACCAGCAAGGGGCAGTCCAGAAGCCAGATCAGAAATGGCATTAGTGCCTGATGCTGTAAGACCCAGAAGTTCCAAATGAGCCCTACCCCCAGCCCTGGTACAAGCAGACTAGTCCCCTGTCAGGATGATCCTGCCCAAGATGCCCAGGACTCACCCAGATCTGTAGCTTTACTCGCTTCTCGTTGCGGTAGACTGTCTTCACCTTGAAGTCGATGCCCACAGTGCTAACGAAGGCTGGGGTAAAGGTGTCATCAGCATAACGGAAGAGGAAGGAGGTTTTGCCAACACTGCTGTTGCCAATGATGAGCAGTTTGAACATGTAGTCAAAATTCTGGTCAGAAGCATCTTTGACTCCGGCTTTACTATCAGTCACTGAAGCCATCTGCAGGAGAGACCTGTGGTCACTCAGGAACACATCTCTAATGTCACCCTGAGTCACCAACCTTTTAATGGGTCACTCCACCATTCACATACTCATTCCCCACCCTGGCATCACTGAGGAAATGCACACTACTCAGAATCACTCCATCACTGCACCTGTCCTAATGTTGTCTCAGGATTGGGTGGAACCCAGCTCCTCCCATTCATTCCTTCAGCAAATATTTACTGAGCACATTGTTCTGGATAAAACCTTGTGCTGGGCATGGGGAATACAAATATGAATCAGACATGGTGTCTGGTCTCTGAGTGGCCACAGATTAGAGTAAAAAAAATATATAAACTCAGAGTAACAAAGCAGTAGGGAAGTCTTGGCTGAGGAAGTCCACAAGAAGCATCTAACCCAACCTGCAGGAATGGTGGTCAAGGAGAGTCTCCTATGAGAGGCAGCTCCAGAGCTGAGGTTTTTTTGGGGGGAAAAAAAGCCAAAACAGCAGACACATGAACATTCCTGGAAAGGCCCAGTACAGGGCTATCATTCCCATTTCAAAAACTTTTATGGCTCCCCACAGCTTTGAAGATCAAGCCCAAACTGTTCAACTTCACAAAGAACCAAAGAATAAACTCTCTAAGCTTTATTTTCCCCTAAGTCTTTTCCCTACCAACTTGTGCTACTTTTATACCAAATTACACACTTCACTCCAAATATACAATATTTCTTGCTTTCGTCCCTTTAGACATGAATTCTTTCCTTCTGCCTACACATTCTTCTAATAAACTCCTACTTACCCTGAGAGATCCAAATGAAGTCTCCCCTTCCCTGTGCATGGCAGAGGCATGCACTCCTGGCCTGAGCTCCCAGAGCACACGAACAGTACTTGTAACATTTCAGAACTGTTTACTATTCTAGCTCCTCCTTTAGAGGCATCTGAAACTTAATGTACTTCATTTCTCCCTCTCTAGCTTCTAGCACAAGTCCTAGTACATAATGAGCACTCAGTAAATATGTGCTGAATTAATGAGTCACATCATCACTCTGGTGCTCCATCTCATCATCTGGAAAATGGGGAGAACAATTTCTTCCCTGCTTTTCTCACAGAGCTGTTACAGGACTCAAACGAGATAACAATGAGTAAGACCTTAATAAACTGGTAAATCCCACACAGGTGTGAACATAAGTCATTATTATTTCCAAATCCTTCAAAACCTAGATCCTTTATTTACTTGTTCATTCACTCATTCATTCATTCAGCAAGTACTTAGAACATGCCAGGTCTTCCCTGAGACCCCAGCCCTCTTAGACCTGCCACCATCCTCTCCTTTCCTAGAACACTTTGGATCTGCACTTCATAATCCAGCACTTGATCCTGTGGTCTTTAATGTGAGTCTTTACTTGCTTTTTCTATATCTTACCAGCTGCAGGTACCCTGCTTCTCCATCTGTAATTTCTTCTTGTGTTTAGCACTGGATACTAGAACATGCTGAGTGAGTAGGGGAGGGTGGGAAGACAACCCTAATGTAAGATACTGTGCAGGGTGTCACTCTCTTTAGGAATTCCTGCTTTTTTCCCCAAAGGAAAAGAAAGAGAGTGAGACTAGTGGATTTATCTCTATGAGCCTCTCTAGTGAGTTGTAAGGTTAAAGCTCTCTCGAAGAAAGGTCAGACAAATATGTGGGATAATTTATTAGCAGCCCTTTAATAATACGTCCTTAAATAAGCCACCACTAGCCTCCAGTGGCCTCTGTTCTTTCTTACAGCTCTCAAGCCTTTATCTGAGACCCGCAGCCTCACTTCCTGTATCAATCTGCCCCATGACAAGGCTCACTGGGCAGGTGTGGAACATTCCCGGGAACCCCGGCAATGAGGCATAGCGTTTACATGGAAGAACAAAGTGAGACTGGAGGGAAGGGTGCTTAAACTGTCTCACAGCCCTAAGTTTTCAGTTTTTCATGGTACGACATGCCAAGCCTTTTCAAGAATTGGCAATTAAAAGGAATTATGCTTTTTCTACCTTAAAACAAAGGAAGCAACCACAATGACCTCACACTACCCTCTGCTCAGCTGCCAGTCATCTTTGTTTGTTTATAAGAGAAATTTCAACTTTGAAAGTATTTATTCATTGTAAAAAATTAGAAAAAAAAAGCACAAGAATATAAAGAGAAATATATATTTTTTTTAATAAAATTGTTTTCTTTTATTTTTTCTTTATTGATTTTAGAGAGAGAGGCAGGGAGAGGGAGAGAGAGGTAGAAACATCGATGAGAGAGAACATTGATTGGCCACCTCCTGCACGCCCCCATTGGGGATCGGGCCCACAACCTGGGCATGTGTCCTGACCGGAATCGAACCGGCGACTACAGAGAAATATTTTAATTACCAGACATCCCATCCATTCAGAAACTGCCATTGTTAACATTTTAAGTGTATTTCCTCCCTTATTTTTTCATGCAATAAAATGCTATCTATTTTAAATTATATCCTATTATGTGTTCATTTAAAATGTAATACAGCCCTGGCCGATGTGGCTCAGTGATTAGAGCATCAGCCCATGCACTGGAGTGTTGCGGGTTTGATTCCTGGTCAAGGGCACATACCTGGGTTGTGGGTTCAATCCCCAGTCCCCAGTCAGGGCTGGTGCAGGAGGCAACCAATCGAAGTGTCTCTCTCACATTGATGTTTCTCTCTTTCTCTCTCTCACTCCTCTTCCCCCTTGCCTTTCACTCTCTCTAAGAGAATCAATGAAGGAAATATCCTTGAGTGAAGATTAACAAAACAAAACGAAAAAAAAATAGGTAATACACATATTGAAAATAATTCAAACTTTTACTATTTGTAAGTGCTCCTTTATCACCATCTGCAGTTGCATCATTTTCTTAATTTTTAACATAAAAATAAGTAATGTGGAACCTAAAGGTTTACAGCGGGGAAAAATAAAGCTCCCACCCCTGATTCCCAATCTCTGGTTCTTCTCCCCGAGGCAAACATGTTACCTATTCATGAATCCTTCAGAGATAGTCTTTGCATATATAAGCATAGAGGTCTGTGTATATAATGATAACATACTATACATACTAATCTATATTTTCTATGTACATTTTAACAGATAAGATCATATTTTCATTAGTTTTGTACCCTGCTTAACATTATATCATAAATATTTTATTAAATTTTTAAAACTCTTCATGAATATCATTTCTATTATATTATAGTCCATCCAAGGATGTGTCATATGACCAATTCTTGAATGTTGTATGTTTAAGTTATTTTTCTATTCTTAATTATTATAAATTAAACCACAGTGACCATTTCTTTACATAAGTACTTGTTCATGTTCTTATTTCCTCAGGAGCAACCTTAGAAATGGAACTGCTGGTGCCCTGGCCGGTTTTGCTCAGTGGTTAGAGCTTGGGCCCCACAGACCAAAGAGTCGCAGGTTTGATTCCGGTCAAGGGCACATACTTCAGTTGTGGTTCGGTCCCTGACCCTGGTTGGGGTCGTGTGGGAGGCAATCAGTCTATGTGTCTCTCTCACATTGATGTTTCTCTCTCTCTCCCACTCTATCTGAAGATAAATGGAAAAAAATATTCTAGGGTGAGAATTAAAAAAAAAAAAAAAAGGAACTGCTGGTTAAAGAGTAACTACGCAAACACAGATTTGATCTATACCTCAATTTCCTGTCCTTTATCTTATTTTATCCTCTAACTAAACCTGGAAGATAAAATTGAAATGACAGAAATTATTATTTGCATTTGATCAAGAAGGGAACAGAGAGCCAGAAATTAAGAGTATTTGCCCAAGCCTCATAGCTAGCAGCTGAGACTAGACTTAGTACCGTGCAGTGTTATGGGAAAGTTCAAAATCCCTGCTCTACTCTTGTCTCTTTTTTATTTTTCTTTATTGTTTAGAGAGAAAGCAAGGGAGAGGGAGAGAGAGATGGAAACATCAATAAGAGAGAACATCAGTTGGCCGCCTCCTGCATGCCCCCCACTGAGGATTTGGCCCACAACCTGGGCATGTGCCCTGACCAGGAATCGAATTAGTGACTTCTTGGTGCATGGGTCGACACTTAACCACTGAGCCACACCGGCCAGGCTCTACTCCTCAGCTGAATTCTTGGGCAAATCATACGACCTATGTCACAACATTTTTACCTTAAAATACAGAAAACAGCCCTGGCCAGTTTGACTCAGCCATTAGAGCATCAGCCGCAGACCAATGAATTGCGGGTTCGATTCCGGTCAAGGGCACGTACCTCAGTTGTGGTTCATCCCCAGCCCTGGTCGGGGTCATGCAAAAGGCAACCAGTCAATGTGTCTCTTGTGTCGATGTTTCTCTCTCTCTCCCTTTCTCTCCCACTCTATCTGAAGAAAAATGGAAAAATATTCTCGAGTGAGGATTTTAAAAAAACAAACAGAAAATACCACCTACTTCACAGAGCTGTGGTACAAATAGAATGAGCAGTTACCATATGTAAATAATCTGGCATAATTTCCTGGCCCATCAGAGGTACTCAACAAATATTATTTCACTGGCCCCTTTAATTTACCTCTGCAGTCAAATTTTGTTCAACTGCCCTCTCGCTGATCTGGGCTACATTATTGGAGCTTATTTTACAATGAACTATCTGCCTCCTCTTTGGAATAAGTTGAGCTGTATCCATCCTTACACCTGTCAGTACTTAGGGCATATCACTTCTTTCAATAAATGTTTAGTGAGCATTTGCCATGTGCTAGACTATCAATGTTCAGTGGTTCTCAACCTTCCTAATGCCATGACCCTTTTATACAGTTCCTCATGTTGTGGTGACCCCCAACCATAAAATTATTTTCGTTGCTACTTCATAACTGTAATTTTGCTACTGTTATGTCGTTCCTCATGTTGTGGTGACCCCCAACCATAAAATTATTTTCATTGCTACTTCATAACTGTAATTTTGCTATTGTTATATCTTAGGCGACCCCTGTGAAAGGGTCGTTCGACCCCCAAAGGGGTCACAACCCACAGGTTGAGAACCGCTGAATTGTAAATTCTATAGTATTACTGGTCTTCATTTTTCTGATGCAGCTCTTTACACTCTTAGATTCCTGGAATTAGAAGGGGTTTTGGAGTGGCAGCTTTATCATAACAAAAAGCCTAGCTCCTGGTCCCAGCTTTCCCAGTAATTTAATGCATAAACTTGGGCCAGTCACTTAAACTCTGAGCTTCAGTGTCCTCATCTATGATATGATAATATTACCTACCTTGCAAGGCTGCTGTGAATTTTAAATAAGAGAATGTATATAAGTGTGTTTTGTGCGTGCACTGGGTGGAGAAAAATACATGTGGCCTCATGTAGAATCAGCCTTTATTAGCTATGTCTGCCACAGGTGTGAGAGTGGGGAGTAAGGCAGGAGTAAAAAACAGTTTCAGTTCCTGGCCTGATCCACTTCCCTTCATTTTACAGGTCAAAAATTGAGGCTCCACAAAGAGAAGTGATTTATCCAAAGTCACACAGCAAGTCATGACCAAAATTCCTGTCATCCTAGATTGGACTGGATTTGTTGGGGGCGGGGGGCAGGGGGCAACAATTTTAGAGTGAGTAAAGAAGCATCCCCAGCACCCTGAGCATCTCTATCCTAGCACTTGCCATACTATACTGCCAACATCTGTTTCTGTGCACACAGCGTAGCTTTCCCATGAAGGTGGTATGAGATCAGGAAGAGGCAGAGGGCAGAGAGGTTCAGTTAGAAGGCACGTTCAGATGTAAGCCCCCAAGGGGATCTTCTCAAGATGGGGACAGGGGCTACACAGACACTTGGAAGAGAGGTAAAAAGCATCCTAGCAAGCAGCCTCCTGAGGCAAATCTGAGCAGATAGGTCATTGCACGTGGCACATGCAGGACTACACTTGTGAGATAAGCATCAATCACATGTTCCCTCTCTTTTGTGACAGTCACATAAATGATAGAGCTGGGAAGATCACTGTCTCTGTAACAAGCAATATAGATGAAGGCTCAGAGACCATCTGGGAAGTCATTCCTGGTTCCTGGCTAGGGGAAAGAGGAAAATGGCTCCTCTAAGAGTTGGTGTGAAAAATAGATAATGTGTTCAGTCTGATAGGCAGTAGAAATAAGCACCTAAGGTCCAGCCGGTGTGGCTCAGTGGTTGAGCATCGACCTATGCACCAAGAGGTCACCGGTCCGATTCCCGGTCAGGACACATGCCCAGGTTGTGGGCCCAGTCCCCAGTGGGGGGCATGCAGGAGGTGGCCAATCGATGTTCTCTCTCATCAATGTTTCTATCTCTCTCTCCCTTTCCCTTCCTCTCTCTCTAAAATCAATAAAGGAAAAAAAATTTTTGGAAAAAAAAAAAAAAAGAAAGAAGCACCTAAGGAAGAAGCCAACTTCAGCCAGGAGGCGGGACGGGGTGGAGAGGAGAAAAGAGCCCTAAAATCCAGTCACAGGAGATCAACTCAATACATGCAGTGAATGGATAAACTTCTCTCTAATGGAAAAAGCACAAGATTGAGTCAAAAGACCTGGGTTTAGCCCTGGTTTTCTCAGCAGTTGTGTAGCCTTAGGCAGATCACACCCTGGGCCTCAGTTTCCTCATCTATAAAATGAGTTAATAAAATGATTTCCTGCCCTGGTAGGTTTTGCTCAGTGGTTAGAGCGTCGGCCCGCAGACCGGAGAGTCCCGGGTTCAGTTCCCACTGAGGGCATGTACCTTGGTTGCAGTTTGTCCCCGGCCCTGGTTGGGGTTGAATGGGTGGCAACCAGTCAATGTGTCTCTCTCACATCGATGTTTCTCTCTCTCTCTTCCTCCCTCTCTCCCTTCCGCTCTATCTGAAGATAAATGCAAAAAATGTCCTCCGAGAGGATAAAAAAAAAGACTTCCTGGCAAACTGTTGTAAGAATTAAAACCAGTCTATGGGAGAGTGCTTTATAAAACACTTAAATTTGTCTTTTTGTCTGGGTGCTTCATGTTTTCGTCTATCAGGTCATCCTAGGTGGTGGAAATAGCTTGGGGTCCCAAATCAAACAAACCAGATTCAGTTTCCATGTCTATCATTTATTAGCTGTGAGACCTTGGCAAGAAGTTTTACATGACAGTTTCCTTGTTTGTGAAAGCATTATTGGGAAGATTGTAGCCAATGCTGGTAAAGCATCTAGATAGTATATGACATATAGGAGGTGCTCAATAAATTCTATCTTCCTATTGGGACCATTTATCAGTGAGGATAAACAGGGAGTTGGGCATATGTGGACCTCACTCTACTATATGCAACCTCCTCCCTAAAGCCATACTCTACTAATGTTTCTAATTCAGCCTTTCTTTAGATCATTCCCCACTGTCAACCATCACCACCACCCAGCCTACCTCCTCACTGTTTCCCCACAAAACCAGTATCATATTAGCTACCATTTTTTGAGCATCTACTAAATGCCAGGCACTCTACCAGGTATTTTCAATGCATTCTATCTTCCATACAAAAGAAGCTTGGAACATGTTCACTTCCTTCTTTCTTCAGACTGGAGAGAAAGAGTCATGGGTGTGGCCACTGACAGAATGTAGGCATACTTTTATAGTAAGATTAGTGCTTTATAGTTTATGAAAATTCTTTTCACTCATATTATCATATTTGATTCTCACAACAGTTCTTGGGGGTAGATGAGAAAATTGAGGCAATAGTACAAGCACGGCTCAATTATTCATTCACTCAACATTCACTGAGCATGTACTGTGAGCCAGGCCCTGTGCTGCACTCTGGGGAGATAAAGAGGAACATAAAGAGTTCAAGCTTAGATGGGAAATCTTTTTAAATATCCTTTATAGGTTACTGATGCTTCCCTTCATATCATAATCCTTAAGAAAATGGAGATTTATTTTTTTGACTAGAGATCATTTTAGAATTTTGCCTTCTCCCATATTATCTCCTCTGATAGGAATATAATTTCTTCCACTGCAAGCTAAATCCTTCATGACCAGAAAGTCTTCCCTGACCCATCATCCTCTAGCAAAATGTCTCTCTGGCACAGGGCTTCCTATTACCATAGACAGGGCTTTTCAGGGACTTCCATTGTCTTCCACCCTTTATAGGCACAGAACAGGTGGGCATCCACCTGTGCACACACACATCTAATTCCATTTACTATCCTCCACCCCTTTCCATCTGGATTCAGAGAAATTGAGATGGAGGGCCCTTTCTCCCATTTCTCTCCACATCTCTATTAGCTTCCAGAGGCTGCTTCCCTGCCCTCCCTAAAGTCTCTTTTCACACTTGGACTCCAAAACAGAGTCAGCCTGTGGATGAATTTTTCTGTCCACAATTCTCTTCTTGTCTTCGATCACAGGTGGAAGTGTAAGAGGGTCCAGTGCCTCCGTCCTTTTCACAGCCTTCTGAGGAGCTAAGACACAGCTAGCACCTGGGTGCCCATGGACTTCATTCTGGCTCCCATCATCTTTCCACTCTCATACCACAACTCACACCTGGCCTCCACCCCAGCCTAACCCAGCCTAACCCAGTGCACCCACCACCCTAAACTCTCCAAGTTCCCTGATAGCTCCTCCACTCCGCCACCAGACCCCTGCTCTATTCCAGTGCTTCTCCACCCCTCACCTCTGGCCAGAACTCAAAAGTCCACTGTCTATATCCAAGGCCACTACCCTCTCCTTCGATCAGTTCCCCACCCCTTCCTCTGCAGGCCAGGTAGACCCATCCCAGGTCCCACCCTCCCATTCTTCCAAGCTTCCCACCTCCAAGCCCAACCTTCGCCCCCCACTCAGGTTACCCACCTTGCCTGTACCCAGCTGGGCTCCAGCTCCGTATCCTTTTCGCTCCCAGCTCTCCACACTCAAATCTCCAGTCCCCAACCAGCAACCCCGCTCCTGCCCAGCGCCCCTTACCCTCGTCACCTCACTCCTCTCCAGCTCAAAACGAGCCCCGCTGGCCAGTCCCCCTCCCTTAGCTCATCACCTCCACGTCTCCCCTACCCTTCGCTCCTCTCAATCCTCTGGCTTTAGCACCCCCTTCACCGCCCCTCGGCTGCCTGGTACCCTCTGCCCGCACTGCCCCTCTCCGCTCCCTCCTCACATCTCCCCGCCCCCAACGCCCTCCGTTTTCCCCTCACTGCGCTCCAGTGGCCGCTCAACATTCCCCCAGCCCCGGCGCCCTCTTTCTGGCTCCCGCACTCCTGCTGCCCCTTGTCCTCGGGGCTCCCCTTGCAGCCCTCACATTCCGGGTAGATCCTCCCTCAGGGCCCCCTCCTCAGGCTACGCGCCCCTTCACTGCGGCGGTGTCCCCTCCTTAGCGGCCTCCCCCATCCCTTTCTCCTCGGCGTCCCCTCCGCTGCCCTGCGCTCCTTCGCAGCGACCGCTCTCTGTCCCCAGCGCCCCGCGCGGAGGAGCGGTCCCTGGTCCTCCCCGGGCTGGGCGCCGGGGCCGCGCCCCTTACCTGGGACTCCGGGTGCGGGAGAGTGGCTCGCTCCCCAACAGCGCAGCTGGACAGCCGAACCGGGCGGCGAGTGGCAGAAGGCGCAGCTGGGTTCGAGGAGCAGGGCGGTGCAGGTCTGTTCGGGTCCGGTCTGGTCCCCACCACCGCGACTTCGGGCTGAGGCTCCGGCTACAGCTACGGCCGCGTCCAGGCCCCACCCACGCCCCGCCCAGGGGCAGGGTCCTTGTTAGCCCTGCCCCAACGCTGCAGCCCACAGGTGTAGGGAATCTGATATATCTTGGGGGCTCTGAGCTGCCCAATATTTGGGTGACTATCGTGATTTATCTTTTTAAATTTTTAAAAATTTATTGATTAGAGAGAGGGAGACGGAGGGAGAGAGAGGAACATCGATTTGTTGTTCCACTTATTAATGCATTCATTGGTTGTTTCTTTTTTTAATTTTTTTTTTTCCTTTATTGAGTTGAAAGAGAAAGGAAGTGAGAGGGAGAGATACAAACATCCATGAGAGAGAACATCGATCAGCCATCTCCTGCATGTCCCACACTGGGGATCCAGCCCACAACCTGGGCATGTGTCCCAACTGGGAATTGAACCAGTGCCCTCTTGGTGCATGGGTAGACACTCAGCCACTGAGTCACACCTGCTGGACCATTGGTTGTTTCTTGTATATGCCCTAACCAGGGGTGGAGAGAAACATCGATGTGAGAGAGACACATCGAGTGGTCATCACCCACACAACCCCAACCGGGGCGGGGACAAACTGCAACTGTGCCCTTAGCGAGAACGAACCCGGGACTCTCTGGTCTGCGGGCCGATGCTCTCACCGCTGAGCCAAACCGGCCAGGACGATAAGAGAACTTTGATGAAAATGTAGATGATGATTGGTATTTGCCATTTCCAAAGCACTTTCCTGTCCATTATATCACTTCATCCTCACAAAAGTCTAGGGAGAAATGGAGAATCTGAACTGCTAACTATTAATATAAGAGAAAACTAAGCCAAAAACCTGGGCATTGTCCTCTACCCTATCCTCTACATCCCATCAGTCGGGTAATAATACCCCCTTAACATATCCTACCTATCCCTTCCCTTTCTCTCCGTCTCCACTGCTCTCTCCCTGATTCAGGCCTCATTACTTCTTGCCTGGACTAATGCAAAGCCTCCTAACAGGTCTCCCTGCCTCCACTCTCCAATCCATCCTCTACACCAAACAGCCTGAGTGATCATTCTAAATGTCACCATATTACCATCAACCTTGTTAAAACAAACAAACAAACAAAATTTCAGTGGCTCCCCATTACCAGCAGCAGCCTAGAGTGAGAAAAATGTTCTTGCCTGGTCATTAGGAAGTCCCAATTCCACTAGAGAAGGAAGGTATATCAGGTAATTAGTACCATAGCCTCCCATCCGGACCTGGACTTCAAATCTTCCTGAGGTCACAGGAGCCAGCTGCCAGCTTTGGTTTAGAATCATTGCCCCTTTTCACACTCTTCCCCCATCTCAAATCTTAGAGGTCTGAGTCAGAAACCAAAACCATTTTTGCCCCAGGTTCTTTTATGACCCTATCTACAATTTGTCTCTCCAGTTTGGGGAACCACCCATTGACAGCCACTCCTGTTGTCTAACTTCTCTATCAGACTCGTTCTTATACTGCTCTGAGCTTCTCCATTCCCTCCCTTGCACTCCCCCCGCCCCCCACTGTCCATTTCCTGGCAGCCCTTTCCACTGTGCCCTCTAGAATCCTGTTCCTTTGTCAACAAACTCCCCTACACCCTCTGCTTCTTCAGAGTAGTCAGATTACTTTTTTGCCCTTATTGAAATTTGAGCCTCCTCCAGGACTCCTCTTATAGCCCTCTGCAAGAAGACTTCTCACTTTTCCACTCCCCTCGCATCATAAAACCAGGAGATAGGGTCAGCACTGCCACTTCCATGCTTGTACAAAAATTCTTTCTCCTTTGCTCTCCAGCCATATCACCTTCCACTCCTCCTCATCAAGGATATCACTGACCCCCAAATGCTTCTTATACATTTCAGGCCTTGGCTCCTGGTCATCCTCATTAGCCCCTGTCCTGCCATCCTCCTGGTGACTTCAATAGCCATGTGGCTTCTTGATCCCTCAGTCCTTGGTCTCCTCTTCACATCACTTTGGCCACTGGCTCCCATGGTCACACTCTGGAATCTGTAAGCACCCAGAACTAGTGCTTCTGTGATCTTAAAATCAAATATGCCTGTTCCCTCACTCCCTTTCTCCCACAAGACCCTAGTTTCCTCATTTCGAAATGGGTGTGATGATAATGATTATTCATTCTTCACAGGCATAATAAGATAACATATAAAACCACCCTTTTACAGTTGCAAAACAATATGAGAACAGATGGTATTGCGTTTATGTAGCCTCGGGTCTTCTGATTACTTACTCCTTCTCCTTCTGAAAGGCCATATAGTAAAATGGAAAGAGCACAGACTTGGGATCAGACAGATTTGGTTCCACCACTTGCTGGCTGTGTGCTCTTATGTAAATTACCTACTTTTTCTGACACAGGCACCTCATTCTCATTTGTTGAAATAACAATAGTGAGAGCTAGCTCCCAGGGTCATTTACAATGAAGATCAAATAAGAAAATGAGATAGTGACTGGCAAGTACTTGACAGAGGGCCAGGCACATAGTAAGCACTCAATAAATTGGAAACACTGTCATTATTAAAACAAAAAAAGTGCTATTTTTAACCACAACCGCCTTCTAAGAAGGATACACCCTAATGCACAGAAGGTCCTTTGTCCTAGTTAGGGCCCCAAGGAGTGTGAATATGTAAGTGTGGGAGGAGGAGAAGAGGGGAACACTAAATTGCTCTGTGTGAAAAAGGGAGGACAATTTGGAATTCACTTGGCAAAATGGAAGGGAGAGGTAATAAAGAGAGCTAGGAGGGGGAAGGGAAAAAGATGAGTAAGAAAATCAGTGTAAGGGTAGGTGCTACATAGGTAAAAGGTCAGAAGAAACTCTCCCATGGCAGGTGGACAAAGGAGTGTTTAAGCACTGGAATACACAAGGGGTAAGTTTTTTTTGTTTTTGTTTTTTTATCACACATATAATGTAACGGCTTTCTTGTCTTCAAGAATTCAGTAAAGGTCATTACACTCAGGAATGCTTTCTGAGCGAAGGTATTTGTGAGGAGAGTTGTGAGGCAAATTGAGCAATGGGCTTTGTTTTTCTGCCTTGAAAAAGGAGACCAGCAGCAGAGACTATGAGAGCATAAGCTCTAGTGAAATTGGCAGAAATCTGGAGGGTTTCAAACTTACAGGGTTAGAAGATGTGAAAACTGAGCTTCAATCCCATTGCATTTATATCTTAAAGGGGCAGAGAGGCCCTTTGGACTGTTCATTTATGCTCCCCCCCCCCCCATAGTTACCTCCTTATTGACTAGAAGGTGATCACCAGAGAAAATAATACATCAAATTATTCTAGATTTTCTTCACTTCTAGATCCAAATGCCCAAGTAAGAATAAAAAGAAAGATAAAATTCTATCTTTTCCCTTGGATCATATTGGTTAACAATTATAATCATTAAGACCTTAAAATACACTGGGCTCATTCACATCTGTTATCTCATTTAGTCCTCAATACAATCATGCAAAGTATTGATTGTCATGCCTTTTTATAAATGAGGAAACAGAAGTCAGAAAGTTTACGTGACTTGCCAAGGTCACACATCTCGTAAACAACAGAACCAGATACCACATCTGTCTGACTCCAACTCCAGGGCTCTTTCTGTCAGACCCAGAATTATGGTTGCTCAGTGAACACCATTGTGAGTAAGAGTCCTATGAACAAAATTTCCTTAAATCCTTTTCAGTTGCCAGAGTAAACAGCCTTCTTAGCTCCTGGTTTTTACATGAAATTAAAAAATTGATACTTTTATTGAATGAGAATCAGTCACTTACAAAAGGTAATAGCATAAGTGTGGATGTCATTTGAAACGTCCAAATCTTCACAAGGTTCAAATCTACACCCCAATGTGAGTCCCTCCTGGCCAACCTAAGAACTCAGAAGTGTTGACAAGTTGAATGTTTTCATCTGACCCCATCAGTGAGTTGCTTCATGCAATGTGGGAGCTGGAGAAGATGCCAGAAGGTCACCAGAACCCGTGAAGCAGCTCTAGAAACATAGGGATCAATGAGAGGAGTGGTGGAAGACAGGACTAGAAGCAGAGGCAGGGCCAGATGATCTAATAAATTGTTTTAGAGATTTGGGAACTTACCTCGCAAGCATAAGGTTTTAAGCAATGGAGTAACATATTTACATATGCATGTAAGTAAAATAGCTCTGACAGTGTTATGACAGATTAGATGGGAAGGGTAGGGAGCAGAGAGACAGAAGATAGGGAACACAGAGATTACTGTAATAATCCAGGTGAAAGATGAAGAGAATCAGAACTCATGTCATAGCAGCGGGGAAAGTGGAAAATAGAGGGATTTGATATGTATTTAGGAGGTAAAATTCCCTGGACTTGGTGACAGATTAAATGTGAGATATGAAGGAAAGGGAATTAGCATAAGTGACCAGGCAGACAGTGAAGCCGTTTGCTGAAAATAATTGCTGCCTAACAAACCACCCCCCAAAAATCAGTGGCTTAATTAAAACAGTAATAATTTATTACTTCTCACAGTTCTGGGGGTGGCTGAATGGGTTCATCTGCTGATTTACCTGGGATCACTCATAAGCACCATTCAGCTGGAAGTTCCACTGTACTGGAAGGTCTAAGAAGGCCTCATTCATAGGTCTGGCAGTTGGTAGGCTGAGAGCTGGATGCCATGGCTCTTTGCCATGTTCTAATCCATTAGTAGGCTAGACCAGCTTACATGGTGGTCTTGGGGCAATGTTTCAAGAGGATAAATGCAGAAGATACAATCCCTTTAGGCCTAGCCTCAGAAATTGCATAATATCACATATATTTTATTCTATTGGCCAAATTAAGTCACAAGTCCAGCCCAGATTCAAAGGGGTAGAGAAATAAACTCTACCTCTGACTGGAAGAAGAGCAAAGTTGCATTACAAAGGGGCATGGATACAGGAAAGGGAGGAATCCATGGTAGTAACCAATCTCCCACAGCAGTGGGAATAGATTTGGATAATAAGAAAAAATGATGAGTATCGCAAATGCCACTTCATGTACTAATCATTTCTTCCTTCTCTGTACTTCAGGTTCTTCATTTGAAAAATAAATGACTATGCAGGTCCATTCTCTCCCCACCTGCATCAGTTTATGAGGTGAAACTGGTGAATATGCACACTGAGGACACTAACATCATCAGGGCACACTGCTGTCAGCAGGGGTGGAATCTGAGACACACACAGGGAAACATGCAACATATGAATAGTTAGAATGCAGGTACCACTCATCACCCCTCCCTCTCCCTCACCTACCCTGCCAATGCTTCACTGAAGCCAATCCATTCTACCGCCTGAGAACTCTCCATTCCATCCCTTCCTCTCCATCCATTGCCATAGCCTCCGTAACTGTCCTATTCTCATAATAGCTGCCAACATTCCCCTGTAATCCACACTCCACGCTGCAGCAGAGGACTCTTCCTAAACCCAGCTTAAAATCCCTCCCTTTGCCCTACTCCAAAGTCCATCTGTTTAATGTGCACATATGGCCTCTTGTGGTCTGGCCCTACCCACCCTCTAGCCTCATTATTGGATACTCCTCCATCATGCCCTGAGCTCCAACATTAAACTACTTGTGGTTCCCTTAATATGACCTGATCTATAACATCTCCATGAATTTGCATCACTTTCTCTCTCTTCCATTCATTCATTCATTCACTCACCCACACAGCAAATATATCCTAAGTACCTACTATACATGGGGGTGAATAACAAATGGTCCCTGATCCAAAGTTGCTCATTGTCTGGTGCAGGATAGCAGGCTCTAACATCCACTAGTCTGAGCTCTACAAAGACAAAGGGCACACTACTGCCCAATACAGTGCCTCCTGGATCATTCTTAGAAGGAGACAGAGGGTATTTGCTGAATAAATAGGCATTAAATATTTATAAAGTGTTTCTCATATTCACCATATTATTTAACTTTCACAATAAACCTATGAAGTGGGGACTGATTTACATCATCTTGGATATGAGGAAGAAATAACCAAACCATGGTTTTTTAGCTAATGAAAGTAGGAAAAGCCAGAACTAAAATCAGTGACATAAATGAAACTGGAAAGACATGGCTGTTGTTTTAGCAAATATATCCTAAGTACCTACTATACATAGGGGTGAATAACAAATGGTCCCTGATCCAAAGTTGCTCATTGTCTGGTGAGCAACAGTGACATAAATGAATCTGGAAAGACATGCCAGCAGGGAGGAGGCTGAGAGTTAGGCCAGGCACCATGCTGGGATGCAGAGAGACATAAACTGAGCCTTCAAGGGTAAGTAGGAGTTAAACTCATGGAGAAGCAACCCAGGCAGATGGACCAGCATGAGCAAAGGCTCAAAGGTATAAAATGATGTGAAATCTTCAGAGAACTTCAGGAGCTGTGAGTCTCTGGAAGCACAGATATGATGGGCACAGTACGGGTGTTGAGTGAGGTGGGGAGGTAAGTCAAAGCTACAGGTCAGCCAGGGTCTGGGAGGCCATGCTAAGGATGATCAGGACAGTGCAGAGCTGTTACCGGGCTTTATACAGGGAAGGGGGGAGTCTTTGCCAAATTCATGCTTTAGAAAGATCTCAGCCTGCACAATGGGAAATGGATTGGAGATTCCAATATACAGGGACAGGGAGACCAAAGAGAAGGCTGATCCAGTTACTTCAAGAGATCATGAGACGTGAGCTGGGAAATGCAGTGGGGCACTAAAGAATGAAAAGGGCAAGTTGTGGTGACTGACTGGCTATACATGGGGAGAAGAGAAACGGAGGCAACCAGGAGAGCTTTCTGACTTGGGTGGTACCATTCCCTGTGAGAAAGGGAAAAAAGATAGCCATGGGGGTGGTGGGGGGCAGTGTCCAGAAGAAGGTTACAAGAAGTCTATTTATCTCCTATTTCGCTTTCTCCTAGGGCTTACTAAGGGAGGCTGATAAATTGGCCCCATGATCCTTTGCAAAGGTTTGGTCTCATACTCCCCCTCGTGCTCTGAATGGGAACTGCATTCTCTCAGAACTGACCAGTAGCCACAGTGCTGAAATCAGCCTGAGCTTAGGGGCTGAAAGGAAGGGAACTAACATTATATTGCATTTATACACCACATTGTTTATCCATTCATCCATTGACACACACTTGAGTTGCTTCCACCTTTTGGCTATTGTGAAAAATGGTGCTATAAACATGAGTGTGCAAAAGCTATTTGAGTTTGTGCATTCAATTCTTTGGAGTGCATACTCAGAAGTAGAATCGGTGGTCATATGGTAACTGCTTTCTTTTCTGAGGAATCCTGGGAAACCACTTTTGGGACAATGAAAATCTGGATATCAATTTCTGTGTTCATGTATCTCTTGTAAAGTCTTTATGTTCTCCAGCTGGAAAACTCCTGAGTTACACCTTGAAATACAAAGGTAATGCAAAGTGTGGTGGGAAAAGCATAAGTTTGGAGTAAAATAAGGGTGGTTAGAATCCAGCATTTAGTTTAGAAACTGAGGACAAGCCACCCCTGTCTCCAAAGTTTCCTTTTCCTTAAAATGAGGCTACTAATACCTGTCGCATAGGACCACTGATAGAATATAAGGAGAATAGATGAAAAGAACCTACCACAGAGAGGGACAATTCACTTCAAAGTACATTGTTGCCCGGCCAGTGTGGTTCAGTGATTGAGCATTGACCCATACACCAAGAGGTCACTGGTTTGATTCCCAGTTAGGGCACATGCCCAGGTTGTGGGCCCAATCCCCAGTGGGGGCTTGCAGGAGGCGGCCAATCCATGCTCTCTCTCATCGATGTTTCTTTCTCTCTCTCCCTCTCCCTTCCTCTCTCTAAAATCAGTAAAGAAAAAAAAATTAGTTTAAAAAGAAAAGGAAGTACATTGTTTTGGGACCTTGGTGCACAGAACAGAGGAATAGCCTCTGCCCTAGAAGAGCATGGCTGCCTGGTGACACCCACAGATGTACAAATAGGTAACTACAGTATGTGGTGGGGAGCCAAGATAGATATACCGGGGGAGGGACATTTTATCCTCATGAGAAAGGTCACGAAAGACTCTGGAAGAGTGGCTCAAAATGTGAAGGATAAGTAAAAAGAAAAGATAATTTAGGCAAAGGAAGCTAGCCAAGCAAAGACACAAAAGCTTAAAAGAGCTTGTTGTGAGCAGAACTTGAAACAATTTGGTATCACCACAACACAAAATGTGGAGACATGAATGGGAATAAATGAGGTCGAAGAAGTAGGCAGCTTCTTAAAGGCTATGGTAAAGATCTTGACTTTATCCTGTGCCTTGGTTTTATCATATGCATCAATTCCTTCTGTAAAGTGGAGATTATAATGTACCTTTTTCACAGGGCTGTTAGGAGTGAAGGCAAATGAATTGGGATAACACAAAGCACTTAGAGGAGTGCCTGGCACATAACAAGGCCCAAGTGTTTCCTAATACTACTATTATCTTGAAGGCAGCAGAAAAGTCTTCAAGTAGGGAGGTGACATTGTCACATTTGCATTTTGGAAAGCAGGGAGGGATTGCAGGAGAGAATACTGGTAGTAGACAAATATAGAGGCTGTCACAATAAATAGTCTAGGAAACAGAAAAAGCCTGCCCTGTGCTAAAACAGTAATAGTGAGGATGGAGGGAATTCAGCTATTTAAAAAGTTGAAGAGATGAGCTGATGCCCATTTGAATGTTGAAGGTGGGGAATAGGAAGAGTCCCAGATTAGACTCTCAGAATTAGTTTTCTTTCTAATCTCCATCCCTCCCTCCATTCTCCAATAACAAAAAGGCCATCACAACACACTTCCTTTTAAAGTTTTATTAAAGTTTAATAGTACAATTAATATTTTTTAAACCCCAGTACAAAAATACAATTGACAACTTGACAAAAATGGCTCTGTCTAGGGCTTGAAGGTTTGAGTTTCTCCAACAGTAACAGGGAAAGCATGCTTCCAGCTGGGGCTGAGTCCGAACACACAGCCACTCTGCACACCCATGTGTGCAAACAGGGAAGCCCAAGCAGGAGAAAAGGAAGGAAGTTTCAGGGATTCAGGAGGAAGGCCAAGATTTTTCCCAGGAAAAAAAAAGAGAGAGAGAGAAGAATCAGGCTGGTCTCCTTAGTGGGAGCAGAATTACTGACTTACATTTAGGGTTTGTTGTTGGAAATGATAAGCAATTTCTGCAATTTTAACATTGTAGAAAAGATGTTCCTGATCTCCTTTCACCACCAAAGTGAATGAAGTGGAAGGAAATGGAAAAAGATTCAAATACTTAAGTTCGAGGAGTAAACCTCCAAATGGCTCAAGTTTTGTGTCAAAAGGTATCATCCTTTACATTCAATGACAAACATTTAGGTCCGAGGGGCTGGAGAAGAAAGTCAGCCACATGCTGCTGGATCCACAAACATGGAGACCAGCTTCTGTCAGCAGAACTCTTCCACAGTGAGAGAGCTCCTTCCCATGTAGGCAGGAACAAGGTTTCCTGGTTGGTTTACTTGTTCTGAGCAATTCCTCAATATTCCCTCCCTGCTGCCCTCCTTCCAGAGCACTAACTTGGATGAGAGAAGGGACACATTCATGTTACAACTCATCTTCGAAATGTTTCTCTCTGTAGGCATCACCCGTCAGCCTTTCCTGAGCTTCCTTCATCCCCTGAACAACTGAAATAAAGGTTGGGGGGGAAAAGTATGAAGTAGATCTTTAATATTTGACATCTGACAAATAATGTTTTAAGAGAAATATGAGCAGCATGGAATCTGGACACAAGATCCAGTTCTGGATTTTAGCCCTGGGAAGTCATTTTACCTGTTTGAATTTTCGTCTACAAAATGAGGCAATGCTACTTACTTTGCACAGGATTCTTGTAAAAATTAAAGCAGAATGAATAATATAAGTGTTTTATAAAGTATGAAGTGCTACAAAAATGTTAGTAGTTACTTTGGCTTACCCTCCAGGATTAGAGTTGAACCCATCATAGACTGTATGTGTTCACTTGACACTAGGAATAGAAAACACCCTGCTACCATCCCCATTACATCTTTTGGATGAAGGTTGCATTTATTTCATTTCCTGTCAAGGCTATAGGTTACACTATCTGAGTGTGAGTGTGTGTGCACGCCGGGAGGAGAGATGCTCTTCACTGAAGGAGGTAGTCATGTCTAGTATCAACTATATATGGAAGAAGCCAAGTTTTTAGGCAAAAAAGAAACTTGGGAAGAAGGTCCTAGAGAGAAGGAACATAAAACTTCTTGTCTATCTCAGGGCATGCTTCTTGTGGATTTAGACTTCAAGGAGGATGGCTGTTTTGGTACAGGCTCCCTACACAATGGCAGGCCAGGAAGGAGTTAGGTTGAGCCAGTTTGTGCATCTTAAAAAGCAAGCCTATAATCTCCTAAGAGCTAGGTAGTATAGTTTGTTACTTCCCTTATGTTTTGCCTAAGTCTTTAGGAAAAACAAGTTTGTATGTTCTAGCTTCATGTCAGCCGAGTCATGGGGGATTCTGGCAGAGGTCTGTGTCCACATTTGGACTAATGTGCTAACGGATAATGCCAAGGTGGAGATGGCAGTGGTAACATAGATGAAATTCTAAAGGGAAGGTGAATCTCAAGGGTCAAGTGTCAGGGACCTAAAGTCCAGCTGCCTTCTCCATGTGGAAAATTTCCCTAACACCAACCTCCAGTAATCTGCATTTGGGTAAGGTAGGCGGGAAGGAGAGGATAACCTCTCCAGATCTCTTTCCTCTCTCTGGTCTGAGAAACAAGTCAAGGACTAGAATGTAAAGTGATCAACAACCTAGTAGCATGGTGACGGAGAACACATGGCAACTTAACAAAGAACCCCATTTTATTTATGGCCAGGGGAACTTCAGAAGGAAAACAGTGACAGTCCATAGCATGAACTCCAACCACTGCTCAAGGATTAGAGAGCAAAAAAGCATGACTGACTTATTATTTCAACCTTCCTTCACCTGTCTGTGCTGATGCTGTTCTTCCTGAAACATGTTTTTTGCATTCTTCTGCTGGCTAGTCTCATTCTTCAGGACTCAATCCAGTCATCATCTCCTCTAGCAAGCCTTCAAGACTCTCTTTGTTGGGCTATACCCCACCACCACCACCACCACCCTTGCTTCCGTAGCTTGAAATGTCCTTCTCATATCTGTCCATAGAGACAAATTCTTATCCTTCTAGGTCCAGTTAAAGTTTACTATCTATAAAACCTTTTAAACTCAATCAGCTAATAGTTAGCATGCCCTTCCTTTGAATTCACCCCTCCTTTGAATTCTTGTAAGAGTAGCATTAATACAGTGGGGGGAAAAATCTATGTTCTGGACTGAAATCCTGGCTCTGTGACATATTAACTGTGAGACCATGGGCAAATGACAAATTCTATGAGCCTCAGCTCTTCAGTTTCATGTGGGTCAGTTAGCTCCCAACTGGACTGTAAGCAGTCAGGGAAGGGGCTCAGGCTTATTTTTCTCCTATATTCTACACAGGATCTAGCCAAAAGCTAGTCATGCAGGAGATGCTAACATGTTGAACTGAGTTTCCCATCATAGGCTTTACATATGGTTTATCCTAGATTTTTAAATCTAGCAGCAACCTTCCCTCCTCTTTTTCAACATAACCATACCTTGCTCAGCATTGGTGTAGAAATATTTGTAGCTGGGGTTTCCATTCTCATTGATAATTTCAGGACGCACCTTGCCACTGGGATCTATTGTAGACAAAATGGCACAGGAGTTGCAATAATTATGAAAGGTACTTCAAATACTATATGGTACACTAGGCCTTCTGGAAAATGAGACTTGCCCACCTTTGCAGCCCATTATCTCACCACCCTACTCCTCATGTTTTATGTTGTAATCACAATGGACTCTTTGCAGTTTCCTGAACACAATGCCCCTATGTCTTGGCATATGCTGTTCCCTCTTCCTGACATGTTCCTTTTGTGTTTGATGATGGTGGGATCCTGTATTTTTATTTGTATCCTCCACAGAATCTAGCAGAATGCTAAGTAAAGATTAGGTAGTCATTAAGTGTCTTTTATAAAATTGTTTGTGGGAAGACATTTGTTTGGTTATGGTTCCATTGCCTCTGCTGCACTATGGTGTGGCTTATCTGTGTCCCTGTAGCGCCTCACATAGTGCTAGACTTAGAGCTAATGCACAAATGACTGTTGATTGAATAAATGGATGATCAATACTGTCATTGCTCACAAAAGCAGTTAGTTAATGAGAAAAGCTTTTCTTCAGACTTAAAGTTCTGGCACTGAGAACTCTCCCTACTCTCTCTTAAAACTGGTTTTTGTTTGTTGTAGCCATCCAAGTATAGTTTCACTAGGTGGAGTCGGTGACTTGACTCATTTTTCTCTCCTTCTACATCATGCATCCCCAGATTAAGATCTTTCACCTTACCCAGGAAAAGAATTCGTGGAATATAACCCCCATCAGGGCTGAAATCTTCATCCTTGGGCTCCTCTTCATCCTATTAAGTATAAACCTTAAGTCAGATCATGTCCCCTCTTGCCTCAAATCCTTTCAGTGGCTTCTCATCTCACTTAGAGTAAAACCCCCAAGTCCTAAGAGGCCCTACATGATCTGCCACCTGGGCACTTTTCTAACTTCATGTCCTACCCCTGTTCAGTCTATTTCAAGCACACTAACCTGCTTGCTGTTTCTGCCATTAATCAAGCCAGGCATGCTCCTAACTCAGGCTTTTGTACTTGTTTTACCCTCTGCCTGGACACACTTTCCCCATTATCCTTATGGCTCACTCCCTTTTCTGCTTCAAATCTTTGTTCAATGTCACCTTCTTTGATAACCATCTTTGTAAACTACCCCCTCTACCCTTCATTTTTAGCCATAGCGTTTACCACCATCTGATATTTGTCTGTCTTCCCCATATTCAAGTGTCCATTAGTAATTTCAATGAGGGCAAAAAATTTTGTTTTGTTCTTTGCCAATTCCCAAAACATCACTGACTTACACACAGTATCTCTTGAATGCATGAATTAATGAAATTAACATTTTAGCTACAATTGTGGAGTTGCAGTCCTCCCAGTAGATAGGACCACACAATTAGCTTTCTTTTAAAAAATCTCCGAAGCTGAAGAACGCTCACTGAAGATATTTCTATTTCCTTTGAGAGGTAATTCTAACTTACCATAGAAAGTGGCGAGGAATTTATACACATAGGAATCAATAGTACTTTTGTCATTTATGGTGTGGTTCACATTTCAGAAATTAAATGAGGTCATTTCCTCAGTTAATATAGCTTTGCCTTGAGTGAGGTTTATCAGCATTCAGGCTATCCACAAGCTATATAAATAATCCCTTAGCTGCCTCAACATTAACTATTAATGCATTCAGAAAATTTCCAGTACTATGTTTAAGTAAACATTATTTTACAGAAACTTAGGGCTAGAAGTATCATCATAGAACATCTAGCATCCCATCTTTGAAGAGTATAGCCTAAGAGGCAGAGCAGCTAGGCCATAGTACCTATTCTTATCACTTATTAGGCTCTATGATCTTGACTAAGTCACCTCCTTTAGGCCTAAGATGCTCTTTCTGTAAAATGGAGATAGTACAAATGGCCTAAAAAGTCCTTCTAACTCTAAGATCTGATATTCTGATTTGGGAAGCCAAGACCTCTAGTCTATGTAAAGTACATAAAGGATATCTAATCAAGAAACAAAAAGGCTGCACATACAAGCCCAGGACAGAGTGGGCTTTCAACTGAATCTCATTTTGCAGGAACTTGCAGCCTGCATGTGTTACTATCCCTTTAGATCAGCTATACAAAGACATAAAAACATGTCATAATCATGGACTAAGAATGAAGGGATCTTAAAACTCAGTCATCTTATCCAATTCCACCTATCCTACTTCCTCCCACAAGTGGAGGCTGGATAGCTATCTACCGTATCTGACACAAGACTTAGTGTTAAAGCTCAAGAAAAAAACACACACATATAAGCAGCCAGCTCTGCTAAATATGATTTTATACTATTAATACTGATCATTCTAAAAGAATTAAGAATTAAGATTACAACAGAAAGGAGAAACTCTTACCTCAAGATTTACCATAACAAAATTATGGGAAAGTTCTGAAATTTCTGTTGATTCAGCAAATTTCGGCTTTAAAGCTAGGGGGGAAAAAGATTTTGGAAAAGAAGAAACATCGTTGTTATATCCAAACTCTAATTTGCTGAGCTGATTTATATAACTAAGCCTTAAATCAGGACACTTGAATTCTGGTCCTGCTTCTGCCACTTACTTGCATAGCTATGTGACCTTAAGGGATTGACTTCATTTCCCCAAAGCTTTTATCTCACTTATAAAATATAGATAATGGTATATAAATGAAAAAATTATTACTATTTGCTTTTTTACACAATTCAATAACTTCTATTAAAAAAATAATAGACAATAGAGTAACAATACCACTAATGTATATATATTATTACAGTAATTACTTACACTAATTTTATACTCCTTTTCCAATTAGGATTTTATTAAGTACAGCATAACAAACAAAAGAAAAAAAGTCTGACTTAGAAGTGGCAGGATGGTATACCAGAAAAAATACATGCTATAGGGTAAAATAACCTTGGGTTCTAATTTGGTTCTCAAGTCCTCCAGGAAGACTTTCCTGACCTTCTCATATCTCTCTCTGTACATTTCAGCTTCCACTAACATTTACTGTCCACATGACTATTGTAGCACTTAATCTCATCCTCTACTTATTTTATTTTTTTAATCCTCACCTGAGGATATTTTTTCTATTTATCTTCAAATAGAGTGAGAGGGAGGGGGAGAGAGTGAGAAGGAGGGAGAGAGAGAGAAACATCGATATGAGACACATGGACTGGTTGCCTCCCACATGACCCTCCCAGAGCCAGGGACCAAACCGCAATCGAGGTATGTGCCATTGACTGGAATCGAACCCGCGACTCTTTGGTCCATGGGCCGACAATCTAATCGCTGAGCCAAACCAGCCAGGGCTACTCTACTTATTTTAATTGCCTCACCCTTCAACCCCCTGCAAATATAACTGCAATTTCTTGGGAGCAGGGAATCTATGTGATATATTTCTTTGGTATTCATTAAAGCAATCAGCAGTCACTGGGTCAAAGTCACTGCTCCTATTTTTTAAATGCTAATATTTCAGAATACAGCTGAGGTTTTATCATTTGCACTTACCTTTGCAAGCTCCACACCAGGATTTATGGATGATCACCATCACGGGCAATCCACTTAAAAACAAAACAAATAAATTATAATCTAGCAATTCCACTTCTTGATATCTATCCTAATAAAAATGACCAATTTATGAAGATAAAGATTAATGAATGTTCATGTGGTATGATTTCAATTGGGCAAGTTTTAAGACAACTTATTCAATAACAGATTATTATAATAAATGTATTGATAAATTCTGACATTCCTATAAATTCTACAAATTGGGCTTTAAAGCTAGAGAGACTGTAGAAAACATCAAATTTATTTATTTTTATTGTTGGAAGTATTATAGATGTCCCCCCCTTTTCCCCAGAATACATCAAATTTAAATGTTAAGGTGATATAACCATTGAAAATGTTAATAAAAATTTTCATTGGTGGCCCTGGCTGGTTTGGCTCAGCGTTAGAGCATCGGCCTGTGGTCTAGAGAGACCCGGGTTCGGTTCCCACTAAGGGCGCGTACCTCAGTTGCGGTTTGTCCCCGGCCCCTGGTTGGGTCGTGCGGGAGGCGGCCACTTGATGTGTCCCTTTCACGTCGATGTTTCTCTCTCTGTCTCTCTTCCTCTCTCTCCCTCCCACTCTATCTGAACAAAAAATGGAAAAATGTCCTCGGGTGAGGATAAAAAAAAAAAAAAAAATTTTCATTGGTGCCCTGGCCAGTTTGGCTCAGTGGTTAGAGCATCGGCCTGTGGACCGGAGGGGCCCGGGTTCGGTTCCCACTGAGGGCACATGCCTCGGTTGCGGTTTGTCCCTGGCCCCGGTTGGGGTCATGTGGGTGGCGGCCACTGGATGTGTCTCTCTCGCATCGATGTTTCCCTCTCTCTCTTCCTTCTGCTCTGTCTGAGGATGAATGCAGAGATGTCCTCGGGTGAGGATAAAAAAAAAAATTTAAAAAAAATTCCATTGGTATAATGTTAAATTAAAAACTAGAATATAAAATTATTATCTGTAGTTTGGTTTTATTATACAAATATGTACAGAAAAAGAGCCCAAAGGAAATGTGTCAAAATATAATAGTTATCACTGGATAATGGGATTGTGGATTTTACTATGCTTCTTTTTCTACAATTAAATGTAATTTTTATAATCAGGGAGGGAAAAAAACTTTTTTTAAATAATGAGCAACATAATCCACCTGAACCTATCTTGGCCAGATAAAGCTAAGTTCTCAAGGCTCAAATGATAACTTGTAGAAGGGTCCTAGGTAAGCAGTCATGATCCAACCACCGTATCACCATACCATTCATTAAACACTGTGTAACACTGTATTTACTACACTGAACTATATTTACCCATCTCTCCCCACTAGACTTGGATTCTTAAGGAACTCTCAGCTGTTTCTATATCCCCTACATCTGGCATATAAAATCATATTGATAGCATTTACAATGTAGTGGGCACTATTCTAAATATACATAAATTAATTTAATAAGTGTCAAATGAATTATTCAGCTCCTCAGCAGAGGCCTACTACAAATCTGGGATAGATTTTTGCCTCTAATACTTGTAAAAGCTTATAAACCAAATAAGCAGGGCAAGCTCAGGTGACAAGTGGGATCCAGGTAACTATAATAATGGCCAAAAGGTGCTAAACTTTTATAATAAAACATGGTGCTTCATATGCATTATCTCACTTAAATCCTTACAATAATCCTAAGAGATTATTAATGGTTTCATAATAAAAATGAGAAAACTGAGACTCCAAAGAAATTAAATATTTGGCCACATAAAATCTAGGTTCTGCAACTTACTAATTCATAAGTCTGACTCCAAAACCAGGGTTCTTTCTGACCAGTATAATGTACTTCAATTTAGAATGGCAATCCAGAATTCATGAGTTTATACCCAACTCATCCAACAGTCAATTAACTTAGAATCAGAGAATGAAGGCTGGAAAAGGACTTGGAGATTTTAGTCCAAACCTCCATTTCACGCAGAAATCCTTTCATATATCAGAAACAAAAGGAGGTCCCTGATGAGCAAGGAATACATCACCAACCATGGCAGCCCATCCTTTTAACAGCTCCATGCACCTAGAGAAATTTATGTTTTGCTCTTTCTTTTCTCCCAAGCAAACTGCTATTCAGCCTTCTAGAGCAGAAGTCGGCAAATTACAATCAGCAGACCTAATCAAGCCCACTGCCTACTTCTATAGAGCTGTGAGATACACGTTTTTTACATTTGTAAATGGTTGAAATGAGTCTAAGAATAGTACCTTGTGATATGTTAAAATTAAATATAATTCACATTTCAGTGTACATAGTTTTATTAAAACACATTGACACTCTTTTTTCTTTTCTTTTTTCTTTTCTTTTAATCCTTACCTGAGGACATGTTTGCTGATTTTTATGAGAGAGAAACATCGATGTGAGAGAAACATTCAAACCTACGACCTTTCAGTGCACGGGACAATGCTCCAACCAATTGAGCCACACTGGCCAGGGCTCACTTTTATACCTACTATCACTGTTTTTGTTACAATGGCAAAGCTGATAAGCTGGAACAGAGACACTATGGTCCACAAAGCCTAAAATATTTACTATTTGGCCCTTTGCTGTCCCTTGTTCTGGAGTGACAGTTCACATATTAATCCCCCTGTGAAGCCTTTGTAAAATCACCTTCTCTCAACAGCCAATTAGTCCTTTCCTCCTCTGGACTCCCAAAGCATTCTGTGATCAACCTCTAATCACCAGCCCCTTATATCCTGTAATCATCTGTTTACTTGTCTAAATTTCTCACCAAACTATTAACTTCTCAAGGGCAAAGATTACCTAATTCATCTTTGAAAATCACAAGCACCTACCATTTGTTTAATCAAATCAATGGAAGAATGAAAGACAAGCTTAAAGTGACATTTGCCTTGAAATACAGAATGAAGCACAAGTTACAGAAGTTATAATCACTCTAGATTAGAACAAAATATCCCATCTCTTACTAAGCACTATTGAAGTACTATTTCAGTCAAAGGCACAATAGTAATAAATAGTGGCTGGCAAAAGTAGGTTTACATTTGTTCATATGGAAAATAATACAATAATAAATATAATAAACTTTCATGTACTCACAACTGTAAAACTACTTTTGCCCACCCGTGTATGTATATCTAAAATGTTATATTAAATAAATTACATGAAGGACATTAAGTTACATTAATGAAAGAGATTCCAGCCAACCCTGTTCTTCTAAAAAATTTTATTAGATGAAATAATCTAGTGGTTATGTCTTTCACTTCCACTAGAACCAAAGCTTCCCAAGTACAGAAACCAGTAGATTTATCTGTGACCCCAGACCCCAGGATAGAGACTAGCAGAAAGTTTAGGTACAGCACTAAAAAAAACTATTTGTGGTATGAAAGAAGGACCAGTGCAGATGCAGAACTGTGCCATCTTCAGTTTCTGTTCACAATTGTTTTAAAATAATTCATCCATCCTGTCTAATCTCCCACAATTCAGATGGGGAAATCGATGCAGTGTGATATCCCAAGCAGAACCCAATCTAAGCAAGCCCTGTCTACCTGATCTCTGTCCTCTGGAGGAATTTGCCAAGATCCTTCAAGTTAGTTCCCCCTTCTTTCTAGTTTCAGTAGGATCCAAATTCCAGGCCTGGCACCGAGGCATTATGCAAAAGGTGAATCAGTCACAAAACCTCTAGAATCACACATCAATATGCTATGCAGACCTTCAAATTAATCTTCCCAGAAAAATACCACTGTACAGTACAGGTTAGACAAGAAGCCATGGCTTTTCCCCAACCCCCTATGGTTAGAGCAGGCTCTGGTTCAGATACTGCAGAAACATGTTGGCCAGTTGAGACAGGTTCTCATTGTTGGGATGCATTTTGGTGTAGGAAATAAACTGGCGTCGGAGGCGACTCAGTTCTGCCATGGACAAAGGCCGGGTAAACCGAAGGTGTTCCGTGGTCCCAGGAAGCTTAAGCAAGTCTCCTGGGACTGCGCTCTTCTGCGCTTCCATCAGTCTCGCCAACACCTGACTGGTGACCAGATCCAACTGGTGCAGAAAGCTGCCGGAGGCAAGGGGCTGGGACTGGGTAGACTGATGGGGTGGAGGAGCCCGGTTCTCAAAAAGGGCAGCCCGGATCTCTGTCAGGGGCAACGGCTCCTCTAAGCTCACCAAGGTGAACAGGGGTCTGTCCCAGCGGTTCCGAGAATCGGGAGCCTCGAAGCGCTGTATTAGGGCCTCCAGAAGTTCGGGAGAGTAAAAGGCACTGGACACATGCTTTGCAGGTTTCTCGAGTTCCGGCATCACGAGAGCTGGAAGATCTGGCGCCCTGGTTTCCTCCGGCTCCAGTTCCTTCGGTGCGTGCGCCTGGGTTCTCCCATTTACTACAGAGTCCACTGCTTGCGGTTCCCTAAGGACACGGGTGCCCGCTACCAGAGGTCTCCCTCCCTCTAAAGCGCGCGGCCGCCAACTCACACTGACTTTCTGGCTCCGGTTCTCCTCCGCATCCGCCACCCGAGGTCCCCCGCTCAGACTGCCTGGCCGTACGCAGTAGACCAGGCAGAGCGGGGTGCGCGCCGCCCGCGCCAGGCAGTAGAGTTCGTAGCGGAAGCCCTTGATGTAATTAAGCGAGTCAAGGATCACCACATCCTGACGACTCAGGCGCCGCTCCACTGCGGCGCGGAGGGCCCCACGCAACGCCTTCTCACGGGCCGAATCGCCATACACTGTCGCGTCCTCCGTGCCCAGAACCGCCGCGTCATCCACCACGTACACCGCGCGGCCCTCAGCTGCCAGCGCCCGGCGGAGCTCCTCTGCGCGTCGGCTCTTTCCGCAGTACGGCAGCCCGCAAAACACTACGAGCGGCATCCTCCAAGGGCGCGGCCATATGCATCCTCGGGGGCCAACTTCCGGGTGTCCGGCTTTTCCGGACACAAACCGGAAGTGCAAACTGAACTTCCGGCATCCCTTGGTTCTTAAAGGACCTCTTGATGCTACTGAAACAGGAGTTCCAGCCAATTAGACCCAGGTCCTCTTCTCTCAGAAAGATGGAGACTAGAATGGCATCATTTATTTATGTCAAATGTTATAGGCCTCAAGGGAATGTTATCTTTCTTCGACCAAAGACTGCCCACTCATTTCCAATGTGGCATTAATGAATATTAAATATTGCAAAAACAATCAGAAATATATTTAGCATATAGAAGACAATTCACAAATGCTAGTTCCCCTTCATTCCTTACACCCTGCGACTCCCAACAACTGTTTATTCAATAACCATTTTAATCACTCAACATCTCTTATGTTTGGGGATTCAGAGATGAACATAAAACGGTTCCCCCATAGGAGATCAAGGATCTGAATGGGAAGAGTTAGGCACCTACAAGCAGAAAAATATACACTATAATGGATGGTGAAAGGAGGTAGGTTGAGTTGTAACAGTACAGAAAAGAAAAACAAACTATCCAGAAAAATCACTGAAGACTTTATCTATAAATAGTCATTTGACTTAGAAATTGAAAAACTAATAGAAATTCTTCTCCTCGGTAAGGTTGTCAGATAAAATACAGGATGCCTAATTAAATTTGAATTCCAGATAAACAAAAAAATGGCCCTGGCCAGTTTGGCTCAGCGGTTAGAGCATCAGCCTGCGGTCCAGAGAGACCCGCGTTTGGTTCCCGCTAGAGGCGCATACCGGTTGCAGTTTGTCCCCGGCCCCTGGTTGGGTCGTGTGGGAGGCAGCCACTCGATGTGTCCCTCTCTCTCTCTTCCTCTCTCTCCCTCCCACTCTATCTGAACAAAAAATGGAAAATGTCCTCGGGTGAGGATAAAAAATAAATAAATAAAAAATGTTTTTAATGTAAGTATGTCTGAAACATTACATGGGCATATTTAAAACTACTGTATACCCCCAAATTAAAATTTAACTGGGCATCCTTTATTTTTTAATTAAAAAAATTTTTTTTTCTTTATTGATTTTAGAGAGAGAGGAAGGGAGAGAGAGAGATAGAAACATCGATGAGAGAGAAAAATCAATTGGCCATCTCCTGCATGCCCCGCACTGGGAATTTGGCCCACAACCTGGGCATGTGCCCTGACTGGGAATTGAACCAGTGACCTCTTGGTGCATGGATCAACGCTCAACCACTGAGCCACACAGGCCAGGGTGGGCATCCTTTTTTTTTTTTTAATCCTCATCCGAGGACATTTTTCCATTTTTTGTTCAGATAGAGTGGGAGGGATAGAGGGGAAGAGAGACAGAGAAACATCGACGTGAAAGGGACACATCGAGTGGCTGCCTCCCGCACGACCAACCAGGTCCGGGGACAAACTGCAACCAAGGTACGTGCCCTTAGCGGGAACCGAACCCGGGTCTCTCTGGACCGCAGGCTGACGCTCTAACCGCTGAGCCAAACCGGCCAGGGCAGGGTGGGCATCCTTTATTTTTATTTGATATATCTGGCAACCCTACTCCAGATTCAGAAGGTATGAGACTCAGAATCATGAAGCCATAGGATCTGTTCTAGCAAAAGCAAGCACTCTAGTTTATAGAAGTGTGAGTGTTTCTGTGCAAGTATCAGGTAGGTGCACAGAGGTATATTGGGTCTTTGTATTTCTCCACAATGATATAGTGGAGAACATTCAGGTCTTGGCTCTGCCACTTACTAGCTGTATGAACTATTGTCAAGTTATTTAACCATTCTGTATCTCAATTTCCTCTCCTATATAACAGTTCTTATTTCACAGGCTGAATCAACCTCAAAGGTTGTGAAGATTAAACAAATTAATGCATGCAAAGCACATCCCTCCCCTGCTCTGCCTTTTTCACCCCCTTTGTATCAGTTGTCTGTGCATAGACTTGGAACTTGAGACTACTCAGCTTGAGACTATATGGTTTGCTAGTTGAGGGTAGGCTCTGACAAGCCAGAATGCCTGCATCTGAATCTTGGCTTCACCACTTACTAGCTCTGTGATCTTGGGCAAGTTACTTAACTGTTCTGTGCCTTAGTTTTCTTATCTCCAAAATGAAGGTAACAACAGTACCCACCTCAAAAGAGTTATTATGAAAATGAAATAAGCTAATTCACATAATTCAATATCTGGTGCATAGTACGCACTTAATAGATGTTAGATAGTATTATTGTTGTTATCAGGCAACTACTCAGTTCTTGCTCTGCTTTGGCATGACCTTCACCTGAAATTAATGCTAAATTGATGTCTGAAAAGTGTTTTACCACCCTAAATAATCTAAAACCATATCTTATACCTGGCAGCTGCTTCTCTCTTCCCATCTTCTAGTGTCCTCCAATGAATGTGATCGCCAAAACCTAGAAGAAAAGAGTCATAAACATTCACACGTGAACAAAGAGCAAAGACCCAAGAAAGAAGTGTGGCATGTTCACCCATAAAGAAGGCTTTCCTCTGTCAAAAGCATGGTGTTTAAATCCCAGCTCCACCACTTTCTGGGTGTATGGGACCATGGACTGTCCCATACCTCAAGCTTCACTTTTCAGACCTGTAAAATGGAGATAACATTGCCTACTCATAGTTTTTAAGGAGACTAAATAATGTTTGTAAAATGTTGTGTAACCTAACATAGAGTGTGCAAATAATACTATAAGAATGAGAATTTTCCAGAGTAAACATAAAGCAGGTCACAACAAATCATTACTGTTTGAAGACAATACAGCAATATAGCTTTAGAGTTGAAAGACATGGGTGTGGACTATTAAATGTATCAATGTTGTGAATAAAGTAAGCTCTCCAAGTCCCAATTTCTTCATCTGTAAAATCAAGATAATAATACCTACCTCCAAGTGTTGATGTAAGAATTAAATGAGATAATATTGTTTAAGCTTTTCTTGTTTTTATTCCCCACATTTCAGCCAGAGTGATATTTTAAAATCACATCTCTGGTGGGTAAAAACTTTTCAGAGGCTTTCCAATGCCCACAAAAGAAAGGTCAAAACCAAACCCTTTCAGCAGATTTACAAAGCTTTTCAGAATATGGCACTTGCCCACCTCTCCAGGCTCACTTTCACACTTTTCCTAAAATCCTACACACAAAACTTCTTTTGTTTCCTTAAATGCAGCATGCACTTTCTCCCCTCCAGCTTTCATAATCACTGCTCCTTCTGCCTTTCCTTCCACCCGCACCTCCAATTCATTCTTCAAGTATAAACCTAGAGGGCATTTCTTGTGGTAAATCTTCCCTGATTCCCAAAGCACCCTATTCTTGCCCCACAACAGCACGTCCCAAGCTGAATTGTAAATGTTGGATGTGGTCTTCCTCACCCAAAGGGAATTCCCTACAGAGCTGGGACTATATCTGTCCTGTTCCCTCCTATTTCCTACACATGGCCAAGGTAAGTGTTCCATAAAGTACTGAGTAAATGAATCTTATTTTGGCTAAAACATAAATGACTTAATTTTATATCTGGAAAATGTTAGTGATCATAACAATGCTAGCTGTTATTTATTGATCACCTTATATATGCCTGACACATTACACGTTATCTCATTTAAATTTGGCAATAATTTACAATAATCCTCTTTTACTTAACCTCTCTATACTTGTTTTCCTATCATTAAAATAGCTATAAATGATCAATAAATGGCAGCTTTTGTTATTCTTTACAGTTGAGACTTCTGAGGCTGAGAAGTTACATAACCTGTACCTGGTCACATACCTGGTAAATGGCCAACCTGGGATTTAAACTTCAATTTTATGACTTTTCAATTACTATACTATCTCCCAGGCCTTTCTTTCTTAGAAGTAAATTCAAATTTCCATCAGTGTTAACACAGAGAAATAAATAGCTTATTCAGATTAGCACATGGGGGCAGAATCCAAACAAACCACCATTCCTTTTCATTCCCAACAGCATGGGTTGCTGGCCAAGAGAAAATGTGTTACTTGCCTAGGGCCCAAAGTCTAATCCTGAAGAGTGAACGATTAAGTAAGAGTGAAATTGGGAGGATGCTCAGAAGAACTGGAAGGTACCTAAGGTGATCCCCATCTTTCTACCAGTCAATACCTAAATTTAGGCAACTTAATCCTGCTTTGGCAGTCTTAGAGGCATATCCACCTATGAAACGATGAAATCCTAGATAAAACGGACTTTCAAAATGTACCCACAGTAATCAACACAAACACAAAGTAAGCTAAAACCAGATGAGGAACTAAAAGGTAAGGCTGACCTGAAAGCAAATGTACATTATGATGAGGCAAAATGGAGGAGACAAACCTGAGAATCCATGTCAATCCATTGTCAAAGAGACTATAGTGATTCCATGTCAACATTACCCCCAGTTTCCAGATTAATCAAATGCCAAACCTTTCTGGAGAAAAGCATTCCCCATTTGAAGCCTTCAGGATAGACAACGGTGAACAACTATTTATGAGTTCACAATCATAGATCCCCAAATTTATTTAAAAAAAAACAAGTCACCACAAGTAAGAGTCTGCAGAAGCAACAGATAGATTTAGACTCCTGAGAACTTCAGATATTAGAATTATCAGCCACAAGATACAACAATAACTATGTATGAATGGTTAAAGAAATAACACACAGGATCACAAAAATGGGTATGCAACACACAAAACAGAGAAATCTGTAAAGGCACCACAAAATAGAACTTTTAGAAATTAAAAATATAGCCCTGCCCAGTTTGGCTCAGCAGTTAGAGCGTCGGTCCACTAAATGAAGGGTCGTGAGTTTGATTCAGTCAAGGGCACGTACCTGGGTTGCAGGTTCAATCCCTGCCATGGTCGGGGTTGTGCAGGAGGCACAATCCATGTATCTCTCACGTCAATATTTCTTTCTCCCCCCGCCCCTTTCATTCTATCTAAAAATCAATGGAAAAAAATCCTTGGGTGAGGATTAATACTATACACACACACACACACACACACACACACACACACACACACATACAAAATCAATGGATATTTAGGGATAAAAATAAATGAGTTATTAAGCCACAGAAGACAAGGAGGAACCTTAAATGCATATTGCTAAGTAAAAGATGCCAATATGAAAAGACTGCATAATGTATGATTCCAACAGTGACATTCTGTAAAAGGCAAAACTATAGAGACAGTAAAAGGATCAGTGGTTGCCAGAGGTCCATGGGGGAGGGAGGGATGAATAAGTGGGACAGGGAATTTTTTATAGCAGAGAAGCTAATTTATATGATTCTGTAATGGCAGTTATATACTGTTATGGGCTAATTTTGTCTCTCCTACCAAATTCAATATGTTGAAGTCCCAACATCCAGCACCTCAGAATGTGACTGTATTTGGAGATAAGGTCTTTAAAGGGGTAATTAAGTTCAAGTGAGGTCATTTCAGTTGACCCTAATCCAATATGCCCTTACAAAAACAGATTAGGACACAGGGAAAACCATGTGAAGACACAGAAAGAAGGTGCCCATCTACAAGAAGAAATCAACTCTGCCAACCACTTGATCTTGTTTGAATTTCTAGCCTCCAGAATTGTGAGAAAATAAATTTCTGTTCTTTAACCAAGTCTGCAGTATTTGTTAGGACAGTTCTAGCAAACTAATACATATGTCATTATATGTTTATTTTATTTTATTTTTTTAATCCTCACCTGAGGACATTTTTCCATTTTTTGTTCAGATAGAGTGGGCAGGAGAGAGAGGAAGAGAGAGAGAGAGAGAGAGAGAAACATCGACGTGAAGGGGACACATCGAGTGGCTGCCTCCCACATGACCCAACCAGGGCCAGGGACAAACTGCAACCGAGGTACGCACCCTTAGTGGGAACCGAACCCGGATCTCTCTGGACCGCAGGGTGACGCTCTAACTGCTGAGCCAAACCGGCCAGGGCTCATTATATGTTTATTAAAAACCATTGGATGTACAGCACAAAGAGTGAATGCTAATGTAAACCATGGACTTTAGTTAATAATAATGTTTCAACACTGGCTCATCAATTGTAACAAAAGTACCACATTAAATGTAACATATTAATAATAGAGGAAACTGGGGGTGGGGGGGTGATAGAGGAGTGAGGGCTTACATAGGAACTCTATATTTTCTGCTCGATTTTTCTATAGACATTAAACTGCTAAAAACAAAACAAAACAGAAAAAATCCTCATTAATTAAAAATAATTCAATGGATAGCTTAAAACAGGAAATTAGAGACAGGTGTAGAGACAGATCAGAAGTTATCGAGAACACAGCACAGAGAGATAAGGAGATAGCAAATGTGAAGAAGAGGCCAAGAGATATAAGGTAGATGAAGAAATATACTAGTATATATAAAATTGGAGGCTCAGAATGAAAAGATGAAGGAAAAGGCATTTTTTTAATCCTCACCCGAGGACATTTATCTATTGATTTTTTCAGATAGAGTGGGAGGAGGGAGGGAGAGAGAGAGAAATATCAATGTGAGAGGCACATTGACTGGTTGCCTCCCACACAGCCTGGGGGCCAGGGATCGAACTCACATCTCTTCCGTCCTGGAGCAGATGCTCTAACTGCTGAGCCAAACTGGCCAGGGCAAGAAAGGGACATATTTGAAGATATACCACCACCTGAGTTAGACATTGGGTGACAGGAGAACAAGAGTGGGAGAAAAAATATAACTTGAAATGTAGCTAATGCAAATGAGGAGCTAAATTTTTAATTGTATTTCATTTTAATTAATTTAAAATTTAAGAGTGACACGTGGCTAGTGCTACTGTATTGGACAGCACAAACTTAGGAGATCAATTAGTCCAATCCTCTCATATTACAAAGGCCTAAAAAAGGACAGAGCCTACCCAAGACCACAGAGGAAGCCACAACCAGAATTTAGGTCTCTTGATTCCTAATTAACATGCTTTTCTGATACCCCAACAGTTCCTTAGCCACTTTACTGCATTATCCCTAAGAATTAGTCTAGAGGAATAAATTGAAATCGTTTACTAGATGTACAAAATTTCTTTGAAAATTCATATTAAAAAGTAACTGGACCCTGGCCAGGTGGTTCAGTTGGTTGGAGCATCATCTCATACAACAAAAAGGTTGGGTTCAATTCCAGTAGGGTACATACATGGGTTTCAGTTCAGTCCCCAATCAGGGTAACCAACTGATGTCTCTCTCTCTCTCTCTCTCTCTCTCTCTCTCTTACTCTCTCTCTCTCTAAAAGTCAATAAACATATCCTCAAGTGAGGATTAAAAAGAAGTAACTGGAGCCCTGGCCGGTTTGGCTCAGCGGTTAGAGTGTCAGCCCGTGGACCAAAGAGTCCTAGGTTCGGTTCCCGCTAAGGGCACGTACCTCAGTTGCAGTTTGTCCCTGGCCCCGGTTCGGGTCGTGTGGGTGGAAACCAGTCGACGTGTCTCTCTCACACCAATGTTTCTCTCTCTCTCTTCCTCCCTCTCTCCCTCCCACCCTATCTGAAGATGAATGCAAGGGTGTCCTCGGGTGAGGATAAAAAATTTAAAAAATGAAAAAATAGCCCTGGCCTGTTTGGCTCAGCGGTTAGAGCGTCGGCCTGTGGACCAGAGAGTCCCAGGTTTGGTTCCCACTAAGGACACGTACCTCAGTTGCGGTTTGTCCCCAGTCCCGGTTGGGGTTGTGTGGGTGGCAACCATTCGATGTGTCTCTCTCATGTTGATGTTTCTCTCTCTCTCTTCCTCTCTCCCTCTCACTTTATCTGAAGATGAATGCAAAATTGTCCTTGGGTGAGGATAAAAAAATAAATAATAAAATAAAATAAAAGTAACTGGAATTTTTCATAATAGGAATAATCACCACCACTGCTTTTTGAGTTCTTACCTTATGTGATAATTACAATAACATAATGATACAGTAACAATATCAATGACTAACATTCATATAGTATTTATTACATCCCAGGCACAGTTTTGCGTGCTTTTCACATTACTGACTTATTTAATCCTCACAATAAACTTATGAGGTAGAAACTGTAATTATCCCCATTTTACAAAGATGGAAGCTGAAGTTAAATAGCTTTCTCAAGGTTACACCTGCCAGTAAGTGGCAGAGCTGGGATTAGAACCTAGGTGGTGGAGTTCCAGAGTCTGTAGTTTAACCACTCACAACACTTTACTGCCTCTCTAGCAAAGATTAAATGAATAAATGAAGGAAGGAATGTGGCTTCACCAAAGCAGAATGAAACCACTGCCTTCAGATCTGGAAAACCTTGGTCCTTTTGTTTCCCTTCAAAAATAAATTGAAAGGGTACAGTGTTTACCTTGTTACTAAAATCACCTACTCCCCGACACTACCCACACTCACACACAAGCCAACGTGGAACATCTGAAGACAGTCCAGTTTCCTAACGTGTCACCTACACAGCCACTTAATTTATGCCAGTTATCTACAAAGTGAGCTGAAGTCTCCCACGTCAGCAACTCCTTCCCTAAAAATATTAATTAAAAAAAAAAAAGGAAAGTGACCATTCCTAAAGACAACATTTACATTAGACTCTCCAAGCTCTTCATCTTAAAATTTTCACAAGGGTAAACTAAAGACATCAGAAAAGTATTATCCACCCCCTCCCAGCTGACAAAAGGTTAAGTGTCAGAGCTGGCAGCCAAGCCTCTAAAACAGGGAACACTGTACCTGAGAGGTAGAATAACACAGTGGCTAAATAAAGTCTGTCTGTGGTCAAACAGACCTGGATTGGAATCCTAGTTCAGCCACTTACTGTTTTCACAAATGTAAAATATGGCTAACAAAAATATCAATTTCACAGGGTTGTTGTGAATGTGAATAGGACACAATGTGGAATGTAAACACTCCATATGTGTCAGTGCCTAATTTTTATTCTGAAGACATGACTATCATCCATTTCTGTTTCAGGAGGAGGGCACATAAATTACCCCCACTGACAACGTTCTCATTTCTCCTTTAAAGTCTTCAAAGGAGCCCGGGCCGGTTTGGCTCAGCGGTTGGAGCGTCGGCCTGTGGACCAGAGAGTCCCGCGTTCGGTTCCCGCTAGGGGCATGTACCAAAAAAAAAAAAAAAGTCTTCAAAGGAGTTTCTGTACTCAGAGGCAGGAGTGGTATACTTGTCATGAGCACTGGCTCAGGGATTTGTAGCCCAGCTACCCCACTTACTAGCTGTGTGACTCCTGTGCCCCATTTTAGGTTCTTTACCTGTGAAATGAGGATAATAATATTATCCATCTCAGAAGGTTACTATGAGGATCAAACCAGCCAATATGTGAAAAATACACAGAACAATACCTGAAATTTAGCAATGCACAGTAAATGTTAATCATTACACTTCTTCCCATAGGTAATATAGTCCAATTTTTTAGCACATGGAGAATAACAAAATTATTTTAGAGCTCTAGAATGTTAGAGCTGGAAGAACTCTTAGGAATCATTTCTAGTCCAACTCTCTTATTTAATAAATGGCCCCCAGGGAAGACCACAGCTGGCTATATGGTCTGACCAGAATTAAAACCCAGGCCTCCTGCCCGGCCAGTGTGGCTCAGTGGTTGAGCATCAACCCATGCACCAAGAGGTCACCGGTTCGATTCCCAGCCAGGGCACGTGCCCAAGTTGTGGGCCAAATCCCCAGTAGGGGGCATGCAGGAGGCAGCCAATTGATGTTCTCTCTCACTGATGTTTCTATCTCTCTCCCTCTCCCTTCCTTTCTCTCTAAAATCAATAAAGAAAAAAACCCAAAAAAAAAAAACCCAGGCCTCCTGATTCCTATCCAGTGCTCACACCATACCACTGTACTTTCTCTTCTTAATAAAACCAGTAGAGTCATGTAGTCTCTCCTGTCTACAAACTACCAGACCATCTTCTAAAAAGAGCTAGAGCTCCTTATACATCTGGGAAGAAATCCTACTCATTATGATTTTTCATGAACAACTGCTTCAGGTAGTACTTTTCTGGGAGATGGGATGGGTAGACAACAATTTATTTCCCAAGAATCCATACCCAAGAGATACAAAAAACGAAAGTTTGAAATATTATTAATTCTTTTCAGGAACAATTAAATATTCTTTGGGAAGACATTATAATAAACATTAACTAAACACTTTCTAAATTTGTAACATAATATTTAGAGCCTTTTGTCTTCTAATTTAATCATCACAACACAGTCCTTCTGCCTCAAGTTGCCCTCCTATGTGTTGCTCCTAGTTACCTGGTGTTCCCTGCTCACAGTCTCATGTAATTGCCTGCTCACTTTGTCTTGATTAGTCTTCAGACTACCTCCCATTCCATATGCTGTTCTTACAGCATGAACTCAACATTCTCCTATGCTGGGAGAGGCGGGGAGGTTAATGTCCCTCCCCCTTGAACAGGCACAGACAGAGTACAGTGGAAGTTATGCTATGTGACTTATAAAGCTAGATGATAAAAATGCTGTGCATTTCCACCTTGTTCTTTTGAGGTACTCACTCTTTTTTTTTTTATCCTCACTGAGGACGTTTTTTCATTTTTTGTTCAGAGAGAGTGGGAGGGAGAGAGAGAGAAAAACATTGACGTGAAAGGGACACATCGAGTGGCCGCCACCTGCACGACCAACCAGGGCCGGGGACAAACTGCAACCGAAGTACATGCCCTTAGCGGGAACCGAACCCGGGTCTCTCTGGACCGCAGGCCGACACTCTAACCGCTGAGCCAAACTGGCCAGGGCTTGAGGTACTCACTCTTGAAATCCAGCTGTCGTACTGTGAGGAGGTCCACACTAGCCCATGAAGAAAGACCACATGGAGAAGCAGCAGCCCAGCTGAGGCCTCAGACATCACAGAGTAACACACCTTCCCCACTGTGCCTTGTTTGAATTCCTGACCCACAGAATCATGAACATAATAAAATGATTTCTTTATGCCACTAAATTTTAGGGTGGTTTATTATACTGCAATGATAACTGGAATAACAAGAGCTTCATGTCTAATAAGGACTAAAAATACTGAATATACGCCCAGCCCGTGTGGCTCAGTGGTTGAGCATTGACCCATGGACCAGGAGGTTGCCAGTTTGATTCCCCGTCAAGGCATATGCCCAGGTTGTGGGCCAAATCCCTAGTGGGGGGATGCAGGAGGTGGCCAATCAATGTTCTCTCTCATCAATATTTCTCTCTCTTTCTCCCTCTCCCTTCCTCTCTCTATAAAATCAATAAAGAAAAAAAAAAGTAAAGAAAAAGAAAAAAATATTAAAAAATACTGAATACGTGACTCTAAGGGATTGCCTACACCTACACAGTAACTGGAACAAAGTAAATTATTTATTGATGTCTGAGGTAGTTACCATTATGCCCACTTTTGCAGATGACAAACTAAGCTTTGAGAAGTTAAGCAACTTACCTAAGTAGGTCTCTTAGCTGGTTAATGGCAGAATAAATTGAAACTCAGATCAAAACCCACACTCCTAACACTACACTTCTGTCTCCCTTGGTACTTACAATTTTACACTAAACATACAGTAATCTGTTTTAAAATGAGGTTGTATTTAAAACATTCTGGCCCAGTAGAATTCACCATGCAGTTTCATCACTGAGATGGAAACCCATATATTACCTTCTCAGAGAAGCATTCCCTGACCTTCCTAGTTCAAGTAATGCCAGATCTCTCATCCTTTCCAACCTTTCTACTCTATCCCAGTTGCATTTTCTTTCCAGCACTTCTCCCTAGCTGAAATTCTCTTATTAATTTGTTCATATGTTTACTCTCTTTCTCTCTGAGTTAAATATAAGCTTGTGAGAACAGGAGTGCCCAAGATAGTGCCTGGAATACTGCAAGTGATAAAAAAATTATTTACTGAATTAAAGAGTGACTGTAGCCTGGCTGGTGTGGCTCAGTGGTTGAGCGTCGACCCGTGCACCAAGAGGTTGCCAGTTCGATTCCCGGTCAGGGCACATGCCCAGATTGTGGGCCAAATCCCTAGTGGGGGGCATGCAGGAGGCAGCCAATCGATGTTCTCTCTCATTGATGTTTCTATCTCCCTCTCCCTTCCTCTCTCTCTAAAAAAAATAAGAAATTTTTTTAAATCAATAAAGAAAAAAAAATTAAAGAGTGACTGTATTCATGCACACTGAATGTCCACCCAATATTATCACAGATCAATAAATGAACAAGTAGGGAGAATAAGAGAAAATGGAATTTAAAACAGCAGAACTGCAGCAGTCACTCCATATAGTAAGGTTGGTCCACTCACCCACTTAGAAAAGCATAAACCCTGAGTATGAAGGAAGATGTGGGTAATGGATGGAGTAGGGAGATCACATCTCCTATCTTCTATTCATAACCACTGTCTCCTCAGGCCTCACAAACAATTCAGTTTCTTCAGACACACTGACTGAACCATAGGAAGGACAATTGTTGGTGGCACCTCTAACATTATACATTCTGCCCTCTTTTAGCCCTTCCTTTTGCACCAGTCACCCCACTTCCTGGAATGCAGGTGCTGTTCCCCCCAGGACAAGGAGGGGCAATAACCTAACTCTTCAGGGAAGAGGTAAGTTGGAGAATCTTCAGACTCAGGGCAAGGCTCTCTGCATATGTAGATACCCAAAGGCCCTATTTCTCCTAGCAGTAAAGGTGACTGTTCCTGAGGATCTACCAAGTGCTAAGCACTATGCTGGGCTCTTAAACATGATTTTTCTCATTTAAGGGCCATTCCTTACCCCACCCCAAGAAGAACTTCCCCTCAAATCATTCCCTAGACCCGCTACTCCCAACCCTAAGAAATCTTCTTCAAACTCCAGGAGCGGTTGGAGAGGATAAAAAGGAATCTAGCGTGACCTAAGAGAATGGGAAGGGGATCCTGTTAAGACAAGAAGAGGGTTATACTGGGTTGGGACCCAGGATAAGTAAAGATTAAGATAAGAACACGGTCTGACCATTTCCAAGCCCAGTATGTCCATCAGAAGAGGTGACCAGGAGCAGGAAACTGAAGCCCAGCAAACAGGTGGCCCCGAGACGAGGTCGCAGCTCCATGGTGGTAAGTGTGCGGGGCCACCGGGCAGAGCAGATGCAGGGATGGAGTCCTAGCAGAAGGTCCACGCCGTTCCCCAAGTGCGGCTCAACCCAACCCCTCGCGTTCCCAGATTTTTTTTTTCCCCCTTAACCCTGAAGGAAGTGATGTTAAACGGATGTGGGTGGTGCCTCCAGGGTCCGGATTGTGACTGAGTTTAAAGGTGCAGATCACGTAGAAGGGTACGGGTGTTGCTCTCAAACACAAGTTGCTTCCCCGTACCCCGCCCGGATTCTGGATGTTCAGTCGTAGGACCTAGAGGGAAAGGTGGGCCGAGTTAGTGAGGGGTGGGGAGGAGGCTTCGAAGAACCGTTGCGGGTCGCGTCTGTCAGCAGGCTAGCCCCGCCCCCTAGAACCGCTGTACTTAATAGTAACGCAAATTATTGATCGGTGAGGTCAGCCGCTCCAAACAGTGGGCGGGTTGCCCATTGGCCTCTGGTCCCACTTCCCCTGCCACAAATATAAAAGACTAGACAACCGGATTTAATCCTTACATTCCTGCTTAGGTCTCAAGGAGCCCTGGCAAACCTGTTATGCGGTACATGGTCTCCGTGCCTTGCAAGAATGCCTCTTCTTGCTGGTGAAGAAGCGCTGGACCTTGATTTCCTTGCAACCGCAATTCTTCCACTCAGGGATTATGCAACTGAGGGCAGCTCCGAGAAAACCCAAACTTGGTATCTGTTATTGCAAAACTGACCTAGCTCTTCGGGGAACCAGTACAAACGTCACTGCAGGCATTTAAACTGTAAAGCTTCTTCTGGTTAAATCTAATTGTTTTTCACTTTTGTGGGTTGAGTATTTCTCCAAAATTTTTCCTGTTCTAAAACAAGTCAGAATTTCCCGTCTCTCTTCCTAGGTGGAAATTAGTTGAGTACCACAGTGCATACTTAATGCCTAGTAAAAGACATCCAACAAAGTACACACCCAAACAAAAATACACACTGCCCTTTTATTAGGCTCCCTACATATTGCAGGCACCAACACAATGGAACGCTCGGAAGACTGCAAGCTCCAGAATGCAGCGCGGCTACCTGCACCTGACACTTTTCCATTGGCAGGCGCAGAGCAGGCTGGGCCTGGTAGTTCGTATATGCTCTCCCCGGATAGGTCGCTCTGGTGAGGGCCGGCTGTGTCACGTGGGCCCGCTCCCGCCGCCACCGCCTCCGTCGTCTTTCTCTGTCTCGACTGAGGTAGCCATCTTGCTCTTGCCGCGTGCTGGTGTTGGAGGACTCTCCCTGCTTCAGGTGAGACCCCCGGCGGTCCCGCCACTCCACGGTCATAGGCCGCTGCGCACGGTCTCTCCCCCGCCCTCTTCTTCCGACACCCGCCAACCACTCGGGCTGCCACTTCCGCCGTGGCGCGCGAAGTGGGGGCGGAGGCGGCTAGTCTGGCCTGTCGGTTACCGGCGGCGCAGCTGGGGGTCGGCACCTGAGGGAAGGTCCCCAGCACCACCGCCCTCTGTGGGGGCGAGCAGGCCCACGCAGTTGCCACCCAGATCCAGCCCCAGGAGGCGGGTGATCCCCCGCCTCTGTGCTGTTACTTTTCATTATTCACAACAGTGCTGTGAGCTTTGAGCTATGTACAGCCAGTCTGTTGTCATCTCATTTGATCCTCCCCTACAGATAGGGAAACTGAGGTTAGCAGTCCCCTAGCACCTGGAACCGAATTACGTTACAACGCTCTTCACCTCCTAATGGCAGTATTTGTTTACCAGTCGGCCTCCCACTCCGAGATACCTTGCCCATCTTCATAGCCCCATCACAAGGCTTGATGCGTAGTAGGCTGTCAGGAAGTTGATGATTGACCGACAGACACAGTGTTACATCGCTAGTGAATGGTGGTTTCAACTTCCTGTCCTAGGTTCTTTCACTATACCATAGCTGTCCCCTCGAGATTGGTAACAATAGTTACCAGTTTTTGTGTATCTACTGTGAGCCATACCCTGTACTATTGATAACCTTTAACCATTTAAAAAAACAAACAAACCTATGAAGTGTGTGGTGTTACCTTTTCTAGTACAGAAAGAACACAGGTTCACATAAGTAAAATATGAAGCCCTAAGTAGTAGAACCTTGATCCATCTGATTCCAAATCCTGTGCCTCTCTTAGAGTAAGCTCACATGATAAAAATAAAAAAAGTTGGGAGTAAAGGTTGAAATTATTTTATCCCTATGTAAACGATATATGTGAAAGTGCCTACTATAATGCTTGGAACTCAGGCACTCAAGAAATATTTGAGTGTAACCTCATTATCGACACCCTTTCTTGAGTTCTGAGGAAAGGGATCCCCTAGGATCCCCAAGGAAGAACTCACTAATCATATGGCCTTAGGAAGTTACTTTTCCCTTTTGAGCCTGGAAAGTGTCTTCTCCCTTTTAGGCCTTCATTTGCAATCTATTAAATTGGGAGGGAGGTGAACTCTTCATAATTTTGAACCTACAGCTGCTTGCAAGTATTTGAGATGGCCTTACATACAAGACAATAAGTTACAGGTTGATTGAGGAATAGGGAAGTAAACCAGGTGATCTTTAAAGTTTAGTCCAGATTCTTTCTAAGCTTGACATCTCTCATAGACAGAAACTCATCCTCTTTCCTACTTAAATCCCATATACCCCAACCTGCTAATAGAGGACCACCCTTCTTCCTCCCCTACTCTCTTGAGCTTCTAACCTCCCTAAAATGCTTTTTTTCTGAGATACTCCTTGAGAACAAGTTCTCTGTTGTCCTGATGGAATCTGTTCTTTCATCTATGCATTGATATAAATAGTTAATTTTGTTGCTTTTGTTTCAAATACGTCAGGACTCTATCTTGGCTTCTGTCTCTTCTCTTCCACCTCTTGGGGACTGTCACTTGAAAATGCAGGAGAGTCCCAAAAGGTTTACCCTATGTCTCGTTCTAATATTTTCACTTAGCCCCATTTTTGTCAAAAAAAAGTCCTTAGGCTCTCTTAGTTGACTACATCTTCATGGCCAAATCCTTTGAGAAATATGAATATTGGTCTTCTGTGGATATTGAGCAGAGATTGGGATTTACTTCAACAGTAAATTTAAGTCTATAGCATGTTGAGATTGGCACACACCAAAGACTTCTGGTTTTGTATTCTAATCACACCTCCTCCTATGAGATTGCTTTTAGTTGCTTGAGCATTGTGATACAGTGCTGAGCAAAGATTTAAGATCATAAATTCTAAATGTTACTTGATTAGGCTGCACAACTGGGAAAATGAAGACTAAATAAATACTGAATTAATGTAAAAAAAATAAATGTTATTTGAGAACTGGACTTTACTTGGCCTTAATGCAGAAATATATACAGGTTAGTACCTAAGTACAGTGTCAGAATATGGAATGTTTAGTACTTATATAATCTTTGATTCTCTTTTATCAAATGAAGAAAAACAATCTTTTTCATCTGAATCATTATTATAAAGAGTTTAGAGAATTGGCTGAAAAAAGGTTTAATAACAGCCTTGTACTTTATTCCATCTCACACATCTCAGTAATGATCTGTTGATCCACAGAACAAGTAAAATAAGACTTTAACATTGGCTTTCATTTGTTTATATGGTGTGGAATGTTATGACCCATTATAAACTTAAGAACTTTTTTCCTTAGTACGAATATCACTGACCAGACTAGGATTTATTATTTTATAATGTTCTTAGAATTTTTCAAAATTAAGTTAGGCCTAAAGAGCTTATATTTAAGAGTCTCTTCACCTCCCCCACCCCCAAAATTAAGTATTAGTGTAGCAGAGATATGTTTTTTGTCAAATTGTACAATGAGGCATTATACCCTGTGTGAAACATATCTTGATAAGTGTGACAAACCATCATTGCAAGGTATTGAATGAACTCTGGAAAATGCTACAGAAGCACTGAATGTCTAAAAATCAGGTTCTCTTTTCCTATTAACATACCATCTGACCTTGAACAGAGGACACAACTATCTCATATTTTGACAGCTAGACAGCCTGTTGTTGAATTTTTTTGTCCAGCTTTTTTTTTTGGTCTTCTATTTATAGTTTACAAGGAATACAGAATGTGATTTGGGAGGAAAAAAGTCTACTTAAAGGTTGTGCTAATAACATTTGGTAACAGCTCTTGGCTATAAAAATATTTGAATGGAAAATTGGCTTGCCAACAGAGATTTCATAATTGGTTAGGTTTTACTGAATGCCAATGTACAGAATCATGCTTTTAAGGAGGGATCTTCAAATAGGTAACTTTGAATCCCATTCTGTTTTCTGTTTGTATATTCGACTCCCTCATGGTATTTAATTTTGGTTCTTTTAATATCTGGTTTATGAAGCTAGAAAAAGTTATTAATATTTTTTAAGGATATAGACAGTATTAATATGATGGTGGTGGTAATGAATACTGCAAAATCAGTGAACTAGAAGGTACTGTTGCATAAACAGTTATTTTATTTTGGTAAAACAGTGACTTTAACAAATCTATTTTTCCCCCCCCCTAGATTTACCAACAGCATGAATCAAGAAAAGTTAGCCAAACTTCAGGCTCAGGTCCGGATAGGGGGCAAGGTGAGTGTGGCATAAGAAAAACTGATAGGAGAATGTATTATTACCAGATAATATTATTATTATTTTGGATCTGTGGTCATTGAAAATCTAAAATCTTTTCAAAAATCAAGATCAAACCACATTCCAATTTGAAAATAATGTCTAGATCTAAAATAGACAATTAGAACACTTCTCTCTCTGATGGTGCGATGGAAATAGTCACTTTTGTTTGAATCCTTTTAACATGTGGTAGTTATGTGACATGAACAAGCTACCCAACCATTTTTACATCTGCAAAAGAGAAATAATCCTACATAAGATGCTCCTAAAAATCAGAGTAATATTTATAAAACTCCTAACATGGGCCTGGCCGGTGTGGCTCAGTGGTTGAGTGTCGACCCATGCACCAAGAGGTCGCTGGTTTGATTCCCAGTCAGGGCACATGCCCAGGTTGTGGGCCAAATCCCCAGTGGGGGGCATGCAAGAGGCGGCCAGTCGATGTTCTGTCTCATCGATGTTTCCATCTCTCTCTCCCTCTCCCTTCCTCTCTCTCTAAAAAGGGGAAAAAAACCAAAACAAAAAACAACACTTAACATGGTGTCTGGCACAGAGTAAATACTTAATAAATTATAGCTGTTATTATTATCATTATTTTAAAGATTTATTATTGATATTTAGAGAGGGAGGAAGGGAGGCGGGGGGAAGAGAGAGAGAAATATCAATTGGCTGCCTCCTGCACACCCTCTATTAGGGATCGAGCCCACCACCCGGGCATGTGCCCTGATCGAGATTGTAACTGGCAACCTTTTGGTGCACAGGATGATTCCCAACCAAGTCACACTGGCCAGGGCTGATAGCTATTATTATGTTAGACTCACCTGCAGGGCATCCCAGATGTTAAGGTTACCTCATCTTGGTTGAATACTCTTACTGCTACAGTTTGGTTTACAAGTGGTTTAACTGGATATACTCAAGCTGACTGTACATTTTGTTCATTGCTAGGTTTTCCTCCCAAATTCCTGCCTATGTGAACATGAGCATTCTTAGTCCATGTACTTTGAAGCCTAAGGAAGAGCTGGTTCTGAGCACCAAAAAGTCTTTGATTCCCTTCAGCTCTAGTTCCAGGCTCAAGGAGAATATTCTGCCCTTATCTCTGCCCAGTGCAATCTTTGCAAAAGGAAAAGCAAGAATAGTGCTTACCTCAGATGTGGGGAAGGGTAGATAGGACACTATGTAACAGCCCAACTGTGTTATTTACTTTAATGATAACCACAGCTCCTGGGGATGAGGACAGGAGAGGGTGAAGGGAAGAAATGACTAGTACTTTCTCCTTTCATCATGATACAATTATATGACTTTGGAATCATATTAACATTCATGTAACCAAAGTAGTCACATTGTAGCATCAAGTGTAATGTACCAATGCAAAAACTAGGGATATCCAATATACCTAGAAGGGCTTGATAACAGTGTATCACTATTATATATATTTTAAACTAGGTGGCTGACAACATTTATTCATTTAACTAGTCTATTGAGCACCTACTATGTGCATAGCACGTAGAAGATAAACAGGTTAAGGTTTCCTTCTCTTGACACAGCTCAACTTGGAAGAGAGACATGCTCATAGTTACACTGCTCATAGTTACATTTTTACATAGTAAAAATGTTAAAATGAAGTACAAAGCACTCTTGCTTAGGAGAGACAAGGAAGTCATCACTGAGCTGAGATTTGAAGAATAAATAAAAGGTAGACAGGTGACAGGGTAAGTGGATAGGTTGAAAAAAGACTATCGTTTTCATACATGCACAAAGGATGCTGAGATAACATGGTGCTTTAATGGGATGGTGTGCTTTAGTTTGGTATAGCCAGAGTTTAGGATATATAATTTGGGGCTGGATTATAGTTTTATATGCCATACTAGGAGCTGAGGATTTTATCCTAGAGTCAAGGGGCAACTATTGAAGGACTTTAAGAAAGAAATAACAGCCTGGCCAGTGTGGCCAGGCATCAACCCATGCACCAAGAAGTCACCAATTTGATTCCTGGTCAGGGCACATGTCCAGGTTGTGGGCCTGATCCCCAGTGGGGGCCATGCAGGAGGCAGCCATTCGATGTTCTCGCTCATCGATGTTTCTTTCTCTCCCTTTCCCTTCCTCTCTCTAATAGCAATTAAAAAAAAAGAAGAAGAAGGAAATAACAGTCATTTTAGAAAGATAACTGCTGGCAATGTGGAAAATGGAATGAAATAGAGGTTTGCATAGAGGAGAACAGTTGAGAGGCTACTGCTATAATATGTGGGACACAGAGCTGTCTTCCATTCCCACTAGAGTTGCTGAAACTGAAGCCCCTGTCCACCCTCAATAAGGCTAAGTGCTACTGTAGGAACTACTCAGAGACTGAAACCTCCATTCCTTTCCCTTCACTCCTGCCAGGTTTCAAAAATGTTTAGCCCTCAAGACTTAGGCTGCTTTTGTTAATGTTTCAGCTCTGCTTTAGGTTTCATGTTTGTAAATTGACCCAATAATTTTATCCATTATTTTAAATAGTTTTCCAGTAGAAAAATATATTTAGTCCCTGCTGGTATGGCTCAGTGGTGGAGCATTGACCCATGCACCAAGAGGTTGCTGGTTCGATTCCCAGTCAGGGCACATGCCCAGGTTGTGGGCCCAATCCCCATTGGGGGGGGGGGGCATGCAGGAGGCGGCCAAGGGATATTCTCTCTCATCGGTGTCTCTCTCTCTCTCTCTCTAAAATCAATAAAGAAAAATTATTTTAAAAAAGAAAAATATATTTAGAATTTCAAAGTATCCATTTAGAAATGAGCTTTTTCAATCTTAGTAAATAGTATGCTTTTCAAGCTATTTGCTTAGGCCAGACTTCTAAACATCATCCTAGATTCCTTTTTTTCTCATATCTGACATCCAATCCATCAACAAGTCTTGTTGGTTCTTCTGGCAGTCTGAGCTCTCCCCATTCCCACTACCACCATCCTCATCTCATCAGGACTGCTGTAGTTGCTTCCTGATTGATCTCATTATAGTTCATTTTCCACAGCAGCCTCAGTCATCTTTTAAAAATGTAAATCTGCCCTAGTCAATTTGGCTCAGTGGTAGAGTGTTGGCCCACAGACCAAAGAGTCTCGGGTTCGATTCTGGTCAAGGGCACGTGCCTCCATTGTGTTTGGTCCCAGGCCCTGGTCAGGGTCATGTGGGAGGCAGCCAATCGATGTGTCTCGCTCACGTCCATGTTTCTCTCTCTCCCATTCATGTTTCTCTCCTTCCTTCCCTCCCACTCTATCTGAAGATAAAAATGGGAAAAAAGTATCCTCGGGTGAGGATTTAAAAAAATGAATAACATTGTAAATCAGATCAAGTCATTTCCATGCTTAAAACCTTCCAACGGCTTTCTATTGCAATTGGAATAAAATCCAACTCCTGCCTATGGCATTCTAGGCTACATGACCCTTGCCTATCTGTCTAATTTCATTTTCTTCCTCCTTTCCTATTGTTCATTCTGTTCTAGCCATACTGGCCTGCTTTCTCTCTCTGTAGACATAATGAGTTTACTCTTGTTTCATTCTTCCCTAGATCTTCCATGGGTCTCAGCTCATATGTCACCTCTTCAGAGAGACCTTCCCTTAACGTTCTAACAAAATAGTGCTTAGCTCCCACCCAATTACTCTTAACCCTGTGTTTTCTTAATATCCTTATCCCATTTTAAATTATCTAATTTGTTTATATATTTATTGACTTTACCCTCCTATGTAGTAGTATATGCTCTTTGAAGTAAGAACGTAATGTTTTTTATTCCTGGATTCTAGGACTCTAGAACACTCACATAGTAGGCATTTGATTCTTAATTATGTCATAATCTTCAAAGTTTCAGAATATCTTTAGACTTTATTCTCAGGGTGTGGTAGGTACTGTAAAGAAATATTCCTTATAGCCCTGGCCGGTTTGGCTGAGCGGTTAGAGCGTCGCCCTGCGGTCCAGAGAGACCCGGGTTCGGTTCCCGCTAAGGGCATGTACTTTGGTTGCAGCTTGTCCCCGGCCCTGGTTGGTCGTGCGGGTGGCAGCCACTCGATGTGTCACTTTCACATCGATGTTTCTCTCTCTCTCTCTCTCTTCCTCTCTCTCCCTCCCACTCTATCTGAACAAAAAATGAAAAAATGTCCTCGGGTGAGGATAAAAAAAAAAAAAAGAAATATTTGAAAGTTGTTATAAAGCACACTAAATTGTCCTGAAGTTATAAGCTATTTCTTATTAGAAAACTTTTGAAATATAATGTGTTGAAATGATAAAGGCTGGATGTTGGAAAGAATAAGATCTGGCTAGAACTGACCTTCAAAAATCTGGATTAGGTTGACAAACACAACTCTGAGCATTATTAATCATTACTATTAAGTCAGCAATTTCTTATGTGGGTTTTAGAGTCCTGTGGATAGGAAGACATGTGATTGCAGTTGCCAGATACAAGGCATGCTAACCCTTCTGTTTGGTTATTTTTCAGGGTACAGCTCGTAGAAAGAAGAAGGTGGTACATAGAACAGCTACCGCTGATGACAAAAAACTTCAGAGTTCTCTAAAAAAACTGGCTGTGAATAATATAGCTGGTATTGAAGAGGTATGATCACTTTGTAAATTGTAAAATTATGTGGACAAATAGCACATTCACAAATAATTATCCACACTTTTCAAATGTAAAATATCACCTTAGGAGAATCTGATATTGTCATTCAGATGTCTGAAGAACTGTAGCTGTTGAATTTGCTTATTGTATAAAATTGGATGATTTTAGTAGACAGTTAAGGAATTTATACTTTTCAGACTGAAAGTATTTGCATATATGACAAAATTATGGAACTGCTCTTGAATTTTAATGTAAAATAAGATTTTTTAAAAAATATGTTTTTATTGATTTTTAGAGAAATAGGAAGGGAGAGCAGGGGAGAGAGAGAAACATCAATCAGTTGCCTCCTGTGCACCCCTCACTGGGGATTGAGCCCACACCCGGGCATGTGCCCTGACTGGAAATCGAACTGGCAACCTCTTGGTGCATGGTCGATGCTCAACCACTGAGCCGCACCAGCCAGGCAGATTTTTTTTTCTAATAATATAGAAAAAGAAATCCCAAGATTTCTTCAAATACAGTGGACTTTTTTCCCATAAGAGCACCATTCTGCTCAGTAAGTCTCTTTATTATTACCTCAGCCAAGAAGCTCTAGCAATAGCTTTCCATAGATTAGATTTGTTACTAGTTCTCTTTCAAAAATTATTGGTTAAATATTTTTAAATGATTTTATTATATTTTGATGATATTACCTCTCTCAAATATGAAGCCAAAGATTAATGTTACTTCAAAAGACACTCAAGAAAAATTATCATAATGTCAATTACTTGTGATGTTACCATCTAGATCCACTTCTACCTAACGATTCCATTTCTGATAGTAACCAAAGTTTAAATTTTCACTGCCATAAGTTAGATTTAATTATATCATTACTGTGTGTGGTACCACCTTACCAAAGAAAGGGAAAGTACCTGCCCTATAGCCTATATTATTGAGCACCTCCCATGCAGAATTCATTATTTACCATTATAGATAAAAGAAATCCCCATCAGTGTTTCTGAGGACATTGCCCTTTCTCCTTTTTCAGGTCTTAATGTAGGTGTTATTACCTCCCAGAAACCTTCCTGGTATCACACATACACATTTGTGCAAAGAAGGGTTAGATGCCTTTCCTTTGTGCCTCCATAATGTCCTGTTTTTACTATTATAGTACTTATTAAACTGAATTGTGAATTCCTTTTTGTTTGTACTGCCAATACAAGTCTGACTTCTTGAAGAGTCATAGCTCCAGAACATCACACAAAAAATTAATGGTACATAATAGGCATGTACACACTTTTACATGCACCATGTGTATGCATATGTGTGAATGCTGTCTTCCAACCCTCCCAAACTAATTGCATTTTTACCAAGTAAAGTTCTAATCTTACTTTCTAGGCTGTCAGTATCAGTGATTTTTCTCCCACCCAAAGCTTAAAATTTAAGTCCTCTTCAGAAACTTTAAAAACTGATGGACTGTTTAGATTGAGATAAGTTTTTCTGGTCTTTTATGTATGCATTCATTTGTTGATTTGGTGTAATAATTATAATCATATATAGATTTCTTTTACATATTACCAAAGACAGAGAACTCCAAAGCTGTCAAAAAGTAAAGGGCAGGGGAGTGTCAGAGATTGTTTTCATATAAAACAAAGTAAATAGTCAGGTTTTCTGAAAGAATTCTTAGGTGAATTCCAAGAGTGTAACCCAAAAATCTGAATCTCTAGTTGCTTCATCGAGTTTTACTATTACATTCAGCTTCTAAACTAGGGTATACTTTTACCTCTATGAAACCCCTATCTTTCCAGGAATAATTAATCAACACTTTCTCTGTACTTTTGCTGCCCATAGCTTACATTGCTTTGCTACAGTACATTTATTATTACATCCTCATATTGTGGGTTATAATGGTTATTTATTAACCAAGTTGCCTGTTTTTAAAGTTATTGGTTGATCCTTAGCACAGTTCCTTCTTCCTCCAACTAGAGCCATTGGGTGCCAATGGGTGGACAGCTCTGAGTATAGGAGAGTGAAAGGGAAGTAGTACTATGGCCCATTTACCTTATCATTCCACAGCAGCCTTACTTTATCTTTTCATTTCTAGCTTTTACTATATTTTTATTGTGAGATACACACACATACACACATGGTTGAGCAAAAGTAGGTTTACAGTTGTGAGCATGCAAAACAGTTTATTCTTGTATTATTTATTAATTATTATATTGTTTTCTATGCAAACAACTGTAAAACTACTTTTGCCCTACCCTGTATAATATATATATATATAATTTTGCCATTTAAATCATTTTAAGGGTACAATTCATTGGCATTAATTACAATCACAATGCTATGCAACCACCACATTGTTTTTCATTATTCCAAATAGAAACTCTATACCCATTAAGCAGTAATTCCCCATTTCCCTCTCCCTCAGCCCCTGATAACCTCTGACTCTGTGATTTAACTATTGTAGATATTTCACATATGTGGAATCATACAATATTCGTCCTTTCATGTCTGGTTACTTCACTTAGCATAATGTTTTCAAGGTTCATATTGTAGCATGTATAGAACTTCACGCCCTTTATAGATGAATAATACTCCATTGTGTGGATAATATCACATTTTATCTATTTATCTATTGATGAACATCTTTTGTTTTTAAAATTGCTTTCCCCCCTCAATATAAAAGTATATTGTCATTGTAGAAAAATTAGGGGTATGTAGAAAGCGTGGGAAAGTTACCAACAGTCAACCATAATCCCATTACCCAGAAATAATAACTATTATTAGTCTTGTATTTCTTTCCAATTTTGTATGTGTGTGTATGTATGTGTGTGTGTGTGTGTGTGTGTGTGTGTGTGTGTGTGTATATATATATATATATATATATATATATATATATTTTAATCCTCACCCAAGGATATTTTTCCAATTTATCTTCAGACAGAGTGGGAGGGAGGGAGGGAGGGAGGGAGGGAGGGAGAAAGAAACATCTACGCAAGATGTTTGCCTTGTTGCCTCCTGCACGATCCTGACCAGGGCCGGGGACGAACCACAACCAAGGTATGTGCCCTTGACCAGAATCGAACCCGCAACTCATTGGTCTGCCGGCTGATGCTCTAACCACTGAGCAAAACCAGCCTGGGCTGTATGTATATCACTGAGCCAAACTGGCCAGGGCTGTATGTATATATTTTTTTACATATACATACATATATCTGAGACTAGCTAGATGTACAATTTGGAATCCTTTTATTTTTTCCCAAATAGCATTATATTATAAAAATTATTTTATATCAATAAAATATTCTAAATCATCAACCTAGATGTCTGCACATATTCTAATGTGACTATATCATAATTTAACATTTCTTTGTTATACATTGTAATGCTTTGATAATAAAAGAATCACATGTTGGACTTTTAGGTAATAAATAGATACCTTCATCTCTGATTTCCTTCAAATAGATTCTTGAAAATGCAGCTACTGGCTGAAAGAGCATGAACATTTTTAGATATCTTCATCGATATTGCCAAATTGCTTTTCAGAAGGGGTATGCCATTTTACACTATCTACAGCATCTCTGTAGAGAATTCATCTCATCTGACACTTGCCACCAGAGCTAAGAGAAAATGATCCTAGCATATTACATAGTATAATGACAGATGTTTGCTTTAGCTTATATCAACAAGAATAGGTTATACAGGAGACATCTGTAATACTTTCAACAATAAATAAATAAATAAATAAATAAATAAATAAATAAATAAGAATAGGTTATACTTCATACTAGCCTTTAGAAATAAACAGGTGCTGAGCTTAGAAGGATTGAATGAGAAAGATAGTGACTTACGAGAGTGTGCTCAAAGACCATAATCCTCAAAATATGATATCACTTAGACTCACAAAACCCCAGATACTTATGTGCCTTATTCCCAAAATGTCCATTATTTCACCCCATTAAAATATAGGAGGAAATCAATATAAAATGAATTTTGTGATAAACATTTAAGTGCCACTAAAGGAAGGAGTGACAAGAAGACTTGATTTTAAGACAACTGTCAGTTTTCAGAACCACAGCTATCTGACCTAGTGGGAACTTGAATACAAAAAAAAAAAAAACACATAGCAGAAAGTGCTGTGGAGTCAAATATAACTTTGTGAGCCTCCTATAGCCATAAAAACTACTGTGTAGGAATAAAACAGGAATCAGATTTACCAGATAGAAGGCTACTGTGATTAATATATGTGCCCTACTCAGAGGCCAGGGAAGGCAGGGATTTTTAAAGTTTTGATAGCAGCATAATAGTGCCACACAGCAGTTGCCAGGAATGACTTAAAATGGCCCTAAATTCTGTAGGGCAGTCAGGCTGATTCTGAAAGGTCAGAACAATAGGAAAAGTCAGGCCAAAGATATAGCCCAGAAGGTTCTGGGCATCTTCATTGGGGGTATTACTGGTGCTATTTCTAAACCTTGAGATGACTCCTTATTTAGTATTTGGGAGTTGAGGTGTGACAGCATCCATGATTTAGAATAAATTGTATAGGCGGTGTCCATTCATTCAGCAAATTTGAGTGACTATTATGTGCTGGGTACTTGGGAGCATACTATGTCTAGTAAGGCATGGTCTCTGATCTCAAGGATTTCATCTCTAGTAAGATTAAAAACTTGCAAACACAATTATACTACAACAATTCTATTTAATTTTTATACCCATGAAGTATAGAAGGTGCATAAACCACCTTAAGTTTAGTAGCATCTGACCCAAGACTTGGATAAATGGGAATTTACAAGGTGGAAAAGCAGGAAAAGGTTTTTTTAAAAAGTGAAAACTGCATATGTAAATGCACTAGGCATGAAAGGACAAAATACTTTCTGGTAGCCCAGCCGGTGTGGCTCAGTGGTTGAGCGTCAACCCATGCACCAAGAGGTCGCTGATTTGATTCCTGGTGTAGGCACATGCCCAGGTTGTGGGCCTGATCCCCAGTGGGGGGCATGCAAGAAGTGGCCAATCAATGTTCTCTCTCATCGATGTTTCTATCTCTCTCTCTCCCTCTCCCTTCCTCTCTTTCTAAAAATCAATAAAGAAAAAAAAATTTTTTTAAATACTTTCTGGTAACTACAAGACACGTCAGTATTGTTAGAACAAAAAATAAGAGCGAGGGCATTTGGTGTTTTCTGGGGTCTCAAAAATGCCTCCTCCATTGCTCAGGTAACATCCTTTACTTTCAACTACCTGTTAAGTAGAAAAAAAACATTTTGACATAAAGGAGCTATTTGGTTGAAAAGGGTATAATAACTAGTTTAATAGTCTTTGTTGCCTTTCTGCTCTTTGTTCTTATACTGTATATAGATTGTATGACTTATTTAAACCAAACATCAGTAAAATCACTGGAAAAAGTAAATTCTCCATATAAAATACATGGTTTGCTTTGTGAACTTAACAAGTTCCTTAGCCCTTCTTTTACCTCTAAAAGGGTAGGGAAGGTGTCTAACTGATCAGTCCAACAATTCATTCTTTGATAGTTTCTAATAGCTTGTGTCTAGGAGCCTTATATAATCATGTTATTTGTCAGTACAGAGGAAGGAATGTTAGATAGAATTAAAACATTCTGGCCTTTTTAACTTCGAGTATTTTATTCTTTCTCTTCTAAAATGAACTAAACTCTCCACCTCTTTCTGGACCTTTTTATTCAGGAAGCTACATTTTTTATACAACCCCATTTAAAACAACCACTAATAAATTTATTTCCATATCACAGTCTGAGAATGGAATTCATCTTACTTTTCACATTAAACTCAGACAACATATTTCAGACTACAAAGACCTACATCAGGATGTAAAATATGACTTAACATTTAGCCCTGGGGAAAAAAGCTTGAACAGAAGGGAAACTTACGAATTTGTTTATTCTTTTTGGCCCCGGGTTAGCCTCTTATTTTGTAGCCAGGAAGATATATATATATATTATCCATGTATGTATGCTGTTTTCCTTTTGCATTCTCCATTGAGCCTATATTCTGAGATACATAATTTTCCAGCAAGCTTTCATGGGGCCACAGAATTGAATTTTTATAGGCAAATAAACATTTTAAGAATGTGAATGACATCATAAGGAGGAAACTAAACAGAAACGTAGGAAACCCAAGTTCAATTTCTGGGTTTGCACATAACCAGCTGTTAGTCCTTGGGTATGTTGCTTAACCAACAGCTCTTGTCTTTAGTATTTACTTCTTTAACAATAGATTGGTAGTATTTATTTCTTTAACAACAGATTGGAACTAGAAGTTCAGCAAATATATGGCCTGACTTTTGGGGGGAAAATATTGATTTCAAATCTTATGTGATTTTAATGTCTATAAATTTTTAAAATCTCAAATTCTGATGTTTGAGGTTCTCTTCATACCTGTAGAAGTCCTTTATTAATTATGTGATTTGGTCTTGATTTGGAAAATAAAGTCCATTTTACCATGTCTTTATTCTTTTCCCATACTAAAATTATGTGATTCTAGAATAGGTCCAGAGCAACATCTTATTTCATATCCACTGTGCCACTTTCTTCTCAAGACATTTCTCTTCCAGATTTTCAGCCACTTTAACATTAAACTTTTCAAACTAAACTCTAATTATCTTTAGAAATATATATATATATCATTTTCTAAAGTTAATATAAACTATTTTTAACTCAAGATGATATTTGTTCAGAACAGCTAGATTGAATGCTTACTGTGTGTAATATATATAATAGAACCTTAGGTACAATACTGAGAGAGGGAAGGGTACAGAATTGAAATAGTGATTTTTGTCAGAAAAAAAATTGTGAAGTTATTTGTGGGATTAAGTTACAGTTTTCCAGGGAATTTGCCTTTATTTTCTCTGTGTTCCGGGTCTTGCCTGAAATTTAGATGCCCCTTTCTTCCCCTTCCTTTTTGGTGCTATCAGTGGTGGTGATCACCTCTGAGGAAGAAAATCCCACTTCCACTGACCATGGAGAACACTCAGCATTTCTGCTTGATTGTGATAAGGACAGTTTTTGGATGGATCATGAAATGCTTCCAAAGTAGCCAAGAGTAAACTCTCCTAACCTTTTTATATAATAAACATGTTACCACCAAGGTAACTTACCCAGTGGAGCCAACTACATAGTGGAATCACATTATTTACACATTTAACCTATGCAAATTTAATTCTACTAAAACAGAAGGTGCACGAGTGAGAGAAAAATAACATTTTAAATAGCACATGCTTGCCCTGGCCGGTTTGGCTCAGTGGTTGGAGCATCAGCCTGCGGACCAAAGAGTCTTGGGTTCAATTCCCGGTCAAGGGCAAGTACCTGGGTTGCAAGTTCAATCCCCAGCCTGGTCAGGGTTCTGTGAGAGGCAACCAGTCAATGTGTCTTTCTCACATCGATGTTTCTCTCTCTCTCTCCCCCACACCCTTCCATTCTATCTAAACATTAATGGAAAAATATCCTTGGTTGAGGATTAACAAAAAAATAATTTAAATAGCACATGCTCAACCTTCCTTGTCAATAAGTCCCAGGCTATGGATTAAATCAAGTCTGAAACAATTCATATTGGTGAAAACTATAGAACGAATGTGAGGATGGTTTTAAAGGTTTTCCAGTAATTGATAAAGCATATTTAGGTGGCTAGGCAAGTGGGTGGGAGAGCTTCTTTTACATTTACAAGGGTTATTGAAGGTTGATGAGAAGCAACATTTATGAATTGGAGGAACTGATAAAAATCCTCTACAGAGAATGAATGATGAGAACAAGTTGAAATTTTTGTAAATTTACTAAATTTTCAAAGGAGTAAACACCTGATTGATTAAATTTCTGAGTGCTCTTTATGGATTTTCAGTGGTTATTTTTACCATACACTATTACCCCATTACAACCTGTCCCCTAAGTAGGATGCTACCAAATGGTATCTCTACCAATTTAGTTTGATAGTGTAAATTGAGTGAGATAATGGCTACTTCATTAAGAAGCTAGTTCTTGGCTGATTATTATTTTTTTTAATGTGGGCATGAACTTCTTTCTCATAGTAGAAGTCTTTGAATTTAAAATCTAGATTCTTTGACCATCATAGTAATTTGTGCCATCTACACCATTTTACTTTGTTGCTAGGGTCTTTTTCCATCCATATCCACTACTTAGATAATTACTACCTTGGGAATGCATAACTACCAACTAAAAAAAAAAAACAAAAAAATAGTTGGCTAAATTGTTTTTTAAAAAGATACTGTTTTAGTTGTACCTATTTTGTGAAGTACATTTTTCTTTCATGATCATACAGGTAAACATGATTAAAGATGATGGAACAGTTATTCATTTCAACAATCCCAAAGTCCAAGCTTCCCTTTCTGCTAACACCTTTGCAATTACTGGTCATGCAGAAGCCAAACCAATCACAGAAATGCTTCCTGGAATATTGAGTCAGCTTGGTGCTGACAGCTTAACAAGTCTTAGGAAGTTAGCTGAACAGTTCCCTCGGCAAGGTAGGTATTTCAATTTAGTACCTCTTTTCCTCCTCACCTTAATTGAAGAAACTAATGATTTTAAAAGGTGTCCCTTTTAAGGATTTGCCTGTATATATATTTTACTTTTACAATGTTACTTGTATGCTTCATAAATTTTTAGTTTGTTTCTTTAATAATTATGTAATGTGGCATAGGGAATATTTGGATACATTTTGATAGAAATATAGAGTTGAAAGTAATTACCTAAAAGGTAAGTGCTAGGATCTGCAGGCCACATTTTATAAACAGTTTGATACTCGCTTCTAATTAATGGCATCAAGAACATAAGCCAGCCTCAGCTATTTGGAATGGTGCTGGACCCTCTAGGAAGTGCTTGAACTGACAATCAGTGGGCCCTCAAGGCCTTGTAATTCCTGCTGACCAGCCTTTCCTTACCCTTGTGGCAACTATTCAGGACTGGGGTCAAGGCCAATTCTGGAATAGGAGGTAGAGGTTTCTGCACTTCCCAGCTCCTCACAGGGGTGTGCAGTCTTAGAAAAACTGACGTTTCCACAGGCTCCTTGTCTAACACCCACTCTTACATCATACTTTCCTCTATATTACTTTTAGCTAGAGATTTCTGTGGATAAGTAAGTGCTGTTTACTAATTCATGATGAATGGAGCCTTATTTAGGCCCCAAGCAGACTGGCTTAATAGGAGTTATGCTGCAGAAAGAATGACCTAGCAGAGTTATAACAGATTATATATTGGCCTGGAAATTTATCGGACAGTTGTGTAAAACTTATGAAACCTATGGACAGAGTTTTTAGCACCCACACACGGATAGTTTTTCCTTTTAAATTGTGGTAAAATATACATAACATAAAATTTACCATGTTAACCATTTTAAGTGTACAGTTCAGTGATATTAAATACATTGACATTGTTGTGCACCACTTACAGTTTTAAGTCTTTTGTATTTAAAAGCAGAGCCACGCCCTGGCTGGTTTGGCTCAGTCGTTAGAGCGTCAGCCTGTGGACCAGAGAGTCCCGGGTTCGGTTCCTACTAAGGGCATGTACCTCGGTTGCAGTTTGTCCCTGCCCCGGTTGGGGTCGTGTGGGTGGCAACCACTCAATGTGTCTCTCTCACGTCGATGTTTCTCTCTCTCTTCCCCCCCTCTCCCTCCCGCTCTATCTGAAGATAAATGCAAAAAAAATGTCCTCGGGTGAGGATTAAAAAAAAAAAGTAGAGCCATGCTCAGTGGTTGAGCTTCGATCGACCCATGCACCAAGAGGTCGCCAGTTCGATTCTCGGTCAAGGCACATGCCCAGATTGTGGGCCCGATCCCCAGTGGGAGGCATACAGGAGGCGGCCCATCGATGTTCTCTCTCATTGATGTTTCTATCTCTCCCTACTTCTCCCTTCCTCTCTTCTCTAAAATCAATAAAGAAAATGTTTTTTAAAAAATAAAATAAAAGGCCCTGGCCGGTTTGGCTCAGCGGTTGGAGCGTGGGCCTGCGGACCAGAGAGTCCTGGGTTCGGTTCCCGCTAGGGGCACATACCAGAAAAAATAAATAAATAAAAATAAAATAAAAGAAGAGCCATGGTTCCTTTTCCCCTACCACCCTCCCCTTCATTTGACAAAGCAGATATTCCAGAACACCTGTGTTTAACTGGTGTAGTATATTTAGAGTACAAGTCTTGGCTCCAAATCAGTGATGATGTGTTGTGACAAGGAGTTATGTTGGGACCTAACTGCCCACAAGTCACTGTATGATCACAGTTCTACATTCCAAGAACTAGAACTCAGGCTGATGTCATCACCATGGCTTATCAAAACCAGCACCAATTTTAGACATATTTACTTATATGTTTGAGGAATGGAGTGTATAAGTGACCAGACAGAGGGAAAAATAAGTTCTAAATAATGAACACTTTATTAAACTATGATAATTAACATAACTTTAAAGGCAACAAAGTTTCTGATTTTTTCACAACTGTCATTTAAGTCCCACGTCCTTGAGTTTGCTCTAACACACTCTTTATATCCTGGAAAAAAACATGCAATTAAGTTTGTTATATGAATAAAATGTTTATAGTTAAAAAAAACAACAACATAGCCCTGGCCAGTGTGGCTCGGTTGGGCATCATCCCACTCACTTAAAGGTTGTTGGTTCAATTCGCAGTCAGGGCACATGCCTGGGTTGCAGGCTCAATCCCCGGTAAGGGGCATGCAGGAGGCAGCCGATTGATGTTTTGTTCTCGCATTGATGTTTCTCTTTCTCCTTCTCTCTTCCTCTCTCTCTCTAAAAATCAGTTTTTAAAAATATCTTAAGTCCTGGCCAGTTTGGCTCAGCAGTTGAAGCATCCACCCTTGGACCAAAGGGTCTCAGGTTCGATTCCCAGTCAAGGGCACATACCTGGGTTGCAGGTTCGATCCCCAGCCCTGGTTGGGGTCGTGTGGGAAGCAACCGATTGATGTGTCTCTCTCACATCAATGTTTCTCACTCTGCCCCTCCCTCCCTTCCACTCTCTCTAAAAATCAATGAGGAAAAAAAGATCCTCTGGTGAAGATTAACAAATAAATAAAAATGAAAAATAAAATAATCTTTAAAAAAATAATTTAAGGAAAACATAACAACATAGTGTTTTCACAGAACTATATTTTTGTTTAATATTGTTGATTGTACTTTAGATGTAGCAACCATACATCCTGATTTTCCAAGATAGTTCTGCTTTCAAATGTCTTATCTCTCCTAAAAATCAAAGAGTCTCTTATTTCAGTGCTCATACTACATAGATAGATACTTTCTTATACCAAAAGAGATGAAAAAAATCTTGAATATTAATTTTTTATTTGGAGAATATGGAATTTGGGGAATAAATTAACTGTGTTTTTATTGAAACTAATCTGGATTACTCCATTTTGCATATGTTTTACTTCAATGCCCATTGAAATTGCCAGCTGTATTTAGTGTATATCTAGTGAAGTTAAAGTTTTATTGATTTTAGTATTAAATAAAAAATGTGGCATTAGATTAGACAATACTTAGCTTTTTCTGAACTATATAAGATTTAGATAGGAAAAAAGGATAAAGTGTCTGTAGGTGTCTTTGTTCTCAGTGATTAATTTTAAAACAAACTTTTTGCAGTTTTGGATAGCAAAGCACCAAAACCAGAAGACATTGATGAGGAAGATGATGATGTTCCAGGTAAGCGACAGTTAATTTTTATTTATTTATTTGTTTGTTTTTTAATTTATCTTTATTGTTGAAAGTATTACAAACTTCCTTCCTTTTTTCCCCCATTGACACCCTCCCTCCTCCCCACTCCCGCACCCCACCCTGCCTTCATCGCACTGTTGTTTGTGTCCGTTGGTTATGCATATATGCATATCAGTTCTTTGCTTTATCTCTTCCCTCCCCCCGCAACCCCCTTCCCTCTGAGGTTTGTCAGTCTGTTCCCTACCATGTCTCTGGATCTATTTTGTTCGTCAGCTTATTTAGTTCATTATATTCCTCAAACAAGTGAGTTCATGTGATACTTGCCTGAAACACCAATCAGAAAGAACTTAGGCATCCCTATGTTCATAGCAGCCCTATTTACAATAGCTAAGATGGGAAACAGCCCAAGTGTCCGTCAGTAGATGAGTGGATAAAAAGGCTATGGTACATTTACACAATGGAATACTAGGCAACTGTTAGAAAGAAAGACCTCTTTCTTACCTTTTGAGATGACATGGAGGGACCTGGAGAGTATTGTGCTAAGCGAAATAAGCCAGTCAGAGAAAGACAAGTATCACATGATCTCACTTATTTGTGGAATATAATGAACAAAAATAAGCTGACAAACAATTCTTCAGTTGTAAGATTTTTAACATCCTGTTGATCTCATTTAATTCACTGCATAATGACACAGTTTTTTGTCCATAGTGAGCTCATGAATTTAAATTGATTTTCAATGATGTAGATATGATCTAATGAAAAAAAATAAAAGCCCCCCCCTTTTAGAACTTAGAATCAGAAGTTCTCACACAAAGCTTTGCTGCCTGCATATGAATTTGAAATCACTGTGATTATACATTTGTATAGTTATTGTTATAACGTTTCTGTGGAAATTATGATTGACATATGAAAATACTGTTCACCTTGGTATGTACAGATAAAAAAAAGACTAATATTTCCTTAGGGTTACTGTTTAAGCAGATCAATCAAACATTAGTGAAATGCCACCAGTTCATTTCTGCCCCTTGTCCTATATATATTCATGCTAATTCTAGTAGCAACAATTTTGTTTTATTAGAGTTAGAAGTTATGAATTTTATTCACCTCTTTTTTTTTTGTATCTTTAACTCATTTACTCTTTTTTTTTTTCAGATCTTGTAGAAAATTTTGATGAGGCATCAAAGAATGAAGCTAACTAAAATCTTTTCTGGTTTTTGGAAGCTGGCATGGACTAGATTTAACAAATCAGCTATGTGGTTCCAAAGTTTTACAGACACGGAGAACATCAACTGTTACTAGTTCCGTAATATAAATATTTTGTATATTAATAATGCTGTTTGTTCAGCATTTTTTGGTCATTTGATTTTGCATTTTGCACTTCCTCCCAGGATCTATTCTTTTGGTCAAAATACGAAGTATTGGTGCAGTTTGAGGGTGTTTTGATTTTTCATTATTTTTTTTTTGTTTGGGGTATTTTCGGTGTGTGTATGTTTTATGTATGCGTGTGGGTATGTGTGTATACAGTGGAGAGCAAATTGGAAAACAGTTATATTTATCTTTCTCCTTTCCCCAGTAGAAATAAAACAAATCTTTACATTTGTTACTTTTTATTTTTTTCTAATAATGCACAGAATTAATGAAAAGTGAGTATATTGGATTTCAAATCTGAGGGGATTTTTATCCTTGGAGGTTTGGTTTTCATTTGCTTGGTTAACATATTTTTCATACATTTCTCTGGGTTTAAAATGTCGAGATATTTTCACCAGCTTTCTGCTGGCATAATGGGTAGCGTATCTTTGGTGCAGTTGCCTTAGATTCACTTACCTAGTTAGACCCAGAACTTTCTTCCTAAATTTCTTTTTTTTTCTCTCCTTTTGGTCTCCAAGTGGCCTGGTCAGCCATTGGTAATGCTCTTCCTCATCTTCTACCTAGCCTCAGAAGGATGTTCTCCATATAGAGTAAAGTGAGTGCCTAATCCCTCTTTTTAAAGACTCTGTTCCTTTATCTTGAGGAATAACAGCTCCATCTTCAACTTTTTATTTCCCCCTTGCTTTTACAGTTTGGTAGATTTCAAACTGGAATAGCTAGCATGTGCTTGCTAATATGCCAGCCTTATTCTGTATCCTAGCTGTTCTTAATAGCAGGTGCAAAAATGCCTCTTTTTTTTAGCAAGGTTGAAATTGGGAATGTCCTTTTGAATTAGAAAAAAATAGGCCATAGACTATAGACTCATTCCCCAGCACAAAGGGCATTCTATGAAGTGTTACTGGCTTGAGGAGGATTTCTTCAACCACTGTCCTACTCTGGCCTTGAACCTACCTCTAGATTGGATCTTACTATTATAGCTGCTTACAGCATCCTCCTGCATGCTTACTAGAATAATGCTTTGGGAAGAACACTGGTAAAACACAATATTTATTTTTCACCTCCTTTCAGAGGACTTGGAGGTAAGTTGCATTCATTCATTCAAGTTTCCCTCTTGCTAATGATAAAAAGCTTGTGTTTTGCTATATCAGCGTTTGTTATAGCTAATATTTAATGATAACATTTAGAAAATCTATCATTTCCTGGTCCATCATCAAACTGAGTATGGCTTAACCTCGCAGCATATTAACTTTGTTTCCAGCTAGATATCTTTATTTGATATCTAAAGTGCAAGACCAACAACATACCAAGAGATCTATAAACATGAAGGCAAAGCTCTTGTGTTTTGTCATCCAGACACCTCAATTTATTTTATAAATTTGTTCGTTTTCCTGTTATGTTTTATATAATATATGGGCTTAACTACAAAATAAAATAACAGTAATAAAATAACAAAAGAGGATATTTCCTCTTGTGCTTCTCTTATTATTGTCTGCAGAATTTCCTTCTTTTGTATTTCCCCTCTACTCCCCACCCCCAAAGGAATTTCAGCCCAGTCATTATTCGAAATAATGTTTCATCCATCGTTACTCTAAATGGTCTACCTAGTCCAGAATTCTGTTCCTCTGACTGTCCCCAAGGGACACATTGTGGGGCAGAGAGGGTTAAAGTGGGCATCCAGTAGTTAGGGACATAGAAGAGATGAGTAGTATAGCGAAGAAAAAAGGGAATACTCATCTGGAAGGCAAGAGTCTAGACTCTGGCAATAACTATGTGACTCTGGGCAGGTCACCTAATTACTCTGAAATTCATCATTAGTCAAATGAGATGTTTCTAAATCTTAATGGTTCTTCCACTCCAGCAGTTCTGTGAATCTCATTTCTGAAAATGCTCAAGGAGGTGATTTTATCTTTTCAGAGATATGTTTTTGTCAATATCCATAAAGCCTTTCTGTGATACATTCTTTTTCCTCTTTTTTCCTTTTGATCACATTTTAACTACTCATCCAGAGGAACTCAGGTCAATATTTCCTTTTATCCTGTTAACAACTCCTAACTGCTGGCCTCTCATGTTTGCAATAGGCCAACGTTCTGTTCTTAAAAGTATTTTCGGCCCTGGCCGGTTTGGCTCAGCAGTTAGAGCATCGGCCTGCGGTCCAGAGAGACCCGGGTTCGGTTCCCGCTAGGGGCACGTACCTCAGTTGCAATTAGTCCCTGGCCCTGGTTGGTCATGCGGGAGGCAGCCACTCAATGTGTCCCTTTCACGTCGATGTTTCTCTCTCTTCCTCTCTCTCCCTCCCACTCTATCTGAACAAAAAAATGGAAAAATGTCCTCAGGTGAGGATAAAAATAAAAAATAAATTAAAGTATTTTCATACCTTCTACTTTCCTGGACAAAGCATATTGAGATCCTAATTCAATCCAAAGAAATGTTCCTGCCTTCAGTGTGAGTAGGCATAGGTAAGTTAAAAATTTATAACTTTTGTAAATTATAGTGTACTTGGCATAAATAAGAATTACATAGTTTTAAAAAATAATAATATAAAGTAGTTACTAAATATGTACTTTTTATCAAGGTTATGTATTTATTGCCAAGATAACTAGAAGATTTTCTGGGGAAATTCACCTGAAATTTTTGGGATAAATCAAGAAATGTCTGTCTGCAGAAAAAAAAAAATCTTTTGTGTTTAGTGCTTACAGTTTTTGTAAAGCTTCTCATCTATTTTGGGGAAGCTCAAAGTAAATAGTTGGGACCTTATATTTGTTTTACCCTTGTTTTTCCTATTATGCAATGGTTTAAGAATACATCAAGCACCTTGATTTGTTAAATAACTAGTGTTTATGGGATTACATTAAATTAATTTTAATAAGCCTACCAGGTTCTTGTGGAAACCCATATTGGGATGTGTTTGATTTCTTTAATTTTGTGTTTGTCCCCTAAGTGTGCTATATATCCATAAATAAAATGTCATGATAAGCCATCACATGGTATAGTAGGAAATGCAGTGTTTAGATAGAGATCAGTTCTATTATATACCATGCTATAATCTTTCCAACAGGATTACTGCAATGCACAACCCTAGAGCCACCATTCATATTTGTTGTGTTCCAGGTAGTGTTGTGTTCATAGAATACAATGTTAATAGTGCCCCTGAAATAGTGCAACAATGGCCTTGCTCTCTGAGCCTGTTCTCTCCTCTAAAATGATGCCTGCATTAAACAGAGTTCCTTAGAACCTGCATTGCTCTGCCACATAGAGCTTGCCTGGATTATTGTACCCCTTGATCTTGCTTATGATTCACTCCCTTCAATCCTTCCTTTACACAGGAACCAAACTACCTAAATTTCTTATCTGAGCATGTTGTACCCACCCAAGGCAATGAGGCAGGCCACCAATGATGCACACGGCTTGCGGTACATGATCCCTGCAACGCAGACCGAAAGGAGCTGGGTTAACCTGCGCTAACCAATGGACAGCAGCCCTCTGAGTCCAGATCCCAATGTGTTCTATCACAGCCCAGAGACTTGGTGGTATCAGGGAGGTGCTTCCAGTTGTTTTGCTGAGCCCCACAAAATATACAAGATATATGGTAAAGAATACAGTCATTTCACTACTTTTGACAGAATTGTTAGAAAAGCTTTTTTTTTTTTTTTAAAGAACAGTGTTATTGATTTTTAGAGAGAGGAAGGAAGAGGGAGAGAGAAACATAGATGTGAGAGTGCAACATTGATTGGTTGCCTCCCGCATGCCCCCCACCAAGGATGGAGACCACAACCCTGACATGTGCCCAGACTGGAAATTGAACCGGTGCTAGGGACGACACCTAACCAACTGAGCTACACTGGCCATGACCTAAAAGCTATTTGAGATGCAATACCAATAAATAAAAGAGCTGTCACAATTTTTTTTTTAAAGCACCATTCTGTTTCAAACTTCTGTTCCTTTGTGCATATTTATATAATAGTACAATATTCCTGGGGTCCAGGCTCAGCAGTCCAGGGGTTCCCTCAGGTGTGGACAGAGTCAGCGAGAGAGACACAGGAGTCAGAGATCTTGATTACCTCTGCTGCTTAAGGTTAGCAGAATCTTTATTTTTATATCTGCAGGTTACTTAGCAATTTTCTTCTTTTTGTTTTCCCTATACCTTTAGGCAAGTATGTGTATACATTCTTTTCAGCTCTTAGGCATTAGTGCATAATTAACCAATAACTATTTTCGTTCTTTAGGCAGACAATGACAAAGATGCAACTCTTAACCTTCAAGATTACTTACATAACATGATTTACTGTTAGCAACCCTCCAGGCATCATTTCATTTAACTTTTTCCTTCCCCACACCCTCTATTCTGGTTTCTGTAACTTCCTCCTAGCTCTTGACCTTTTCTCCTCTAAAGTTCCTTCTTAAGCTTTTATAATCTTATCTTAAATTCTTATTACTTTCTTGCCTTTTCTTTCTGCAGTCTTTTCTAACATCTACATTATTAATCATCTACATGTTACTTCTATAATGATTCTTAACAGACAGATAACAGAGAAAGCAAAGATTAGTCTCCTTCAGTTGCCATCCTGCATTTTTATTTTCCCATTACTCTATATCTTCAGTCACTGTTCTTCGTGATTCCTGCCACTCAGTGAATTCACTTCTCCAGGGACTATGTCAAACCATGGAGGTCTTCGTATCTCCCGGGACTATGTCAATCCGTGGAGCTAACCCATGACTATGTCAAACCGTGGTGGTCACTGTTCCAGTGACACCACTTCCAACACAATATTAAGGTTATTTGATTTATTAATACATTTCCCATCTAGATCATGAGTACCTTGATGGTAGATGGCATATCATACATACATCTTTTATCCCCAACATCTAGCATAGTGCCCAACATGCAGTCTACTTATGATCATAATAACTAACACTTATTGAATACTTACTACTGAAAAGAGTTATCTCATTTAACTCTCAAACAGTCCAGTGGGGCAAATATTATAATCCTTTTTTCCCCTTTATTGATGTTATTTAGAGAGAGAGGAAGGGAGAGGGAGAGAGAGAGAGAGAAACATGGATTGGCCGCATCCTGCATGCCCCCCACTGAGGATTTGGCCCACAACCTGGGCATGTGCCCTGACTGGGAATTGAACCAGTGACCACTTGTTACATGGGATGTCACTCAACCACTGACCCACACCTGCCAGGCTATAATCCTACTTTTTTTTTTTAATCCTCACCCGAGAACATTTTTCCATTTTTTGTTCAGATAGAGTGGGAGGGAGAGAGAGAGAGAGAGAAACATCAACGTGAAAGGGACACATCGAGTGGCTGCCTCCTGCACAACCCAACCAGGGCCAGGCACAAACTGCAACTGAGGTACAGTTCGTCCCTGGCCCTGGTCAGGATCATGTGGGAGGCAACCAGTCAGTGTGTCTCTCTCACATCAATGTTTCTCTCTCTCTCCCTCCCTCCCACTCTATCTGAAGATAAGCGGGAAAATATCCTTGGGAGAGGATTAAAAACTAAATAAAAAATAAAAATAAAATGGGTCTGCAAAAATGTTAGACTAAATGAATTCAGCAACATTGCAGAATACAAAAACAACACAAAAATCAATTGCATTTCTCTACACCAACAATGAACAATCCAAAAAGAAAATTAAGAAAACAATTCCACTTACAATAGTATCAAAAAGAATAAAATACTTAGAAATAAACAACCAAAAAGGCAAAACACCTGTACACTGAAAACTAGAAAACATTGCCAAAAAAAATTAAAATACAAAAAAGATGACATTTCATGTTTGTGGAATGGAAGAAAATATTGTTAAAATGTAAATACTACACAAAATGATCTACAGATTTAATGCAATCCCTTTCAAAACCCTGAAAAAGCTTTTGCAGAAATTAAAAAAAAACAACACCTAAAATTTATATGGAATTCTAAGGGGCTCCAAATACCCAAAACAGTTGAAAAAGAACAAAGTTGGGGGGCTTGTTCCTGATTTGAAAACTTACTACAATGCTGCAGCAAGCAAAACAACATACTGGCATAAAGACAGACATATAGCCCAGCTGGTGTGATTCAGTGGATTGAGTGTCGTCCCATGGACTGAGAGGTCCTGGTTCGATTCCCAGTCAGGGCACATGCCCCGGTTGTGGGCTCGATCCCCAGTAGGGGGTGTGCAGGAGGCTGCCAATTGATGTTTCTCACATCGATGTTTCTATCGCTCCCTTCCTCTCTCTCTCAAAAATCAATAAAAACATTTTTTTTTTTAAAAAAGGACAGACATATAGACCAATAGAATAGAATAGAGATCTCAGAAATAAACCCTTACATTTATGGTCAAATGATTTTTGCTCATTTTTGAATTAGTTTTTTTTTATTGTTGAGTTGTAGTTATTTATACATTGTGGATATCAATCCCTTATCAGGTATGTAATTTGCAAATATTTTCTCCAATTCTGAAGGGTGCAAGACCATTCAATAGGGAAAGGATGGTCTTTTCAACAAATGGTATTGGAAAAACTGGACCTCCACATGCAAAAGAATGAAATAATTAGACCCTTATCTTACACCATGGACAAAAATTAACTCAATATGGATCAAAGACCTAAATGTGAGACTAAAACTAAAATTCTTAGAAGATATAAAAGGGGGAACATCTGCAATACTTTCAACACTAAAGATAAAAAATAATGAAAAAAATTCTTAGAAGATAGAATGAAGCTTTATGGCATTGAATTTGGCAATGATTGCTTGGATATGACGCCAAAGGTTAAGGCAACAAAAGAAAAAATAGGACTACATTAAAAAAACTGAACTACATCAAAATTAAATTCTTGTGCGTCAAAGGATACTATCAAGAGAGTAAAAAGCCCTGGCTGGTTTGGTTAGGTGGTTAGAGCATCGACCTGCGGACCAGAGAGTCCCGGGTTCGGTTCCCACTAAGGGCGCATGTCTCTGTCACATCGATGTTTCTCTCTCTGTCTTCCTCCCTCTCTCTCTCCCGCTCTATTTGAAGATGAATGCAAAAAATGTCCTTGGGTGAGGATAAAAAAAAATAATAATAATAATAATAATAATAACAAAAAAAGAGAGTAAAAAGCCCGGCTGGTGTGGCTCAGTGGTTGAGCGTTGACCCATGCACCAAGAGGTCGCCGGTTCAATTCCCGGTCAGGGCACATGCCCAGGTTGTGGACCTGATCCCCAGTGGGGGGCATGCAGGAGGCGGCCAATCGATGTTCTCTCTCATCGATGTTTCTATCTCTCTCTCCCTTCCTCTCTGTCTAAATCAATAAATTTTTTTTTAAAGAGTGAAAAAAGCCCTGGCCGGTTTGGCTCAGCGGTTAGAGCGTCGGCCTGCGGTCCAGAGATACCTGGGTTCGGTTCCCACTAAGGGCATGTACTTCGGTTGCAGTTTGTCCCCGGCCCTGGTTGGTCGTGCGGGTGGCAGCCACTCGATGTGTCCCTTTCATGTCGATGTTTCTCTCTCTCTCTTTCTCCCTCTCTCTCCCTCCCACTCTATCTGAACAAAAAAAAATGAAAAAATGTCCTCGGGTGAGGATAAAAAAAAAAAGAGTATAAAAAGCAACCTATAGAATGGAAGAAAATATTTGCAAATTGTATCTCTGATAAGGGATTAATATCCACAATATATAAATAACTACAACTCAAAAACAACAAAAAACCTAATTTGAAAATAAGCAAAAGACTTGAATACACATTTCTCCAAAGAAGATATATGAATAGCTAATAAGCACATGAAAAGATGTTCAATGTCACTAATCAGGAAAATGCAAATCAAAACTACAATAGGCTACCATTCTACACCTATTAGGATGGCAAGGATGTGGAGAAACTGGAATCCTTGTACATTATTGGTGGGAGCCAAATTGGTTTCAGAATTAGATTTTTTTGGATTTAAAAAATGTAATATAGGACATATGTCATTTAAGTAGCACTCCCAACTGAGTCTGAGACAGTACTCTATAATCCAACACTTTTATATATCTGCAAAGTTTGTACCAAATTTATTTAAAATGTACTTTTTCCCCAAACCATCTTGAATTTAATTGGGGTTTGGACTTGTGGATAAGGAATTGTAAACATGTATTATTATTTGTAGATAATATGAAGGCTATATGTATGCAGGTCTCCATAGCTTAAGAAAATACGTATGTTTTATGAGGGATGATGTGGTGTCACATTCAAATTCTTTTTACCAGTAGATGCACTCATCCTCCAGCTGTGGCCATTGTAGGCTGATAACAATTCACAGTTGTCCCCTTCTTGGAAATGTGCCCTTGACCAAAAAGGAGCCATTTCTCTTTGGGGCAAGGGAAATGGAGAGAAGACCTGTCAATAACTGTTTGACATGGTCCCTTATCTTAAGAGACTAATTTTGTGGTACAGTTCTTGTTTCAGAGTTTCCCTGTGGGATTAGACTGAAGCTGGGTTTTGAATCCATGTTCTTCCTTAGTTTTTCTCTCCTCTCCTATGTTGCTTCTATCTCTCATCTTTTCCTAAGAGTAAGTCCCTCAATAAATCACTTGAACCAGAATCTCTCTCTCAGGCTCTACTTCTAGGTAACCTAATCTAAGACATTTGGTGCCAAGAGTGGTCTTAGACACAGAGCATGGACTGATGGTTGCCAGAGGGGTGGGGGAGTTGAGGAACTGGATGAAAGAGGTGAAGGGATTAAAAAGTACAAATAGGCAGTTACAAAATAGTCATGGGGATGTAAAGTACAACACAGGTAATATAGTCAATAATATTATAATAACTATGTATGGTGCTAGATGGGTACTGGAAATATCAGGGGGAACACTTTGTAAAGTATATGATTGTTTGACCACTATGCTATACACCTGTAACTAATACAAAATAATATTGAATGTAAACTGTAAAAATAAACAATTAAAATAAATAAAAATAGGGTTAATTTAAAAACCCGGCAACTCTATACTTATTAAACAACTTTCTATTTTCCCCCTCCCCAGCCACCACTATTCTACCTTCTGTTTCTATAAATTTGACTTTAGATGCCTCATATAAGTAGAATCACACAGTATTTGTCTTTTTGTCTGCTCATTCATTCTTGATCTCTTTTAGTTATATATAATGGGCAGTCCATCTATCTTGGCCCCAAGAACACCAAGTTCTTTGAGCCATTTCCAAAATCCCTGTAAGCCAGACCTTCCTGGCTCGCATTGTGACAATAAGTCTACCCTTCTTCTGATGGTTAAATAGTGGCTCTGGTGGATTACTACCATTGTTATTAAATATTTATTGGAGGGCTGTGCTTTAGCTTTGCACAAAAATTACAGCTTTTTATTTTACTTACTAGCATTTACTCTTCATAGACTAATTTTCATGGGATTGAAAAAGGACTGGATGGCTAAGTGAAAATAAAATGGGTTTGAGAGTTAGACATATATTCAAATCCAGTTTTGCCACTTCATTCATTCAATAACATACAGAGTCTACGTCACTGTGAGATATAGGGGGAAAGTTGGTCCTTAGATGTCAGGCTTCTATTTTGACTGTAAGGCTTCCATTATGAGTAAACACTATATGTTGGATTTTAATACATGTCTTCTTAATTTTTGCAAAGTATACCAAGTAATAAATAAAAATTCCTTTCTGTAGATAATAAAAAAAATGTTTGTGAAGGTATGACTTTTTGTATATTCTTTGTGGAAAGTCTGACCACCAAGGTCAGGTTATCTTGACCATGACTGAATCCAGGAAGCCAGAAATAAACTTCCCAACACTCATTTGATCTAATTAGACATTACAGTGATATTAGGGTATCTTGCCCACCCCCAGCTCCCGAAGCAAATGAGACAGCAATAGGACAATGAGATGTTCAGTGTTGCACTTTTCCTCGATAAAGCTCTCTGCTATCTACCAGAGGCACTGTTTGCCTGTACCAGGGGCCACCCAGCCCTGACATTCATAAAGGGTACAAGAGAATTCTACCTTGCCACTTGTACTATTTTGCCTTTCATCTGCCTTTTATTCTTTCCTTCAGAGGCTTAAGGGACGTTGTGGGTGGTGGCAATAAAGCAGAACAATGAAACTCACTTGGCAATTGGTTGTGAGAGTCATTTCCTTAAACTTGTTACCTGGGCCGAATAAAATAGAACTACATCTCAAGGCATAGAATGTGAAGTTTGTGCTCTCTTCGGCAGCACATATACTAAAATTGGAACAACACAGAGAAGATTAGCATGGCCCCTGCACAAGGATGACACACAAATTCGTGAAGCGTTCCATATTAAAAAAAAAAAAAGGAGGAGAATGTGAAGTTTTCCACAGCTTTGATTGGGCTCTATCCCCCAGAACATCATCCAATCATGACCTCTAATTTACTATAACTACATACTCACTTTTATGTCGCTGATGACCTTGCTCAATGAATTAGAAGAATTCAATTTTGGCTTATTTTAACTCTCAAGATCGCATATACTGATCTCTAGGCACTTTAAAAGTCCTGTTTTGGATACAAAATGGGGACGTGGCACTGACACCATCTCCTCATCCACCCTAGCTCCTGCTTTTCTCCCTGGTTCTAGACAGAACACTTTTTGAGAGCCAGTAATTCTCCTGTGGGTGGCAGTGTCAGTTCAACTCCTCCAGAAAGCAGACACCAAGACACAGATAAAATGCAATAAATTCATTGGGGGTACCATCTGTGGAAGATGAAAGAGAGAAGGAGCAGGAGTAGTCAGTGACAGGGTCAGATCTTTTACAGTGCTCCTCTCCTCTCTGAGTCATTGTTCCTTCCAAAATAAAACTCAGCTAATAACCCCAGCATACATATTCATTATGTTTAAATGCTCCTTTTCCAAGGTGTCCTAGCTGGAATTTAAACACAATAGATTTGTCTAACTCCAAAGCCAATGTGACAGGTATTGTGCTTGGGCCTGAGTTAGTGAACAAGATAAACAGTCCAACCCACAGGGAGTTTACAGTACCAAAAGTTCTCCCAGTAATCATGTTCCTCCTCTGGACCCCAGCCTCAGTAGCTACCATTTACTGATTGCTTCCCTGTGCTAGTCACTGTGCTAATTCATTTAGTCCTCAACAGCCTCCCTATTAAATGGGTATTACTAACCCTATTTTACATATGAAGAAACTGAGATTTGGAAAAATTAAAGCTATTAAGTATAGCTAATATTTATTAAACTTTATGTATAAAGTAGAGCTAATATTTACTGAGCTCTCACAATAACCTTATGAAGTAGGTGCTCTTATTATTTCCATTTACAAATGAGAAAACTGAAGCACAATTGCTTTAATAGCCTTCCCAAGGAAATACAGCTAAGTATGTGGTGGAGGTTCTCTGGTTTTCCGAGCTTGCTTGCTCAACCACTATTCCAAACTGCCAGGAGAATTGGATTTCCATTCCAAGCCAGTCTGACTCTGAATTATCCTGTCTAAGCTATACATTGCTTTTCCACCCAATTATTCCCATTCATTTCTTCTTTGTGTGTGTGTGGGCAGATGACCTACTTCCTCAACAAATACTGAGTGCCTATTATATATGCTATATACTAGGGAAACAGGATATCCATGCAGTTTGTACTACATAAGAGAAACTCCAAAATTATGAATCTCAGAGCTTATCAAGAATGGCCTTCACAGCTGCCATCCTTCCCCCCAGAGATTAACAAACAGGTCTTGGCTCTGGAATATAAACAGATCCTACTGGGAGAGGTGGGAAAGATCTCTTTCACCTTCTTGGAATGTAAACAAATGGCTCTGGGGAGAGATAAGAAATTTTATCTATCCAGAAGTCTCATTTTTAGGGTTGCTATTCAATCACTCTTTAAGCCAGGTTGCCAGATTTTTTTTTCTCAGAAAGCTTTAACCATGCAGCAATGTGAACATTTTGTGGAGGGTTGTTTCTTGATCTATGTAAGGGACATTAGTGAGATAGCAAGTGAAATTTGTATAAGGACTATATGTTAAACAAAAATATTGAATGAATGTTAAATTTCTTGAATGAATATCATTCAATATCAATAATATCATTGTATTATAATATAAAAAATATATTTTTAAAATCCTCACCCGAGGATATTTTTCCATTTATCTTCAGATAGAGAGGAGGTGGGAGGGAGATAGAGATAGAGAGAGAGAAAGAAACATTGGTGTGAGAGAGACACATCAATTGGTTGTCTCCTGCATGACTCTGAGCAGGGCCGGGGACCAAACCACAACCGAGGTAAGTGCCCTTGACTGGAATCGAATCCTTGACTGTTTGGTCCGCAGGCTGGCGCTCTAACCACTGAGCAAAACCAGCCAGGGCGTATTATGATATATTAAATGTTCTTTTTCTTAAGAGATAAGTGCTGAAGTATTTAAGGGTAAAGGGTCATGATGTCTGCAACTTGCTCTCAAATGGTTTAGCAAATAGTAACACCATAAATACTATGAAGAAAAAGATAAATCAAATGAAGGCATATTAATAATACATGAATTAGCCCTGGCCGGTTTGGCTCAGTGGTTGGAGCGTCAGCCTGCAGTCCAGAGGGACCTGGGTTCGGTTCCTGCTAAGGGCACGTACCTCAGTTGCAGTTTGTCCCCGGCCCTGGTTGGGTCATGTGGGAGGCAGCCACTCGATGTGTCCTTTTCACGTCGATGTTTCTCTCTCTCTCTCTCTCTTCCTCTCTCTCCCTCCCACTCTATCTGAACAAAAAATGGAAAAATGTCCTCGGGTGAGGATAAAAAAAATATAATAAAAAAAATAATACATGAATTAGGGGGAGGATAGTTCATTAAACCGTTCTTATAACTTTTCTGTAAATTTGAAAAAAAAAATTTTAATTTTTTCTTTATTGATTTTAGAGAGAGAGGAAGGGAGAGGGAGAGAGAGATAGAAACATCGAAGAGAGAGAACATCGATTGGCCGCCTCTTGCATGCTCCCCACTGGGGATCGAGCCCACAACCTGGGCATGTGCCCTGACCGGAAATTGAACCAGCGACCTCTTGATACATGGGTTGACACTCAACCACTGAGCCACACTGGCTGGGCTAGATTTGAAAATTTTTGAAGTAAATACTTTTTTAAAGTATAGAGGCATGAGAGGGAACTTCAGTTTTAGAGAAAGAAGCTAGAGTTCCTGAGCTAGAATCTGGAGTCACAAGAACAGAACATGGAATTATATTTATTAGAGTCTTGAATTTTGAGATTGGAATTTTGAGTTCCAATAATACAATATTGAAGTTTGAATGCTTAGCCTGAAATACAAATATAAGATATGGGATTCAGAGAACACATCTTGAATTCCAGAAGAAAATTTTGAGGTGCCATAGTGGAACCTTGAGGTACAATATTAACTTATGAAATTCTAAAATTGGAATCTAGCATATTAGATTAGCATTAGAACCAGCCTTCAATAGTAATAATGCTAATGGTTAACATTTAAGAGCTTATTATGTGCCAAGCATTGTTCTACTCTACATGTTTCATTGTTGTTATTACATTTAGTGCTCACAACAAACCTGTTGGGTGAGTACTCTTATGATCATCTCTATTTTACAAATGAGGAAATTGAGGCACGGAGAGGTTCAATAACTTTCCAAAGGTCATACACCTGGGAAGCACAGAGATGGTATCCAGCATGTGCCTCCAGAGCTCATGCTTTTAACCACTATGAAAAGTGCTTCCAGATTCTAGAATCTAGAGAACTTTGAATTTCAGTAGTAAAAGTTTAACAAATAGAACTTTGAGTTACCCTAATAGAAACTATAGATCTAATACCATTTTGAGTAATCTTTATGTCCAATGATAGAATGAAGGGCTCACATATAGAATCTGGAGTTCCCAACATAAATTATTCAGTTCTGAAACTAGAGTTTCAAATGAAGAACCTCAATTTGATCTCAATAATTGGAGTCCAAAATTCTACTACCAGACCTTCAGCTTGAACTCTGAACCTTCAGGTATAATCCTAATAACGGATCAGTGTTTCTGAGAATTAAGCATAAATTCCTAAAGTAGAATTTTGCTTTCTGGGAGTGGAAACTTGAGGTTTTATTTATTTATTTTTATTAAAAAATTTTTTTTTCTTTATTGATTTTAGAGAGAGAGGAAGGGAGAGGGAACATGGATTGGCTGCCTCCTATATGCCCTCCACAGAGGATTTGGCCCACAACTTGGGCATGGGCCCTGACCGGGAATCAAACTGGCGACCTCTTGGTGCATGGGTCGATGCTCAACCACTGAGCCACAATGGCTGGGCGAGGCTTTATTTTTAACTGATTTTTTAGAGAGAGAGGAAAGGAGAGGAAGAGAGAGAGAAATATCCATGTGAGAGCAGAACATAGATCGGCTTCCTCCTGCATGTTCCCTAGGCATGTGCCCTGACCCAGAATGAAACCAGCAAACTTTCGATGCACAGGATGATGCTCAACCGAGTCACACCAGACAGTTGGTGTGTTCACCACCCCAAGTCAAGTCTCTATCCATCATCATTGATCTCCTCTCTACCCAATTCTACCTCCCTCCACAATCCCCCTCCCCCCCTCCCCCCCAGGGAACACCAAGTTCTAATCTGTGACTTTTATTTTCTAGTTTTGACCTTTAATTTCTATCAAAGTCTGAGATTCTAATATTGAACTCCAGGTGCCAAACTTGGAATTGTAGATTTTACTGTACTACTCCAGATTTCATTCTGGTAATCCTAGGTTTAACTCTCAGTTTTCTAACTTCTATATCTAGAGATTGGAGAGAAAGGATTTTAAAGAATTTCCTAGGCATAAATACTTGATTACACACTGTACTGAATTGTGCTCTCAGATTCCTGGGATAACAAATCCCTTGATGAATGGAGTCCTCTAGCAATGGCTACAGCAATAGGGAACCAGGTTGGCCAGTGACAAAATTGTGAAGTTAATGAAACTTCCTATAGTTCCCCCCTCTTTATAGCTATTCTTCAGACCTCCAGTGACCTTATGCACTCTCACTGCTTCCATCAAACCCACTTAGGTCAAGTGGCTCTCAAGAATATGTTTGAAGCCCTGGCCGGGTAGCTCGTCCCAATATGCCAAGTTTGGGGGTTCAATCCGCAGTCAGGGCACATACAAGAAGCAATCAACAAATGCATAAAATAAGTGGAACAACAAACAAGTCTTTCTGTCTATCTGTCTGTCTCTCTCTCAAATCAATGAATTAAAAAATTAAAAATAAAATAAAACCATTCTTAGCATTAAGTCTCATTTTAAAAAAAAGAATGTACTTGAAACTTTTTATTTATTGATTGATTTTAGAAAGAGAGAGAGGAAGGGAGAGAAAGAAAGAGAGAGAGAGAGAGACATCAATTTGTTGTTCTACTTATTTATGTATTCATTGGTTGATTCTTGTATGTACCCTGACCAGGGATTGAACCCAGAATCTTGGCATATCAATCAGGACGACACTCTAACCAACTGAGCTACCTGGCCAGGGCCTGAAACTTTTTATTTTAATTTATGTTTCTTTTAAAAAATATGTTGTTATTGTTTTTTAGAGAGAGAGGAAGGGAGAGATAGAAACATTGATGTGAAATCGGCTGCCTCCTACATGCACCCCCACTGGGGATTGAGCCTGAAACCAGGGCATGTGCCCTGACTGACCGGGAATTGAACCAGGACCTCTCAGACCATGGGACGATGCCCAGTCCACTGGGCCACACCAACTGGTCGAAACTTTTTTTTAAATTCCTCACTGGAGGATATTTTTTCATTTATCACCAGATTGGGGGGGGGGAGAGAAACATCAATGTGAGAGAGACACATTGACTGGTTGCCTCCTGCACAACCCAACCAAGACCAGGAGGAACCACAACCAAGGTACGTGCCCTGAACCATAATCAAATCCGAGACACTCATTGCTCCCCAGACTGACGCAGTAACCGCTGAGCCAAATCGGCTAGGGCAAAACTTTTTAATTTAAAATGCAAATGAATTAAAATATTTCATACGTTCTCCTTCCTCTCCCTTTCATTTAAATATCTAAAATGTAAAGCCTCAGCCAAAGAGTGGAAGCTCCTAAAGTAGCATTACACACATTTTCAAGGAATGAGGGAGGTAATTTGGAAGGAAAATCATAGGGCCTCTGGTGGACCCTTGAAATCACCTTACCTAAGTAATTGATATTGTGTTGAGAAAAGATTCTGGGATTTGGAAAAGTTTCCTCATTTGTAAAATGGGGATAAACATCCATGTCAATAATATATGTAAAAGAGCTTTATGAACATTAGGCAAATATTAGTTATTATTATCCCTCTCCTTTTTCAAAGGAGCATGTTGTCCCTGGCTGCTTTGACCATGACTACTGTGCCTCCTATTGGACATGCCTTGAATTACACTGCTCTTTTTCTCTGCGAGTCACCCAACAATCCGTTACCTTAGATTTTCTCTAGCATACTTGAAGACCCTTTGGAAAGAAAACTGTCTTGATTGGTTTCAGTGAATTCACAACATATTACTTAAGATTAGTGAGTTCAACAATTATCTACTGAACATTTACCAAGTGGAAAGGGCCAAGGAGAAAAAGATAGAGAAATCTTAATACCTACTGTTGAGGGGATAAGGGATATGCCAGTGTGTTAAAAAAGACTTCACTAAGTAGGTGATCTCCTACTTGGGTCTCATGAAAAGAGTATAATTTGAGAGGGAAATAAGAGCACTTCAGGCAGAGAGAACAAATGAACAAAGGCATAGAGCTGTAAAAGTACCTTTGAGAATGGTAAATTGCTCTGTGTAATCAGAGCATTGGATCCAAGGAAGGAGGAGATGATGCCAGTGATTAATAGCCATTGTTCACAGCCTCACTGTGTAGTGCTTTTAAACATATGTCCTCAACGGAGGCTTTATAGCTCAATGGTTGACACCATGAACTGTGATGGCAGCTAGACCTTCATTTAAGTCTGTTTTTAAGTGACAATAATTTAACCTCTCTCTGTTTCAGTTTTCTCATCCAAAAATAAAAGTACATATTTCATTGGCCCCTTGTCAAGATTAAATAGGTTTGTCAAATTCATATACACTAGCTAGCACTTAACTGCAATAATTAGTAGTTATCATAAGCTACTATTATTTAATCTATAAGGTAGAAATTACTATCCCAGTACTACAGAGGAGGAAACAGGTTAAGTGCCTTAAGTGCCTAAGGTACAATGCCACATCTTACGCTTTCTAAACTATATATACCAGACACTCCAGACTGCAAAAGCAGGTTGGGACCAGAGTGTTAAGAATGACAGTATAAAGTTTGGGCTTTATACCATGTAGGTTATGGGGAGCCACAGAAGACTTTTTAAGCAGGAGAGAGTTTTAAATCAGATTTCTATTTTAGAGAGAATTCAGAACCTTCTGAGTAGAGTCACTGGACTTACAAGCAATAACTGTAATTATAATGATAATAAACATGTATTTCACACTAATTATGTATTAGGTATGTGGAAGGAATAAATATTTTGCATTGCATTTTATTTTTAGAAAATAAACTTAGATGGCATTGCCTCAAAAAAAAAAAAACAAACAAAAAACATGGGAAGCAAAAAGAGGAATATTCTATTTCTAATGTGATTTTTTTTCCCTTAAGTGAAAGGAGGTTATACATTTGTCGTCCACAGGTATTTTATAGACATTATCTCTCATCTTCACAGCATGCAGCGCCTGAGGATCTGAGGATGGAGCAGTAACCTGTCCAAGGTCACAGAGCTGGTAAAATGGCAGGGCCAAGATTCAAACTCAAGCCTATTTACTCCAATGTTCTTGCTCTTTCATCATCTCATTTCCTCCCTGTGGTTAAAGGAGATATTTTAAGGCAGGAAGATGCTTCTCTTAAAATATATTCAGAGTGTGAGTAAGAGGACCAAGGGTGGATGCTGGGGCTCCTCCCTCAAATGGAGAGAAGAAAATTAATCTGAATCCTGGGAGCTTCCGGTCATATGAGACTGGCGGGGAGGAGAATGGACAAATGAGAGGGGAGCAGATGAGGAGGGAGCAGGAAGCAGGGAGGGTTCAGCAGTTGACATTCCACCTGCTGAGCTTCATCTCACCAGGTAGGCAAGAGTTCTGGTGGACCTACTCTGTGCCAGGGACCTGGAATTGTGGGGACTATTAAGTTCTGATCCCATAAGATTTCACTATGTTATGATCCCATAAGATCAGAACTAGCAGGCCCATCAGAAATTATGTCCAGTATCCTCATGGAATAAGGAAACAGGCCCAGAGAGGAGCAGTGATTTGCACAAGGGTCACACAGCAGTGAGAGGAAGAATTTAGGGCCCCTGTACTATTGGGATTTACTTCTCTTTAATTCATGCCAAAGTAAAAGTGACTGATAGAAGATCCTTTCCCCAAATCATGCTTTTAAGAAAAGAGAGAACACCTAGAGGAGAAAGGGGGTATGGAGGGAGGAATAAGAGCCTAGGATTTCAGGGACAACTCTGGCCCCCCTCCAGCCTTCTCAGGATCAGATTATGTCCAGGGATTTAAGAGATTGTTATGTGGGAAGGTGGTGACTCTTGTCATGGAAGACAACTAAATTTTGTGTCATTATAACTGGGTTCCAGTCCTGAAACTGGCTCCATAAACTTGGGCACCCTGTCTCTTTGAGCCTCATTCCCTCATCTATAAAACAGGTGTACTAACCTCTACCCTACTCACCATACAGGACTATTATGGGACTCAAACAGGATGGTGCATGTACAAAAGCCTCATAAATTGTAAAGGGCTATCTGTAAAAGTAAATGTCTATTATTAATAATAATCCATAGCTCATCTCCCAAGGAGACTCTGGGTAAATAAAGTAATATTAAAGTGATGTTCCAAGTGATTGAGGCCAATGAGAGAGCTTTGGTCAGTATGCCAAGTCCGAACCTGATCCTCTCCCATGGGGTCAGGCCTCTGTTTAGAGAGAAGAGAGAAGCCTGAATATCTCCCCAATCTCTTTAATGCCTCAGGCTGTAAGGAGAGGAGAGAAAAGTCCAAATATAAGACATGGCTTGTTTGCCTGCTCTATTGCTCTCTGCCCAGACAGGGAGAAGAATCTGACAGATCTCTTTTTGTGTCCTGATTCTTCTGGCTCCTCCATCCCCCAGGGCAGGTGTACAGCACTGCTAGAACCTTGGGGAGAAGGGCTTTTTATTAGTTAAACTGATGGCAACTATTTTACACATCTTCACTGCCCATCTTCACTCTGGCATGTCATGGAAAACACATATTCCTGGATATCCAGAGAGGTGGTGTTAACATGTAAAAGAACAGCACATGATTCAAATGTTGACCATCTATCCATTCACTTGTTTGTGACGTGGGACAGGTCCTGGGCTTAATGCCCACAACACGTAAAGTGGTAAGAGATGTTGGATTCTAGGATCACTGATTTCCCTTCTCGTCGGTGATATGCTAGTAAATGTTTTAATTTGCCTGTTCTCTGAGTATAGGTTTGACATGAATGTCGGTTAATATTTTAGTTTATGTTAATGGGTAAGATGAAAGTAAAACAACAAAGACATATTTTGGAACTTCACTTATTTGTCAATAATATGAGTAATTTATTTGCTGACTCAGATAACAGTTTTCAAATGCTAGAAGAATAGTCCCTCGATTTTTGCTGTGTTTTTCACAATGTGATAGCTCTAGCTACAACATAATTTTAAGTTTAATCTGCATTATTAACATTTGCTCTATAACTTTTTGTTGTTGTTAATCCTCACCCAATGATATTCTTCTATTGATTTTAGAGTAGAAGGAAAGGAGGAAGAGAAAGAGGGAGAGAGAGAGAGAGAGAGAAACTGATGTGAGAAGATGCATCAATTGGTTGCCTCCTGCCTCACCCAGACCAGGGCCAGGGATTGAACCTGCAACCCAGGTATGTGCCCTAGACCAGGAACTGAACCCAAGACCCTTTGGTCTGTGGGCCCATACTCTAACTGCTGAGTCAAACAGGCCAGGGCTGCTCTATCACTTTATAATTTTTTTTTGATTAATTAATTAATTTTTCAATTACAGATGTCCCTCTTTTCCCCCCCCAATGACACCCTCCTCCCTGCTCCTGCCCCACCCTGCTCTATTATTTTTAAAAATCTGAACAATCAACAAAATAAGCCCTGGTATGTAGCATTTGCCAATTTATGTGGTATAAATATTCCCACTATGGCCAATTTCACAAAAGGTTTATCTTTTGACCAAGTCCAATTTATCTAGTTTTTTCTTTGCTTGTACTTTTGGTGTCATATTTAAGAAATCACCGTGTCATCCAAGGTCACAAAAATTTACATCCATGTTTCCTTCTAAGAGTTTTATAGTTTTAACTTTTACATATAGGTCTTTGATAATTTTGAGTTCATTTTTGTATATGGTGTAAGGTAAGGTTCAACTTCATTCTTTTGCATGTAGATATCCAGTTGTCTCAGCACCATTTATTGAAAAGACTACTCTTTCCCCATTGAGTGGCATGTAGCACACTATAATTTAAAATATTTGAAACATTGAGAATTAAAGTGTTTTATTTCTTTGTAAAAAGTTATCAAGAGTAATTTGAACAGCACTTGCCTTCCTAGTGTATAACTTACAATATGGGTGACCATATTTTCTATGCTTGGAACATGGTCCTATTTCTTTTAATTTTGGATCAGCTTTCAATATTTTATTCTTTACACTTTCAACATTGTGAAATATCTCCAAAAGTTTTAACATGAAGTTTTCTGCTGAGGTTACTTTTTCTAAGACATCTTCATTCTTTTGGTCACAACCACTTTCCTCATTTATATCAATACGTTTGCCTTCACCAAGTTCCTCTGGCTGCACATCTAGAGTCTTTCAAATGGAAGGAGTGTCAATGCTCCCATGCTCAACTATTTCTTCTATAATTCTATTTATGTTCAATTAAAGTTTCACTTCCAGCCTTATCACTTTTTGTTTCTTTGCTCCATCTGAAATATATATTTATATATATATATATTTTTTAACCAATCTCTCTTTTTTTTTCCTTTTTGATTCTTCATTTCTGTAAAATGCCATGGGGGTTTTATCACTGGTAGAAAAAAAGGCAACACAATATATACTTTATTGTTTATGCAAGAACTGAATAACAGACATGCAGTTATCAATCACCGACTGTGAAAGAAGTGATGTGCTTGGTCACTGATTATGATGTGCATCTGTTTTTTACATAGTGACTTGTGGCTTGAAGAGATAGCAGCAAAGTTTGTACTTTGTGCAATTGCTTACAGTTAATATACTGTAATAAATGAAACTAGAGTTGTATTATTGGGGGACTGATGTTATTTAACTAAACTATGGTAACTAAAGCCCTGGCCGGTGTGGCTCAGTTGGTTGAGCATCATCCCATGAACCAAAAGGTCGCCTGTTCCATTCCTGGTCTTCAGTCCCTGGTCAGGGTGTGTATGGGAGGCAACTGATCCATGTTTCTCTGTCACATCAGTGTTTCTCTCTCTCTCCCTCTCTCTAAAAAATTAGTGAAAACATATTTTTTAAAAATTAAAAAATAAACTATGGTTACTAAAATTTATATATTTCAGAACTGTGCAAAGTGCTGCCTGTATTTATTAACTGTTTTTATATAATTTATTATATATTATTTATTACCTGTTTTTATATAAATTATATAAATTTAACTTTTTTAAATGGCTGTGCTTAACAATAGGCTCACAAAGTTCATTAAAATTTAACTGTCTCTCATGAGCTGGCTCTAGCCCATCAGTGCTTTCAGCTCATAGATTACTTTTCTTCTTTTTCTTAGACAGAGAGAGATGAAGAGAGAGAGAGTCATCAATTTTGTTGTTGTTCCACTTATTTATACATTCATTGGTTGATTCTTGTATGTGCCCTGACCGGGGATCGAACCCGCAACCTTGGCATATCGGGACAACACTCTAACCAACTGAGCTACCTGGCTAGGGCTTATTCCTTGATTCTATTAATCCAATCCTTCCTTCCCTTTCCTTCCCTCAGCCAAAACACAGATACACATATAAATACATTCAAAACTAAGCAAAAACATTCTCTTTTTTTAAAACTCTGTATTCCTATAGTGTCTGGGTCATAGTTAGAGCTCAGTATTTGTAGAATGAAGATGAATTCACATTCACATGAGATTGCATACATAAGTTCATACACACTATTTGGGTGTAGCATGCCCAAACAAAATAAATGCTGTGAGTCATAAGGCTGTAATGGATGCTGGCTACTTGGCTGGTCTACTCTGTGATACAAAATATTTTTTGTTTACTTGGTTTTCTGATTATGAGAAAATACATGTATATTGGAAAGAATAGAAATGATATAAAGAAGCTGTTAACTCTTTTTTTTTTGTAATCCTCACCCGAGGATATTTTTCCATTTATCTTCAGACAGAGTGGGGAGGGAAAGAGAGAGAAACATCGATGTGAGAGAGACACATCAACTGGCTGCCACCTGCACAACCCTGACCAGGGCCAGGGACACACAGCAACCGAGGTACGTGCCCTTGACCGGAATCAGACCCTTGACTCATTGGTCCGCAGGCCGACGCTCTAACTGCTGAGCCAAACCAGCCAGGGTGAAGCTGTTAACTCTTTTCTAGAGCTGTAAAGATAGAGATAGGAGACAGTGTCTGAAGTTAAAAATATGAGAAAAGGCAAGGGAAGATAATTAACTTTGAGTGCCTATGATGTATCTGGCACTTTCTTGGTAACTCTTATAATCAGGTACCATGTACATGAGAAAAAAACAAGATTCAGAGAGAATAAGTGACTTCCTTCAGTCAAACAGCCAGAAATTGGTAGAGCTGTGAATTGAACTCAGATCTGCTAACTCCAAAGCTATACTCTACTGTCTCTATAAAGGGTGCACAGTATGGAATAGCCTGGTGGGCTAAAGGAGCCCTGACTGAACTGGACACCCTGAGGTAAGGCCCAGAGATTCAAATGCCTAAATAACAACTTTCCTCCTCAGTCCAGTCCATGTTTATATCTAGAACCCAGGTGTCCAGTCTCTAACCCAGGGTCATTCCATTATACCACATATACCATGCTGTCTCATATATAATTCTTATGAAAAACACATCATAGCCCGGCTGGTGTGGCTCAGTGGTTGAGCATTGACCCATGCACCAAGAGGTCACCAATTCGATTCGTGGTCAGGGTACATGCCCAGGTTGTGGGCCAAACCCCCAGTGAGGCGCGTGCAGGAGGCGGCCAATCAAAGTTCTCTTTCATCGATGTTTCTCTCTCTCTCCCTCTCCCTTCCTCTCTCTCTAAAAATAAATAAAGAGAAAAAAATAAAAAACAAACAAACACCACATCATAAACATTCCCCAGTATCAAATGTATCCTAATACTTTCCTTCTAGGACAAGAGGATGACAATGTGAGTCATCATGGACAGAGTGTTAATTATGCTTATAGAAATACCCTCGTTTTATTATTCAGTCCATTTTGACTTACATGAAGGCATTTCACTCATATTATAAATGCTCCCGGTGGTTTTCCCCTGCCTGGTGTTTGGTACACATTCCTACTCTGAGTGTGGGAGGAGGTGTGGTGCTGCTGAAGCAACAAGGACATTTGTAGTCAGATAGACCTGGCTTGGAATCTTAGCTCTGCCACTTACAGTTACCTTGAACACGTAATTTCACCTCTCTGAACCTCAGTTTCCTAATCTGTCAACATGTTGAAACAGCACTCATCATTTTTTCTATTAAGCCTGCTCCTCCTCCCCTGCTGGCTCTTTGCCTGATAGCATGGGCTACCAAGTTGCCCAAGCCAGAAACTCAAGTGTCACTTTGATTTCTCTCTCTTTTTCACACACCAATCCAATCATGAATTTGATGATTTTGCCTCCCCAAATCTCTATTCTCCCTACTGTACCTTAATTCAAGTCATCATCACTTTTGCCTGGATTATTGCAATAGACACTTATAAATGGTTTCCCTGTCTCCAAATGTGTGTCCTTTCATCTATTCTCTACATAGTAGTTAGAGTGATCTTTCTAAAATCAGAACTGTTAATGCCACTAATCAGCTTAAAAGCTCTAGTGGCTTCCCATTGTTCATAAGATAAAATCCAAAGTGCTTAATTATAAGGCTTTTCCTGATTTGGCCTCTGCCTTGGTTTTCATTGCTCCCCCACTCTGTCCTCTCTGCCTCGGCCAAAGCTGTTCCATCAGTTCTTCAGACACATCATATTTTCTCTTGCCTCTAGGTTGTTGCGTATTCCATTTCTGCTGCCTGGAACATGTTCTCTTCCTACGTACTACCTTCCCATCCCTCTACCCAATTTACCTAGCTAAGTCTTAGCCATTCTTCAGATCTCCATTTAGGTATCATGTCCTCTTAAAAAATATTGCTCCTGATTTGTGTTCCTGTATCACACTGTGCTTACCCCCTAAAATCATAATTGCCTGCTTTTTCACCTGCTTTGACCAGTAGAGTCTAAACTTCTTAAGGACAGAGATAGTGTCTTGCTCACCACAGAACATAGGTCTGGTAGGTACATAGTAGTGTTCAATATATATTTGACCAACTGATTGAATTAATGAACTGTTCTGTGCTCTCACTGACCAGATCCCTGGCTCTGTACACTAGGTTTCAGAATCTGGTTCTAGCCCTCTAGGTTTAGGTGACCTGTTCTCTTCTTGCAAGCTTGGTAACTCCCAAGACTTCAACTCTGTATATTTTCTCTTGTCAACTTCCTCTGCAGTTCCAATGAGGACAGTCCGAGGAATCCAGGGGATTGGTGCTGGTCAACCCTGACTACTGCTGCTACTTGCCCAGAAATAATCAGATAATAACAACAAACCATTTAATGAACACCTACTATGTGACAATTCTTTGTATATAAGGCAGACATTAGTCTCATTTTACTGATGAGGAAACATGTCCTTCTATTCATATCTAATAGTTACTCAGGATTGGAACCCAGGTCTGTCTTGTTCCAAAGCTTTTCCACTACATAGGCTTGAAAGTGTATATCTCTTACTGTATCAGGTTTGACAAGAAACATACATGTTGGTAGAGGAGAGAGACAATGGTAGAAATGAGACTCCTCTCCCCTTTGGAAGAGGAGTCTGGTGATATCTAACAAAACTATATTGCATTTATTCTTTGACCCAGAAATCCCACTTCTAAGAATTTACCCTTCAGATACATCTACAACATTAGAAAAACACACATGCACAAAATTATTCATTGAAACATTGCTTGTAATACAAAATACTGGAAACAACTGAAATACCTTCACATTGGAGAATGGTTGAATAAACTACAGAAGTGTTTCTCAAACATTTTGGTTATAGGCCTCATTTATATGCTTATAAATTATTGAGAATCCCAGAGATATTTTATTTATGTGGATTATATCTATTGATATTTATCATCTTAGAAATTAAAACTGAGAAACATTTTAAATAATTATTCAAAATAACAATAGTAAACTCAATATAAGTTAACATAAATAATTTATTTTAGTGAAAAACTATATTTTCCAAAACATAGTAAGAAGAGTACCATTATTTACATTTAAAAAAATCTCGTTAAAGTCAATCTACTAGGAGACAACTGGGTTATCACATTTGCTTCCACATTCAATCTGTTGGGATATGCTGTTTTAGTTGATGTATATGAATAATCTGTCCTTAACAGATATGTAGTTAGAAAAGTGAGTAGTATTTTATTTTTAAATATGTTTTTATTGATATTTTAGAGAGAGGAAGGGAGAAAGAGATAGAAACGTCAATGTGAGAGAGAAACATCATTTGGCTGCCTCCTACACGCCTCCCACTGGGGATGCAGCCAGCAACCTTTGGGCATGTGCGCTGGCCGGGAATAGAACTGGGACCTCTCAGTTAATGGCATGATGCTCAGTCCACTGAGCCACACTGGCTGGGCAGTGAGGAGTATTTTAACAGTCATTTCAGATACTTGTGGATATTTTCTTTGATACTACATCAAAATCTGACAAGTGGTAATTTCTTTTTTTATTTATTGTTCCACTTATTTATGCATTCATTGGTCGATTCTTGTATGTGCCTGACTGGGGATCAAACCAGAAACCTTGGTGTATTGGGACAAGGCTCTAAACAACTGAGCTTAACAGGCCAGGGCCACAAGTGGTAATTTCTTACAGGTTAGTTGCAATGTGGAATCTGAAACCATATCAGTAAATTTTTGTGCTCTATTCCATTAAAGCCTTTTATCTATATTATACTTTAAAGGGATATTTTACCCATCTATCTTTTTGTAACATCATGCATTGGTTATTTGAAAAAATACTAGTTCATGGAGTTATGCAGATCTACCAAATATTGACACATTCCATTATACAACATAAAAAAACAAACAAATAAACAAAAAACACTCTACAGCATTTGTTATATTACTACCTATCTTTTCAGAAAAGTTTTAGGAAGTTGTCAAGTTCACAGTGCTGAATACAAGTTTTCCAAAATTCTAATATTTACTTGAAAGCTTACATTTTATCATTGGCAATAAATACTGTTAGTTGTTTCCCTTGAAGTGACAGGCTTCATTTTATTTTCTAGAAAATGTCTGTCAAATTCCCAAGTCTGAATGAATAACCATAGTTATTTTATTGTTTTTTATTTTTATTTTTTTCTTTATTGATTTCAGAGAAAGAGGAAGGGAGAGGGAGAGACAGAAACATTGATGAGAGAGAACATTGACTGGCTGCCTCCTGCATGCCCCCCACTGGGGATCATGCCCACAACGTGGGCATGTGCCCTGACTGGGAATCGAACCAGTGACCTCTTGGTGCATGGGTTGATGCTCAACCACTGAGCCACACCAGTCGGGCTATTTTATTGTTCTTCAAAGTAAAAATGATGTTCAAGTAAAAGTGGTGCGTTTGTGTGTGTGTGTGTGTGTGTGTGTTTTCTAGTTCTACTCACTTATAGAGCCTAGAAGCAATGGCACTGCAGTGGCAATGAGCACACCTAACACCTAGATCTTGGATTCTAAATACCATTCTCCACTAAATGGAATTAGAGCTTTTACAGGAAATGGGTGATTCCAGGACTGAGGCTGGGAAAGCACAAGATAAGCCTGAGATGTAGTGCCAGAAAGTAAGGGAAATGCTTTAAAAATTATGGAGATGATGAAAGAACATAAAAGCCAGCTAAATCTAAAACAATTTGTACATCAAAATAAATAATGATGGTAATGATTACATAATTCATAGAATAAAATAAAAATAGATGAGCTCATTCTAACATAAATCAACAAATTGATAAATGAATAAATGGGGTAGAAGCAAAAAGCTCTCCCATACAGTAGGAAAACAAAAAATGTATAAGGATTGATGATGATAATGTTATTAGAAAATTACCATTTGGCAACCACTATAGTAATAATTATTTCAAGCAAGAATTATCAGTGAATGTTAGAACTCGTGGGTAGTCTCAAATAATTTCCCCACAAGATATTTATTAATTATAAAGAGCAAAATAGTTACTTTACACTGGATAAACCTGGCAAATACTGCCTTAATTAATTAACTGAACAAAGTTGCTCTCACCAATGATGGGATATACTAGTACCACATGCCTCCTAATATGATGCATTCAGAAGAAAACAACATCAGTTCTGAAGTATTCCTGCTAAAGATGCATAACCTGAATCTGATCATGAAGAAACACCAGACAAACTCAAATTGAGGGATACTTCACAAAACAAATGGCCTGTATTTTTTTTTTAAATGTCAAGGACATGAAAGACAAAGACTGAGAAACTTCTAGATTAAAGAAAATTAAAGAGATTTGACAGCCAATTATAAAGTGTGATCTTGCACTGGATTTGGGGTCAGAAAAAATTATTTTCTTTTTCTATAAGGAATACTAGTGGGTCAATTGGCAAAATTTGAATAAGATCATATAGTAAATCATAATACTATATTGATGTTAAGTTTCTGAATTTGATAATTGTACTGTGATATTTTTACTCTTTTTTTTTTGAGGAAATAAACTGAAAAATATTTAGGGATAAATGGATCAGAAAATAATTACAACAGCTCCTTTATATATCTGTTATATCTACAGTCGGCCCTTGTTTATTGCGGTTAATTGGTTCCAGACTCTACCACGATAAATGAATTTCCGCAAAGTAGGATTCTTTATTTATACTACAGTTGTCCCTCGCCACTTCACGCTTCGACTTTCGTGGCTTCACTCTATCACGGGTTTTTCAAATATAGTACAGTATAGTATTTTAAAAAACTGTAATAGAGTGAAGCCGTGAAAGTTGAAGCATGAAATGGCGAGGGACGACTGTATTTCTCCATACAGATAGAAGAAAGAGCAAGAACGAGAGTACATGTGTGCACAGGAAAGAGAATAATAAAGCAAATGTGGTTAGATACGGGTGAAAGATACACAGATACATAGGATTTTTGGTTGTATTTTTAAAAATATGTTTTATTGATTTTTTAGAGAGAGAGGAAGGGAGAGAGAGATAGAAACATTGATGTGAGAGAAACATCAATTGGCTGCCTCCTACATGCCCCACACTGGGGATCAAGCCCACAACCTGGGCATGTGCACTAACCTGGGACTGAACCAGGACCTCTCAGTCCATGGGACTACTCTCAATCCACTGAGCCACATTGGTTGGGCATTTGGCAGTATTTTTGCAACTTTTCTTTAAATCTGAAATTATTTCAAAGTAAAAAGTCAAGAAATCCCACAAACATATATTTTACACTATTTCCTTCTAAATATTATATTTATATATTTTTAAAATATATACGAACATAATTGGGATCATACAATAGTCTTTTTTACCTAACATTGTTTTTCTTAATTTGATATTGAATCATGAGCAGTTTTCAATTTCATTTAAAATTCTTTCTTTATTTATTTTTCTTTATTGATTTTAGAGAGAGAGGAAGGGAGAGGGAGAGAGAGATAGAAACATCGATGAGAAAGAACATTGATTGGTCGCCTCCTGCATGCCCCCTACTGGTGATTGGGCCCACAACCTGGGCATGGCCCTGACTAGGAATCGAACCGGTAACCTCTTGGTGCATGGGTCAACACTCAACCACTGAGCCACACTAGCTGGGCGTCATTTAAAATTCCTTAAAAAGGTAATTGTTAATGGATATATAATACTTCTTGTGTGGAGGTAGTTAATTTCATTTTATTTAAGGTTTGCCTTACATTTTTATGTTATAAGGCCACAGTAAAATATATAAGAAACATCTTTTTGTATATATCTTTGTTCACACATTTGATTATTTCCTTATGCTCGATTCCTAAAATGTGAATTGCTTTGTTCTTTTTTAAATAACTCAAATGACCTAACAAGCTCCCAAACATGCTCAATTTCCTTTTTAAGTTTGTGCTGCTTTACTGACTTCTGGCCTGCTCCGGGACTTACCTGTTTGGTAACAGAGTGTGAATTCTGGGTTTGACTCCTGGCTGTGGTTGGTGACTGCAGAGGGGTGTGGGAGACCATAGCTGGCAGCAGCAGGCTGGGGTCAGTTCTGGGCTACAGGGCAATCACCTGTTGAAGGGGAGTCTTACTCTTTGCTGAGACCACTAAATTAACAGGAAAGGGCTAAAAAGTTACTAAGTGTGTAGGATGCACCGGCTTGATGCACATCAGGCTAAGCCACAGTTCAGTTTAGCTTAACATTCCCTGACATATACTCTGCTGAGGCTGGGTGTGAGGACACAGAGATAAATCAAATACTGAACCTGGCTCACAGGGCTTACAATCTGACAGGTGAGACATACAAGTAAACAGATATTGACAGTGCAATGATGAGTACTTACAAATTGGGAAGCACAAGGGTTATCGGGAGCATGGAAGAGGTTTTGTGTCTCCTTTTATACAGTATATACTCTTGTACACAAATATATTCATTCAGCCCTCCTTTCTCCTTCTCTCTTTTCCTTTTCATTCAGTGTACCTGTAATTTGTTGAATATATATATCTTAGACAAGCAATTTTCAAACAGTGTGCCACAAGATTTTTTAAAACATGCAATAGCTGACTATTCAGTGAGGGGCACTGACCTCTTTTCTCTTAGACTGTCAAATAAAAAAAAAAAAAAAGACAACAGCCAATACAACAGTAGCCATCCAGTGTGAATGAATCAAAATTATACCTTTTTTTTTTTGGTCAGATCGGCACAAAATATATTTTTTGGTGTGCCACATAATTTTAGTAATTACTTTATGTGTGCCTTGAGATGAAAAGGTTGAAAATCGCTGTCCTAGACCAAAATGGGTGGCAGTGGAGTTGGAGAGAAATTCAATAAAAGAAGTAGAATTTATTAGGCTTATTGACCAATTGTCCAGGACAGAGACACAAGGGTTAAGTGTGACTCTTGTGCCATTTACCAAGCCAGGAAATGAATATCTTTTTGGCCTGAATTTCCCCCCCCCCAGTTTCATTCAGGTATAATTGGCAAAAAGGCCTGAATTTTAAAGAGCAAAGAAAATTTTGTTTGGGGTGCTACAGCTTATACTCACTTGAAGAAACCATTCTTAGAGTACTAGTTTTCTATAGGATGGATGTATATGGTATAAAAATAAAAGTGGAGCCCTGGCCTGGTGGTTAGAGCGTCAGCCCACAGGTCAAAGGGTTGAGGGTTTGATTCTGTCAATGGCACATACCTGGGCTGCAGGGTCGTGTAGAAGGCAACCAATCCATGTGTCTCTCTCACACTGATGTTTCTCTCTCTCTTTCTCCCCGTCCCTCCATCCCTTCCACTCTCTCTAAAAATAAATGGAAAAATATCCTTGGGTGAGGATTAACAACAACAAAAAAGTGGGGAGGTCTTCCAGGTTGGGAATAGAGATATTTTAGAGTCACTGGATGGACAGTAGTGGAAATCAATGCAAAACTGAGAGTACGATAACCAAATCGATTGACAGCAAGTCAAGGTAGATTAAAATGAGAAAGAGATTTACAGTACAGGAGAAAAACAGATAAGAGACATTTCAGGAGCAGAGAGCAAACTGGGTACAATGAGTCAAAAAGATGAAGGTGGTAATAATGATAAAGGCAGCCTGTTTCAGCAACATAATTTGAATAGAAGAGGAGAAAGTATGAGGCAAGAGGAAACTGGTTATGGGAACAAATGAATCATCTTCACGAAGTAGTTACACCCTGGGTAGCATGATTATTCCTAAACAAACACAGATTTCCTGGTGGTAGTGAACTAGGCTTGGAAAGCACAGTGATAATGTTAGGCTGTCAAACTGATCTAAGTTAAAGGGCCAGTTTCTCTAGATTGAACATTTTTAACAACAGTACCTTACTCTTACAGCATTTTCTGAATATTGCAGAAAGGACTGTTAGGGCATCAAATGGGAGACTGAAGGGTTTACTTTCAGCTTTTCCTTAGATTGGATGCATTTCACATGTAAAATGGTGGTAGTATAGTAGTTAATGCATAGAGTTGTTGTGAGGATGAAGCATAGTTTCCCTCTGAGCACTAGTTTCTCTGGGTATAAAAAGGGGATAGTGATTTTTTTTTTTGTAATGTGACTCAGAAGTAGATGGTGCCGGCACACTCAGGATTGGAACAGCTTTCATTGATTGGAAGAGAACTGTGCGGTTACATTATCTCTAAGGTGGCTACTCAATTATTATTTGAAAGTTCCTGGAGACCTTATATAATTATCTCATTAAGATTTATTATTATTAGGACATAACCTCAGTTAAGGTGAGATTGCCTCATAATTTTTTTTTTTTTAAGAAAGAAAAATATACTGGTTCTATGCTGACGTCTGCTATGCAGCAGAATGTCATAGGATCCACTGTATTAAGCTTTATTATTCTTTAGTGGAGGGATGTTATATTAATCCATTACTGAATTTAGGAAAATTTTACCCAGACCAAGGATGATGAAAAATAATGCATCATCCATCATTTGACAGGAATACATTTACACACACACACACACAGAGAAAGAACAAAAGCAGGTGGGAACAATCTTGATTCTAAGAAAGACTGAGAGGGTATTTTGGAACCAAGAAGATTTGAAACTAACATTTGAGTACCTTCTATCCACCAGTTCCTGTACATAAGTTATCTCCAGCCTTCACAATAAGTAGCAAGGTAGGCACTAAAAAACTGAGGGTCAGAAATAATTAACTTGCCTGGGATCATAAAGCTAAAATGACAGAGGCTGGAACTGGTAGTATCAGAATCTGTCTGCCACCAAAATCCCTGCTCATTTTACCATATTACTCTATGATAAAATACTGTATTTGTTAAAATTTGAGACAATAGGATTTAGAGAATTTCTCTTTCCCTATTTCCCCTGGGACAGTCTTTGTGTTTCGTTTGTTTTTCGGTTCTGATGTTTGCACCCTAGAGTTTGAGTGGGTATCTAAACAGAATGCTTCTACAGTCCCCACAACAGAACCATTTCCTTCCTTCAGCGCCCCTTACCTGGGATTTGGCAAGAGTAGAGGTAGGGGTAGGGGAGGGGGTTAGTTAGAAAAGATGCATGGTTCTTTTCTTACCTTTAAATTGTTTATGAATTTCAGGATAACTAGTTGGCTATTCTCTTTTCTTGCTGGAAACATCATTCTTTTTATTATAGGGGTTAAGTTTTGGTATCTGCAGGAAATTTCTGCAGGGATCTGCACAGTAGATCCAAAAAAAGTTAAGGTCAAAGACAATTCCTTCATCTATTTGGGAGAGGATTATGTGTGCGTGTAAAAAGGTTGGTGCTGGGTCACTCCTCTTACACCCAGGGAATCCCCCTGGAATCACCAGACAGGAAAACGAGGAGATTCCCTCACACTCCTACTCTCAGGTGAGGGTCCGAGTGACAGGAACGTCCGTGTATCTATCTCCTGAAGCGAAGGGAAAGGTGCAGAGGTGCTCGGGGTCTGAGGACCGGGGTGGGTAGGGGGGTACCAGTGTCGGTGGAGACCTACGGGTTTCCGCCTCCCGGAGGCGTCGTCCGGGGCGGGTCCCAGGCCATGGGCCGTGCCGGGAGCGCACCGCCCCCGCCTTCCCCCGCCTTCCCCCGCCCGCGCTCCTTGCCGTTCCCTGCCGCTCCTGCCTGAACGGCCGCCGCAGTCCTCGCGTCGTAGCCCGGCGTGGGGTCCAGGGGGCGCTGTGGCCCAGCGGCGCTGAAGGCAGGAGCGGCCAAGGCGACGCTGGAGGCTCCGCCGAGGATCTCCGCCCGCGGCTCCTCGGTCGTCCCGCCGCAGCCTTGCGCCCCCGGCCCGGCTCAGCGGAGCTCCTCCGGGATCCGCGTGGCTGCGGCGTCCCAGGAGCTCGATGCGGCTCGGTGGGTGCTGGGCCTCAGCAGCAGCGGCGACCACAGCCCCTTCAGGGGTGGGAGGCTTCGCGGCGGTGCCTGGGGCTGCGCCGGTGCCCTCCGGAGGAGGCTGTCGGCTCAGGGACGACCCCCCGGGCCATGTTGAGGCGACGGCGGCCGCTGCTGGAGGTGAGTGTGGCGCGGCGCGGTCCCGGGCTCGCTGGCCATCGGCCTCTGGGGAGGGCCCTGGCGGCAGCCCTCCAGCCCGGCGGACGGGGAGTCCAGCCGCTGCGGCAGCCCCCCCCCCTCCGTGGCTCTGGGGCCTCAGCCTTTCTCCCCATGTCCCCCGGGAGGCTGGAGGCGCGTGAGGGGCGACTAGGCCCCGCGCCGCCGAGAAGCCCTTGCCCCGGCCTCCGTTCCGGCGCCGCCCGGTGTGTGGAGCGGAGGGCTGGCGGGGGCACCGGCACCCTTCGCATTGGCCCGGGGCGGAGCGCAGCCTCTGATTCTCGGCCCTGCGCGTTCATCCCCGAGAGATGCAGAGGACGCCTGTTTGCAAACAGCCTTGGCTTTTCCGCGCCCCACACCGCGTCCCGCAGAGTCCCGGGGGGAAGGGCGGGAGGGCGGGGTGGAAATTGGAGTGCCCAAAGTGGTGGGCCCCGAAAGCCCCGGGTGTCTCTGGAGTGTCATTTACAGATATGATGGGTTGAAAAGAACCTTTTGCGACTTATTTGAGGTGAAATTTCATCACCTGCCGGTAGCTCATCCCTGCCTTCTTCTATTACATTTGCCTTGCAGCGTGGTCTGCCTTGGAGAAAGCTCATCCCAGCTTTGCGATGTTTCTAGATAAATGCTCACAGTTCTTTGGGGGTGGGGGGATGAGGATACACACACACACACACACACACACACATACACATTTATATAGACTTTTGTACAAAAGTGTATTCTCCCTATTCCCCAAATAAGTGTATTTTAATGCCTCAGTCTTTGGTACCAGAATGTTCTACTTAAATAAATCCATAGAATGGACGACGAGAGGATTTTAAAAGTCTTGCTCACTATCCTAATAACAGATAACTGATAGAAATGGGACATATTGTAAATGAGAAATTAAATTATTTGTTCTGGTATTGATGTAATAGAAAAGTTAGTGATTACACGTTGATACCCTTAGTCAGATTTATGGGTGTTTATGGTTTATGATAAATGCGGTTACAGGTTATTCTTGTTTTCCTGTTATGTATGTGAAGGTTGTAGGATTGATAAGTGCTTCTAAAACTTATAAACATGAAAAAATAAATATGCTTATTGTTGAAAACTTGGAAAGTACAGAAAGGTACCATATAGACTCTCCATAAATATTTAATAATGGGGAAAGGTCACCTATAATCTTATAGTTAGTACATATTTATGGTCATTTAAAGTTTAAAATGGGCTTATACTGTTGGTGATTTTTAAATTATTATTTCTGCATATTAGGTTCAAAGTTACAAAACTATTCCGTTTTACTGTTTAACATACAGTCATTTGTATAAGATCTATAAAAATGTTTTGCTAAATTCTATTGCAGTCATAGTTTAATTCATCAATTAAAACAGAATAACATGGGTAACTACCTAAAAAACCCCTGACTTACCACCTGTGTAGCATGAGCAGCTCCTGAGGTGGTTTGGTGTAGTAGATCTTTTGAAGGACCTATGCTGTTACATGCAGTAGCCTTGTATTGTTTTTGTTAGATTTTGCTTAAATATTTATGATGGTAAAAAATTGGCTTGATTAAAAAATTTTTTGTAGATTAAATTAGGTTTTAAAAAGTCCAATCCAGTTTTTCTCAGCGTGTCCCTAAAGACTACCAACATTAGAATCAGCTGAAGGTGCTTAATAAAATTTGCAGATCCTGGCCCCTTGAATCAGAATTTCTAGGGCCCTGGAGGGGTAGGTCAGTTTGTTAGGGCATCAGCCAGCTGATATGTCAAGGTTGTGGGTTTCATCTCCTCGTCAGGGCACATACAAGAATCAACCAATGAATGTATAAATAAGTGGAACAACAAATCAGTCTCTCTCTCTCTCTCTCCCCCACCGTCCTTCTCTCTCTGCTCTCCCCTCCTCCCCCCAACCCCCTTTCCTCTTCTCTCTCTCAAAGCAATAAAAAGAAAGAATTTCTAGGGATGATGGTGGCTCAAGGATCTTCATTCTTATCAAGCTCCCCTATTCTTAGTCCTACCACAGTTTGAGAAATTACTGATATAATAAGTTTAGAGTTAACTAACCTTTGCAAGCTGAATGAGAATATTGTATTTGTTTTCTAGTAAAACTGTCAGTAGAGCTTAAGTGGCCATATAGTCATTTCTCATAGCAACAAATAATGGTGTTTTAATCTTAGAAAAATGATATTTCGAGGGACAGCTGATTCAGTCAACAAACATTTGAGAGCTTTTTGTGATAGCTGTGTTATTATAAAGGGATACCTGTCCACTTACTTTGGTACTTATCTCCTTGTACCTCAGTGTTACTGTCTGTAAAATGCAGATAGTTATGCAAGACTGTTAGGATAAATATGTCTGAAAATTTTTGTCACCTGTAAAAGATAGTTATCCAATTTTAGCTATTATTTTAAAGTGCCAGGTGCCTCTTCGGTGTTCTGGGAAACACAATGACCAAAGTCTCTGCTAGCAACTAGCTAATTGTGGAAGCAGGATATATTTAGTTAACTGTTACAAGGCAGGGTCAGACAAGTGTTGTAATTAAGTGGAACAAGCTAGATCTCTCTTTAAGTCTTCTATGTTTAATTCAGTAGCTTGACTTGAAGAATATTCATAATTTTTATATATTATTTTTCCTTCCTCTTCCAATTCCTGATTCAGTGTTTTAGTCTTTAAGGAGGTAATTGTATATGTTGCCTGGTAAGTGATAGTTTTATACTAACTCCTTTAGAAAGACAGAATGAGTGGAGATGATCCCATTTCTTCCTCTGTTGCTATGTTACCACTGTTCATTTCATTCAGTAAACTTTTATTTGGTACCTGTTATGTGCTCGACAGAGATTAGTTGCAAAGGCACAATTTAAGCTTCAATTTTCTCTTCTACAAAATGAAGCTGATAATACCCACCTTATAGGATTATTGTAAGGATTAAATGATATAATGTGTACATCAGAGGTATGATTCAGTCCCAGCAGTCCCAGTTAGTCATTGTTACTCTGGAATTGGAAAATACTCTGCTTGTTTACTTCACTTTGAAAGAGCTTGAAAGATTATTATTTATTTATACAATTTACTACTAAGAAGTAAAATCAGTATGATCAATTTTAAAGTATTAGAGATTGCTAAATTAAGGAGGAACCAAGGTGTCAGTAGTTAGTATTTTAATTGTGTAGAATACCTTATACTTTATAATACTCAATATTTTATTTAATAAAATAACTTGAAAATGCTATTTATGAAATATTTCCTATTATACAAATTAAGTAGTACTTAAAATTTTTTTCTTTTGAATTATTGTAAATAGCCCATTTATAGAACTGAACTATTGGAAAAATTATAACAGTATATAATGTTTTGTACTTATGAAATACTTTTTTTTTCTTTCTATTTATCATCAGATAAAGTGGGAGAGAGAGAGAGAGAGAGACAGAGAGAGACAGAGAGAAACATCGAAGTGTTAGAGCCACATGGACTGGTTGCCTCTGGCATGACCTGACCAGGGCCAGGGACACCACAACCGAGGTATGTGCTCTTGGCTGGAATCGAACCCGCGACTCATTGGTCCACTGGCTGACGTTCTAATCGCTGAGCCAAACTGGCCAGGGCTTATGAAATACTTTTTGAGGGCCCTTAATAAAATAAGCTAAAGATGAAGAAATCTCTATGGACATGTTGAAATCAAGAAAAGGCATTGGGCCCTGGCCGGTTTGGCTCAGTGGTTAGAGTGTCAGCCCATGGACCAAAGAGTTGTGGGTTCGATTCTGGGCACGTACCTTGTTTGAGGTTTAGTCCCAGCCCTAGTCGGGCTCTTGCAGGAGGCAACCAATCAGTGTTTCTCTCTCTCTCTCTCTCTCTCTCTCTCTCTCTCTCTCTCCCTCCCTCCCTCTCCCTCCCTCTCCCTCTCCCCCCCTCCCTCCCTCCCTCCCACTCTGTCTGGATATAAATGGAAAAATATCCTCAGGTGAGGATTTAAAAAAAAGAAGGCATTGGATTTATATTGGGTAAGGGAAAAGGAGAGCTTAATGAATGTTAATGCACATCTTCAGGCATTTAGGATTTTATATTACAGAAATATTTTAAAATCTTAAATTTTTTCTGTCAGTTGTCTTTTAGTTTAAAATCCATACATTTGTTTATTTAAGCTTAAAAGATGCTTTTCTGGACCTAGGCTTTTGACTATAATAGTTTCTTTAGTTGGAAATTCTATAGTGATTTAAAATATAGAAGTACTAAATCCATGCCCTAGATTTTTAAAAAATTAATTAAATTTAAGTGGGAATTTATTATCTTTCAAAGGAAGGAGCCTTAGGAAACAAGGTAGAAGAAACTGGTAAGATGAGTCTAGAATTTTTTATAAACTAGGGAAAATTTGGGTATATTCAGCCTTGGGTTCTTCTGGCAGTTTGAAATTAATATTAACTGTAGAGGGGCTATAAATGTGAAGTGAAGAATTACATATATTTCAATTACGTTCAGAGTATTAAGGAAAGGCTCTATTTTTTGGGTAACAGTTTTATTGAGATTTAATTCACATACCATGCAATTTACCCATTTAAAGTATACAGTTCAATGGCTATTAGTCACAGAATTGCGCAAACATCATCACTATCTAATTTTAGACATTTTCATCACTCCAAAAAGAAACCCATACCCATCAGCAGTCACTCCCCGTATCCCCCTAGTCTTCCCAACCCTAAGCAACCACTAATGTACTTTCTGCCTCTATGGATTTGCATATCCTGGATGTTTCATATAAATGGATCACACAATATGTTACTAGCTTCTCTTAGCATAATGTTTTCAGGGTTTGTCCATGTTGCAGCATGTATCAGTACTTCATTTCTTTTTATTGTCAAATAATATTCCATTGTGTGGATGTAACACATTTTATTTATCCATTCATCACCATAACCATCATTCATAACCAGAACTCGATGAAACTGGTTAACCATATTGGGTGGTGAGGGGGATAGTGGTGTGGGGGCTTTAACTACAAAAGGTTGTATTCTAAGAATATTGTTTAACAAAAGGCAATTGTAACCCTTAGTTTTAGTTTTCCTTCAACTGCTAAAACATTTCTAAAAAGTTAGAGTCCAGTTGCATATTTAGCTATTAAAATTTCTAAGCATTTAGGACTGACAGATTTTAACAATTGCCATTACCTCTCCATGATATATAATTCTGTATACATACAGATTAGTCATTGCTCTTTAATGTAGTATGGTCCCTATTGTTTGTTTCCATAAAGCTTTTCTATGAGGATTTTGTAGGACATAGTTCAGAGTCAGCAATAATGACCTGCTAATGTTTCTAAAGTTATTTCAGAACAGTAAACACTGCAGGGAACCATGTTTGAATTAACAGAGTGCAAGTTTGGACCTTCATTCTACACACTGAATCACCCACAGTATTTTCCCACTTGATTTAATCACTTTGAGATCCTTTAATAGTGACTCTGAACTGAGTAAGCTGAAAGGCTTCCACTGCTTTGTTATAGTCTTTTAGTTGCTTTGGATGCCATAATTTCTATATAAAGTTAAAACAAAACCAAAAAAACACACAGCAGTTCTAGAATCTTTTTGCTGAGATTAATGAAAAGGTATGCATTTCTATTTGTAATATATTTTTTCTACCTCTCATGATTAAGACTTGGTAGTTTATCTGCCAGAATTCCTTTTATTAAAATGAATAAAGAGTAAATGGTATATGTTTTTTATTATTCTTTCAAAGTACAGCAGAGCCTATCTCAAAATTCTCTTTTTAAAATAAAAAGCTCCCGGCTGGTGTGGCTCAGTGATTGAGTGTTGACCCATGCACCAAATGGTCGCTGGCTCGATTCCTAGTCAGGGCACATGCCCAGGTTGTGGGCCCAAAATCCTCAGTAGGGGGCATGCAGGAGGCAGCCAATTGATGTTCTCTCTCATTGATGTTTCTGTCTGTCTCTCCCTCTTCCTTCCTCTCTCTCTGAAATCAATAAAGAAAAAAAAAGAAAAAGCAAGCAGTATCAAAAATTTTTTTTAAATATTCTGTCAGGGTTTATGTAAATTCTAGTCTTCATTTTTTATGTTCAATTGAACATGAATAATAACCCCTAAAAAGTAATTGAAGTAAAACACTTTGAGTTTGGGAGAAACCTTAAAACTTCAAAATACATCATCTGATGTTTTTGTGATTTTGGTGATGTAATAACTGCCCATAAGGTGTTTTTTTTTCCCCAATTAGTAGCTGAGGTAAATTGTTTTTGAGATTATTATGAGGTCACTCTTAGAAATTTCTGCTCAAGGTCTAAGAAAATAAGGTTGAGATTCTTTAATATGGCATAACCTCATGATTTGGTTCCAACCTAATCATTCCTCACTCCTATTTCTGCATGCCCCACTGTCCCGTCCTTCTAAGATTCCAGATTTATGAAGTTTTCCTTGAACTCTTTGACCTTGGATTACTTATGTAATATAAAAGCTTTGTCAGCAGTGTGCCACCTTCTGCTAGGTGTGTCACGTATGTTATTTCTAATTCTTAAAATGACCCTATACTATCCATAGTGTTATGCCTGTTTCACAGCTGAAAGATCTTGAGAGGCTTGGGGAGTTTTGACTTTCCTAAGCGCACATCTGTGATTCAAACCATATATCTCTGACTATAAAGTCTATACTCTTTCATGATATGAACCTCCCATGTGTTTTGTATTTGTTTTATTTTAGGATTTTCCTTAATGCTTGAGCAAATATTCATATTAGGAGAGCACACATTTAGTTGATTGACTTTGGTGGATATTTGCCTTGGAAGTATACTACTAATATATAGCATTTTGTATAAGAAAAAGGTGTGTGTGTGTATTTTAGAAATTTCAGCTTTCATATACTGGTATTTTTAAAAAAACCTTATTGTGGTAAAATATACTCTATACTGGCATTTTTGAAGTAGATAAAAATGCCTGCTTTGCTATTATTAGAAAAATGTAATAGCTAATCTCTGGACCTCATTTCTCTAATCTGAAAATGAAGGGTAGATTAGATGTTTAAGTCACCTTCCACATTTAGTATTCTACTCAATGTTTCTAAAGAAGAACTGAATGAAAAGATAGATGACATGACAACAACTTCAGGCAATGGTGAGTAAATGTCATGAATGAAGTAACAGAATGGGGGTGAGGGTGGGGGTGGTAGCAGTGGGCTCTGGGGTAGTGGCTAAGGAAGATAGGAGAACCAAGACCAAGGGATTGTAATTATAAAAGTTTTTCCTGTAATAAAGGAAATATATTTCGGAATAAAAACATGGAAATTCTCAAAATTAGCTGGATGAGTAGCTTGTGACTGTGGCCTCTTCTTTCTCTACCTGTTAGCCCCTTTCTTCTGCCCTTTTTTGTGATAGTGTGTATGTGTTTGAAAAAAAAATGCATGTAGAGCTGTGTTATATGAAAATAACCAGGTCACCAGTAGCACACTTGGAATAAAGCTTTTATATTGCTCATAAAGTGAGAATTCAATAATTAAAATGGGGACCAGTTATTATAGAGCTTAACAGTATGTTGATAAAGCAAGAGAGAGCATGCTTTACATTCAAAAAGTGTGAGATGTATTTTAGTGCAAAAACTTTTACATAGTCTTCCCACCCTCTACGTATTGGAGATGCTAATATTGACTTATAGATAGACAGATGATGTCTTTACTAGCTGGAAAATTGTCCTTGTTAGCTTCTTCTGGAGTCCTTGCATCAGTGAATCTTGACTTTGGGAAGAAATCATTCTACACCAGGAGCAAGGAAGTGTTCTTTAATCAAATAAGTTTGGATTTTTCAGCATACTACTGTATTCCTCAGGTAGAGATTTGCAAATACACATTAGCATATTTAAAATGGAGGAGTAAAAGTAAAGAAACTTGTTTAACTTTGTTAAGCAATATTACCCAAACGTATTGGCTGTGGAACTCTTTTCTCCCACGTAATACTTAGGACTTTTACTGATTAGGTCAACTTTTATCTGTTTTATAAAGCCTCAACCTTAGGTGATAGGCCCTGCTTACTTCCTGAAGTACCTCATTCTATTGTTAGTTACTGCTAATTATTAGAAAATGTCTTTTATATTTAGCCCAAAATCTGCTTTTCTGTCATATCTATCCTTTTGTTGTTTTTCTCTCTAAAATGATCCAGAATAATTACTCTTACCTTAATATCTGAAGATGACAAGATAATATCTTTTTTTCCTTATTTTAGTGACTAAAAGCGCAGGCTTTGGAGTCAGACTGCCTGGGCTCAAGTTTTAATTCCATTGCTTTTACTGTGTGATCTTGGGCAAGTTAATTAACTTTTCTGTGCCTTAGTTTTCTTATCTGTAAAATGCGAATAACAATTCTACTTTTGTGGGTTAATGAGATGAGTCATATATAGAGTTAATTCCAGCCCTGGCTGGTTTGGCTCAGCAGCCTGTGGACCGAAGGGTTGAGGGTTCAATTCCCAGTCAAGGGCACATACCTGGGCTGCAGGTTCAATCCCCGGCCCTGGTTGGAATTGTGTGGGAGGCAACCAATTGATGTGCCTCACATCGATGTTTCTCTCTCTCTCTCTCTCTCTCTCTCTCTCTCTCTTTCTCTCTCTCCTTCTCTCTCTCCTCCCTTCCTCCCTCCTTTACATTCTATCTAAAAATCAGTGGGAAAATATCCTCAGGTGAGGATTAACAAAATAAAATAAAGTTATAAATAATATTAATAATAATAAAAATAAAGAGTTAATTCCATAATGTGTTGCTTTAGGTCCCCTGGGAAACAACACATTAGAAGTGCAAGAGATTTTGTTTGTTTGTTTGTTTGTTTTTTTTCTTAACTTTATTGTTGAATGTATTACAGATGTTCCTCATTTTTCCCCCATTGACCCCCTCCTCCCCATTCCCACCCCCCTCCTGCCTTTCCCCACACTGTTGTCTGTGTCCATTGGTTATGCATATATACATATAAGTTCTTTGGTTTATTTCTTCCCACCCCCCAACCCCCCTTCCCTTTGAGGTTTGTCAGTCTAACAACCAATTTGTACTTCTTAATCCCTTCACCTTTTTCACCCATTCCCCCAACTCCCCTCCCATCTGGCAACCAAAAAAGTTCTCTGTATCTATGAGAATGTTTCTGTTCTGCTTGTTCATTTTGTTTGTAGATTCAGTTGTTGATAGATATGTATTTATTGCCATTTTGTTTGTTCATATTTTTTTATCTTTTTCTTCAAGAAGACCCTTCAACATTTCATATAATAATGGCTTGGTGGTGATGAACTCCTTTAGCTTTTCCTTGTCTGGGAAACTCTTTATATGGCCATCGATTCTAAACGACAGCTTTGCAGGATAGAGTAATCTTGGTTGTAGGTTCTTGCTTTTCATCACTCTGAATATTTCTTGCCACTCCCTTCTGGCCTGCAAAGTTTCTTTTGAGAAATCAGCTGACAGTCTTATGGGAACACCCTTGTAGGTAACTAACTGCTTTTCTCTTGCTGCTTTTAAGATTCTCTCTTTGTCTTGAATCTTTTGCACTTTGTTGATGATGTGTCTTGGTGTGGGCCTCTTGGGGTTCATCTTGTTTGGGACTCTCTGTGCTTCCTGGACTTGTATGTCTGTTTCCTTCACCAAGTTAGGGAAGTTTTCTGCCATTATTGTTTCAAATAGGTTTTCGATTTCTTGTTCTCTCTCTTCTCCTTCTGGCACCCCCAAGATGCGAATGTTGGTATGCTTGAAGTTGTCCCAGAGGCTCCTTACACTATCCTCATTTTTTTGGATTCTTTTTTCTTTTTGCTGTTCTGATTGGGTGTTTTTTGCTTCCTTATATTCCAAATCGATGGTTTGCTTCTTGGCTTTACCTACTCTAGTATTGAATCTGTGTAAATTATTCTTTATTTCAGTTAGTGCCTCCTTCATTTCTGACTGTGCATCCTTCATTTCTGACTGGTCCTTTTTTATGCTCCTGAGGCCCTCACTAAGTTCACTGAGGTTCTCACTAAGTCCATTGAGCATCCTTATAAGCAGTGTTTTGAACTCAGCTTCTGTTAGGTTGCTTATCTCCATTTCGCTTAGTTCTTTTCCTGGAGTTTTGTTCTGTTCTTTCATTTGGGACCTGTTTCTTTGTCTCCTCATTTTGGCTGCCTCCCTGTGTTTGTTTCTATGTATTACTTAGCAAGAGGTATGGGGCTAGCTGAGACCAGATGCTGCTTGTTTGAAAGAATTTAGAAAAAGCTGAAGCAGGATCCAAGACAGGCCAATCCTATGGTAAAGCAACTGGCAACAGCTTGGGTGGGCCTGAAAGTTGGGTGGGGCGGGGCCTCAGGGAATCACCAGGGCTGGGCCAACAGTGTGAGCCAGGTTGCTGGAGTCCCAGATATGGCGGCTGTCTGCCGTCCCAGGGAAGAGCTCACCAAAGGAACAAAGGCCTCTGACAGCACATCTGTCCAGGAGAAAGCTACCTCTCCAGCCCTCGCTCCAATGCCAAACAACTCAGTTCTTCCCCATATGACTCTGGTGTCTTTCAAGCTGCCTCCCTGACGCTGGAGCCTGGAGGGTGCGAGTCCGAGTAAGTCCGTGCACGAGCCCTTTAAGAGGAGGTGCTGGGAGCTCCAGCCGCCCCAGCCTCAGTTCCCGCTGGTTTTTCTAGCCAGAAGTTATGGGGACTTCTCTTCCTGGCACTGGAACCCTGAGCTGGGTGCCTGATGTGGGATGGGGACCCCCTCAGTCCTCAGGGAGGACCTTCCCAGCTGAGGTATCCTCCTAATTTTTATCCATCACACATGGGTGTGGGACCAGCCCGTCCGCGCCTCCGCCCCTCCTACCAGTCTCCATGTGGCTTCTTTAATTTCGTAGTTGGAGGACTTCCATTCAGCTCAATGTCAGGCCGTTTTGAATGATGGTTCTGTAGTTTAGTTGTAACTTTGATGTGGTTATGGGAGGACGCGATACCACGTTTACCTATGCTGCTATCTTGACTGGAAGTCCTAGAAGTGCAAGAGATTTTGTATTGATAGAATGGAACGCCTGTGAAAGGAATGGGAGAGGAAGCTGTACTGACCAAAGAGAGCCTCAGTCTGCAACATAGATCTGAAACAGGAAGCTCCAGAGCAAAAATTGCCTGTTAGAGGAGTTCTGTATTGGGAAGAATGGCCAGATTCTAGTACACCCACCATGTTTAGTTATTGGCTAGGAGCTACCCAAGAAGAGTATGGCCTAGATTGGGACGCTTGAAAGGCTGAGATGAATTCTGAACATACTATATCTGGAAGTTGTTAGCTAACTACTCTTTGTACCCAAATGCAAGTTCTTTTTTTAAATTTTTTTATCCTTACCTGAGGACACTTTTGCATTCATCTTCAGATAGAGCAAGAGGGAGAGAGGGGGAAGAGAGAGAGAGAAACATCGATGTGAGAGAGACACATTGACTGGCTGCCACCCACATGACCCCAACTGGGGCTGGGGACAAACTACAACTGAGGTACGTGCCCTTAGTGGAAACTGACCCCGGGTGTCTCTGGACTGCAGGCCAACGCTCTAACCGCTGAGCCAAACCGGCAAGTTCTTTTGTGAAGGGAGCTCCAAGTGACCTCCACAGTCCATTTCCTGGTCTTCGTGTATGTCTCCAAACATTTTCTTTTTTTTTTAATCCTCACTCCAGGATATTTTTACATTTATCTTCAGATAGAGCAGGAGGGAGAGAGGAAGGAAGAGAGAGAGAGAGAGACATTGATGTGAGAAAGACACATCAATTGATTGTCACCTGTACAACCCCAACTGGGGCCAGGGACAACCACAACCGAGGTACGTGCCCTTGGCCGGAATCAAACCTGAGACTCTTTGGTCCATGGGCCAATGCTCTAATCACTGAACCAAACTGGCCAGGGCTATCTCCAAACATTTTCTGAGAGCAGCTCTGCCAGGGTGCTATGGACCTCTCTTCCTGATAGGAAACTTAGAAGAAGTAGGTTAGTGAGATAGGCTTCGGCCCCCATCTCTGTGGTCATGGCTACTACTTGGTTGAACTTACAGTAGTCTTAATCATTCTGCAGGATCCAGCTGGTTTCTGCAGAGGCCAGACTGGTAAAATAAACAAACATATGAAAGGCACTACCCCTCCATCTTTGAGATCCTTAAGGATAGCACTAATCTCTGCCATTCTTTTTACCTCCTCCATCTTTGGATTTACTATTTTGGCCATAAAGGGGGAAGATACCAAGTTTCATTTGGCCTTTTCCCCGTGATAGCACTTATTCCACAGGCCACAGACCCAGGGTTGGGGTTATCTCAACCACCAACTATGCCAGTCCCATTTATATATTCAGGGAATGGGAAATGACTGTTGAGTGGGTCTATGAACCAGTGGATCCACTGTAAGCTAGACTTTGGCCAGGACTTAATTATTGCTTAGTTTCTGTATTTCTTCCCTTGTAATAGTGCCATAATGATATTCCAATCTCCAGATCTCAGACTCTGTGACCAATAGTTCTTCAAATGTCTGGGTATTTTCCTTTTCCACTATATAGTTACCTGAGTAAATAGCTATAGGTGCTTTTGGGGAAAAAGTTGGGGAAATCATTATTGTGTTGCAGGGTCCTTACTCCTAGGGACCTAGCCATCTCTTTGTCAGTGGATCTGGATCTGAAAACTGGCTGAGATTCTGTAATTAAGCAAGGGAAAGTAGCTTTTTATTGAGACAGCCACTCTCAGCCTTGTGCTTATCCATTCTTGCCTTGTGTTGATTGTATATATTAAGCAGCACTGTTGTCGTCTGCCTATTTTGCTCTAAAGTTAACCCTGCTAAGGGTTAACATTCGTTATTAGCATGGCAAGCAGGAGTGGAGGTGGGAGGCATATCCTGAGTGGAACTCTTGTTGCCTTGTAGGCCAGAGGTCTCTGAAGTGTGTTCCTGAAGAGTAGGAAGTGCTAATGTCATCCCTGAAATCTCTGAGACGGTCAGAGGAGTCTGCAGAATCAAAACCTTGGGGACAACCATCTTAGATGTCCCTGTTTCATCTGACAGGCTTCCATGTTTTCCAAACCAAAACCCTGACGTTGGCATAACATATTTGCCTTGGCCGAGCATTCAATCATCTTTGAAGCATTGCCGTTTTTAACTATCCTGAGTTCAGTCTTCATCTTTTCCTGTTCTCCCACTGTAAATGATAAGGACCTCCGTGAGCCACTGGAGAGCCCTGTGGCCGTCACACTTAGTTTCCATTTGTTTGTTAGCTGCCTCCTCTAGGGAATCACTGCAGTACAACAGCCAGTGTATTCCATTGTTCTTGTATTCATTGTTCATTTCACATTTTTCAAATATCTAAATCATTACACTATTCAGAGTGTTCCTCTCTGGGAACATTCTCACAAGAAAGGTTTAGCACTTTTTCCAAGAAAGTTTTAGCATTTGGGCCACCAGTTCGTGCCAAGGACTGTCCATGCTTCACATTCCACCCAGGATAAGATTCTCCTTGCCAGTTCGATAGGAAGTGATCTAGTTTTCAAAATCCATCTTACCTTCTGCTTTCTCAGTTCACTTCTGGTACCAACTGTGTCAATTTGAGTTCTTGAAGCAGATTCCAAGACAGAGTTAGAAATGCAAGAAGTATATAGGGGAGAAGGAGGACTTCTATGAAAGGAAAGGTGGGTGGAAACAGAATAGGCAGGGAGAGTCTCAGACCCAGTGAAGACTCCAGAGCAAAAAATTCTTCGTTAGAGGAGCCCTGCATTCCACAGAAATGGCCTTGTGTTACTACTTGTGCTGTGATCAGTCATTGGCTAGGGCTGCCCAGGAAGAGGGTGATCTCAGCTTGACAGCTAGAGACCCTGAAGGGACTGCAGCTGGAAGCTGTGAGCTAACTGCATGCCTAGCAGTTGAATAGCTGTATCTCTTTCTTGAAGGGAGATACAAAGGACATGCCTCCATGACTGCCACACATAATAAGTGCTAAGTAAATGTTAGGTATTATTATAATTACCTATGGATTAAATTTTTCTAAGTTGCTTTTATCCTTTATAAGTAAAAACTTCTAGACATCTTACTTTCTTGGTTATTTTCTGTTAGAAATGTTTGTTAAGATATGAAATGAATCTTGTGCTTGGAACTAGAGCTAAAAACAGTATTTCAGGTGTGGTCTGGCACATAGTAGGTGCTCAGTGAATGTTGGTTGAGATGAACTGTGCTTATTGATATATACAGCCTGCAGCATGTAATCCCTTCCCCTCCCCAATTTGGACATTTCTAATATTGCAGCCTGATACTACATTAGCTTGTTTCCTGATGACTTTTTTTCTATAACAGATCATTCAATAGTTTGGGTCTTTTTTTTTTTTTTTTTAACACACATGTAGAACCATATATCACTGTAAAGCATCATATTAGATTTAGTTCATTATTCTAATTTGATTCAATCATTTGAGTACTGATTCTTTGATCTAGCAGATCCAGCTGTCACACTCTTCTTCATATCGTACTACAGATTTCATCAGTGTACCACAAATGCTCACATCCATATCATTAATAAAAATGTTGAACCTAATAGGATTAAGAATCAAGCTTTAGACTATGCCATTCAGATTAATAAGTGTTTATGGTCAATGCTATTTAGCCTGTTAAGAATTCATTAACCATATTGACATATGACCCAAATTTCTACATTTGTCCACTAAAAGATAGTGAGAGACTTTGTCAAATAAAGACCTTGCAGAAATTGATCAGACCAAGGCTAGTTCCTTAGGCAAAAAAAAGGAAATGAAGTGAATCAATTTGGCTACGGATGACCACCACTTTTCTTTCTAAGTACTTACTTTTTTTTTTTTTTCTTTTTATCCTCAGCTGAGGACATTTTTACTTTTTTTGTTTGTTTGTTTAGATAGAGTGGGAGGGAGAGAGAGGAAGAGAGAGAGAGAGAAACATCGAGGCAAAAGGGGCACATCCAGTGGCTGCCTCCTGCACGGCCCTGACCCTACCAGGGCCGGGGACAAACCACAACCGAGATACATGCCCTTAGCGGGAACCGAACCTGGGTCTCTCTGGAGCACAGGCCGACGCTCTAACCGCTGAGCCAAACCTGCCAGGGCTAAGTACTTTTTTAAAAAAATTGATTTTAGAGAGAGAAAAAGGAGAAAGAAGGAAACAAACATCGATATGTGAGCGAAATATTGATCAGTTGTCTCCTGTATTTGCCCCAACTGGTGATCGAACCTGCATCCTAGGTATATGCTCTGACTGGGAATTGAACCGGTAATCCTTTGGTGCAGGGGACGATGCTCCAACTAGCTGAGCCACCCAGCCAGGGAAGTGCTTACTTTTTACTTTTATCTACCAGAAATTAGCTATATGACCTTGATAAAATCACTCAGCCTTTCAGGACTTCACATTCCTGAAATAATGATTGGTAAGTTCATAGAGACAGAAAGTAGAACAGTGGTTACCAGGGGCTGGGGGAGGGGTTAATGGAGAAATAGTGTTTAATGGATATAGATTTCAGTTTGGGAAGATGAAAAAGTTGTGGAAATGAATGGAGATGATGGTTGCACAATGTGTATATATTTAATGCCACTGAACTATACACTTAAAAGACCCATATCAAACTTAATGGAAACACTAAATAAATTCCCATGAAAGTCAGAAATAAAATAAAATGTCCATTATCACCACTTTTAGAGGAACAAGCAATGTAATTAGACAAGGGAAAGAAATGAGACATCATTGGGGAAAAAAGGACAAGAACTTGATAGAGGGGCCCCATTGATCTCCTTGACTTTGTATTAGAGAAATAAAAGTCCCACTGGAAGGATTATGGGAGCCCTGAACAATCTGCTCAGGAGAGTGTTGTGTGTGCCTGCGTATAGAGATACGTGTGCATGTGTGGAAGGAAACAGAATAAATTGAAACCTGGAAAAAAAAAATGATTGAATTAGATCAATGGGGTCTACAGAATCACTATTGAGAATAAGTAAAGGGGAGACGTAAGCGAATTCATGGGGTATGTTAATCTACAGTGATCTTCTGGCTACTAACTTCAGTCCTCTAGAGCACTTACTTTTCTATGTACTGTTGTTGGGGTTTTGCTGCTAATAGTACTACATTGATCTAGAACCCTGTGGATTCTTACAATAGAAAAGCTTAATATTTCAGGTTTAGTTCAATAGTTAATAGCATAGTTCCTAGAACATAGTAGTATGATTGAGATTATAAGAAGAATCATTGAAAAGACAGACATATAAATAATATTAAATTTAGTTGTCTTCTAGGCTATGCTATCAATTATTGGAGAGTTGGAAGTGTATCTTATATTTTACCTATTTCCTCTACTTTGAGCCCCCTTTTGCTATTTGTGCTCTTTTGAACTCCCTCTTTTATTTGTAGTTAAGATCATGTTCCATGGAAAAAGTGGTTAGTTGAGTTCACATATCAAATGTGCATGTGCTTTTTTGAGACAACTATCACACTTTGGTATGCAGCGTTAAGTGCCTTATTTGTACTTCCCATTTTGTCACAATATTAAAAAGACATTTACTCAAGAGTTGAGATTTAACAAAATTAATACATTTTATTGCTTCATCTGTCAAGTGACACTGGCATTTAAAAATTTAAACAGAGTTCATGCAGTAAAGAATACGACTGGTACACTTGGGTGTTGCTGCCTTGATTTGTGTTAAGGTACCTTGCAAGCAGTTCTACCCCGCATTGCTTTTGCAGTGTGCAAATGTATCCATCCATGTGTCAACACAATGAAAAAGGCACACTAAGACATTATGTTTTAGTGTTATTATGAAAATAGTATTTTTGTTTGCTTTATTTATTTTTTGAATGTATTGGGGTGACATTGGTTAATTAGATTATATAGGTTTCAGGTGTATAATTCTATAATACATCATCTGTATATTGTCTTGTGTGTTCACCATCCCAAGTCAAGTCTCCTTCCATCACCATTTATCTCCCTGTACCCTCTTCTACCTCCCCCTACCTCCCTTTCCCTCTGGTAATCACTATACTGTTGTTATCTATGAGTTCTGTGTGTGTGTTTTTTTGCTTTAACTCTTCACCTTTTTCACTCAGCCCCACAACCCTCCTCCCCTCTGATAGCTGTTAGTCTGTTCTCTATCTATGAGTCTGTTTCTGTTTTGTTTGTTTATTTTGTTCATTAGACTCCACATATGAGTGAAATCATGCACTTGTCTTTCTCTGGCTTATGAAAATAGTGCTTTTTTTTGTTAATCCTTACCCAAGGATATTTTCCCATTGCTTTTTAGACAAAGTGTAAGGGAGGGAGGGAGGGGGAGAGAGAGAGAAACATCGAAGTGAGAGAGACACATCGATCGGTTGCCTCCCCACGACCCCAACTGGAGCTGGAGATTGAACCTGCAACCAAGGTACATGCTTTTGACTGGGAATCAAACTCTCGACCCACTGGTCGGCAGGCTGATGCTCCAACCCTGGAGCCAAACCGGCCAGGGTGAAAATAGTGCTTTTTAAAAATTGAGTATAATTGACATACAGCATTATATTAGTTTCAGGTGTACAACATAATGATTCGATATATGTATGAAAATAGTTTTGATGTTATATACTTTCTGAAAGAGTCTTGTGAATCTCTAGGAGTCTATGGACCACACTTTTGAGAACCATTTGAGTAGTCTAAACTAATCTCATTTTGTACATGGATGCTTTCAGCAACCTGAACTTACCTTATAAGATTGCCTAGCTTATTTTTAAAGTTTTGTAAATTCAACACCCTGGTTAGATAAACTCCATTGAGTATTTAACTGACTTAATCATTAAAAAATGTTTTAATAATATAGTGCTTAATCTGCACCCTTTCTTGTTTTTAGTGAATACTTGACTGCTTGCTCATACCTATTAACTCTACCCTGATGATTAAAAAAAAAAACAGCTAGTTGTAAGATTTGCATTTCATATTTTCTTACTCTGAACAGATCTCTTAAAATATAGCAGTTGATCTTTTCACATTTAAATCCTCTGAGATTCATGCAATAAAAATCTTTGTTTCTCTAGCTCCTTTGGGAAAAGGCAAATAAATTTAGGATTGGTGGAATGTTTTCAGCAGATTCTTGAAATGAAAGCAGTTAGAAGTATTAGTTGCATTGTATTATAGTATGTATTTTGTCATCATATCTAATACAGTGGTTTCTGTGCAAAATTCGGAGTAGCCTTAGGAGTGAGGAGGGACTTTTCATTTAATATAGTTCTTGTTTAAGGAAACTATTATTAAAATCTCTCATAAGTGAAAATTGAAAATAGAAACAAGTAAAGTTTTTGTTACAGATTCTATTACTTAATATATTTTAGATGGATTATCAAGATTCTTTTAGTATATTGAAATTTTATTGTTTTGATTTTTGTTGTATATAATTAGCAGTTGGCCAGCCTTAATCTGATCCCCCCTCATGCTCATGTACTACTCTTCCCCTCATTTAATCTGCTCTTTGCCCTTGCTGTTCCCTCTTCTTGGAAATCTTTTCCCCTAGATATTTGTCAAGTTGCTTCTTGACATTCAGATCTTGACATAAATGTTGCCTGCTCAGTGAGACCTTCTCTGCCAGCCGTATCTAAAATTGTAATCCCCAATCTTTCTTTTCTTTTTTTATTTTCCTCCTTAGCGTGTATCATCTAGTGCACCATATATTTTACATGTTTATGTTGTTTATTATTCATTTTCACCCATTAAAATGTAAGCTCCATGAAAGTCAGGGTTTTGTGTGTTTTTATATATTGTTGGATGTTGTTTGCTAGTATTTTGTTGAGGATTTTTACATGTATATTCCTAAGGTATATTGGTCTGTAGTTTTCTTAGATGTCTTTGCCTCATTTGGTATCAGGGGAATTTTAATCTCAGAAAATAAATTGGAAAGTGTTCTCTTCTGTAGTGTTATTTTTTGGGGGGTAGGGGGTGGAGTGGGGTGGGGATTGAGTTTGTGAAAGATTGGTATTAATTGGCTTTTTAAATATTTGGTAGAAGTTACTATTGACACCATCTGGACTTGGTATGGACGTTTTAAAATTTAATTTCTTTAAGTTTTAAAATTAATTAAATCTCTTCACTTGTTTATAGGTCTATTCAGAGTCTCTATTTTTTTAATGTCAATTTTGCTAATTTGTTTCTAAGTATTCATTTCATCTAGGTTGTCTAATTTGTTAATAGTATTCTTTTTTATTTTATTTTTTAAATATATATATATATTTTTCTTTCTTTCTTTTTTTTTATCCTCACCCGAGGACATTTTTGCATTTATCTTCAGATAGAGGGGGAGGAAGAGAGGGGGGAAGAGAGAGAGACATCGATGTGAGAGAGACACATCAACTGGTAGCCCCCCACACGGCCCTGGGCCGGGGACAAACTACAACCGAGGTATGTGCCCTTAGCGGGAACTGAACCCGGGAGCCCTTAGCGGGAACTGAACCCGGGATTCTCCGGTCCACAGACCGACGCTCTAACCGCTGAGCCAAACTGACCAGGGCTCTAAGCATTGCTTTTACTGAATCCCATAAGTTTTGGTGTTTTGTGTTTGCATTCTTATTAATCTTAAAGTAGTGCTAATTTTCCTTGTGATTTATTATTTGACCTGTTGGTTTTTTAGTGAGTTGTTCAATTTCCACCTATTTTTAAAAATTTCTCAAATTTCCTTCTGTTAATTGATTTCTAATTTCATTCCATTGTGGTCAGAAAACATACTTTGTATGATTTCAATCCTTTTAAATTTATTGAGGCTTGCTTTATGACTTAGTTTATGGTCTCTCTGGACCCATGTGCACTTGAGGAATGTATATCCTGCTGTTGTTGAATGGGGTGTTCGGTAGATGACTATTAAGTCTAGATGGTTTATAATGTTTGTGGTCTCTATTTCCTTGCTAATTTTCTCCCTAGTTGTTTTATCCATTATTGAAAGTGGGGTATCGAAGCCTAGAACTGTTATTGTTGAATGATCTATTTCTCACTTCAGTTCTGTTGGTTTATACTTCATGTATTTTGGGGCTCTGTTGTTTGGTACTCTAGTTTTAATTCTGATGCAAATACGGATTGGACTAAAAAACCGTGATAGAGTGAAGCCGTGCAAGTCGAAGCGCGAAGTGGCGAGGGACAACTGTATATACATAAAGAATCCTACTTCGCAGAAATTCATTTATCGCGGTAGAGTCTAGAACTGATTAACTGCGATAAATGAGGGCCGACTGTATGTATGTTAAAATTTTGATAATTAAATAAAGCATTGATCTCATCATATATGCTGTGAACAATAAATGTAATTTGTTTTGATATAGCTTTTTTTTTTTTTATTAATTTATTTTTGTTACAGAGGTTTCTCCTTTTTTCCCCATTGACACCCTCCTCCCCATCCCCCCACCCTGTCCCCAGCTTTGTTGTCCATGTCCATCACTTATGCATACATGTGCATAAGTTCTGTGGTTTATCTCTTCCCTCCCCCCCACCCCCTCTCCTGAGGGGTGTCAGTTTATACCCTACTTCCACGTCTCTGGGTCTACCCTGTTCCTCAGACTGCTATGTTCATTATATTCCACAAATAAGTGAGATCATGTGATATTTGTCTTTCTCTGCTTGGCTTGTTTCGCTTAGGATAATACTCTCGAGGTCCCTCCACGTCGTCTCAAAGGATAAGAGATCTTTCTTTCTTACAGCTGCATAGTACTCCATTGTGTATATGTACCACAGCTTTTTTATCCATTCATCCACTGATGGACACTTGGGCTGTTTCCAGATCTTAGCTATTGTAAATAGTGCTGCTATGAACATGGGGGTACATGTATTTTTTCTGATTGGTATTTCAGGCTTCTTAGGGTATAGTCCTAGAAGTGGGATCACTGGGTCTTTGATGCTTAAATGGTTTTGACTATTAGTTATGTATTATGTATAGATTACATAAAGAAATACTTGTCTCTGAGAAGACTCTAACTTCACTGGGGCAGTGGTTCATTATACGGGTTTATGAGCATATAAATAAGGCACAGTGAACTGTAGCAGTTTAAACATGGTTGAGATAAAGTATTTAAATAATTCCTTTGCCAACATATTAAGTTTTATTGAGAGTAAAGGGCAGGTGATAGTGTAATAATGTTCCTTGATTGTTCCTGGAAGAATTTAGGTCAGTACCAACTACTGTAAAACTATTAACAGTATCTACCTTTTGTACATACAAGTCCTAGATCATATCTGGCATAAGAGGAAGAAGCAAATAGAGACGTATCCATTATGTTATATTCTATGGACATTATTTCTTTTTAATCTTCCTAACAATCTTTTGATGTGGGTGTTGTTGCTTTCACTTTACACATGAGCAAATTGAAACTCAGAGATTTATTAATTTGACTAAGGTCACCTGGTGAGTGTTCCTTTCATTTTCTATCATTCTTTTAGTCTTTAATTCAACAAATATGCCAGGCTTTGGAGATACAGCTATGACCCTGTCAGACACGATCCTTTGCCCTCATGAAGTGAATTGTTTGGTGGAGTCCTTTTACCTAGTCTTTGAGCCACACTTCATATAATTGTGACATATATTTGTAGAATACTTTATAAAATATTTTTGCATTGTTATCTAATTTAATAATTCTTATTGCGGTTTTGTGACCCTGGTGGGTTAGATATTATTCCCATTTGAAAACTGAAGGAAACTAAGACTTAGGGATATTAAGGTCATGTGGTTAGTAAATGGTGGAGCTAGCACTCAGTCCCAGGTCATCTGGCTCCAAAAATCCTGTACTTCTTCCATTACACTGCATTGTCTCATTGTTTCACATGAAACTATAAGCCTAGATCGCCAAGAGTGATATCCTGGAAAGTAACCAGTCCAGCAGCACTTAGCAAAGCAGAGCTCTACCAGGCAAGGTATATGGGAGTTGAAAAAAAAATCAAGAGGCTCAAACAGTTGTGTCTAGTGTGCTGAAATGAACTTTTTCTTAAATAATGTAGTGAGAAGAAACCACAACAGGAGAAATACTGCACAGATGTGGTCTGAGCAGCACCTAGATGGGCTCCCAGGGGCTTCCCCCTCCCCCTTCCGGAACAAAGACTTGAAACAGACAGTGAATTTAAGAGGAAGGACACCCAAGCAGCACAAGACTCTGTACAGAGCTATCTGCAGCTGCAGATCAGAGTGTAATCTTTATATGAGGAAGGGATTGCTTGTTTTACATTGACTACCTCAGCTACTTTCATGCAGGTACAGAGATAGCGATCAATTCAGTAAAAACATTTGAGTGCTTCCTCTGTGTAAAAGCTGTTAGGCATTGTGGGAGTGATAACAACATAAGCATGACACCATACTTGCCCACAAGGAGCTTGTAACCTAGTAAGGAGATTTTGCGTTCATTCAAACAATACTTGTTCATCCAGGGTCTATTATGTGTCAGATCCTGTAGCAGGTGGTTAGGAGACAAGAGTGGAGATAACATAGAAACTGCCTCTAAGCCTTTAGCTTATACTTCCCATTGCTTGGAGAGTATTTCCTTACCTCCTTCCCCTATGTCCAAGCATTGAGAAACCTTTTAAAGGACCTGAAATTCTCTTAGCAAAATAGCCATCAATTCTGCTGTTCTTGTGACTTGGCCACAAATAGAACCTGATAGTTTAGGGGTCAGTTAGAAAATATATACATCATATTTAACAGTCAAAGGATTGATGCTCAGGATATGTAAAGACTCTGACAAGCCCGGCTGGTGTGGCTCAGTGGTTGAGCATCGACCCATGCACCAAGAGGTCGCCGGTTCAATTCCCGGTCAGGGCACATGCCCAGGTTGTGGGCCAAATCTCCAGTGGGGGACATACAGGAGGTGGCCAATCGATGTTCTCTCTCATTGATATTTCTATCTGTCTGTCCCTCTACTTACTCTCTCTCTCTAAAATCAATAAAGAAAAAGCAAAAGAACAAATCATTAAGAAAAAAAGACATTCCAACAGAAAAAAATGGGTAAAGATTTGAAGAGGAGATCACAGACTAGGAAATTCAAATGGTAAAAATATATGTCAGTCTTATTAGTAATCAAAGAAATGATGATTCAATAATGAAATACTATTTTTACCACTCTTACTGGAAAAAATAAAAGTTGGTAATAGCAAATTTAAGTAACAATGGTAAGAAAACTTTAAGGAACTTTCCCTATGACAGGCACAACAATCCTGTGAAGTAAGTACTATTATTACTGCTGTTTTTTTTTTTTTTTTTTTAATCCTTACCTGAGGATATTTTTCCATTGAATTTTAGACAGAGTGGAAGGGAGGGAGGGAGGGAGAGAGAGAAAAACAAACATCAGTATGAGAGAGACACACTGATTGGTTGCATCCTGCACAATTCCTGCTAGGATGGGATCGAACCTGCATGCAGACCCAGGTATGTGCCCTTGACCAAAATGAACCTGTGGCCTTTTAGTCCTTAGGTGGATGCTCTAACCTCAGAGCCAAACCAGCCAGGGCTGTTAATGTTTTCTTGATAAGGATAGAGTAACTTGCCCTAGGTCAGGCATTGAATATATGTTTACCTCAGATTTGAACTCAGGCAAATCTGTCTCTAGAGCCTGCACTCTTTTTTTTTTTTTTTTTTTTTAATTAAAAAAATTTTTTTAATTGGTTTTTAGGGAGAGAGGACAGGAGAGGGAGAGAGAGAGAGAAACATCAATGTGAGAACAAAACATCGATCATCTGCCTCCTGCACGCCCCCTACCGAGGACTGAGCCTGCAACCTGGGCATGTGCCCTGACCAGGAATTGAACCAGCAACTTTTGTTGCCCGGAACAACACTCAACCAACTGAGCCACATTGGCCAGGGCTACAGCCTGTACTCTTTTTTTTTTTTTTTTTTTTTTAATCCTCACCCAAGGAAATTTTTTGCATTTATCCTCAGATAGAGCTGGAGGGAGAGAGGGGAAAAGAGAGAGAGAGAAACATCGATGTGAGAGAGACACATCGAGTGGTCGCCACCCACATCACCCCAACCGGGGCCAGGGACAAACCGCAACCGAGGCCCGTGCCCTTAGAGGGAACTGAACCTGGGACTCTCTGGTCCGCAGGCCAACGCTCTAACCGCTGAGCCAAATTGGCCAGGGCAACACCCTGTACTCTTAATCACCAAATCAGTACCCTTGTCTGGGTTGATTACCATTATGTTTTATGTTCAGCTTCTAGTACAAAGCTTACCAATAAAGAAACCACTTAAATATATGTTGAATGAATTTGTAAACCAAATATGTATTAGGCACATTATTTGGGAGGGTAATTTGTTGGTATCAGAAAGGACACACATTAATTCAATTTCTTAATGTGTTTGTTTTTTTTAAACATGTATATAAGAAGGCATGCACAAGGGTATTCATGGCAGGCAGCATTCTTGGTGTTTGTGGAAAAATAAAGGAAAATGTAAATGCTCATTAGTGATATAAATAACTAATAAATATAGTAGTTACATGTAGCTATAGTTAACTAATAAATATAAGTGAGAAAACTATGATATGGGTATATTTTAGAGTTCTCTATGCACAGTTAAAATAAATGAAATAGCTGATCTGGAAAGATATCTAGGATATATTATTGAATGAGAAAAGGAAGTTCTAGAACTTTTCCTACCAAAATAGATTCTAGATGATAGAAGAGTAAAAACAAATGAAAATGACTGAGAAATATGGGTGAATATTTTTATAATATTGGAATGAGGAAGGCTTTTTTGGTAAGCATGATGTGAAATGTAGAAGCCATAGAGGAGGAGAAGAATAATGAATTTGACTAAATAAAAATGGAAGATTTCTCTGTAGGAAAAAAAACCACATTAAACTGGGACAAAAATTATAAACATATATAAAGAGTATTTATAGACAATTTGTAGAGAGGCCAATAAACATATGAAAATTGTAAATTAAAAATACAAATTAGAAAATCAGGTCCCATTTCTTACCTGTGAAATTGGCAAAAATTGATAGTACTCAGTAACTATGAGCTTGTAGAAAAAAGTATTTATACTGTTGGAGGAAATATAAATAAGCACAGCATGTTTGGTGGAAATTTTGACAATATTTATTAAAATCAAAATGTATACTACCCTTGTCTCAAATTCCACTTTTAGGGATTTATTGTATGTTAAAACATAAAGATAAAAGATACTCATTATATTGTGTATAGTATACAAATATGGAAAGAAGGTGTTCATTGGTAGGGATGAGAGTTAAATTGTACATTCATGTAATAGAAAGCTGTTAAGCTATTTAAAAAGACTGGCAAATCTAGATGTACATGCATGCCTCATTTCACACTCTTCTGTGTAGTGCTGATTGATTATAATGCTGTTAAATAATGTATGAATATATTATAATATTAGACATATATATATTTTGAAAAATCTATTATACTTTGGTGATAGGTGGTTATAGACTTAACGTGATCATTTTATAAGTTATTTAAATGTTGCATCACTATATTGTCCACCTGAAACTAATATAATATTGTTATTAACTCTGCTTTAATTAAAAAAATTCATTATACTACGCTGTTGATCTGTATCTTTTCCTTGCCCTATTCTGCGTACTATTATCTGTAGTGGGAACATTAATAAATTCAGACATACTGTATAGTCTAATGTTTATATGTTATTTTATTTTTAAAATTTTTTATTGATTTTTTTAGAGAGAGATAGAAACATCGACGTGAGAGAGAAACATCAATTGGCTGCCTCCTGCATGCCTCCTACTGGGTATCGAGCCTGCAACCCAGGCATGTGTCCTGACCAGGAATTGAACCGGGACCTCTCAGTCAATGGGACGATGCTGAATCCACTGAGCCACACTGGCCGGGCTGTTTATATGTTATTAAACAAGAGTTTCTTTTTATTTTTCTCATTTTCTTTTATTAGTAAAACAGTAAAGGAGGAATGTTTCCAAATATATACATACCCAGTTGTTTTAGAGTCTGGGATATAAAACCAGATTTCCTGGGTTCAGATCCTGGCTCTACTACTGTGTGTAACTGGTCAGTTTAACTTCTTTTTTCCTTCATTTCCTCATTATTCATTCAACAAATACTGGAGTGCTTACTGTATGCCAGACACTGTCCTGGATGCCAGCAATACAACAAGGAGAATTAAGACAGAATCTACTCTCTTGTAGTATATGTACATTCTGGAGGGCTTAATTCTGTACCTACTATTTAGGGTTGTTAAGAGGATTAAGAGTTTGGTACTTATAAAGCACTTGGAACAGTGTATGGTATATAATTAGTAGATAATAAATAATAATATTAATATTTTCCCGTCCTTCCGAAAAAGGCACAGAGGGTTGATTTAGTAACTGTTTTATAGAAGTTTTTGTTAAATGTAATGATATTAAAGGCTATATAAAACAGTCTGTTTCAGTATATTCTTACATGTGCCCTCATTCTGGGTGCTCTCATACACTCACAGTCATTGAGCTCTAACTTGGCAGCCAATAAGTAAGTGTTCTATCACCTTAATTTGAGTGTGCTAGATGTTGAGGGGCAAAATTTACAGTGGTTCTTTTAAGGAATCTTGATGAAAGTGATAGAGAAATTAAGAGGGTAAGGATCAACAGATTGTTAAGATTGGTGAATTGAAGGTCATTGTAAAGCCTGGGAGGATTGACTAATAATTATATAGCGTTTGATGGGGAAATTGAAATGTTATAGTTTTAGATATTAATTTGTAAATTCATAAAATATGGTATGTTTTTATAGAATAAATATTTATTTACTGCCTGTCAGGTGTTGTGCTTAATGCTGTCAATATTTTGGTGAACAATATAGTCATGGAACCTAACCTCATACAGCTGATATTTTACAATGTTACAAAAATAACTGTAGAGTTATAAGAGCTGTGCAGGAAACCTATAGTCTGAGGGGGTCAAAGGAGGAGTTGAGATTTCATCTGAGACCTGAGGTTGAGTGAGTTTGCATTAGTCAGGAGGAGAGAGTCAGAAGAGTAGGAAACAGCAGTCCAAGGAGGGGAACAGCGTGGATAATCCAGAGGTGGAAAGAACATGATACCTTTGAGGACTAGAAAGATGTCAGTGCAGATGGAGAGAAAAAAACAGGAAAGAAAGTGGCAAAATAATAAGTTAGAGCCCTGACCAGTTTGGCTCAATGGTTAGAGCATTGGCCCGCGGACCAATGAGTTGCGGGTTCGATTCCAGTCATGAGCATGTACCTCGGTTGCGTGTGTCACTGGCCCTGGTTGGATCATGCGGGAGGCAACCAGTTGATGTGACTCTGTCATGTCTGTGTTCTCTCTGTCTCTCTCTCCCTTCCTCCCACTCTATCTGATAATAAGTAGAAAAATATCCTCAGGTGAGGAATAAAAAAAAATAATAAGTTGGAGAGTTAGCCAAGATTTAATTATGCAGGACTTTATAAAGTCATAGTAAGGAGTTTTGATATTATTTTAAGTGCAATAGAAAACAATTGAAGAGTTTCAAGTGGAAGAATCACTTTATTAGATCTTTTAAAATATCACTATAACTGCTGAGTGGAGAATGGGTTAGGGGAGGAGGTGGCAGAGTAGATATGAGAAGATCATTGAAAAGATCATTTCACTATCCAGATGTGGAGTAATGGTGGCTTGGACCAAGTTAGTGGTTGTTGACAGAGTAAATGGATTTTCATCTATTTTAGGAGATGATTGAATGTTGATGGTGAGCATCATGGAGAAGGAGGGATAGGGAATGACTATATCATAAGCAACAGGGTAGGTAATGATATAAGGAACAGAAGAAACAATGTTGATTGGGATGAGCCTAGATGTACATAGTGAGTTTGAGACATGGAGACTTGAATAAGCACTGTATATATAGATTCAGAACCCAGAAAAGTGGAGAAAAGGAAATCAGACTTGTTAACAGATGGTGTTTGAGGCAATGGTAGGTGGAATTTCTTGGGAAAATAATATAAATCAAGAAGAGAAGAGGACTGAGTACAGAACTTTGAATAATTTCAACATTTAAGATTGGGTAGGAGAGGAGGAGTCAGGGATGAAGGTAAGAGGGAGATGTCAAAGAAGTAGGAGAAAGTCAGAATTTCTAGTGTCACATAAGACATGGAAGCAGAGTTTCATAAAGGAGGAGGATGTGATCTGTAATTGAATGTTGCTAAGATGGAGAAAGAAGCCAGAAAATAATGGGAGCATACATGGGAGATGAAGAGAAAGGAGGGAGACATTAAGAGTTGACAACTTTTGAGAAAATATTCCTCTTAAATGTAATGGGTTCACTGTTTGAAATTTGAGTTGTAGTGAAACATCCAAATGGAGAAGTACTGTATGTTAGGTAGGTGAAGTCTTGGTCCTGGAATTTGAGTAAAGGTGAGGATTAGATCTGAGTCATTCACATGGAGATGGTAGTTGAAGACTTTAGAAGAAAAGGGAGCCAAAAATGGAACTGGGAGAGCACCTTCAGTTGAGATTTTCTTTAGCTTGTCATTAAATAATATTATAATGTTCATAATGCAAGTAATTTGAGCATGGACTTGTTCCATCCAACTCAGTTATCCCAAGTTTTGGCTGAGATAATTCAGGTTATGCTCTTCTTAGATTTGACATGTTAAAAGAAAGATACAATGCTCTGAATGTTCACAAAAAGGTGTCAATTCAGGAGCAAACATAGTATCGAATTTTACTGCAAGTATTAAGGTGTACAATTTATGAATTTACTAATTTGGCTAGTTTTCCAACAGTTGGTACTGCTATGTGAAATATATCACATATAGTGACTGGATTAGTGGTGAGTCATAACTCGCTTTACATATACTCTTGTTACTACTCTTGGTGCACACAGTTTGTGATATATAAATTATATCTCTGTCAGTCTGCTACCTAGAATGATCCAAATGATTAGACCCTACCCCCAGGGAATTTATCTCTCATGTATTGTCTACTTGTAGATCATAGAATATCAGAGTTAGTGTCTAATTTTTGAACTTTTAGGTATGCAATTAAAAAAATGATTTTTATATTGTTTGTCTCAATTTATATCATGTTATTGGGATATATTTGTTAAGAATTTTGTTGCAAGTTAAAGCAACCAACTAGAACTTACTTAAGAAAAAAGGAAAGTTCTTAAAGGATACTAAGATATCTCATAGAATCCAAAAGCAGGGATTGCAGCTGTATCTCTTAGTAATAGTGTAGCAGGGTCTGTGATTCATTCAACTTAAATCAGGAGCTCACATCAGGTTAATAAATTGGTTAGGTTGATAGGTTTCCCCTGGACATGGCATTTTATCTTGCAATAAAAATATATGTGTGTATATGGAATGAGAGGTGGCCAACTCTAGAATTCTGTTGGCAAAAATAATCCAGTAGGTATCTGCTGTCTAGAAATTAGAGATATGAATTTGGGCAGATACAGTGTTAATTAATGGTTCATTCATGAACAGACAATCTATATGCTACTTTAGGGATGTATATATCTGAATAGTTTCTGACCCTATACTGTGTATATATACATTTGTTTATATGGTCTTGAATCTTATTACTCCAAACATGAGAATTATACATGTTTCTTATTTTAGTGTCAATCTCAAATCAGTTACTGTTCAAGAGATTAGAGTGCATATGTATATTTGATACATCTGTTATCATCATGTTTCCCAATATTTGTTAAACTACTCTGCTTTTTGTTTAGTGTATACTAGGTGAAACAACCCCCTGGTTCTAATTCAGTGTTTGTGAAAGATGCCAGATTGATATCCTGGAAACTGAAGCCCTGTGTGAATGTGGGATAGCAACAATGTCAACTTCCCAGATCCTCCTCTCTTAACATACTTGATTTGCAGGAATAAAGCTCTTCTCAAAGATTATCTCATTTCTTTTTTCTGCCACTGTGAGTGAGAGTGTTCATATTTAAAAGGTTTTATTTTAGGATCAAATGTACTTAGCCTCTTCACAAAGTTGAACAGTTAGGTTACTTTTTTGTTCCTGTATTTCTTTTCATTGTTCAGACTTGAATTGATTGCTTAAGACCAACGGCCCTGATGTATTAATTGTATAAACAAACCAGTCTGCTGGTTTGTTTTATGGTTCAAATCACACTCTGCCCTTTCTAATTCTTTCACACAAATTGCTTTTTGACAATAATAATAGTTACCATTTTTTGAGCACTTATATATCATATCTAAATGAGGCACTTTATTTAAACACATTCTTCTTTATCATTAAAACTATCCTGCAAAGTATGGTTTTCATATGAAATATAAAGAAACTGAGTCTTAGAAAGGTTAAGTAGCTTGCTCAAAGCAGCAATGCTATTAAATACTAGAGCATGAATTCCAGCCTGGATTTGCCAGAGTCCTGCGCCAGTGCTCTTTAACCAAGCTCCACTGACTCCTCATAAAAGGTGTTCATTTGGGTTAAAGGTCATTCAGGCAGGTCTATTACATGTTGGTCATGGTTGATTTGGGATTCAGTTTTGCTAGATATTCTATTGTTGTATTCATAGATACTCTTGAATCACACTTTTTCTTTCTTTTAAAGTAAGTTATCAAACTAACAGGAGCTGTCTGAAGAGTTGTGATTATGGATAAAAAGCCTTAATAAAACATGGTTTAAGTTTGAACTGTTCTTCACTATGCAAACTAATAATTTTATGTTGATATTAATAAACTTTACATTAGAGTCTTAATCTCAAAACAACTCTCGGGATCGTTTGTATAGAAAATTTTCCTAGGTGGAAGTGCTGGGAAAATAAATCCTTTAGTTATTTTACTTGGTGTCACAAGTGGTTATGAGCACTGACTCTGTGCCAAACATTATGCCATATACTAGGGATGTAATGATAAATAAGACAGAAGTAATGTCTATCCTGAAAAACCTCAATAGCCTGAAAGGGAGAGATAAGTAGTAAAAAAAAAAAAAAAAGCATAAGTCAGTTGATAAGTGCTATGAGCTATGATAGAGGAGGTAAAAGATAAGAAAGAAGGAGCACCTATCCAACACCTAGATCAGAAGGGCTTCCCAGAAGATGTGTGATGTGTAGGGTAGGATAAGGAGGGTAAATAAGAATTAGTCAAGTAACAGTGTTAGGGGCAGAGTATTCTAGGCCTAAATAATAATGAGTGAAGGAATGTTTTATTTTGTTTTTACAACAGTTTTATTGAGGTATAATTTACAAACTATAACATTTCACTCCTTTCATGTATACATTCAGTGGTTTTCAGTATGTTCACAAAGTTGTACAACCATCACCTCTGTCTAATTCCAGAATATTCTCATCAAACCCAAAAGAAACCCCCATACCCATTAACAGTCACTCCTTATTCTCTCCTCTCCCTAGCCCCTGACAACAATGAATCTACTTTCTGTCTCTAAGGATTTGCCTTTTCTGAACATTTCATATAAATAGAACCATATACTATGTGGTTGTTTATGACTGGCTTCTTGCACTTAACATAATGTTTTCAAAGTTCATCTATATTGTAGCATATTCAGTATGAAGGCCTGTTTTGAGGAATGGGGGCGGGCGAGATGGGGAATTAAAAGTTCAGTTGATCAGGATTACTAGTGCATAGAGCAAAAATTTGAGAATAAAGAGGAGAGGTGTTATACTAGAGAGGTAAGCAGAAACCATATAGAGGAATGGACTTTATTCTAAGGGTAATAGGATACCATTGAATGGTGTTAAGTACAAAAATAAAATAATCAGATTTGTGTTTTATATTTGTATAGAGAATAGGCTGGATGACTATAAAACAGGTGCAGGACAGGGAGGCTAGTTAGGATTCTTGCAAAAATCAGGGCAACAGAAAGATTGCGGTGGTGTGGGATATGGCAGTGGGAATGGAGAGAGTGAATGAATTTGAGAGATTTAAAAGGCAAGATTGCCAAGACATGGTATTAGATTGAATGTAGAGGTGGGGAGAAGGAGAGGTAGTATCTAGAATGGCATTCAAAGAGTTGGGTTGGTGAGCCAGATGGATAATGATGCATAGACTTATTAAGGAGCTGGCCAGCTAAATGAGTTCCCACAGTACTGATCTATAAGGAGTACTAAAATGGTTCTGGAAAGTTAATGAGACGAAAAAAAAAAGTAGAGTTCAGTTACCAGAACTCTTTACTTATTAGATTACTGTATGTTTTTTAGAGGAAAACTTTGTAGAAGGTAAAACCCCCTCTCCCTCACCCCAGCTTGATGCTTGAATAATGAGGTACTTCCTAAACTACTCTTAGAAGCCCAAAGGCTGTTTTATTGAGTGGTATATGCAAATTTGGAGTCAGCACTGAATATAGCTCAATAGAGGAGAGGCTGCTATCAGTGGGTCTTTTTTTTGTTTGTCCTTACGGTTCTAACCCTTTTCTTATAGAATATTTATATAAGATTGGGTTGAAGAGTAACAAATTACAAACCTTCCTTCTACTCTCTCTACAAAGCAATAAAAAAAAAACATATCCTACCATGGCCAGTTTGGCTCAGTGATTAGAACATCGACCTGTGGACCAAAGAGTCGTGGGTTTGATTCCTGTCAAGGGCACGTGCCTCGGTTGCTGTTTGTCCCCAGCTCTGGTCAGGGTTGTGCGAGAGGCAACCAGTTGATGTGTCTCTCTCATGTCATGTCTCTCTCTCTCTCCCTCCCACTCTATCTGAAGATAAATAGAAACATATCCTTGGGTGAAGATTAAAACAAAACAAAACATATCCTCGGGTGATGATTTAAAAAAAAATCCTTGCTTTTCCTATTTCCTTTCTTTCTCAGTTTTCGTATTTGAAAGTAAAAATTTAATTAGCTTGGGGTTTATTAATTGAAATTCACATATCTTCAATTTTCTTTCTTTTTATTACCAAATAATATACATTTATCCTAAGAAAAATGAGGACTGTTTACACCAATAATGAACTCACAGAAAGAGAAACTAAAAAAAAAATCCCATTTACCATTGTGGCAAAAAGATTAAGATACTTAAGAATAAACTTAACCAAAGAAGTAAAGAACCTATTTGCAGAAGACTGCAGGACATTGAAAAAAGAAATAGAGGAAGACATAAAAAAGTGGAAGCATACACCTTGTTCATGGATTGGAAGAATTAACATCATTAAAATGTCCATACTACCCAAAGCAATGTATAGATTCAATGCAATTTCCATCAAAATACCAACGACATATTTCACAGAACTAGAACAAATACTTCAGAAGTTCATATGGAACCAAAAAGACCCCGAATAAGAGAAGAGTGGACAGCCCCAGACAAGCATAAAGACAGAGTGGAGGGTCAGGTCCTGAGGTGCTAGTGGACCTTGAGCAGAGCAGAGCCTCAGCTATGAGCACAATGAGTTGTGTTTACTAAGGAAGCGAAGTGGCCTCAGATAGTTCAGAATGATTTTAGGCAGGAAGGATTTTCTGTCTTGAATCCTTCCCACTCCCTTTATAAGATTTCTTTTAAATAATTTTTTTAAATTAATTGTATTGTTGAAAGTATTACGGATGTTTCTCCTTTTCAAGATAGCCACAGCAATCTTGAAAAAGAAGGACAAAGTGGGTGGGATCACAATACCGGATGTCAGGTTATACTACAAAGCCACTGTAATCAAAACAGCCTGGTACTGGCACAAGAACAGGCATATAGATCAATGGAACAGAACAGAGAACCCGGAAATTGACCCAAGACATTATGCTCAATTAATATTTGACAAAGGTGGCAAGAGCATACAATGGAGTAAAGACAGCCTCTTTAATAAATGGTGTTGGGAAAATTGAATAGCTACATGCAAAAAAATGAAACTAGACCACCAACTTACACCATACACAAGAATAAACTCAAAATGGATAAAAGACTTGAATGTGACTTGTGAATCCATAAAAATCCTAGAAGAAAATGTAGGAACAAAATTTCAGACATCACATGCAGCAGAATTTTTACTGTTACGCCTAAGGCAAGAGAAACAAAGGAAAAAATGAATACATGGGAGTACATCAAACAGAAAAACTTCTGCACAGCAAAAGAAACAAGCATCAAAATAGAAAGGAAACCCACTGTATGGGAGACCATAATTGCCAACGATACATCAGGCAAAGCTGTTAATTTCCAAAATATGTAGAGTACTCATACAACTCAACAAAAGGAAGACAAAGAACCCAATTAAAAAATGGGCAGAGGACCTAAATAGACACCTCCAAAAAGGACATACAAATGGCCAAGAGACATATGAAAAAATGCTCAACGTCACTAATCATCAGAGAGAAGCAAATTAAAACAACTATGAGGTATCACCTCACACCTGCCAGAATGGCTGCCATCAACAAATCATCAAACAACAAGTGCTGGCCAGGGTGTGGAGAAAAGGGGACTCTACTATACTGCTGGTGGGAATGCAGACTGGTGCAGCCACTGTAGAAAACAATATGGTGTTACCTCAAAAAATTAAAAATTGATCTGCCATTTGACCCAGTGATCCCGCTTCTAGGAATATATCCTAAGAAGCCTGAAACACCAGTCAGAAAGAATATATGTATGTTCATAGCAGCACTATTTACAATAGCTAAGATCTGGAAACAGCCCAAGTGTCCATCAGTAGACGAGTGGATAAAAAAGCTGTGGTACATATATACAATGAAATACTATGCAGCTGTAAGAAAGAAAGATCTCTTATCCTTTGAGATGACATGGAGGGACCTTGAGAGTATTACGCTAAGTGAAATAAGCCAATCAGAGAAAGACAAATACCACATGATCTCACTTATTTGTAGAACAAAATGAACAGGGTGGGCTGATGAACAAAATAGACCCAGAGAAAGGAGTATGGTTCAGACTGAGGAACTTCAGAGTAGGGGGGCAGGGGAGGATGGATGAGATGAACCAAAGAACTTATATGCATGTATGCATAACCAATGGATATAGACAACAATGCTGGGGGTGTGGAGGGGGCGGGATGGGGAGGAGGGTGTCTAGGGGGGAAAAAGGAGAAGCATCTGTAACAAAAATAAATTAATAAAAATTGGGGGGGGGAAAAAAAAACAAAGCCAAAAACAAAAAAAAAGAAAGAAAAATGAGAACTATAGAGGCTTGAAAACAGTGAAATCACCCAAACCCTGTTGAGAGATTCTCCATTATATTTTGGTGTATATTTTTTAAGACTTTTAAGTTTTTCCCAAAATATGGAGTCTTACCATTTGTACCATTTTGTAAACTCCTTTCATTTGCCGTTTATGTTTTTCCCTATATTTTACTATTTTAAACATCAATCTAACAGTAACTTATTCTACATTTTTTCTATTTATTCAGTTTCCTCTTTAAGATAAGTATCTAGAAAGGTAATTATTATGTCAAAGGGCCCGTGTGTATAAAATAATTATAAAATCCCAACTATTTAAATTGTTATCACTTTTTTCTGTCCCACTAGAGAATTGCTCTGTTTTTTTGCTTCTCTCTTGCATTTGCTTGCTGTCTCTCACCTATGACACACATTCACAAATGTTTATTTCTTAGGGAGGAAGAAATCTTTATCATGAAGTTGAGTACTTAAATATGGACTTCATTAATTTCATATACTTTATTCTTCATGAAGCATTTGTCAAGCACTATGTAGTATGCCATGGGTTACAGAGAAGGAAGATATAGCCCTTGTTCTCAATGAACCCCCACAGTCCAGTGGGGGAGGTAGACATTCTAGGCATATCAAAAGGTAGAGATGAGGTACAGAGTTGAAAGTAGAATGACTAAGGAAAATATACTGTGAAGTCATAATTGCAAAGTTGAGACCAGTCACCACATGTGTGATATTCATCCAACCATATTTAAGCTGCTTCGGCCAGCAGTGGGGAACCTTTTTTATGCCAAGGACCATTTGGATATTTATCACATCATTCTCGGGCCATACAAAATTATCAACGTAAAAATTAGCCTGCTCTATTTGGTCAGGCTAATTTGGTGAGGCGTGTGATATTAGCTGGTTTTGATTTTGTGGGCCTTATGTGGCCCAGATGTTCCCCAACCCTGGTTGGTAGACACTTGGGCTTAACCAGGCTTGAGGCTTTGCCAGCTGAGGCTAGAAGGTCAAAAGGATATGATTCTAGAGGAAGAACCTATGGTCTTTAGGATAGTTACATGGTTATTGGACTTGTCTCACCCATTAAAATATACATATGCACATACGCACAGGATTTGACTTTGAATCTATAGAATTAATTTTATTTGCTTAAAACAAACAAAAAAACTTCAATTAGCTAACTATGAGAGGGGAGGACCTTACTTTGGCCTCATTCGCATTTTGACTTTGGTACATTCACCCTATATAGCCCTTTCATACTTCTAATATGATTTCATTGTTCTTGATAAACATAAGTCTGTTTTTTAGTATCAGCAGCTCTTCTCATGTAGAATATATAGCATGTACACATTTTTTCAAGTTCTCAAGGCAAGAAAATCTTTTACCAGTAATTTTCATTCCATATTTTTTTATTGGTTTCTGGAATTTTAGGCCTTTGTCTTATTTTTTAGTAAGCACATAATTTTCACATCAGATGATAGAATCATTTATTTTTTATTTATTGATTGATTTTAGAGAGAGAGGAAGGGAGAGGGAGAGAGAGATAGAAACATCGATGAGAGAGAACATTGACTGGCCACCTCCTGCATGCCCCCCACTGGGGATCAGGCCCACAACCTGGGCATGTGCCCTGACCGGAATCAAACTGATGACCTCTTGGTGCATGGGTCAACGCTCAACCACTGAGCCACACCAGCCGGGCAATAGAATCATGTTTTTAATAATATCAATAAATTTCTTTTAGTGTCTTAGTTTATCTTTAAAATTAAGTTATGTTTATTAGATCATCTCTATCATACTTTTTTGTTCTGAAAATTCTATGACTTTATGTTAGATATTTTATACCGATAATATGAAATTCTTAGTTTTATCCTGATTAGTTTCATCTACTAATCTTGTTCAAGGCTAAATTAAGCTGAATTTCAAATTAGCCCTGGCCGGTTTTGCTCAGCGGTTAGAGCGTCGGCCTGCGGTCCAGAGAGACCCGGGTTCGGTTCCCGCTAAGGGCATGTACTTCGGTTGCAGTTTGTCCCTGGCCCTGGTTGGTCATGCGGGTGGCAGCCACTCGATGTGTCCCTTTCACGTCGATGTTTCTCTCTCTCTCTTCCTCTCTCTCCCTCCCACTCTATCTGAACAAAAAATGAGAAAGTGTCCTCGAGTGAGGATAAAAAAAAAAAAGAATTTCAAATTATCTCTGAGCAGTTGTAGAGGCGTTTGTTGAACTACTGTAACTGCATGGATATTGTCATATGTTCAAAAGAAGGAAATAACATTTGAGAAAGCTTTGACTTTTTGCATCTCCTGGTAGTATAGGTTAAAATTGGGTTAATAAATTCACTGCTTCTAAGCAGAAGAGGACTGGAATCGAAAGAGACTCTTTTTAGAGGAAAACAATTGTTTGGCAATAAAAATCTTAGCAGGAAGCTTTTTTAATTTTTTCATTATTGATTTGAGAGAGAGAGAAACATCCATGAGAGAGAACATCAATTGGCCGCCTCCTACATGCCCCCCCACTGGGGATTTGACCCACACAACCTGAACATGTGCCCTGACTGGGAATCGAACCAGTGATCTCTTGGTGAACGCTCAACCACTGAGCCACACTGGCTGGGCTTAGCAGGAAGCTTTTGAATCTCATTTTAAGAATTTTGTATAGGTAGAGAAAAAAATCACACCAACAGGACTTTCTTGTGAAGCAGGAATTTTGTTAGCTTTGGATTTTTGGAGGACCTATTTAATATAAAATCAGTGGTATTTCTATGAATTAACATAGTTAAAGACATTGGGTAGAAAGTGCCTACCTTGATATTTCACTTTGTATTATTTATTGAAAATAAGTTTTCAAAAATGTTTAACTGTTCATTGAAATGTTTACCTATTGGCCTTTTTAGACAATATAATGTGTCTGCTGCTGCATTCCATTTCATGCTGGCCAGCCACATCTTTGAATCTGAAGATGTAATTGCAATTTATTGTTTAAGTCCCATAGCTTTTATTTTTCTGGCTATGATAGGTTTATATGAAGAAAATTAGGGCTTATTATTGCTTTAGCAAATGTAATGAACAATGTGTTTTTTCTTTAGGATCAAACAGAGCATACTAAATCAGCAGTACTGCCCGGTAGTGCAGCAAGCACCATGATTAAGCACAGAGAAATCTGTTTCTTATCACGTGTGTAAGGGGAAAAAGGTAAGGAAACCAATGTTCTTATATTTCTCAGAGCTTGAACTTAAGAAAACAACTAGATCTATAGAAAATAATGCTCATGTATATATGCTGCTTGCTTCATTTATAACATTGCCTCTAGTTAAATCAGGAGTATAGTTTTAAGAAAAATTTGACTTAAATTCAGAACAAAAGGGTATTTTTTAAATCACTGTTGAGCCCTGGCCAGTTTGGCTCAGTGGTTAGAGCATTGACCCGTGGACCAATGAGATCTGGGTTTGATTCCGGCCAAGGGCACGTACCTCGGTTGCGATTCGTCCCCGGCCCTGGTCGGGGTTGCGCGGGAGGCAGTCAGTAGATGTGTCTGTCTTGCATCGATGTTTCTCTCTCTCTCCCTCCCTCCTACTCTGTCTAAAGATAAATGGAAAAATATCCTCGGGTGAGGATTAAAAAAAATAAAAAATAAATAAATAAATTACTGTTGAATTATGTCAAAAATGCTAATTTCTCTGCCAGTACTTGGCTTCTCCCTTTTAGAGTGAACTTCTACCTTGAGCATAAAAAGGTAATTTCACTATGAAAAAGAACATGGATTTTGAGCAATATTGTTATATATAAATAATAGTAATCTACCCAATTAATGCCATTTATATTTCTTAGTTATCATGTGAGAGTTCAACAATTAAAGCAAATTTTGGGGCAGGGAATCAGGCATATAGATTTAATTACATTAGTTTGTATTTTTAGACTACTTATGAAGAGCAATACTTTCAAGCAGAAAATTGGAAGTATTGCCCTGGCCAGGTAGCTCAGTTGGTTAGAGTGCCATCCCAGTACGCCAGGGTTTTGGGTTCAATCCTCAGTCAGGGCACACACAAGAATCAACCAATCAGTGCAGAAATAAAGTGGAACAACATATTGATGTTTCTGTCTCTCTTCATGCGTGCTCGTTCTCTCTCTCTCAAATCAATCAATAATAAATAAACTCTTATTTAAAAAAAAGAAAAGTGTAAGTATTTTATTAGTTCTTGTAGAGCAGGAATCATTGACTTTTTCCTGACTAGAAATCATGTTTGATTATTTAAGGGGTAGAAAATGGTGGTGGGGTGGAGGGTAGATAGATGAGATTGGTTTTAGAAACTAATTATGTCATTCACTAATGGAGTACTCCATACTCTGGCTGAGTTCTCTGGTTTTCTATGTAAGCTTTGAGGATAGAGGCATGGGTCTGACCATGTGTGACAGGAGACTGGGCTGCTTTTCTATTCAGTTGAGAGTGGAGCAAAGACATTTAGCAGTGATGCCTTCCTCACCAAAACTTCTGGGCCTGCAGTTGACAATGTATTTCTTGTCCTGGAGCATTCTCACATGGAAGCGTGAGAAAGGAGTGCCCTTCTCTGCTTTCACCTGCCAAAATTTTATTCTTCAGGTGCCACCTCTTTAGGAAGTTTTCACCCACTGCAAAGACTATCAGTAATAATAAAGTATTATATTTGCTACTGTAGCCTATTGTACCCCAAATAATATACCCCTGCTTCAGTCTAATTTGGATTCATTCACTTTTTCTTTGGCTCCATAGCACCAGTACATGTATCAGTTAGTATATACCACAGTGTTTTATATTTTAAGTTTATTTATTTCCTCTATGAAACATTAGGCACGTTTAGGTCAAGGACATTGTTTTATTTGTCACTGTAACCTAATGACTAGGATAGTGCGTGGTATATAGTAGATGCTCAGTAATGTTGGATGCATGAATGTACATATGTTTATTGCGATTAGTATATGACATAAAGAGGAAGTACCAGTGAAGGAGACATAAAAGCAATCAGATCAGTGCTGTAAAAGTGGGACCCCCTAAGACAGATTCAGGAGTGTCCGAAAGGACTCTGATCAACAGAATTAAAAAAAAAAAAAAAAAAAGGTCTGGAAGCCCAAAGACAAAAGAAGAGGTCCTCAGGAAGAAACTGTACTGAAAATTAAGTAATTACATTCCTTTTTGAGATGAGCATGTATAATATTAAGTGACTTCTGTTTTTAAAAGGAGATGGATACTTTTATAAGAAGGCAAATAAAGAATCTTGAAATTGATTTAAATCCTCTGAGAGGCCCAGTTTATGCAGTGAGAAGCCTGCTTCTGTCTGGTCCACGGGCCGATGCTCTAACCGCTGAGCCAAACCGGCTAGGGCGAGCCTGCCTCTCTCCCAGGTCCTCAGGAGACCACAGATTTTGCTTTAGAAAATGAAATTAAAGAGACTCAAGGCTTGGAGACATTAGGCATAGCAGAGATCAGGGATGAGGCGCCATAGTGAAAACAGGGGGCTTAAAGGAAATCCTATACATTGACAAGTGAGACCCTTTCTCTCACTCCTTCCTCTGCTTTTCTTTCAGAAGGTGATTGATATTATATCTCCACATCCCCTGACAGGAGATTATGAGTTTTCTCTGGAATCCAAAGAAAAAACTTACATATACTGACATTTTGAGGTCTTTCAGTGAAATAGTTGTGTTCTCAACCAGTCACCATGCATTGGAAGCCTCCTAGTCAAGAAGCCACACATGTAGAACTTTCCAATTGGCTTTTAGTACTTGATTTGTTCAATAGATAGGCATTTGGGGAACGCTGCCAATGTGAAAGACAGAGACCCAAACACAAAAGTACAAGAGAGAAACTTGGAGGAAACAATATTGAAAACAGAAGAAAGTTGAAAACAAAAACAAAACTGTAGGTAATTACGTCAGAGAGGTAAGAGAAGAAATTATATCCATGAAATAAGATCAAGATGCCATAAGAGGATCAGAAAAAGAAAACTGGAAATTTAAAATATGATAGACACTTTTGGTGCATTTTAAATAATTTAAAAATGATCTCAAGTTTATAGAAAAGGCATAAGTGTATTGCAAAAATACTTTTTTCTGAACCATTTGAAAGTGAGTTGCTAGCTGCATGCTGTGTCACCTTTGAAACCGTGTTTCCTACAAACAAGGACAGTCTCCTACATAACCACAATACAGCCACCAAAATCAGGGAACTAACATGCATTATCACCATCTAATTCTCAGACCTTATTCAGGTTTTCCCAGTGGTACAAATAATGTACTTTACGTAAAGAGGATCTAGTTTCAAATCACACGTTGCATTTAGTTGTCATGTCTCTTTAGTCTCCTTCTGTCTGGAACAGTTCTGTGGTATTTGATTTTCTTGACCTTGACCTTAAAAATTACAGATCAATTATTTTGTAGAATGTTCCCCAATTTTGGTTTGTCTGATGTTTCTTCATGACTAGGTTCAAGTAATACATTTTTGGTGGGAATAGCACAGAAGTGGTGCTGTTTTTTTTTTTTTTTTAAATCCTCACCGGAGGATATTTTTCCATTAATCTTCAGATAGAGTGGGAGGGAGGGACAGAGAAAGAGAGAGAGAAACATCGATGTGAGAGGGACACCTCGACTGGTTGCCTCCTGCATGACCCCGACCAGGGCTGGGGATGAACCACAACCGGAGTTTGTGCCCTTGACCAGAATCGAACCCTCTACTCTTTGGTCTGTGGGCCGACACTCTAACCGCTGAACCAACTGGCCGGGGCAAAGTGGTGCTGTTTTTTTTCTTAATTAATAACCTTTATTTTTTAGAGCAGTTTTAGGTTCATAGCAAAATTAAGCAGAAGGTACAAGGTGTTCCCCATATACCCCTATCCCTTCTCTTTGTTCCCCACACAGCATCCCACACACATAGCCTCCTCCAGTATCAACATTTCTGTGTCCTTTTCATTGCAACTCCTCAGGGAACACAATTTCTATTACTGAGTTCAGTTTGATCGCCTGTGTAAGGTGATATCTGCCAGGCTTTGTCTCTGAAGTACTCTTTTTTCCTTTGGTAATTAGTAAGTATTTTTGTGGAGAGGAACTTTGAAACTATGTAAAATATCCTGTTCCTCCTCATACTTGGGATTTATTCTTTCATGTTGTAAAGACTCATGGTTTTCATTTTTCCATTTTTTGTTCAGATAGAGTGGGAGGGAGAGAGAGGAAGAGAGAGAGAGAGAAACATCAACGTGAAAGGGACACATCGAGTGGCTGCCTCCTGCACAACCCAACCAGGGCCGGGGACAACCTACAACCAAGGTACGTGCCCTTAGCGGGAACCGAACCCGAGTCTCTCTGGACCGCAGGCCAATGCTCTAACTGCTGAGCCAAACCGGCCAGGGCTAGGATCGTCTTTTTTATTAATTGAAATATAATTTACATACCATAAAATTCACCCTTTAAAAGTATAGATAGTCCATTGTTTTGTTTATACTTACAGAATTGTGCATTTATCACCACTGTCTAATTCCACATTTTCATCACCCCAAAGAGAAATCTTGTATCCATTAGCAATCACTCCCCATTTCCCTCCAATTTCCCCAACTCCTGGCAACCACTAATTTACTTTCTTGTTCTATGGATTTGCCTATTCTCTATGTTTTAAGTGGAATCATATAATATATAGCTTTTTGTGTCAGCTTCTTTCAGTTACCATAGTATTTCTAAGATTCATCCATGTTTTAGCATATAGCAATACTTCATCCATTTTTATCATGTAATAGTCCATTTTGTCGATATTCCATACCACATTTTATTTATCCATTCATTGGTAGATAGATATTTGGGTTGTTTCCAGTTTGGGCTGTTATGAATAATGTTGCTATGAGTATTAGTGGATAAGTTTTTGTGTGAATGTTTTCATTTCTCTTGGGTATAAACCCAGGAGTGGAAAAGCTATGCCATGTGTTAACTCTGTTTAAGATTTTGAGGTAATAAATGTTTTCCAAAGTTGCCACACCATTTTACTTTCCTCCCAGCAATGTTTGAGGGTCCATATTTCTCTACAACCTCATCAAAGGTCTTATATTTTTTCTACTCCAGTTTTGGAATCAGCCATTTCTCCCTGGAGCTCTGGTTCATTTTAATGTATAAAAGTATGTAAAAACAAAATCTGGTGCTATGTATGCTTATTACTACATGGAGTTGAGGTGGGGCTTTGCTGCTTCTAGATCCTTTGTAGATAGAGCTAGAAAATATCTGTGTACACATACACGTTTGCATCTATATTTATTGCTATAAGCATCTGTGTTTATCGAAGTCCATGAGTTCACACTGATATCTCAAATTCCAAACTAACACTGCAGGGTTCTTTATAGTTTTCCATTTCCACATTTTAACCCCTTCTTCAACAGTGATAGACCTTCTCTCATTGACCTTCATGTAATCACTTACTTGATCCATCTCTTTACATGTAACCAACCTCTTTTTTTTTTTTTATTTCTTTATTGATTTTAGAGAGAGAGGAAGGGAGAGGGGGAGAGAGAGAGAGAGAAGCATCAATGAGAGAGAACATCGATTGGCCGCCTCCCCCATGCCCCACACTAGGGATTTGGCCCACAACCTGGGTATGTGCTCTGACCGGGAATTGAACTGACGACTTCTTGGTGCATGGCTCGATGCTCAACCACTGAGCCACACCGGCCGGGCCATGTAACCAATCTCTTATCACTGTCGTCTTGTCCCTTCTTATCCTGTTCAGGCTCTGACATACCACCCTGGATTGCCCTCTTATATCTCCTCCTCACTCCACTTAAACATAGACCCTTCTTACTTGCTTGGGCTCTAACACCCCATGCTCAGCTGCCCTTCTGAGTAGATAACTTTCTTACCCTCCTGGGGTTCTGACACTTTATGCTGGACCACCCTTACCATATTATTTACCATACTTGGGCTCTGATTTTTCTCTCTTACACAAATGCTCTCTTCATCCTGCTCCCATGTCTATTTAATTTTTAATAACTTTTCCTTTTATTTTTATTTTTTAAAATTTTTACTTTGAAGTAATTATAGATTAACAGAAAGTGCAAAAATAGTATAGAAATTTCCTTCATTTATCCATTTTCCTCATTGGTGACATCTTACATAACTGTAGATCATATCAAAACCGGAAAATTGATATTTTATTTATCCATTCATCAGTTGATAGATATTTAGGTCATTTCTACCTTTTGGCTATTATGAATAATGCTGCTGTGAACATATTCGTGAACATATGTAATTCTCTTCCATTTATCACATGTAGATTTGTCACCACAGAGATCTCTCTTGTGTTCCTTCTTTTTTTTTTTCCTCACCCGAGGACTTTTTTTTTGCATTTATCTTCAGATAGAGTGGGAGGGAGAGAGGAAGGAAGAGAAAGAGAGAAACATCGATGTGAGAGAGACATATCAAGTGGCTGCCACCCACCCGACCCCAACAGGGCCTAGGGACAAACTGCAACCGAGGTACGTGCCCTTAACGGGAACTGCACCCAGGACTCTCTGGTCCACGGGCTGACGCTCTGACCGCTGAGCCAAACTGGCCAGGGCTCTTGTGTTACTTCTTTATAGTCACATGCACCCTTCTTTCCCCACTATGTATTTTATGACTTTTTAAAATTAAAATTAAAATTAAAAGCATTATTACAAGTCACAGGAAGAGCTGGGTAAGCATAGAGATAAACCATGTTATGTTCATGAATGGGAAGAATTAATATCATTCCCAATCTTGAGTGAGAAGCAGGCTAGGAGTTCTGATTTCTGAATGGTTATTTTATTAGCACTCTCTTCCATCCTGCTCCATTGTTGAGTATAGGGGCCATTTGGGGCATTTCCCCCCACCAGCTCTTGGTTTTGTGCAGAGAGCTCAGTCTGGCTCCCTTCAATGCAGAAACTTCTATACATTTGTAGCCAATAACTCCCATCCTCCCTGCTAGCTTTCAAATCCCAGGCCTGAAGGTTGTTGTCTGTGGACTACCACCATATAGTTTGCACTCATTACTGTGGCTTGGTTTCTTCCTGGTATATGGCATCTGTATATTTCCTTTTCTTGCTTTTGAATTTGAGTGTATAAACCTTTAAAAAATCATCTATTTTGTCTGTATTCACAGTGGAAAGGAATGCTGCCCACCACCAGCTCATTACACTTTTTTTCTTTTATTTTGAAATATTTCAAGCCTATAGAAAAATTGAATGAATAGTATAATGAAGACTCATATATCCTTTACCTAGATTCATCAATTTTTACCATTTAAAAAAGAAATCCTCACTCCAGGATATATACATACTTATTTTTAGAGAGAGAGAGAGAGAGAGAGAGAGAGAGAGAGAGAGGAAGGGAAGGGAGGAAGGAAGGAAGGAAGGAAGGAAGGAAGGAAGGAAGGAAGGAAGGAAGGAAGGAAAGAGAAAAGAAAGGAAAAGAAGAAAAGAGAAGAGAAGAGAAGAAAAAGATCTATTGGTTGCCTCCCGTACATATCCCAACTGGAGATTGAACCCCCAACCTAGGTATATGCCCTGACCAGGTATCAAACTCACAACCTTTTGGTGTACAGGCCGATGCTCCAACCAACTGAGCCACCTGGCCAGGGAAATTTTTACCATTTTGCCTCTTTTTTGAACACCTCTCTCCTTCTCTCTTTTACCCTTCTCACCCCTACACTTACACTCAGATACTTTTTTTTCTGTATCATTGCAGATAACACAACATGTCTTTCTTAAATAGTTTTGCAGACATCTCCTAAGAGTAAGGACATTCTCCTACAAAATCAAAATACAGTTATCACATTCAAGAAAATGATTGTTAATTCACTATACCTAATGTATAGTCCAAATTCCCCTGATCGTCCCATAAATGTTTTGTTTTGTTTGTGACTATATGTGTTTTTGTTTTGTTTTTTTATTTAGGATCCAGTCAGTGTTCATGCATGGCATTTGGTAATTACGTAATCTCTTTAGTCTCTTTTAATTTAGAATGATCTTGTTTTCTATAATACTAAATTTTTTGAAGAGTTTAGGATGGTTATAGAATAGATTCTAGATTTGTTTTATTGTTTCTATATGATTCAATTCAAGTTAAAGATTTTTGGCAAAATTATTGAGAAGTTTTAAACTTCTCATTGCATCACATGTGGAAGTGCGTAAAGTCAGCTTGTTAAACTATTGGTGATGCTGTTTGATCATTTGATTAAGGTAGTGATTACCATATCTTTTCACTGTGAACGCATTTTCTCCTTTGTAATTAATAAGTCGTCTGTGGAATGATACTTTGAGGCACTGTGAATATTTTCTTCCCCAATAACCATTTACTTAAAGGTTTTAACATCTATTTTTCTTTTTTTAATCCTCACCTGAGGATATTTTTTCCATTGCTTTCAGGAGAGTGTGGAGAGAGAGAGAGAGGGAAAGAGAGAGAGAGAGAGGGAGAGAGAGAGAGAGAGAGAGAGAGAGAGAGAGACATCAATTGTTTGCCTCCCGAGACCCTTCAATGTCAGGGTCAACGCTCTAACCACGGAGCCACACCAGCCAGGGCTTAACGTCTATTTTTGATGCTTGCCTGAATTAATTATAATTGGAGTTTAACACAACGTATTGACCATCTGTGTATACACTGTTCACTTATTCATTTCACAGGTATTTCTTGAAAAGGTACTGCATTAATTTCTGTGCTAATCACTTGGTGAGCACAATCTAGTGTTTGTCTTTGTGGTGTCTGTAGTCTTCTGGGAAAGATTTACATTAATCATAATCACACCAATGTATATTCAGAGATATACTCTCTCATAAAGGAAAAAATGGGGTGCTGTGAGAGATTATAAGGAGAGATCACCTTTTCTAGAGGTTCAGGGAAGACTTCTCTGTGAAAGTAAGCTAAGAACTGAAAGATGTAGAATTATTTGGGTAAAAGGTCCTGAAGAGGGACATTTGGTATCAGTTGTTTTGTCTATAAATTATATTTTAACAATTCAAAGTGTAATACAAATTTGATCTTTCTAGATTTAAACAAATCTCTTAAGTGGTGTTTCCTCACCGATGGAGAATTACTTCCAAGCAGAAGCTTACAACCTGGACAAGGTTTTAGATGAATTTGAACAAAACGAAGGTGAGAATTTACTTTGGCAAAGGTATTTGAATGTGTTTTGATGTAGAGAATGTATCGTTATAAGAGGATGTAGTACTTTTAAAAAAAGTAAAATCAGGCCCTGGCCAGTTTTGCTCAGTGGTTAGAGTGTTGGCTTGCGGTCAAGGGCATGTACCTCGGATGCAGTTTGGTCCCCAGCCCTGGTTGTGGTCGTGCGGGAGGCAGCCAGTCAATGTGTGTCTCTCATATTGATGTTTCTCTCTCACATCGATGTTTCTCTCTCTGTCTCTCCCTCCCATTCTATCTGAAAATAAATGGAAAAATATCCTCGGGTGAGGATAAAAAAAAAAAAGTAAAATCAGCCCAGCCAGTGTGGCTCAGTGGATTGAGCATCCCGTGGACTGAGAGGTCCCAGCTCAATTCCCAGTCAGGGCACATGCCCAGGTAGTGGGTTTGATCTCCTGTAGGGGGCGTGCAGGAGGCAGCCAATCCATGTTTCTCTCTCCCTTCCTCTCTCTCTAAAAAATCAATAAAAACATATTTTAAGAAAAATAAAAAGTAAAATCAGGTCCAATGACTTAATAATATTATATATTAATAGCCAGAGTAATAACTAACATTTTTAATCACTGTGTCAGATATTATCCTAAACCATTTACATGGATTTTATCATTTTTATCTTTGAAATAATCCCATGAAAGTAGATCTTATTTACATTTTATAGATGAGAATAGAGGCACAGAGAGGTTAAGCAACTTCCCCAAAGTTACTTTGCTACTAAGTGGCAGGATTTGAGTCCAGGCAGTATGATACTAGAGCCTGAACTCTCTTTTATTATATACAACCAATGTGTGGTCAAGAAAAGCTTTAAAATGTGTGATTGTATTTCCTAACCTAAGAAAGATAGCTTATTGAATATTGATTGACCAATAAAGTCAAGATATATTTTAAACCTAATTTTAAAAGATTAAGCAACTGTCAAAATGGTTATTTAAATTATACATTTTTAAGGCTCAGTCTAAAAATGTCTGGATAAGATTCACTTCATTTAGGGAAACCTTTTCCTTAAATTCCCCTCTCAGGATGACTTGAATGGATAATCCATAATTTAAATCTCTTTCACCTTACCCACCTTCCTTGGTGTTCTATGTTTCTAACAGGAAATGGCATGTAACGAATTTACAGAGTGATATATTTCCATCTAAAGTCCATGATTTTAGTAATGGCCTCCAGTGATTCAGTAATGGATCACTATATCCAGTATTCTTTGATAGCAGTTGGTAAGAGAGATTGCTTTTGATTTTGTTGCTTTGAGTCTATGATAGAGGAAGCCTTAAAGAGATCATTGGGGGTAAGGAGGGAAAAAGGAGAGGAATGATACATGGAATGGCCTGCTCTTCTCATATTTTACCATTGATGACCCAAATCTAACCCATAACCCTAGGTTCATTCCTGATTCATGTAAATGTGAACACCTAATCATTGCGATTTTCTTGGATCTAGATGAGCTTTATATATACCAAGGTGGAAGGTGTATTATCCTCTCAGTTTGAATCATTTATACAACTATTTTCTCAGTCCTTTCTTTGGTTTGGCCCTTTATGTATCACAGTTACTAGTCATGAGATATCTACACAGATGTTACACCTAATCTTGTGAATACTATACTTCTAGAATACCACTGACTCTAATTAGTAAAACAATGAGTTCATTACATCAATCTCTTCTTGTATGCGGACTCTAGTAGGGATACTTTGTATATAGTTGATTTCTTTTTTTTCTTTTTCTTTATTGATTTTTAGAAAGAGAGAGGAAGGGAGAGGGAGAGAGAGAACGAAACATTGATGAGAGAGAACATCAATTGCCCGCCTCCCGCATGCCCTCCACTGAGGATTTGGCCCACAACCTGGGCATGAGCCCTGACCGGGAACCGAACCAGTGACCTCCTGGTGCATGGGTCAACGCTCAACCAGTGAGCCACACCAGCCAGGCTGTATATAGTTGATTTCTAATACATTTTTGTTGAATCATTAAAAATTGTCTCTCTCAGTTTGAAAATAGAGCATTTGTACTTAAAAATAATTCCTTTAGCCCTGACTGGTTTGGTTCAGTGGTTAGAGCGTTGGCCTGTGGATAGGACCGAAGGTTCACAGATTTGATTCCTGGTCAAGGGCACATACCTGGGTTGCAGGTTCGATCCCTGGCCCTGGTTGGGGTCCTGTGGGAGGCAGCTAGTTGATTTTCTCTCTCTCCCCCCCTCCCCTCCCTCTCCTCCCTACCCCCCCACTCAATCTAAAAATCAATGGAAAAATATCCTCAGGTTATTTTGACAACAACAACAAAAACTTCTTTAGAAAAAGGAGAAGAACTTCAGAAGCTACCTTCTTGTTTGTAACTATATTGTTCATTTGTTTTGAACTTAAAAAAAAAATATCTCAGTATCAGTTGTTAAAACTATTGCCTCTAGCCTGGTACCTTTCCAGGTATATTTTAAATGATTTCTCATTTTGTGTTAATTTCCTCCTCTTTTTTTTTTTTTTTTTTTTAACTGATATTAGAGAGAGAGGGAAAGGGAGAGGGAGAGATAGAAACATTGATGAAATAGAACATCGATGAAAGAGAACATTGATTGGCCGCCTCCTGCATGCCCCCCATGAGATCAGGCCCACAACCTGGGCATGTGGGAATCGAACCGGCGACCTTTTGGTGCATGGGTCCACGCTCAACCACTGAGCCACACCAGCCGGGCTAATTTCCTCCTTTAAATGAAAAATATATCACACACAGACTGTGATGATACTAGATAGTTAACATTATGCCCAGGTAGTAGGTGGTTGAAAAATGAAATTTTAATACCTGATCATTCCTGTTTGAATATTATTAAATATTCTTATAAGAAGCAGTATTTCTTTTTTTATTTTCATGAACCAGCTTGGTAATATGATTTCTTTTTATTTTTTTTCTTTATTGATTTTTTAGAGAGAGAGGAAGGGAGAGGGAGAGAGAGATAGAAATATCAATGAGAGAGAACATTGACTGGCTGCCTCCTGTATGCCCCCCTCTGGGGATTGGGCCCACAACCTGGGCATGTGCCCTGACCAGGAATTGAACCAGCCACCTCTTGGTGCATGGGTCTATGCTCAACCACTGAGCCACACCAGCCGGTGAGGATTTCTTTTTTTAAAGGAAGCACATGTTACTAAATCTCAAGTTTCTGCTACCTCAAATTTGATAATCTCAGGATTTAACACTTAGATACTAAGCCATTCTCCACACAGTCTGATGTTTTATGGCCTTTATAATCTGCCTTTTCTAGCTTCTTTTCACTATTTTCTTACACGAATTCTTTTTTTTTTAATCCTCACTTGAGGACGTTTTTACATTAATCCTCAGATAGAGCTGGAGGGAGAGAGGAAGAGAGCGAGCGAGAGAGAGAGAGAGAGAGAGAGAGAGAGAGAGAGAGAAACATCAATGTGAGAGAGACACATCAATTGGTTGCCACCCACACAACCCAAACCTGGGCTGGGGACAGACCGCAACTGAAGTTCATGCCCTTGGCTGGAATCAAACCCGGGACTCTTTGGTCCGCTGGCAACAAACACTCTGAGCCATACCAGCTAGGGCTTACACGAATTCTTTTTTCAACCCGGACTGATTTGCTTATTGCTCTCTCAGTTTACTGCATAATAGTTTTCAAATACTTATGCTATCCTGTACTGCTAATTAGATATTCATATGTATTGTAGCTGTTGTTTGTTATTTTCCCAACTAGATTATGTACTTCTTGGAGGCCAGAGCTATCATTTAATCTTCATGTTCCTAAGCTCAATGCTTTTACTGTGGTAGATAAACACTTAGCATGTATTTATTATGTACCTACTATATACCAGGCACTATGCAAAGTAAGGACTTATACTGATGGAAAGAAATGGTGTCTGCCTGAAAAAGTCAGATTAATTACTCATTGCGTTACAATGTAATAAATGCTTTAATAAAGATATGAACAAGGTGCTAAGGGAGCATTGAAGATTAATGTTACTACTGAGGGCAAAATATATCTGCATAATTTCAGGACTATGATTATCAGATTTACTGGAGAAAGCAAGAAGAGTAATAAGTGCATTATTTCTTATTTCTCTAATTAAACATACACATAGCACTGTTACTTGGGGAAAATAGCCATCATAGTTATGATCTGCTAAAAAGTAAACAGAAACATGAAATTATGCTTATTCATAGAATATGAGTAGGTTGGTTTAATAAGGTAAATGAATACTTTCTGCCAAATGTCCTTGATAATATAAATCTGAACCTAATTAATATATTGTGACATGGTTACAAGCAGAATTTCACATACTGTAGCAAACTTAAAAAACTTATTATGGATAAATTTCAAATATATACAAAGTAAACAATAGTATAGTAAATTGTAGAATACTCATTACAGAGCTTCTCCAGTGATTGATGATGCCGTTTTTGTTTCATTTGTATCTTCAACCACTCCTCACTCCTTGCTTCACTGTGTTGTTTTTTGTACAGTTTTTAAGATAAAATTTACACACATTGAAATGTATGGATCTTAACTGTACATTTTTAAAAATAGATATATATCCATGTAACCCACATTCTAGTCATGATGTAATTATAGAACATTCTGTCTCTGCAGAAAATTCCTTTCCTTTCCTTTCCACTCAATTACTATATCTTCATCACTGTTCTGATTTTTTTTTTCACCTTAGATTAGTCCTCACCTCATGTTGTGCTTGGCCAATCCAAGGCCTTCTCCATTGCTGGTGCCCCTCTACCCCCAAGTACAGTCTGTGGGCCACTTGAATTATGCTACTAGATTGAGGTAGAATTCTTTTGTTGTTTTGAATGTTCTGGGATATTACCACTCAGTGACATGTAATACAGGGGACAGTTGTAAATATATTTTCTTATTCTTAGCTAAGAATTAGAAACTTCACATCCTAGGAATATTTTATTTTCAGATTATATTTGCAAATGTGGTTGATTAATTTAGTCCTATCTTTTCCAGTATTACCAGCAAACTTATTGTAATTATTTATTTTTTCAGATGAAACAGTTTCTCCTATTTTATTGGATACAAAGTGGAATAAGATTCTAGATCCCCTTTCTCACCAACTGTCATTTAACCCTGCATTGGCCAGTGTGAATGAACCTGCAGATGAGTCACAGCCACAACTGAAAGTCTTCTCCCTGGCTCATTCAGCTCCTCTGACCACAGAGAGAGAGGACCATTGTGCTAATGGGCAGGACTGTAGTCTGAATCCAGAGATCAACACAATGTGGATTGATGAAAATGCTGTTGCAGAAGATCAGTTAATTAAGAGGAACTGTAATCAAGATGATCAATGCAGTACTGTTGAAGTGGGAGAGAAGAAATGTGGAAACCTAGCTTGCCTGCCAGATGAGAAGAATGTTCTTGTTGTAGCCGTCATGCATAACTGTGACAAAAGGACATTACAAAGCGATTTGCAGGATTGTAATAATTATAATAGTCAATCCCTCATGGATACTTTTAGCTGTTCACTGGATAATGAAAACAGACAAACTGATCAATTCAGTTTTAATATAAATGGGTCCACCGAAAAAGATATGAACTCAGAGAAACAGATGGATTTGTTGAATAGACCAAATGCAGAAGGGGATTCTGTTAAACATATATGTACTACTTCATCTGATAATCTAACTAGTATCTGTTCCCCTTCACAATTAAAGGATGATGAAAATACAGGTAGAGACCCCTCCATGTCTGTGATTACAAGTTTAACAATTGATTCAGTAATCTCATCCCAGGGAACAGATGAAGGTCCTGCTGATAAAAACCAAGAGAATTATATGCCAGATGAGGTTCTCACTGACAAAACCAGCTCTCCTAGGACAGATCTAGGGAGTCTAAACTCTTTTCCCCATTTGAGTGAGGGGATTTTGATGAAAAAAGAGCCAACAGAGGAGATACCAACTGAAGAATCCGTCCGGTCTGGTTTACCTCTGCTTCTCAAACCAGACATGCATAATGGGTCTGGAAAGGATAACTGTGAACAGTTTTCAGATTGCCTTGTGCCCAGTGAAGTTAGAGCTAATGAAAATGAAGGTTGTGGGCATGAAGAAATTCTTGGCACTGCAGACCTTCTTAATATGACAGAACATGTCTCTGAATCTCAGGAGATGGCTAATTGGAAATCAACTAAACTAAATGAGAGGAATGACAGCCAAGTAAATAAAGAAAACAAGAAGTTTCTGCAGATAAATCAGCCTGAGGACACTTACAATGATAGTGGAGAAGGGTTTGATAGAATGGCAGAAGCAGATCTAGATTTAAAAGGAACTTTCATGAATGAAAGTAAGGGATGTGATTTCTCCACTGTTACGGATACACCAGCAGCAAATACTTCATCTAATTGTTGTGATTCCTATGGAATGCAGAGCCCAGTTGTTTGTTTTGTTCCAAAGACTTTACCCTCCAAAGAAGATTCAGTAACAGAAGAAAAGGAAATAGAAGAGAGCAAGTCAGAATGCTACTCAAATATTTATGAACAGAGAGGAAATGATGTCATAGAAGGGAGTGGACTACTATTAAACAGCACTGGTGACCTAATGAAGAAAAATTATTTACACAATTTCTCTAGCCAAGTTCCATCAGTTCTTGGGCAGTCTTCACCCAAGATAATAGCAAACCTGCAGTCTGTCAGTGTTCCTTTTGGTGGTGCAAGACCCAAGCAACCTTCTAATCTTAAACTTCAGATTCCAAAGCCATTATCAGACCATTTACAAAATGACCTTCCTGCAAACAATGGAAATAATATAAAAAACAAAAATGATGTTCTTGGGAAAGCAAAAATAGGGGAAAACTCAACAACCAATGTTTGCAATACCTCTTTGGGAAACATTTCTATTGCTGATACAAATGGGGAACATTTAGAAAGTTATGAGTCTGGGATATCTAGTAGACCAGGCCTTGTATTAGCTCCAGATAGCCCAGATAATGATCTCAGAGCTGGTCAGTTCGGAATTTCTGCCAGAAAACCATTTACCACTCTCGGTGAGGTGGCTCCAGTATGGGTACCAGATTCTCAGGCTCCAAATTGCATGAAATGTGAAGCCAGGTTTACTTTCACCAAAAGGAGGCATCATTGCAGAGCATGTGGGAAGGTAAGTTGTGTGTATCAGCTCAGAAATCTAGCATGCTTGTTTTGTAATGCTCAATTAGAAATTGATAAAGGAAATATAAGGTGAACATACTTCTAGTTGAGATGAACATTATAAATAGCTCTTGAACACCCAGTTCTAGTTCTAAATAAAAAATGACCTTACTGATTCTTGGTGTTTATATAAGATTTTTGTTGCCAAGATTTAAACTGAATCAGTTTTCATGAACAGACGAGAATATAGGAAGTGTTAACTTTGTGGTTTCTATATTGATAGATAGTTGGTTAATGGAATTGTTTGAAATAAGGAAGTTATTTTTTCAATTTAAGAAATGTGATTTAGTTCATATTTTTAATTCTTGAGAAATTGAAAATTACACTTAGAATCCCTTGTGGTTTTTGCTGTAAGATTTTTGCTATTGTACTAGACATTCTGGAACTTTTTATATATATGCACACATTTTGTTTTTTCCCCCATATATCTTTGATACAAGTAGAGTTGAAGACTATACATTTTTGTGACAAGATTATAAGAATAGTTGATAATTGTTTAGTTCTCCCTAAATTGTTAGCTAGTAACATCAACTTACTAGTTGTTGTTTTTTTTCCTTTTCTTTTTTTTAAAAGAAGAGCTTATCAACAAGGAAGGAAGGGGATTTTGGTGTCAGGTCTGGATTCGAACTTCAGCTTTGTTAATATTAACAATATAACTTTATTAAGCCTTGGTTTTTTATAAAACAAAAGATTAATAATTTTTATATATTGGACTTTATGAAAATTAAATGAGATTACAGATGTAATAGTAAGTGCTCAGTAATTAATCTCTACTTCCTTTCTTGCCTGATTTATTGAATAATTAGGATGCTTTCAACTTCAAGAAATAGAGTATCTGATCCAGTGACTTAGACAAAAATAACATTTATTTCACATAGCAAGAAGCCTGCAGATACTTAGTTTTATCTAGGTGCAATCAGGATTACTGAAGTTTTCTTGGTCTTCCCCTCATGGTCTTAAGATAGTGGCACAGCTCTAAGCATCAAGTCCAACCTGACAGCTTCCTAAGTGCAAAGAAACTGGTTTGGGAGCAAAAAAGTCTATTCTTGCCACCCCTTCATCATGGAGGAAAGGATCCCCCGTAACTTTTTCAAAGTATTGACCAGTTTTAGACCACAGGTCCTATTTTAGACCAAATACTGACAAAAGGTTACAGGATTGCCAGGACTGGCTAAGATCAATTATGATTCATCCCCTGGGACTGAGCCCAATGTTGGTTGGGATTCTGTTAGTAAGGAAAGGGGAGAGAATGGTTCCTGGGTGCAATCAGCAAGGGCTACTATAAGGTCCTAGCACAAACCAACCAAATTATGGGGAGCAGAAAGAAGTTAAAGCTGTGACTAGGCTGTTAGTCTCTGATTATTAAAATTTGAAAACAATAATGTGTATAATTCCTAAATATTTTTTAGTCTGGAGTAAACCTATTGTCAGTAGCCTTAACAGTTGGTTTTCTGTGAGGGGATTAGAGTCATCATTTTTACTATAGTTTTGCTTACTGTGTATAACACTTTCTGAAAATTTTGCTTTCTTAAGGAAATAACAAAAACACTTTTGATCCAGATCAGCATATCTACATGTAATGAGTAAATAGTAACTTAGGTGGATTCAGAAAGAAAATGGTGCCAAAATGCACATAAATTTAAAAATTAGATGGGATTTTAGAGTAGAATTTGTGAAATTTCTGAATTTATATGGATTATGGATTTATATTCCATCTTTTTTTCCCCTTTTCATCTCTAGTTACCTCAGGGGTGTTCTAACAATTGATGAGATATATTTGTAAAAATCCTTGAACTCCTCAGAAGAAAAGGGCTTATAAATATAGGTATACTTTTTCTAGGTATTAAATTAATCAGATTATACTGGGAATGTAGCTAGAAAAATACCCCAAGCAATGTAATTTTATAAAATAATGTGTACTGTTGAAAAAAGAAATTTAGTTTGTTCCATTCTAGTAGAAAGTAAGCATATTCAGTAATGTCTCTACTTAATATCTACAGCTAAATTCTCTTTACTGTATATAACAAGTATATATTAAGCATCTAATATATGTAAGTTTCTAGGCTAGGTATTGGAGATTCAGAGATACATAAAATGAGGTGTATGTTTATAATTTAGGGCACTGATTTCAGTGAGTGGAGAGAGGAGTATTCCTGGAATTAAAAAAAAATCCTAAAATAAAAATTGTGCACCACTGATCTGAGTAGACAAACAGACCATCCCACAACACATTATAATACAGTGTATTAAGAGCCAATTATATATGCTTTGTGTTCATTCTCATTTAATCCCCATCACAACCTTGAAGAATGGGTTGTTAATTTTTCCTATTTGACAGATGAAGAGTTGGAGACTCAGAAAGGTCAAGGACTATGCCCAAGGTTATAGCTTGAAAGTGCTAGAGCCAACTTTAAAGCTAGTACTTTTTTCTTTAGTCATACTGCTTTCCCCAATGAGCGTATCTCCTCATTCATACTAACAGTATGAACGAAATACTTTAGGATCATTGCAGAATGAGAGTTTAGTTTTTCTAAGAATGGCAACAGGAGTTAACGAAGTCAAGTATGTGAGAAAAATGGGATCACATCACATCACAGGTGAAGAATTATCAGTAGGAAAATGTAAATAAATTCATCTCACAGAAAACTGAGTCAAGATAAAATATACTTGAATATAGAAAGGATTAAATAGAAAACTGTAGGAAATTATCTTGCAAAGCATAAGGCTTATATTCAGCTCTTGATAAGTAGTACATATTATAATTGTTAAAACATTCATTTTGGTATAATGTAATTAAGTAGAATATAAAATGATTATAGTAGAATTTATGAAGGTTAAAATACTGCAGTTTATTTCTATATTACTATAATGGAAATCAAGACATCTGGATTTCATTAATTTCTTCATTGTTGGAAAAGTATGTCACACTCTGAAATGCTCCGCAAATGTGAATTTTATTACTTCACACATTAATTTAGATAATTGTTCCGTATAGCAGTATATTCCCTACTTGTCCTATATGATAGGTGTTAAGAGTACAAAAACCTCCTTCCCCAAAAGGTGCTCTCTTAAGTTCAAATGATCACCTATCCATATTAATTTCCTTTGGAAATCACTGATTCCAGTAGATCGTGGTTATTTATGCTCTGTCAAGCTCAATTTGTCATGAATATTTTTACCCTTTTTTATTTCATATTGGACTTCAAAGGCCTTAGAAAGCCATTGAGTTTCTAGTTATTTGCAAGGCTTTGTCACACTTATTCCATTACTGTCATTGATGTGACTGGTTATTTTTTACTAGGTGCCAGCTGGTTAATGACTCTGTTCTAGCTACTATTTGATAGAAGTAGACATAAGAATAACCTTTAAAAGTAAAACTTCTTTGAACTGATACTTATTACTTAGGTATTTTGTATTTGTTTAGGATGTTATGAAAGATGAAAATAGAAGAACATTTTTGAAAACTGCTTTATGCTAAACTTACCTAGGCTAACATCATAATTCTCTGAGATATACAGGTGAGAAAAATGCACCCCAGGAAGGTTAAGTATCTTGCCTAATTCTCAGTTTATAAATGAGAGTGCGTGAATTTTAACACAAATCTGTCAGACTCCAAAGCCCCATGTTCTTTTTACTACACTGGATGTAGCAACAAAATATATCTGTACTTGAGTTGCTTACTAGAACTGTCATTGTCTTTAGGTGAACATTAGTTTTGGGCAATGGTGAAGGACTGGGGATTTGAATATTTAAATTTTTAAGAAAGCTAGAAATGCTGAGTGATTGGTGCTGTCACATGATGAAGGAACCTAGTTAAAGTTAACAGGGTTTTATGTTTTATTTCACCTATCAAGTCTTGAACTACAGAGTAAGAAAAGAACAATATGGTCACCAAATCACTGAATAAGGAGAGATTTAGTGACAGCAATATATACCACTCGTTTACTCATTATTTTTTCCACTTTGACTTAAAAAGTATAATTCAAAATAGATGAATTTTTGCTGCATAATTGTTTGACTTGATAGAACAGAGAAGAGAACTGCAGGAGAGGTAGTATAGAAAAGAACACTGAAATGGGTATGAAAAACTCTGGGCTTCTGTTTCCTCTTCTGTAAAAGGAGGTTTTGCATAGACCTTATCTCTGATTCCCTGCAGCTCTTGAAAAAGCTTGTGTGAATTCTGTGTTTTAGAAAAATGGAAAGAAAAGGAAACAGAAGGATTTATGTTAGCATTGATTTATATCTAAACTTACTAATTAGCTAAGGTCACTTTATGGGAAGAGTATGCCATTAACCATTTTGAAATTTGCTGTGCTGAAAGTGTGTTTCTGGAAGTCATCTCAGTTAAACTGGAATGTTATTAAGGTACCAGTTAAGTGGGCGACACTGAGGGTTTTATTTGCAATTACTGTTTCCTTTTTTATTTATTTCTAATACTAATTTCTTCAGTATCCTTTTAGACACACATGATCTTCATCACTTATACTTAAAAAAATAGTTCGACATCCATATAATGTCAAAATGGCATGTTGAAAAATGATCTAGATTAAATTTTTTTCTTTTTTTAAAATAATTTTTAAATTAAAAATGTTTAATTGAATTTATTGGGGTGACATTGGTTAATAAAATGATATAGTTTTCAGGTGTACAATTCTATAGTATGTCATCTGTATATTGTATTGTGTGTTCACCACCCCAAGTCAGGTCTCCTTCTATCACCATTTATCTCCCTACACCCTTTTTGACCTCCCCCACCCCTCTTTCCCTCTGGTAATCATCATACTGTTGTCTGTGTCTGTGAATTTTTTGTTTGTTTTTTTAGCTTAGTCCTGTCACATTTTCACCTAGCCCCACAACATCCCTCCCCTCTTAGATTAGTTTTCAATAATAATTGTAGTTTAAGTAGAAAAATAAAGAATTAAAATATATTAAAAATAGCTGTTTAATGGCGTTCCAGTCAAGATGGTGTGGAGTAGGTAAATGCTATACTTGCATCCTCCCACAACAACATCAAAATTATAACTAAACTACAGAACAATCATCATTGAGAACTGCCTGAAGTCTAGCTGCACAGAAGTCCTATAAATAAGGATGTGCAGAAGAAGTCACATTGAGACCAGTTGGAGGTGCAGAGATGTGGATTAGGTGGTCCCTATTCCCATGTGTGGTGGTTAATAATCAGGAGGGCTATCTCAACTGAAGAGTGAGGAGGTCCAGCTCCACACCAGGCTCCCCAGCCCATGGTTCCAGTGCTGAGAAAAGAAGTCCTGTGCTTAGACTTACTCAGACTAACTTGATGAGTTCTAGCACTGGGGCAGCACCTAGAAAGGCTCCAGGGACATAGAGGGAGGAACTGAATTGTCTGGCTTTGGGGCTAGGGCTGGAGGGGCAGCTTTCTTCCAAACAGAAGTGCTGACAGAGGCCATTGTTCCTTTGCTGATCCCTACCCCTACAGGTACAGTGGGCACTATATCTGAGTCTCCCATCAACCTGGCTAATACCATTCACCTCACCCTGGTGATTTCCTGAGATCCCACCTCTCTATAACTTGCAGGCCCACCCAAGCCACTTCCAGTGGTGTATCCATAGAAATGGCCCATCTTGGCTCATGCTACAGACTTTCCTAAACTATCTCAAAGGTTCACAAGCAGCATCTTGTCTTGGTCTGCCATGTAATTCTTGCTAAGTAGCCCTAAGCCCAGCACTAGAGACAGTTTGGCCTCTCCCTTGCACCTCTAAGCCCAAGACAAGTGGCATCCATCTGCAGAACACTTTGTATCTTATGCTGGGTGGCCCAGGGAAGGGCACAGGCAGTGGCAGACCTTGGCCTTACCTCCTGGGAGGCTCCAGAGCCAGCCCACCCAGTGGATAGCTTTAGACCATGCCAGAGCAACACCCAACCACCTCCATGAGCGACACACAAGGGGTCGACTCAGCGGGCACCAGAGCCCTGCTGAAGGGAGTCCTGCTCCATGGGGTGAGCCCCTGTACAGTAGCTCTTCCACTATAGTCCTTGGAGCTGGTTGGCCTGGGGGGGGCGTCATTTCCTCCCATTGACGTGCTAACATGTCAACTACAATAGGAGAGAGCACACAGGGATGCACCTGAAGCACCCCACTCAGGTGACCAGAGAGGCTGTGCCGCTACACCCCACAAGACACCTACTACATAAGGCCACTCTACCAAGACCAGATGTAGCATCTCTGAACAGTACATAGAAACAAACACCGGGAGCAGCTAGCATGAGGAGACAAAGAAACATGTCCCAAATGAAAGAACAGGACAAAACTCCAGAAAAAGAACTAAGTAAAATGAGGACAAGAAATCTACCTGGTGTGGAGTTCAAAACAGTGGTTATAAGGATGCCCAACAAATTTAGGGGAAGAATAGATCATCAGCTCAGTGAGAACTTCAACAAAGAGATAGGAAACATAAAAATGGAGATAGAAAACATGAAAAAGAACCATCAGAAATGAAGACTACAATAACTGAAATGAAGAATACACTAGAAGGAAGAAAAGAATACACTAGAAGGAATCAATAGTGGATTAGATGAAGCAGAGGATTGAATCAGCTGTTTGGACAATAAGGTAGCAGAAAATACCCAATCAGAACAGCAAAAAGAAAATGTCCAAAAATATTAGGATAGTTTAAGGGGCCTCTGGGATAACATCAAACATACCAACATTCACATCATGGGAGTGCCAGAAAGAGAAGAGAGAGAGAGCAAGGAATTGAAAACCTATTTGAAAAAATAATGACAGAAAATTTCCCTAACTTGGCAAAGGAAATAGGCATACAAGTCTAGGAAGCACAGAGAGTCCCAAACAAGATGAACCCAAAGAGGCCCACATCCAGATACATCATAATTAAAATGGCAAAGGTTAAAGACAGCTACCTACAAGGGAGCTCCCATAAGACTCTCAGCTGATTTCTCAACAGAAATTTTGCAGGCCAGAAGGGAGTGACAAGAAATATGCAAAGTGATGAAAAGCGAGGACCTACAACCAAGATTACTCAGCAAAGCTATCATTTAGAATCAAAGGACATATAAAGAGCTCCCAGACAAGGAAAAGCTAAAAGAGTTCATCACCACCAAACCAGTATTATATGAGATGTTAAAGGGTCTTCTTTAAGAAGAAGAAGGGAAAAAAAAAAATCTGAACAGTATAATAGCAATAAATACATAAACTATCCACAAATGAATCTTAAATGAAGAACAGAACAGAAACAGACTCATAGATACAGAGAACAATTTGACAGTTGCCAGATGGGAGGAGGTTTGGGGGGATTGCTGAAAAAGGTGAAGGGATTAAGAATTACAAATTGATTGTTAGGGAATCGTCATAGGGATGTAAAGTACAGCATAGGAAATATAGTCAGTAATATTAAATAACTATGTATAGTGTCAGATGGGTACTTGATTTATCGGGTTGATTACTTAGTAAGTTATATAATGTGTAATCACTGGGGGGTACACCTGAAACTAATGTAATATTGTATGTCAACTGTAATTGCAAATTAGAAATGATTTAAATTTTAAAGTAAAAAAAATCATTTGACTATATATGTGTGAGAGAGTATTTCTGGGCTCTCTGTTTTATTTCGTCGTTCTTAATGTCTGTGTTTATGCTAATATTATACTGTTTTGATACTGTAGCTTTGTAGTAAATTTTGAAGCCAGAAATGAGAATCTTCCAATTTTGTTCTTCTTTGTCTAAGTAAAAGAAGTCAATTAGAAAAGGCTACATAGTGGATGCCATTTTGAAAAAGGCAAAACTATTGAAATAGTAAAAAAAGATTGGTGATTACAGGGGGTGGTGGAGAGGAAGGGATGAATAGGTGGAGCACAGAATATTTTTAGTGCAATGAAACTACTTTTTATGGTATTATAATGGTACATACATGTTATTATACATTTGTTCAAACCCATGGAATTTGAACACCAAAAGTGAATCCTAATGTAAACTAGGGACTTTGAGTGATAATGATATGTCAGTGTAGGTTCATTGATTGTAACAAATGTACCACTCTGGTGAGGGATATTGATAATGGCATAATCTGGGCATATGCAGGGCAGGTATATATGAAAAAAGCTCTATATTTTCTGCTTAATTTTGCTATCAACCTAAAATTGATCTAAAAAAGAAAGTCTAGCCCTGGCCAGTTTGGCTCAGCAGTTAGAGTGTCAGCCCACGGACCAGAGAGACCTGGGTTCGGTTCCTGCTAGGGACATGTGCCTCAGTTGCAGTTTGTCCCTGCCCCAGTTGGAGTCGTGTGGGTGGCGGCCAGTCGATGTGTCTCTCTCACATCCATGTTTCTCTCTCTCTCTTCCTCTCTCTCTTCCTCCTGCTCTAAAAAATAAAATAAAGTCTAGCCCTGGCCTGTTTGGCTCAGTGGTTGGAGCTGAGTCAACCTGCGGACCAAAGAGTCTTGGGTTTGAATCCAGTCAAGGGCATATACCTTGGTTGCAGTTTGATCCCTGGCCCTGGTTGGGGTCGTGCAGGAGGCAACCAATCGATGTATCTTCTCACATCAATGTTTCTCTCTCCCTCTTTCCCTCCCTTCTACTCTATCAAAAAAAATCAATGGCCCTGGCCAGTTGGCTCAATGGTTAGAGCGTTGGCCCACAGACCAATGAGTTTCGGGTTCGATTCTGGTCACGGGCACGTACCTCGGTTTCAGTTAGTCCCTGGCCCTGGTCGGATCATATGACCTGGAGGCAACCAGTCGATGTGGCTCTATCACATCAATGTTTCTCTCTGTCTCTTCCTTCCTCTCTCCCTCCCACTCTATCTGATGATAAATAGAAAAATATCCTGGGGTGAGGATTAAAAAAATAAAGTCTAGCCCGGCTGGTGTTGCTCAGTGGTTGAGCATTGATCCATGCACCAAGAGGTCACCAGTTCGATTCCTGGTCAAGGCACATGCCCAGGTTGTGGGCTCGGTCCCCAGTGTGGGGCATGCAGGAGGCAACCAATCGATGTTCTCTCTCATTGATGTATCTATCTCTCTCTCCCTCTCCCTTCCTCTCTCTCGAAAATCAAAAAAGAAAAAAAAAATATTTTTTAAACTTATCTTTATTGTTGAATGTATTACAGATGTTCCTCCTTTTTCCCTTATTGACTCCTCCTCCCTGCTCCCGCCCCCCTTGTGCCTTTCCCCACACTGTTGTCTGTGTCCATTGGTTATGCATATATGCATAGAAGTTCTTTGGTTTATTTCTTCCCACCTCTCCACCCCCCTTCCCTTTGAGGTTTGTCAGTGTAACAATCAATTTGTACTTCTTAATCCTTTCCTCTTTTTCACCCATTCCCCCAACCCACCTCCCATCTGGCAACCAACAAAATGTTCTCTGTATCTATGAGAATGTTTCTGTTCTGCTTGTTCAATTTTTTTGTAGATTCAATTGTTGATAAATATATATTTTTGTTCATTTTATTGTTCATGTTTTTGTTGTTCTTCTTCTTCAAGAAGACCCTTCAACATTTCATATAATAATGATTTGGTGGTGATGAACTCCTTTAGTTTTTTCTTGTCTGGGAAACTCTTGATATGTCCATTGATTCTAAATGATAGCTTTGCAGGATAGAGTAATCTTGGTTGTAGGTTCTTGCTTTTCATCACTCTGAATATTTCTTGCCACTCCCTTCTGGCCTGCAAAGTTTCTTTTGAGAAATCAGCTGACAGTCTTATGGGAACTCCCTTGTAGATAACTAACTACTTTTCTCTTGCTGCTTTTAAGATTCTCTTTTTGTCTTGAACCTTTTACATTTTGATGATGATGTGTCTTGGTTTGGGCCTCTTGGGGTTCATCTTGTTTGGGACTCTCTGTGCTTCCTGTACTTGTATGTCTGTTTCCTTCACCAAGTTAGGGAAGTTTTCTGTCATTATTGTTTCAAATAGGTTTTCGATTTCTTGTTCTCTCTCTTCTCCTTCTGGTACCCCCATGATGCGAATGTTGGTATGGTTGAAGTTGTCCCAGAGGCTCCTTATACTAGCCTCATTTTTTTGGATTCTTTTTTCTTTTTGCTGTTCTGATTGGGTGTTTTTTGCTTCCTTATATTCCAAATTGATTATTTGCTTCTTGGCCTTTACCTACTCTAGTATTGAATTTGTGTAAATTATTCTTTATTTCAGTTAGTGCCTCTTTCATTTCTGACTGGTCCTTTTTTATGCTCTTGAGGCCCTCACTAAGTTCACTGAAGTTCTCACTAAGTTCTTTGAGCATCCTTATAAGCAGTGTTTTGCACTCTGCATCTGTTAGGTTGCTTATCTCCATTTCGTTTAGTTCTCTTTCTGGAGTTATGTTCTGTTCTTTCATTTGGGACATGTGTCTTTGTCTCCTCATTTTGGCTGCCTCCCTGTGTCTGTTCTATGTATTAGGTAGAGTTGCTATGTCTCCTGGGCTTCCTAGGGTGGCCTATTATAGTAGGTGTCCTGTAGGGTCCAGTGGCACAGCCTCCCTGATCTCCCAGCTGGGCCCTCTAGGTGCACCCCTCGTGTGGACTTTACACCCTTCTGTTGTAATTGAGTCTTGATTGCTATTGGCACATCAATGAGAGGGTTTTACTCAAGGCTGATCAGCTGCAGGGACTGGCTGTGCCCACTATCCACCGACCTCTGGCTACCTTGGATGATCAGCTGTGCAGGGGCCCACCACACAGAGCAAGACTTACTTCAGCAAGGCTCTGGTATCTACTGAGTCCATTCCTTGAGTGTGTCACTTGTGGAGGTGGTTGGATGGTGGTGCTTCATAGTGTTCTGAAGCTGTCCACTGGGTGTGCTGGCTCTGGGGCCAAGTTAGCCACTGCCTCTGTTCTACCCCGGACCACCTGGCATAAGCTACAAAGCAGTCTGCAGATGGCTACTTCTTGTGCTGGGCTTGGAGGTGCCAGGCAAAGCCAAGTTGTGAACCAAGGCTGACTGCTTCTAGTGCCAGGTCTGGGGCCACTTAATAAGAGGTATGGGGCTCGCTGAGATCAGATGCTGCTTGTTTGAGAGAATTTAGGAAACTCTGAAGCAGGATCCAAGACAGGCCATTCCTATGATAAAGCAACTGGTAACAGCTTGGGTGGGCCTGAAAGTTGGGTGGGGCAAGGCCTCAGGGAATCACCAGGGTGAGGCAAATAGTGTGAGCCAGGTTGCTGCAGTCCCAGATATGGCTCCAGACTGCCAGCCTTGTGGGGAAAGGCCTCTGACAGCATGTCTGTCCAGGAGAAAGCTGCCTCTCCAGCCCTCGCCCTGATGCCAAATAGCTCAGTTCTTCACCATAGGTCTCTGGTGCCTTTCGAGTTGCCTTCCCCAAGCTGGAGTTCAGAGGGAGCAAGTCCAAGTAAGTCTGTGAGCAGGCCCTTTAAGAGGAGCTCCCTGGGGCTCTAGCAGCTTCAGTCTCCTTCAGCCTCTGTTCCCACTGGTTTTTACAGCCAGAAGTGATGGGGACTTCTCTTCCTGGCACTGGAACCCTGAGCTGGGAGCCTGGTGTGGAACGGGGACCCCTCACTCCTCAGGGAGGACCTTCACAGCTGAGGTACCCTTCTGATTTTTATCCGCCCCTCCTACCAGTCTCCATGTGGCTGCTTCTTTAATTTTGTAGTTGTAGGACTTTCATTCAGCTTGATTTCAGATGGCTATGAATGATGGTTGTGTTGTAGTTTAGTTATAATTTTGATGTGTTTGTGGGAGGAGGCGATACCGCGTTTACCTACTCCGCCATCTTGATCAGAAGTCCAAAAATGTTTTTAAAAATAAAGTCTATTAAAATATATACATGACTTAAAAAGGTTAACTCTTTGGATATTTGATATTAAGAAATTATTAATTTTTAAGGTGTGATAATGCTATTATTATGTTAAAGTAGTCGATATGTTTCAGATATGTACTGAAATATTTAAAGATGAAATGATATCTGAAATTTATTTTAAAATGATTAAATAGGGGAAAAGTGGGTGAGGATTGTCTTTGATAATTGTCTCACTTGGGTAAAGGGCACTTGGGGGCTTGTTATGCTGTTATATCTACATTTATATAATTGAAGATTACTCTAATAAAAAGTTAAAAATGGAAAATGAATAGAATATGATTAAAATAGGGATTTTTTTATAATTGCTTGTTTTTTTGTTTTTTTACAAATTAGCACTTTTTTAAACACATAAAACTCACAATACAAGTGTTATCTACAAGGTAATGACAACATATATAAAAATTAATTCATAGTATATTAAAGGAAATGAGCCTAATAACTTCAAACAAATTTAAGGTTTTATGTTGAACATTGTTTACTTGCAATTTTAGTGTATCTTTCTGTTTCTATAGCCTCACTTGGAAATAAAGTTGAAAGGTTAAGTTAGAAACCCTTTGTTAGCCTTTTCTGTGATATACTCTTTTCCACTTTTTGTTCAGATAGAGTGGGAGGGAGAGAGAGGAAGAGAGAGAGAGAGAAACATCGACGTGAAAGGGACACATCGAGTGGCTGCCTCCCGCATGACTCACCAGGGGCCGGGGACAAACTGCAACCGAGGTATGCGCTCTTAGTGGGAACCAAACCCGGGTCTCTCTGGACCGCAGGCTGACGCTCTAACTGCTGAGCCAAACCGGCCAGGGCTGTGATATACTCTTTTTTTTTTTTTAATATAGAATAGCATGTTTAATACCAGGCCTGTAACAGGCATGCAAGTTTGTCATTTTTTTTATTTTTATTAATTTATTTTTGTTACAGATGTTTCTTCTTTTTTCCCCATTGACACCCTCCTCCCCATCCCCCCACCCTGTCCCCAGCTTTGTTGTCCATGTCCATCAGTTATGCATACATGCATATAAGTTCTGTGGTTTATCTCTTCCCTTCCCCCCCAACCCCCTCTTCTGAGGGTTGTCAGTCTGTACCCTACTTCCACTTCTCTGGGTCTACCTTGTTCCTCAGACTGTTATGTTCATTATATTCCACAAATAAGTGAGATCATGTGATATTTGTCTTTCTCTGCTTGGCTTGTTTTGCTTAGGATAATACTCTCCAGGTCCCTCCATGTCGTCTCAAAGGATAAGAGATCTTTCTTTCTTACAGCTGCATAGTACTCCATTGTGTATATGTACCACAGCTTTTTTATCCATTCATCCACTGATGGACACTTGGGCTGTTTCCAGATCTTAGCTATTGTAAATAGTGCTGCTATGAACATGGGGGTACATGTATTCTTTCTGGTTGGTGTTTCAGGCTTCTTAGGGTATATTCCTAGAAGTGGGATCACTGGGTCAAATGGCAATTCAATTTTTAATTTTTTTTTTTTTAATCCTCACCCGAGAACATTTTTCCATTTTTTTTGTTCAGATAGAGTGGGAGGGAGAGAGAGAGAGAGAAACATCGACGTGGAAGGGACACATCGAGTGGCTGCCTCCCGCACGACCCAACCAGGGCTGGGGACAAACTGCAACCAAGGTACGTGCCCTTAGCAGGAACCGAACCCGGGCCTCTCTGGACCTCAGGCCGATGCTCTAACCGCTGAGCCAAACCGGCCAGGGCCAATTTTTAATTTTTTGAGGTAACACCATAGTGTTTTCCATAGTGGCCACCAGTCTGCATTTCCCCCAGCAGTGTACTAGAGTACCCTTTTCTCCACACCCTCGCCACACTTGTTGTTTGATGATTTGTTGATGGTGGCCATTTTGACAGGTGTGAGGTGATACCTCATTGTTGTTTTAATTTGCATCTCTCTGATGATTAGTGATGTTGAGCATTTTTTCATATGTCTCTTGGCCATTTGTATGTCTTTGTTGGAGAGGTGTCTATTTAGGTCTTCTGTCCATTTTTTAATTGGGTTCTTCATCTTCCTTTTGTTGAGTTGTATGAGCACTCTATATATTTTGGAGATTAACCTCTTATCTGATGTATCATTGGCAATTATGCTCTCCCATACAGTGGGTTCCCTTTCCGTTTTGATGGTTGTTTCTTTTGCTGTGCAGAAGCTTTTGAGTTTGATGTAGTCCCATGTGTTCATTTTTTCCTTTGTTTCTGTTGCCTTAGGTGATGTATCAGTGAAGATTCTGCTGCATATGATGTCCAAAATTTTGTTGCCTACATTTTCTTCTAGGATTTTTATGGATTCATGAGTCACATTTAAGTCTTTTATCCATTTTGAGTTTATTCTTGTGTATGGTGTAAGTTGATGGTCTAGTTTCATTTTTTTGCATGTAGCTGTCCCCATATGAACTTTTGGAGTATTTGTTCTAGATCTGTGAAATATGCCGTTGGTAGTTTAATAGGGATTGCATTGACTCTGTAGATAGCTTTGGGTAGTATGACATTTTAATGAGGTTGATTCTTCCAATCCAGGTACATGGTGTACGCTTCCACTTTTTTATATCTTCTTCTGTTTCTTTTTTCAATGTTCTGTAGTTTTCTGATAACAGGTCTTTTACTTCCTTGGTGAAGTTTATTCCTAGGTATCTTAATTTTTTTGTTGCAATGGTAAATGGGATTGTTTTTTTGGTTTCCCTTTCTGAGTGTTTATTATTGGTGTATAAGAATGCCATAGATTTCTGGATGTTAATTTTGTATCCTACTACTTTGCTGAATTCATTTATTAAATCTAGAAGTTTTTTGATGGAGTCTTTAGGGTTTTCTTGTACAGTATCATGTCATCTACGAATAATGACAGTTTCACTTTCTCCTTTCCAATTTGGATGCCTTTTATCTATTGATTTTTAGGTAGACTGGAAGGGAAGGAGGGAGAGAGAGAGAAACATTGATGTGTGAGAGACACATTGATTGGTTGCCTCCTGCATGACCCCGACCAGGGCTGGGGATTGAACCTGCAACCCAGGTACTTGCCCTTGACCGGGAATCAAACCCACAACCCTTTGGTCTGCAGGCTGATGCTCTAACTGCTGAGCCAAACCGGCCAGGGTTGTCATGTCTTTATCTTTGATTAAAACATTTAAGTGATTTCCCATTGCTATAATAAAAAGACCAAAATTATTCATACAACCTTTAGAACTTTTGCTTGGTCTGGTCTTCTCTTATTCCATGCAGCCCTTAACTCTCAGGCCTGTAGCCACATTAACTTATTTTTACTTCCTTGATGGAACCATGCTTCTTTGCCTAATGGAGCCCGTGTACATGCCATTTCCTCTGCTTATTATTGTTTCACTTCTTAGTACCTTCATTATATGCATAGAAAACTTACCCATTCTTCACATTTTATCTCTGGTCATTTCCTAAATAAAACCTTCCCTGACCCTGTCAATCTAGGTAAGCCTAGATTACATGATTCTCTTTTACTATGCATTTTTTTTGAAGCAAGCAATTTTACATTTACTTGTATGATTGTTTGATTGTGTATTATAACCTCCATAGACCACGAAGGCAAGGACTAGGTCTGTTTGTTCACTGCCACACCCCGTGGTGGTGCAGGGGTGTAGCATGGTGCCCAGCTCATAGTCAGGGCTCAAATATTTGTGGAATAAATGAGTACATTTTGTCTTCTTGGTTTTATCTCTTGATTAAAAAGGTTATTGAAGGATTTCAGGAAGATTAACAATTAAGTTTACTTTTTAGAAAGTTCTGTCATTTCATATTTGTGTGAAAGATGAATTGCAAAGATACAACTGAAGATTAGAAGGACAGATACTTGATTATGATGATCTTGTACGCTTCAAATAATAAAGGCCTGAAAAAAGACAGCAGTATTAGTGATGGAGAGGAAAAAATGGGATTTTGGGAGAAACATTTAAGAGGGAAAACCAGCCCTGGCCGGTATGGCTCAACAGTAAGAGTGTCGCCTGCGGACCAAAGAGTCCTGGGTTCGATTCCGGCCAATGACACATAACGTACCTCGGTTGCGGTTTGTCCCCGGCCCTGGTTGGGGTTGTGCGGGTCACAACCAATCGATGTGTCTCTCTCACATCAATGTTTCTCTCTCTCTCTTCCTCCCTCTCTTCCTCCAGCTCTATCTGAAGATTAATGTAAAAAGATCCTCGGGTGAGGATTAAAAAAAAAAAAAAGAGGGAAAACCGGCAGGATCTAGTGACTGACTGGATGTGGTCATGGTGAGGGAGAAGGAAAAGTCAAGTTTCAAATTAAAATGAAATATGTGAATTAGTATGAGGCAGTGTTACATAGTGGTTAAGAACAGAGCTTGTGGAAACTCATGTAACTTACTAGCTGTACGACTGAGCATTTTTACTTAACTCTTTTTAAAAATTTTTTTTCCTTTATTGATTTTTAGAGAGAGAGGAAGGGAGAGAGAAAGAGATAGAAAGAAACATCGATGAGACAGAGCATCAATTGACCGCCTCCTGCATGCCCCCCACTGGGGATCGGGCCCATAACCTAGGCATGTGCCCTGACCAGGAATCGAACCGGCGACCTCTTGGTGCATGGGTTGATGCTCAACCACTGAGCCACACCAGCCCAGCTATGTAACATTTTAAAAATTTAACTCTGTTAATTATAAATAAGTGTCCTCATAGAATTTTCAAGGTTAAATGAGATAATAGATGTCAAGTGCCTGGTATTTATACAGTTTGCTATGAACTTGAGCAAGTCATTTAACAATCCAAACTTAGTTTTCTTCTGAGAGAAAATAATAATGTATCCCTTGCTCTTCCTACATCACAGAGTTACTTTGAAAATGTAAAGCCTCTGAAAACTGTAAATTGGTAATTATAATAGGTAGATATATTAATAATACCTAGAAAGAGAGGAGATGATCTCTTTCACTTTGTCTTTGATATGACTTCATTTCTTGGTTCATCTTTTTAAGATATAGGCTACATCTTGGCCATAAAAACTGGATTAGTAGAATTTACCCTACTGAGAACAACTTTCTGTTTCTATGAAGCTCTCTGTGATAAGTTACTAATGAGATCTCAAGAAAATGAATCTTCACAGGTAGCTAAGGAGATTCTTGTTGCCTAGTGTGGAAGGGAGAAAGAAGTAAGATTATCAAGAGCCAAGCCTGGAAGGTAGAAATAAGGTGCTAGTGAAAACAGCTGGTATGATGATTTTTTTTTTAATTGTTGAAAGTATTACAGATGTCCCCCTTTTTTCTTTTTCCCTTATTGACCCCCTCCTTACCGTTCCCACCCTTTCCTGCCTTCCCCAGCCTAGTGTCTGTGTCAATTGGTTGTGCATATATGCATATAAGTTCTTTGGTTTATCTCTTCCCTCCCCTCCCACCCCTCATCTCTCAGAGGTTTGTCAGTCTGTTCCCTACTTCCATGGTTCTGGATCTCTTTTGGTCGACAGCTTATTTTGTTCATTATGTTCCACAAATAAGTGAGATCATGTTGTACTTGTCTTTCTCTGACTAGCGTATTTCACTTAGCATAATATTCTCCAAGTCCCTCCATGTTGTCTCAAAGGGTAAGAGATCTCTCTTTCTTATAGCTGCATAGTATTCCATTGTGTAAAGGTACCATACTTTTTTTATCCACTCATCTGCTGATGGGAACTTGGCTGTTTCCAGATCTTAGCTATTGTAAATAGTGCTACTATGAACATAGGGGTGCATATATTCTTCCTGATTGGTGTTTCAAACTTCTTAGGATATATTCTAAGAAGTGGGATCACTGGGTCAAATGCCAGTTCCATTTTTTTTTTTTTTATCCTCACCCGAGGACTTTTTTTGCATTTATCTTCAGATAGAATGGGAGGGAGGGAGAGAGGGAGGAAGACAGAGAGAGAAACATCAATGTGAGAGAGACACATCGAGTGGTTGCCACCCACACAACCCCAACCGGGGCGGGGACAAATTGCAACCAAGGTACGTGCCCTTAGCAGGAACCGAACCGGGGACTCTCTGGTCCGCAGGCCGATGCTCTAACCGCTGAGCCAAACCGGCCAGGGCGCCAGTTCCATTTTTTAATTTTTTGAGGAAACACCATATTGTTTTCCATAGTAGCTGCACCAGTCTGCATTCCCACCAGCAGGGTGCTAGAGTACCCTTTTCTCCACATCCTCACCAGCATTTGTTGTTTGAGGAATGGTATGATGATTATTCCATACATAAGGGTAGTAAAAAACAGAAGTTAAAACCCAGAATTCCCAATCTTTGTTTATTTTACCCTGCTATATTACCTTTCCAAACAGAAATAGCAGATGTAACTATAAATGCCTATTATATTTGATATTGTGTATAGGAATTTTGCATAGGGGCAACTCAGTCCCTTTCCCCACCCTTGTGTGTATTTGCTGATCTTGGCTAAGATTTTTTGTTTTCAGCCAAGACTTTCACGTTCCTTATTGCTGGCAGACATATAATCTCACACTCTTGCTTTTGAATTGGGTCTTGTGCCCAGTTTCCTCAACTACATTTTCGTTTGATGTTTTTAGTGTTGTAATAAAGTTTCCTATCAGTCAGTGTTGGTCAATACTGGTTTACTCCCTTAATACTGTGATCCTAAGTAAATTTAGTATGTTCTTTTTCCTGCAGGTTTTCTGTGCTTCCTGCTGTAGCCTGAAATGTAAATTGTTATACATGGATAGAAAGGAAGCTAGAGTATGTGTAATCTGCCACTCAGTGCTAATGAATGGTAAGTATTAAAACAGGTCAAATTCACAGTTACTGAGAACAAGAGAATTTCCTGCCTTTCTCTATAAGTTGTTTAGCTGAAATGTCATAACTTTAACTGAAAATATTGAGCTAAATTTCCATGTTTTGAAAATATTTCACAATTCCTGTACCTATGTAATGAATACATGCTAAGGTCAGGTAAGATTTGCAGAAAGAATGGAAGTTCTTGTGAAATTCTGGTGCTATGTGGCTGTTAATGTTCTGGTGAAATGATTGGAGTGGGATGGGGGTAGGGAGCTATTGACCACTTAGATGATGAAATATTAAAACTGGACTGAGGTTTTCCTTTCAAACGAAGCTATCTCCTTCTAGGAAATAACCTTAATAACTTAGAATATAGTCTTATTAACTTCTTGTTTCATTACCTTGTTTAAAAAAAAATATGTTAGCATCTAGTATCAAATAGAAAATTGCATTTCTCTATCAGTTATCTTCTTAATACTACTTAGATTTGTTATAAGGATAATGGTTTTGAATTTAATTATATCGCAAAAAAATATATATATAGCCAGGAGATGGCAAATATAGCTTATCCAGTGTTCCTCTTTTGCGGATTGGAGATATGAATCCAAGGCATTTCAGTTAAACAAACAAGCAAACAAGCAAATATTCTCGTAAAGAGATATATAATTGATTAGGCTGTAGTATTTTCTTCTTTGAGTGTATCTTTGTACAGTTGTCAGAATAATTACTAACTGAATAAAATGTTGAACTTGGACACCGTTCCTGCCTGTGTCAGGGTAGTGTGCCTCCTGGAAGATGAAACTTATCTGCTTGAGGCACCTCTTGCTCTGTGTGTCTGTGTTGCTCATAGTGATGTTTTCCTGTTGCTGGTTTATTAACCTATTGCATGTCAGTTAATCTGATCTGTTCTAATCTCCTATGAGCCACCCAGTTTCCTCTCATTTCTGAATTCTTATAATTTTGATCAAATATGAATTCATTCTCTTTACTCTTAAAGGTCATTTGTTAGATGGTGGTTATTTCACTCTATTGCTCAAGTGATGATTTTTTTATTCCTGCTTTCATTTTCGGACATATATCCAACAGTTGAGAGCATGCTGCTTAGTTACATTACCTCTGATGAGGTCTTTCAACTCGATAGCTTTTTTTTTTTAACTTGGCAAAGCTAAAAATGAAGGAAATGGCAGAGGATTCATATGGACTACTTACTTTTTATTAAGCAAGGATGCCCTTAATGGAATCCTAAAATAATCTACTTCTCCTGGTTTTTCCAGTGTCTTTCCTCTTGCATGGCTTAGCCAGGTCTTTTACTGAATATTTAATTTGGTGCTTTTCAGTGTTTCCTATCCCTTTTTCCTTTTCTCTTCCCCTCTTTCTGCCAGTGCTTTCAAAGGAACATCGCTGTTATTTCCAGCCTTGTCCTGCAGTTTGGAGGCAATAAATATTCAAAATCTTGTAGATCATTCTTTGATGTTGAATGAAATGTTTAAAAAGATGTTCAAAAATTGGGTGGTGTCTATTTCTGGGCATATAATACTACCTGAACCTGGAATATAAAATTTGATATCTTTCATTTCTGTAGCATCTTTCATCCTATTTACTTTAAAACCAGTAGTTGATATGTCAGCATTTAGTTAAATTATAGACTATACAGTATTTTAACACATTGTGAGCATTTATATTGATTGATGGCACTTATATGGTATTGGCACATTTTCATGTTCAAATGGGTCCTGTGCTTTTGAGACACACCAAAGATGTGAAGTGGTTGTTTTTGCTCGATACTTTTACACAGGGTGATGATTGCACAAAAGTAGAATTCACAAACACGTTGAGATGCGTTTCCCTGAGCTTTAGGCTTCAGAATTTTTCAAATGAGATTTTACCTCAACTAAGAGAAGAACCTAAAAGTTTAGAAATGACAAAGAAAACACTATACAATGGAGTCATGCTATTTTAGCCCCTGATTTTGATTTTTGATAGAACTTTATAATGTATTGAACATTAAACCTCCCCACCCCATGCCCAAATGTCTAAATGCTATCCCGGCTGTGATTCCTTAATAAATTTGATGTTGTTTCATTCCCTCTTAAGGGAATGTATGGTCTCCTTTAAAGAAGCCAGGGGCCTAGTCATTAACCTCAGACTGACCTATCAGTCTGTATCAGAAGTATTATGTAATTCTATTTGTTGCTTCCAAATAGTTACTTAACTAAATAGTCTCCTTTATTGAATAAAATTACTTATCTCCTTAATACTATTTTACTAGCTGGAAGAGAGACATACTGTTAGTGTTAATGAGGAGGAGCTACATTATTTATCCAATATTGTGGAGATCTTGATGTCCATATTTTGCAATCCATTCACATTGATTGTGTCTGTATTTGCTTTAGCTCAAGCCTGGGAGAACATGATGAGTGCCTCAAGCCAGAGCCCTAACCCTAACAATCCTGCTGAATACTGTTCTACTATCCCTCCCTTGCAGCAAGCTCAGGCCTCAGGAGCCCTGAGCTCTCCACCTCCCACTGTGATGGTACCTGTGGGAGTTTTAAAGCACCCTGGAGCAGAAGGTAGGGGATCATGTGCTATTCTCTCTCTTTTTCCTCACCAAGTTCCTCTGAAAAGGTGCTGATGTGATTTTACAGCACAAATCTTTAAAACACTACAGATAAGTCCCTTTGGATGGTTATTACAGTGGAAGAACAAGGTGAGAAATGTGTTGAGACTATTTCTGGGCATGTAAAGAATAATATTGTGTTGCCTGATATTTTGGAGGCACCTCTAAAAATATGCCAGTATTCTCTCCAATTTTAGAATGGAGTAATTACACTGCTTATGCTTGAAAAGAGATGGAGATTTTGAAGTCTGCCTGTAATATCTTAACCTCATGCCTACTTTAATGTTCTTTGTAGGCGTTCAGTAAGTGATGAAAATAACAGTTCTTTTTCTTCTGACCAGCCCATTGCTTTTTGGCATACACAGAGCCATTTTCTCTTTTCATTTTTAATCTGTTCATATAAAAATATGGAAATATGGTGTTAGGTACATAGATCTTTATAGAATCCAGAACTTTAATTCTGATTATATCATATGATAGGTAGGAAATTATAGGCTCAACTTATTTTAATTATATCTTTATGACCATGTTATTGTCAGATGAAAGGCACTTTATAAGTTCAGGGAATTATCAGTAGTAAAAGTAACAACTATATATTTCCTTAAAATGATCTTGTCAGGAAGTTTCCCTTGATAATTAAAATCAATCTTCTTTCATTAATTTTATGTCTTTTTGTCTAGTAATATTTCCTTTCCCTTGCCTAATAGCCCTCCTCCCCTTTTGAAGATCAAAGACTTCTATTGACATTATCATACTCTTCCCCATTTTCCTTTTTCTTCAGATCATCCCTTAGTGATACTCTTTGTATTTTATGAGTTCAGGCTTTCTTAAAATCTTTATTCTCTTTACTTTGTCATTTTTGTTGTTCTTCCCTAGGCTCTCTTTGTTTTGGATGTTTGAATTGATTTCCAAAACTGGATTTAAAAATATTATTCATCAGATTCAGTTTTCCAGCTTTCCCCTGTCCTTTTACTAAAATACCAACTACTTTTGCACTGCCAGATCAGTCTTTTTCTTCTTTAGCCAAAGATCTGGTCAGTTTGCTTTCCAATTCTTACATGTCTGTACCAACTCTTCCTTTATTAATGAATAATTCTTCAACATTCTTCAGGGCATCCTTTGCCCTTTAAAAATACCATAGCACTTTCCCAGATATTTAATTCCTGTGGAACCTCATATTTTTAGGAGATGTGGATGTCTACTGATAGGTATTTTTTCCCCTGCAATTAATTTATTTCCTAGGAACTTAAACCACCTTCTTTAGTTTCTCTCTTAGTGACATAGAACAGAGTATGTGATATAATCATAGGTGTATTTAAGAATTCTTAATATTTTAAACCAAAGTGTTTTAAATCTTTACATATAAGTTACAGAAGTAAAGTATATTTAAATGTGTATTTTATTAATTTATAACCACTTTTACACACAATTACAGTTCTGATATTTCTAATTATAAGTTGCTAAATATTGATTTTTTTTTTCTTTTTTTTTGGTACATCTGGAATTGGTGACCATCTCTTCTTGGATGTTAGAAACTCAACCAATGTCACATTGATGCCTGTTTTATTTTTCTGTTTCGTTAAGTGGCTCAGCCCAGAGAGCAGAGGCGAGTTTGGTTTGCTGATGGGATCTTGCCTAATGGAGAAGTTGCTGATGCAGCCAAATTAACAATGAATGGAACTTCCTCTGCAGGAACCCTGGCTGTGTCACATGACCCAGTCAAGCCAGTAACTACCAGTCCTCTACCAGCAGAGGTAAGAAAACAAAATGGCAACTAAAAGTGAGTACTTTACTTAGCATGTGCTACCTCTGTCTTGCTTTTTTCTAAGTTGAGTGACCTTTCTGTGGAACCCTATAGGTTTGGATACAGTGTAGTGCATGTGTGTGGATGTGGATGTGCATGCATATGTGTATGTGTAGGGGTAAAGTATATGTGGCAAAATCAGTTGTTCTTGTTTGTTCTATATTTGGAAATTTTTTCAGGAGAAAGATTCTTGTAAAGGTTGGTCTGAGGTGAGCTCAGGCTACCGCTGTAGCTAGCTGGAGGTAGTGCTAGAGGGAATCCTGGCCCCTTGATACATTGGTCTTCAAACCATGTTCCCCAGGTTCTGTGGTTGCTTCTCTGGAGTGCCATGGTGAAGAAAAGCCAAGCAATATGAAGGTGGCTGAGGAATCCCTCTATTTCTTTGTCTTCAACCCAAGCATCTTCATTTTTTTCTTTTTTACCTGTTGTATTTCCATGGAAGATTTTTATAAAGGATTGCAAAGCTTAAAAATTAGTTGAAAATCACTGACTTAATGGTTGGAAGACACATTATTTACCTAAGGAAACTAGCTCATACTGTGTTGTCACCTCCACCATGTCTCTATAGGATATGCTAGTCATAATTTGGGGGCTAATGGGATTCTCTTTCCTTGGGACCTGATTTTCAGAAGGGGACAAATACCAGCTACTTCTTCTGGAGTCGGTGAGAAAACAGTCACCTAGGGCCAAAATGAGGAAGTATACACATAGGATCCTTTAATACAGTGGTATCCTTTCTCTTGCTGATTGCTTTCTTGAATTTGGTGGTCAAGGCTATAATAAGGCTGTTAATTCCACCTAAGTATGTATATCCATCTTTTTTTTTATCCTCACCCAAGGACACCTTTGCATTTATCCTCAAATAGAGCAAGAGGGAGAGAGGGAGGAAGAGAGAGAGAGAGAGAGAAACATTGAGTGGCTGCCACCCACATGACCCCAACCAGGGCTGGGGACAAACAGCAACCAAGGTACATGCCCTTAGTGGGAACCGAACCTGGGCCTCTGGTCTGCGGGCCGACGCTCTAACCACGGAGCCAAACCGGCCAGGGCTTTTTTTTTTTTTTAAATAAAACAAGAGGATCAAGTTTGGATAAAGTTTTTTACTCTTGAAGTTTTCATAGAGTTGTTAATACTATTTATATTTATGTTCAGTAATTTTTTTCAGACGTTTACATAGTTTTTGGATTTTGTTTTAACTGAAATTGCATGTTATTAAGATTAGATTTATTGATATACAGAGCTAAATTTCCTGTTTGGTGAAGGAACATTAAACCATGTCATATCTGCCTGGCCGGTGTGGCTCAGTGGTTGAATGTCTACCCATGCACCAAGAGGTCACCAGTTCGATTCCCGGTCAGGGCACATGCCCAGGTTGTGGGCCAAATCCCCAGTGTGGGGCATGCAGGAGGTGGCCAGTCGATGTTCTCTGTCATTGATGTTTCTATCTCTCTCCCTCTCCCTCCCTCTCTCTCTCTCTAATCAGTAAAGAAAAAAAAAAAAAACCATGTCATATCTGTCTTCAAATAATTCTAGTCTTTTTTCCCCCCAATTTTTCTAAGGTTATAGAGGAGCTATATCTTATTCTTCTTTGTATCTGTATAATCATTTTGTCAAGAAGGTTCCTTCTTTTTTCTTTCACTTGTTTATTTGGAAGAATTTCAAACTTACAGAAAAGTCGCAAGAATAGTACAGTGAACACCCATATACTCTTCCCTTATATGTTCACCAGTTGTTCCCATTTTGCCATTATTTACTTTACCTCTTACACACACACACACACACACACACACACACACACACACACACACACATTTGTTTGATGAACCATTTGAGGATTAGTTGTGCTTCATTGCTTAATACTTCAGTTTGTGTCTCTTAAGAACAAGCTATTTTCTTGCATAAGCACAATACAATTATCATATGAGAAAGAAATTTTACATATAATTCTGTTATCTAATATATAGTCCATAGTCAGATTTGCTCAGTTGTCCCAGTAATGTTCTTTATGGATTTCATTTATACATATGTGCACATATATAAAATTTTTGTTAAATAAAATATTTTTTAAAAAAATTAGAATCCCATCAAGGATCACACTTGCATTTAGTTGTCATGTTTCTTTGGTTTTATTTACTCTAGAACAGTTATACCACTTTTAAAAAATTGTTTTTCATATTAGTGTTTAAGTAGACCAGTGCAGTTCAAACTGGTGTTGTTCAGGGTCAAGTGTATTTTCAATCCATGGTTGGAAATCCGAGTATGTAGAGAGCTGACATAAGTTATATTTGGGTTTTTGGCAGCACAGATTGTAGATACCCCTAACCTCTACATTGTTCAAGGGTCAACTGTATTAGTATTTTTGAAATACCTAGGCCATGTTTTACATAAAGTCTTTAATTTGTATTTGTCTGATTTTTTTCCCCTCATGATTAATTTCAGATTAAGCATTTTTGGCAAGAATAATAATACTACATAAGTGATGATCATTTTTTAGTGGAACACATCAAGAAGTATCAGTTTGATAATTGGTTAAATTGATGTTTCCTGTGTTTCTCCACTGCAGAAGTAGCTATTCCTCTTTGCAGTTAATAAGTAGTGTGAAGGGTGATACTTTGAGACTGTGAGTGTTCTATTCCCCCGGCAATCTTTCCGCAAATGATTTTACTGTCCTTTGATAATTCTTGCTGAATCAATTATAACTATGATGTTTATGCAGCGATGACTTTTTGTTTTCTATTAAATTGTTTTTTACATCTTTTAAATTGTATGATAGGTTCTTAAAACGGGGTTTTTTTTTGTTTGTAATAATTTTTTGGTGGAATCTTTATTGTTTTCTTTATATAGAATGTCGTCTGCAAATAGTGATAATTTTACTTCTTCCTTCCTAATTTGGATGCCTTTTATTATTTCTGTTGTTGCCTGATTGCTCTGGTTAACATAAATATTTTTTGGAATGAATGAAGAAGCTCTAGTGAATGAATGTCACAGGGGAACAAGGTTCAACTCAGTTCAAGAGAAACTAAGCCAAGTTAGTTATTTTATTTCTGTGCTCTCACACTGTTCAACACTCTATTTTAATATTTATCTGGTAAAATGAGAGAAAACAAATTATTTAAGGCCAGACTGGAATGTAGTTTTCCCATCTTTACGACCTCGTAGAGTACCTGGCAGTTAATAGGTGTTCAGTAAATGAAATAAATTCCTTTTCACAGATGGTATTTAAGTAGAGGCCAGATGGTCACTTCTTATGATATTAAAAGGTGGATTTATGTACCATTAAATAGCCAGTTAGAATAGATTACTTTATTTCCTGTACTATGCCTTGAAATCAGTTCATAATGGTTTGCCAATAAAATTTTCCAAATTTCCTCTCATATGATGATGTGCTAAGAACACTGCAAAATTTTAGCAAAAACACACTAAGTTATAGGTCAGCAGTTCTCAACCTGTGGGTCACGACCCCTTTGGGGGGTCGAACGACCCTTTCACAGGGGTCGCCTAAGACCATCGGAAAACACATATTTCCGATGGTCTTAGGAACTGAGACACCGCTCCTCTATCTGTCTCCAGGCGGGTCTGCCCACATGCAGATACGCCCGCATACAACATGAGGAACTGTTTTAAAGGGTCGCGGCATTAGGAAGGTTGAGAACCACTGTTATAGATAGTATAGATAAAAGTATGGCAAGATATTGACATATTTTAAAAAGTAGTTCAAATCTTTATTAAAATAAAAAATATAGCCCGGCCGGTGTGGCTCAGTGGTTGAGCATTGACTCATCCACCAAGAAGTCGCCAGTTCGATTCCCGGTCAGGGCACATGCCCAGGTTGTGGGCCAAATCCCCAGTGGGAGGCATGCAGGAGGCAGCCAGTCGAGATGTTCTCTCTCATCGATGTTTCTATCTCTCCCTCTCCCTTCCTTTCTCTCTAGAATCAATGAAAAAGAAAATTAAAAAAAATTAAAAATATATATAGCAAAGTGCTTTAGGAGAATTAACCTTTGGGAAACAACTTGACACACACACACGCACCCACGCGCACACACCATGTCACCACTACTCAGGTGAATATATAAAATATTTTTGTCACTTTAGAAGGTTCCCTCATGCCCTTTTTCTGTCAGTAGCCCTTTCTGTTATATTTCTGTTATATCTTTTCCCCAAGGTAACCGTTATTCTGACTTGTATCACTATGGATTTATTTGGCCTGTTCATGAATTTCATATAAATGAAAACATAGTATATAATACTTTGTGTCTAGCTTATTAAACTCAAACTAATATGAGATTTATCCATGTTGTATGCCTCAAAAGCTAGTATTATTTATTGTTAAGGTATTCCATCATATAGTTATATCACAATTTATTGTCTTGTTAATGGACATTTGGATTATTTCCAGTCTTTGGTTATTGTGAATTGAATAAAAGCCGATATAAACATTCTTATACATGTTAAAAAGTTTTAAAATGCTTTTTAAAAAAAACTCTTTTAAAGCTTCTTTTTCTTTCTTAAGTGATGGAGAATATGGAGAGGAGAGCATCATTTTAATAGATATTTGAGTGTAGTCTATTAAGTCATTATTTAAGTGGATTTAACCCCACTCAAAATGTGTTTTGCAACATTATACTTTTTTAAAATTATTTTTTATTAATCCTCACCTGAGGATGTTTTTCCATTAATTTTTAGATAGAGTGGAAGGGATGGAGAGAGAGGGAGAGAAACATCGATGTGAGAGAGACATATTGATTGGTTGCCTCCCACATGACCCTAACCAGGGCCGGGGATTGAACCTGCAACCCAGGTACATAGCCTTGTGACCGGGAATCAAACTGGAGACTCCTTGGTCCAAGGGCCAACGCTCTAACTGCTGAGCCAAACCGACCAGGTCTGCAACATTATACTTTAAGTGTAGCTAACATGATTATATTAATGCAAAGAAAAATGAACATGAAGTTTTATTTCATTACATAGTAAGTGAAAACGATGACCAATTTTAATCTCTGTATTTTATCAAAGTTAATTTTTTTCTTTTTTATTGTGGTAAAATATATATAACATAAAATTTACTATCTTAACCATTTTTAAGTGTACAATCCTTGGCCTTAAGTACAACCATGACCACTATTCTCAAAGTTAATTTGTAAAAAAACAGTATAAATGAGACTTTACACCAAAATACATTTGAAGTTCAGAAATCGAGATAATATTGAATTTTTGTTTTTTCCCACTGCAAATTTTTAAATTTTTATTATTTTTCTAATATATTTTTATTGATTTCAAAGAAAGGAAGGGGGGGAGAGAGAGAAAGAGAGAGAGAGAGAGAGAGGAACATTGTTGAGAAAGAAACATCAATCTGCTGCCTCCTGTACACCCCCTACTGAGGATCAAGCCTACAACCTGGGCATGCGCCCTAACCAGTGGTTGAACATTGACTCATGCACCAAGAGGTCTCCGGTTCGATTCCCGGTCAGGGCACATGCTCAGGTTGTTGGCCTGATCCCCAGTTGGGGGCATGTAGGAGGCGGCCAATCGATGTTCTTTCTCATTGATGTTTCTATCTCTCTCTCCCTTCCTCTCTCTCTAAAATCAGTAAAGAAAAAAGAAAAAGAAAAAAAGCCCAGTCCTTTAGGAAACCACAGATTAAAGAGTATGAAAAAAAGTATGAATTCCAAATTTTCACTTAAATTCCCATTTATATTCTTGACTGTATTCTGCCAAAGTCTTGAACCTCTCTATAATGCTCACTTTGCTCATTTGCTTTTCCTAGACAGATATTTCTCTGTTCTCTGGGAGTATAACTCAGGTTGGAAGTCCTGTTGGGAGTGCAATGAACCTTATTCCTGAAGATGGCCTTCCTCCCATTCTCATCTCTACTGGTGTGAAAGGAGGTTTGTGTACTTTTATATTTAAACAGGATAGTTATATATGCCAAATATTGCTTTCTAATTAAGGAAGAATATAGAATTTGATAACAACCCTTCTCCAACAAAAAAAGCAACTACTCAGTACCATGAAAATAATTGTTTCTTGTGTGCATATATACACAGCCAATGGACACAGACATTAGGTTGGGGAGGGCAGGAGGGGGTCAGTGGGGAGGACATCTGTAATACTTTCAACAATAAAAAAAATAATTGTTTCTGTTACTGGTTATCTTAGAGTAGATATTTATGTTTTTGTATTATAATGTTATTTAATTTATTGGAAGAATATAATATATTCTTTTTTTGTTAATTCTCACCTGAGGATGTTTTTTCCATTGATTTTTTTTTTTAGAGAGAGTGGAAGGGTGGGGGAGAATGTGAGAGAGAGACATGGATTAATTGCCTCCTGCATGTACCCCAACTGGGGCCGGGAAATGAACCTGCAGCCCAGGTACATGCCCTTGACTAGGAATCAAACTCTTGACCCTTTGGTGTGTGGTCTGATACTCTAACCACTGAGCCACACCAGCTAGGGCAATATTTTTAATTGTATAAATAAAGTTCATTGGCAGTTTTTCTTTATATTTTAAAGCACATAGTACTCTAAAGAGTTTCTTGTGGTTCTAGGATTGCCCCACCTGATACAATCAGTACATCAATTTAATTTTTTGTTTTGAAGAATAGTATACATTCAGAAATGTACATATAATAATAAGTGGAGGGTACTGAACTTAAATAGCAATTTTACTGTTAAAAATATTTTTAATGAGTCCTGATAAGTAAAATTATTATCCAGTTTAAAGAATGCTTAGCTTTTTTTTTTTAATCCTCACCCGAGGACATCCATTTTTTGTTCAGATGGAGTGGGGGAGAGAGAGGAAGAGAGAGAGAGAGAGAGAGAGAGAGAGAGAGAGAGAGAGAGAAACATCGACGTGAAAGGGACACATCGAGTGGCTGCCTCCCGCACGACCCAACCAGAGGCCAGGGACAAACTGCAACCGAGGTGCATGCCCTTAGCAGGAACCGAACCCGGGTCTCTCTGGACCACAGGCCGACGCTCTAACCGCTGAGCCAAACCGGCCAGGGCAAGAATGCTTAGCTTTATGTGGAAGTTTCTTGTTGATGTATCTAGATCAGCATCCAGTAGTACATTTTCAAAAGATATTTTATCAGTAATCTCTCCTCAGTTTTTTCCTAGTCTTTTACCTGGTCTTCTTGCCTTTAGTCTTTCTGTTCTTTATTTTATCTTCCACATTGTTGCCAGTTATCTTTTAAACATAGATATTATCATATATTGCTTTTGCTCAGAAACAATCAGTGGATTTTCACTGCCTTCAGTATAAATTACTTACCTTAGCATACAATGTTCCTTATAACCTTATCTCAAGCTTACCTTTCTAACTTTATTTCCAGCCACTACCTCAGTACTACTGTTTTTTGAATATTCACTTTTCATACTTTCATGCCTTTTCTTCTTCTGTGGAACAGTGGGAAGAAAATAGACTTCAGAGCTAGACAAATCTGAGCTTTACTCTCAGTAGTATTACATTGTAGCTGTGTGATCCAGTGGGCAAATTATTTATTGTCTCTGAATCTTCTTCCTAGTCTTCAAAAAAAAATTAGGTAACTACACCAACTTAATTTAAGAGTCGTGAATATTAAATCAGATTTCATACTTGGAAGTACTTAGCAAGAAAAGTGTCTGGTACAAAGTATGCATATAATTAATATTTTCCTTTTCTTGCCTAGAATACCCTTCTATATCCTAGACTCCTTGAAAAATTCCTTAGCCTTTCAAAATCCAGAGTAGTGGAAAACTCTCCTCTGAATCCTTACCTAGGTTGCCTCCATACCAGTGTTTTGCATCCTCATCTCTGTTCTAATAGAAATAAATTGTTACTACATTAACACTTTTCTGATTGTAATTTAGATATTTTATAAGTCAAATTCTTTCACTTAGACCATGAATTCCTTCAGTCTTAATTTATGTTTGTGTCTTCTGCTGTTAGCATGGTGCTGGGCCTATAGTAGGCTCTCAGCAATGTTGGATCAATGTATTGTACTATCAAATCTAGCTGTGTTCTGGTAGTTCAACAGTGAGCTTTCACATAAAGTTAAGTATTCTTTTGCTTGTATAATGCCTATGCTCCTTTACCAGGCAGGAACCCCTAAAAAAAATTCTTTTGTTAGTAAAATTACTACTTAGGTTTCAAATTTTGGTTCTTTTAATAAATCTTAGCCCTGGCCAGTTTGGCTCAGCGGTTGGAATGTCAGCCTGCAGACCATAGAGTCCCGGGTTCGGTTCCTGCTAGGGACACGTACCAAAAAAATAAGATAAAATCTTAGATTAATAAGAAATTGTATTGGCCTACTCTTTTATTAAAATAATTAAGATTGCATTTTTATTAAAACTCAACATGCGTCCTGGCCAGTTTGGCTTAGTGGTTAGAGCATTGGCATGTGGACCAAAAAGTTGTGGGTTCGATTCCGGTCAAGGGCACATTACCTCAGTTGCAGTTCAGTCCCCGGCCCTGGTCAGGGTCGTGCAGGAGGCAACCAATCGATGTGTCTCTCTCACATTGATCTTTCTTTCTCCCCCTCATGTCTCCCCGCCCCTACTTTCTCTCCCTCCCTCCCACTCTATTTGAAGATAAATAGAAAAATATCCTCAGGTGAGAATTTTTTAAAAAGTCACATTCATTAACTTTAATTATCAAAACCTCTCCTACCAAGAAACAACAACTAGTTATCTAATATTTACTTACTTAAACCATATTACTGTCTTCACCACAGTTTTGCAATGTTGAATTCCAGCGAAACAACTTCATAAAATTTTTTTCTTAAGCCACTTAGTATTTCTCTTTCTAATAAATATTTTCATTGATAGGGTAAATATTTCTCATACATTCAAAAAATAGGTTTTTTTTGTTTCTATTAGTCACTGGGAAATGGTGTTATTTTGTTCTACCTGGCTGTTTCTTAATGATATATTTTATATAAGACCAGTCAAACAATATGCAGTTTTCAGGTTTTCCATTTCTTTCCCCTATCTTTATATTCTATCTTAATATTCTACAATGATTATTATAGATGGTTTTGACATCAAGCTGAGAGGACTGCCATCATTCAAAAATGGGATGGCTGAATATGACATAGTACTGTGCTTACAGGGATTAGATGTGAATGGTTCTGTTCAGAGCCTCAAGTATTAACTTGTTTGTGTTCAGAATTTGATGTGTGATAAACTGATTTTGGTGCTATATGTACTGAACTCTTGACTTTTACATAGAAGAATTATTTCATGAAACCAGTCACTTAAGATACTTATAGTTTATTTTCTGGGTGCAATTTTTAAAGTTTAACTTTTTAATGGTAAAATATCTCAAATTATACAAAAAGATATAGAGTAAAAAGTAGGATTCGCCTCTACCTCAATCCCTAGGCATCCTTTCCAGAAGTAAATAGTATATTATCACTTTCTTATATATCATGGATTATTTTAAGTGTTGGTCTTAGAAAAAGGTAGTATGTGAAATTCTTAATGATTGTTGGAGAGTTTTAGTTAAATAAAAGTGTTAGCTTTAGATTTGGCACAAATCATTTTGTGGGAGGTCTCTATGTAGGATAACCATGTTGTCATCCAAACTGGACTGGGTCACTTTTGAGAGTAAAAGGGGGCACTATTAACATGATACAGAGATAGCAGGCACAAACCTATTCACCCTCTCTATAAACAAAATGCTCTCTCTTTCCTGTGCATAATCAGCCTGTTCCTCAGATTTCTTTCTGTGTTTGTTGTTTTAGCCAATCTCTTACATTGTTTTCTCCCTTTACAGACTATGCTGTGGAAGAGAAACCATCACAGATTTCAGTAATGCAACAGTTGGAAGATGGTGGCCCTGATCCACTTGTATTTGTTTTAAATGCAAATTTGTTGTCGATGGTTAAAATTGTAAATTGTAAGTTAGAAATTTGTTTTTCAAAATAAAAACTAAATACTTTACTGATTCATAGATAATAAATAAAGCTTTCAAATGTATTACACACAAGTTTTTTTTTTTAATCCTCACATGAGGACATTTTTCCATTTTTGTTCAGATAGAGTGGGAGGGAGAGAAGAAGAGAGACAGAAACATTGATGTGAGAGAGAGACATTGACTGGTTGCCTCCCACATGACCCTGACCAGGGCCGGGGATGAACTGCAGCCGAGGTATGTGCCCTTGACCGTAATCGAACCTGGGACTCATCAGTCCGCGGGCCGATGCTCTAACCACTGAGCAAAACTGGCCAGGGCGCACACAAGTATTTTTATATATAGCCACATCTTACTGAAAACTGGATACTGAAAAAATTGATTTGTATAAAATAATGTATCCCACGGGACAGTTGTGGGACTAACAGAAACTCTTGCTTTTAGTCATAGGGATGAGATAGGTGAATTCTCTATGGAGGAAAGCCAAAGAAAACTTGAACTTACTGAGTTAGGTTCTTCCTGAGATGGGTATATTATATCACAACTTACCACCAGTGGTTTATAACCAGTGGTTGATAAATTATCCAGGAGGGTCAAACAATTTACATGCTAGATTTAAATCTCAGAAACCTTAACAACGGTGCAAAACCTTAGTTGGGAGAAGTGTTAGTTAACTAACACTTAGTGAAACTTCAGTACATCTTAAGAATCAAAAGAAACTTCTCAATTCTTGGTGCCTTCTTGGGCATCAGAATGAGAGAAGGCAGAAACTTAAAATCTTGATTCTAAGATGGAATGGAAAATAGAGAATACATTTGTCCTGGATGAATATTAATAGGCACAGTTTTGGAGAGGAAGGAATCACTAGAGAATAGTCCTCTAGTCCCCCCACCGTGTGCTTGTTTTTGTTTGTTTGTTTTTTTGTTCATCCTTACCCAAGGATATTTTTTCTATTGATTTTTTAGAGAGAGAGGAAAGGAGGGAGGGATGGGGGAGAGAGAGAAACATCAAAGTGAGAAAGACACATTGACTGGTTGCCTTCTGCATGAAACCCAGCTGAGACTTGGACCAAACCTCCAACACAGGTACATGCCCTTGACTGAGAATTGAACCCTTGACCCTTCGGATTGCAGGCCAACACTCTTAACTACTGAGCCACGCCAGCCAGGGTCACTGTATGCTTGTTTTAAGTTAACCTTGGAAACCAGAAACATTTATTTCCTTAGAGGTTCTCCATTGATGAAATGCAGATTTCTAGTTTACTAACTAATTATACCCTTGCATGTTTGGTCAGTTATTAATGTTTGCCATCTTTCCTTCTAGGATCAAATTTTAAAATAATTTGTTCATTGGGGTGGTGAACACACAATACAATATACAGATGATGTATTATAGAATTATACCCCTGAAACCTATATAATTTTATTAATCAATGTCACTCCAATAATAAATAAAAAAATAAATTTATCATATCTGGTTTATAAGTTATACTTAGAAAATAGCTAATCTAGAATTCCTGAAATGCACACCATCTTAATATAGTTGGAGTGGGCACCTCCTGTTTAGGTATATAAAGTAACAATTACCAAAGTGAAAGAAGGGATTTTTTATTAGTTTTGATTTACATTGTAGTACTCATAATTTTATTAGAATCCTTTGAACATTATTTTTAACTACACATATGACTTATGTTATTAGGACTCTTTAGAGCCTTATAGTGAAGAAGTGGAAGTAAGTAGTCCAGAAAAGCCATTCTTTTCACCACTTTTTTTTTTCTTTATTGATTTTAGAGAGAGAGGAAGGGAGAGGGAGAGAGATAGAAACATCAATGAGAAAGAACATCAATTGGCCGCCTCCTGCATGCCCCCCACTGGGGATTTGGCCCACAACCTGAGCATGTGCCCTGACCGGGAATCGAACCGGTGACCTCTTGGTGCATGGGTCCATGCTCAACCACTGAGTCACACCGGCTGGGCTCTTTTCACCACTTTTTACAGCATGAAGCCAAGTAAAATCATGTTGTTGATTATCTAGAATTTTCTCCCAGATAATTAAAATAACTAGAATTGTTCAATCACAAATTAATGTGTATATAAAAGAAATATATTTTAGGCCACATCCTGAATTCAAAGCTATAATATTGGCTTTTATTGTTGTTTTTGGTCTTGCATAAGTAATTATTTCTCTTGTTGAAGTGTTTTTTAAAAAAATAAAGATGGGGAAATATATTTTTTTAATCATTCTAGCCAAGGATATGTAGTTTGGTTTTATTTATTTTATTTTTAAAGGAATATTATTTCTTTTGATAATTACACTTCTTTTTAAAATTTTATTATTATTTTTTCTTTATTTATTTTTAGAGAGAGAGGAAGGGAGAAGGAGAGATAGAAACATCGATGAGAGAGAACATCGATTGGCCTCCTCCTGCATGCCCCTCACTGGGGATCTGGCCCACAACCTGAGCATGGGCCCTGACCGAGAATTGAACCAGCTACCTCTTGGTGCATGGGTCAACGCTCAACAACTGAGTCACACCGGCCGGGTGATAATTACACTTCTTAAGAATAACAGTTAAAAGTTTTCAGTGTATTTCTTTCACTATTATTCCTTTTACTTTCCTTCCAGTTGTTTTTCTGAGGGTTTGCCTAGAGTCAGAGGCATTGGTATATTTTATTTTCTACAATAGTTCTTTAGTTCAATGCAATGTAATTCACAGGTTGAATTATACAGACAGTATGATCTATTTTATTTTTTGCTGTGTTATAACATAGATATTTGTGTATTTTTTAAGGGTAAGAATTGAGAGAAATGTCTTTATGTTATCTTTTCATTCCATCTATAGATGTGAACAGGAAGTGCTGGTGCTTCACGACCAAGGGAATGCATGCAGTGGGTCAGTCCGAGGTAGTCATTCTTCTACAGTGTTTGCCAGATGAAAAGTGTCTGCCAAAGGATATCTTTAATCATTTTGTGCAGCTTTATCGGGATGCTCTGGCAGGTGGGAATGCTTTGTGATTTAATCTGCACCTTTTATAGATGATAAAAATTTTTAGACACAGATGCAAAATAATATCTTAAATTTGGAAGCCTGGTGTTGGATGTTGATATTGGTGGCATGTTAGAACTTGCCATGATTTGAAGAAATTATAAATTTTAGTACTTTACCTGGTGTGGTTGTTATTTTACAAAGACTAGAATCAAGCTTGATGTAAGAATATTTTTTCTTTGAGTAGCTTAGTGATCATGATATTGGTACCCAGTAAAAGGAAGCATAATCATAACTTACTACCTGTTTCTTCAGTTAACATTATTTATATAATCATAATGTAAATACTCAACATTTAATTTTCAAGTTTCAAGAACCAAGCATGGATATCTTTATTATGGTTTCAAATAAATTATAAATATTTACTCTAACAAGGTCAAAGTAAATGTATAGCTGTTAGAAATTGGAGAAGATTAAGGATGCTAATATAAAGACATACTACTAAAAGTTGAGACAGAAAGAAATTGCAGGATTATATAGTAATCACATTTTTAGTTTTTGAGGAATCTCCATACTGTTTTTCAGAGTGGCTGCACCAATTTTTATTCCCACTAACAGTACACCAAGAGTTCCCTTTTCTCTACATTCTCACCCATACTCGTTATTTTAAAATTGATTTTTTAAAAAGCTATTGTAGGAATTCAGCAAGAAATTGTCAGGGTTTAAGTTAAGTAATTGCAATGGGAATAAAGAGTGTTGAGATATAGAAGACAGTGATGCTTCAGTTCAATAGGATTTGATAACCAACTGGATATGAAGGATGAGAGGGAATGAGTCAAAGTTGACTTCAGATTTCTGGAGTGGGCATAGAAGAAGAGCAGATTTGGCAGCTGAGGTCTTTGTTCAGTACATTGAATTTGAGATAATGACAGTAGGTGGTGATATGTAAATGGGAGGTGACTGTATGGGTATGGACCTAAGAAGGGCTGAAATACAGACTTGGGAAACCCAGCATTAATGTGATAGTTGAAACTGTGGTTGTGAATAAGGCCAATGTCAAGAGACTAGAGCTGTGAATGGAACTCTGAGAAATATAAGTAAGGAAAGGCATGAATCATTATATGAGTCATTAAAGTATATGTTTAGCATAAATGGTTACTTTAAAAAAGTCTTTTATATCATTAGAATCCATTATTTTATTGAAATGCAAAAAGTCTGCAACGAAAAAGTACTTGGAATTGATAGTAAGATAATGCTGATAGTCTAAGGTTAGCCTATAATACATCTAAGCCATCTTAAATATTATCTATAATATAGGGTGAGGTCATGTACATATATATCTAAGTAAATAACATTTCAAAAGCATGAACAAATGGGCTATAAGAGTCTCTCTTTGAATAGAAGTCATTTCACAGCTCAGAAATATGGTCCTAGAAAAGTATCTTAGATTATCTAGTACAACTCTTTATTTTTTAGGTGAAGAAAATGAAACCTGGAGGTGTTAATGGCTTGTCTAAATCACAAACCTAGTTGGTGGCAGAATCAGGTCTAAGGCTCCCATACCTATTCTTTAGTTTATGTCAGTAACTTCTGTGTATATATTAATAGTACAACAGTTTTTAAAAACAGGTATGCAAAATATCTATGTGATATGCATGTTTTATTAAGAATCCTGTTTTTAGATAATGAAGGTATGTTTTTTTATAGGTGAAAACACATTTTAAGTGTTCTAAAATGACCCCAATTCATTCTTTCTCTCCTATGTAGCATAGTGTGTGGAATTGGCAAATTATACTTAAATTTCCCGAGTGTGAAAGCCTTGAATACTCTATCACTTGCGTAGTAGTTCCTCTGCCACAAATCACTAAAAAACCTTTAAAATCTTTGAGTGAACTGTCTTTATAATTTAATCTGAATTTTTCATCAAACTACATGTATTTAATAATAAGATATGTGTGTATATGTTTCTTATTTAGTGTATGTGTGTATGTGTGTGTGTGTATACATATATATATCCTACATAGTTGCTTATGATTTTCTCAGTGAGGGGGGAAAATTTTATTTTGTGAGAAATGATATTTGAGAGTTATAGGATGCCTTCTGATTATTATAATGCCATGGGAGATTTTAGATTGTATATTGTTTTTCTCTCCCTCCATATGCTGAACTTGTTTTTTGTAAGCAAACATTCAGAACAGGGATTTGAACGAAATGAGAATTGTATCTGCCAGACTATTTTTTTTCTGGAGTTAATCTCTGGTTGTTTCCCTCCCTTACTTGAAAACCTGTATTGGGTCCATATTGTCTTTAGGGTAAACTGTGCACTCCAACATTCAGTACACTACATAATCTGATCCTATATTTTCATTCTCATTTTCCATTAGTAGTCTTCCATTGTACAATGATTTCCTACTTTATTACTCACAATCATGACCCCCCCCACCATTCTATTTCCCTATACCCCAATTTATCTGAATCCTACCAGTTTTCTTAGTGTTACTCAAAGACCACTTTCTCCATGAATTCTTCCTTTATGATTCTCTCAGACAGAAGTAATCCCTTCTAAACTCTTAATAATCTTAAAAAAATTATTTGGTATATGCAAAAGTATATACATACATATTTTAATAGTTATGCAAGTTATAATGCATAATAAAATAACCACCTGTAAACAAAATACCAAAGTTGGAAAATAAAAATGACCAATCTTTCTTTACTTTCCTGATTACATCTTCTTCCCAAACTTCCCATCCCCAATCCCTAGGTAACTACTCTCGTCAAATTTGCGTTATACTTTTCTTGCTTCTCTTTATTATTTCACGCCAAATGCTCACATCTCTAAGGATTATAACATATTTTGCATGTTTTTAAACTTTATACAATTGATATCATACTGTGTATATTGTATATGGTTTGCTTCTTTTTACTCCATCTTGTTTTGTTTTTTAATCTTCACCCGAGGATATTTTTCCATTTATCTTCAGATAGAGTGTGTGTGTGTTGGGGGGGAGAGAGAGAGAAAGAGAGAGAGAGAGAGAAAGAAACATCGATGTGAGAGAGGCACATCGATTGGTTGCCCCCCTGCAGGACCCCGACCAGGGCTGGGACTGAACCGCAACCAAGGTACGTGCCCCTGACTGGAATAGAATCTGCAACTCTTTGGTCCGCGGGCTGTAGCTCTAACCGCTAAGCCAAACCAGTCAGGGCTCCATCATATGTTTTTGACTTTCATTCATTGCTCTAGTGGTTCTAGTTTATTCATTTTCAGGCTGCTGTTTTATACTCATTACATAAATTTACCAGAATTTATTCTCATTCTGATGAACAGTTTGCTGTTCTTATCAGTTTATTATTATTATTTAGACACACTCTATAAAATTTTTGTATTTTTATACTTAGGAGTAGAATTTTTACTTATAGGATGTGGATAACTTTAGCTTTATTAGATGATGTCAGAAAGGCTCAATTAAAAACACTGTTGTAATGAAGGAGTTAATAAATTGGTGTGCTGTCTCTAGGAAGTATTTTTTTGTCATGTGGTTGAAAAGCACCTGGAGGAAAGGGGTCCTAAGAGAACATTTTTGTTACTAAAATGCTGTGCATATTGTCCTTGACTTATTGTTTCCATTGGGACTTGGAAACAAGGGAAAGTGCTATTTAGGTTAGCCTAAGAGTGTTCTGAGGCCCAGTGTCTGGTCACTTGGGAAGTTTCTGTAATTTTAGATCTTCGAAAGATCTTTTTTCTTTTTGCTATCTTTTTGTCACCTACTCTCATTTTAAAGTCTTCCTTATTTTGTATCTTTAAATTGTGAACCCAGGTGAACTTTTGGTTAATTTTTTTTTCTCATATAGATTTATCAAAAGTCAATGTAAGCTTTAGGGCAATATATTACTTATTTGTATGTTAATACATTTCATTCATTGAATTTTATTTTTATTAATAATTTTGTGATGGTACTGATAAGATTATAGGCCCCAAATACAATGGAGTTTGATCTTTTATTTTTTACTGTGGAAGTGTATCTCAGTCTAAGGATATACATGCATATTCACTATGAACTTAGAAAAAAAGGTATGGAATATTTTTAAACCACTATCTCTTGCCTATTTTCTTTTGTTGTTGTTGCTTAGTTTTTATTTTATAATCATAAATTTAACTCTGCAATCCAGCTAGACTTAAAAGGGGTAAGGAGAATATGGAACCCAGTGAACTGCAGTGAGAGAATGAAGTTTATAGAACAATCCAAGTAGATGGGGGTGAAGAGGTGCTCTCCTGAGCTACAGAAAGAATGTTCTGATAGTTAAGATAAAACACAAGTCAAATTTATTAGAGTTGTCCACAATCAGCAATGGTGATCTTCTTTCTGGTCTTGCCATTCCTCGACCCAAAGCACTCCCATGGCAACCATTATATCCATGCTGTCCGTCTTTCAGCTGGCCAAAGACCACATGCTTGCCATCCAACCACTCCGTCTTGGCAGTGCAGACGAAAAACTGGGAACTGTTTGTGTTGGATCCAGCATTTGCCATGGACAAGATGTGAGGACTTGAGTGCTTCATGATGAAATTCTCATCTTTAAATTTCTTCCCATAGATGGACTTGCCCTCTGTGCCATTATGGAGGGTGAAGTCACCACCCTGGCACATAAATCCCGGAATAATTCTGTGAAAGCAGGAACCTTTATAACAAAATCCTTTCTCCTCAGTGCTCAGAGCAGGACAGTTTTCTGCTGTCTTTGCAACTTTGTCTGAAAAATGCTTGAAGGAGACATGGCGCAAGGGCTCGCCGTCGATGGTGATGTTGAAGAACACGGTGGGGTTCATCATGGCTGGGCACTGGTGGCTGTGGGGTGGTGGCATCTGCAAGGCAGTCTCTTGCCCATTTTCTATCCCCACAAGCATTTAGAAGAAAAATTATAGGTGAATCAAAGAAGGGGGAAAATAGAGACTTTTAAAAAAATAGCCTTTCAAAGAATATACACAAACAATTGATAGGGTGTTTATAAAAACATGCTAGGTATCCTGTAAATGTTTGTGGAATGACTGGCAGTCAGTCATGTTTTGTGCATATTAGAAAATATTTTATAATACGTGTATATCTTTCTTGGATCACTAGTAGTGTATATCATATGGTAAATGCTTAATCAATTCATGTCTTATAATTGTTTCAGATTTTAGTAGGTTGCCATTATCTCTCATGACCACAAAAATTACACTGCTTATAATCTTTAGTATTTCTGAAGCAAGTCACTTTTTTACCTGTAAAACAAGAAAAAGTTTCCTGACTAATGTGTTTCCAGGGAAAGAGGAACCTCATTGATGTTTTCACCATCATTGATAATTTTCTTGTATTGTTTTACCAGTTAAAGAATATTATCTTATGGTACAGGTTTTTATTTTATTTTTCCAGCTAATTGTGAACCTTTCTGATTTATCTTTCTATGAACAAAGGAGCCCATGCTATTGATGCTTTGCAGAGTAATTTTTCAACTGATGAGAAAATAATATGGAACTATTTATGAAGACATGATTTAAGACTAATACTTAATATTTATTGAGCACTTACTACATGTTAAGCAGTGTATTCATTGCTGTATGTGCACTATTTCATTTCTTGTTAACTATGAGATTTATACTGTTGTTTCCATTTTACATATGAGGAAACTGAGAGGCACTGAAGGCATAAGTAATTTGCCCACAATCACACACATAGCTGGTAAGTGGTTGGACCCAGGTTTGAATTCAGCTGTGTCTTCTCTAAATCCCATGTTTTGAATTATAAAAAGCAATAAACTGTTCCTTGAGCTTTTTGAAGTTACATGGTAAATCTCACAGATGCTCTAAACTGAGGAAATGATCTTTTATGAAGTACTCACGCTTAACTGTAGTTTATTGTATTACAAAAACTCCAAGGAACTTTCTAAATTATTTTGATGGTTTGAGCTTTAGTTATGTTAATGTTTAAAATGTTAGTATTTCTTGAAGTAAGTGAATTATTTGCTTGGAAATTGTTCCATTTGAGTTGATGTAAGGATTGATAAATATACTTTGAAACAAAGGAAGCTATTGTTATAGATATTTAAGTTGTATTTAAATTGAATTTAAAGATGGCTATTTGCAAGCACTTTGAAAAACAAAGTTTTAATTCCAAATTTAAGATCGAAAATTATAAATTATATATATATATATAGAGAGAGAGAAATTGTGGTTTATTGAAAGACCAGGAGATTGAAATGGTCTGCCGTCTGCCTTTTAGATTTTATTTTGCCACTTATTTACCCAATGTCTTTCTTTTTTTTTTAATCCTTACTGGGGATATTTTATTTATCTTCAGATAGAGTGGGAGGGAGGGAGAGAGAGAGAGGCGGAGAGAGAGAGAGAGAGAAGAACATCGACGTGAGAGGGACACATCAACTGGTTGCCTCCTGCACGACCCCGACCAGGGCCAGGGACAAACTGCAACTGAGGTACGTGCCCTTGACCGGAATTGAACCCAAGACTCGTTGGTCCTTGGGCCAGTGCTCTAACTTCTGAGCCAAACCAGCCAGGGTGTCTTTCTTTTTTTTTAAATATGTTTTTGTTTTTTTGTTTTTTATCCTCACCCGAGGACATTTTTTCATTTTTTGTTCAGATAGAGTGGGAGGGAGAGAGAGGAAGAGAGAGAGAGAGAGAGAGAAACATCGACGTGAAAGGGACACATTGAGTGGCTGCCTCCCGCACGACCCAACCAGGGCCGGGGACAAACTGCAACCGAGGCACGTGCCCTTAGCAGGAACCAAACCCGGGTCTCTCTGGACCGCAGGCCGACGCTCTAACCGCTGAGCCAAACCGGCCAGGGCTAAATATGTTTTTATTGATTTTTTTAGAGAGAGAGGAAGGGAGAGGGAGATATAAACATTGATGTGAGAGAGAAACATTGATCAGCTGCCTCCTGCACACCCCTACTGGGGATCGAGCCCGCAACCCGGGCATGTACCCTGACCAGGAATCGAACCGGGACCTCTCAGTCCATAGGGCAATGTTCAATCCACTGAGACACACCAGCCGGGCCACCCAGTGTCTTTTGAGAGTCACTTCACCTCTACCCCTAAGCTTCAATTTCTTCATCTGTAAAATAAAACCCCCAAATTCAGAAATGGTACTAGCTCTGTTAAGCTAGTGGCACTGACCTGATAATTACCTAAGCATTGTCATATAAAATTGCTTTGTAAACTATTGATATAAAGCATATGACATTTTTGCCAGGTCATTTAAGCTCAGAAGCAAGAGTTGTCTGTTTTAGTCCGGCCAGTGTGGCTCAGTGGATTTTTCGTTGACCCATGCACCAAGAGGTCACCAGTTCGATTCCCAGTCAGGGCACATGCCCAGGTTGTGGGCCAAATCCTCAGTGGGGGGCATGCAGGAGGTGGCCAATCGATGTTCTTTCTTATCAATGTTTCTATTTCTCTCTCCCTCTCCCCTTCTCTCTTTGAAAACCAATAAAGAAAAAACAGCTTGAGCTCTCTCTCCATGAAGAAAAGGAGTTGAAAGCATTAAAAAAAAAAAATAAGAGTTGTCTGTTTTAATTATATGGATTCTTCAGTGGTCTTGGGATATAAAGAATAAATTCAGTGGATTCATTGTATTAAGTGTTTCCATTGAGAAGTATCTGTGTAAATTAGTATAAAACAGACTTTATGAATTCAAGAGCTTCAGATTAAGTCTTCAAATGAAAGTCTTTCTTTATCAAATTCTTGTCCAGTGTGTTATTTTTGCTGATATCTGTGGAATGTTACTTTTTTTTTTTTAGATGAGGTGGTAAATAGTAGTGTATCTTTGGATTGATAACGATCTACTTAAAAATTTTTTTAAAGAAAGTAAATGCTTAAAGGATAAAATATATATTTTATAATGGAAGAGGACTTAGTAAAAAATTAGAGTGTGATTGGGATGGCAGTTGTTAGGTGGTAGAAGCAGAAAGGTAATCAATAACAAATAATTGGGAAAATAACAAATAATAGGTTCCAGTCTCTAATAGGGAAATCCCAAAGGAATAATTAATAAATGCCTTGAGTACTGAGCCAACATTTTTCACCTCTGAGCTGTATTCACTAGGGCATTCTTATGAAACATAAATATGCTGTCATTAGACCTTTAGAGGAATACTACTGTGTACTCGTCATTGTGAAGGGGGAAGAAATCGTCCATCTCTTCTCTCTCCTATTCCTCCTCCCTTCTCTTCCAGGTAAAAAGATGAAAATTTTTATAAACCTTACTGCAAAATCTTTGATAGAGCAAAGAAAAATCCTGTAATGTTTGACTGATTATTATATGCATATTTGCATTATAACAATAATGGTTGTGTTTTGAGAGCACACTGAGTGTCAGGTGCTAATAGGCATCTTATCATAATCTATCATTTATTCTTCACAACAGATCTGAAGCTTAGTATAATTTCTTCCATTTTACACAGATGTTGAGGCTCACAGAAGTTAAGTAACTTGCCCCCAAATAACAATAATGAGTGATCAAACTAGTAGTCAAACTCATATCTCTGAAACTCCCAAATATGTGATTTTTTTTCAAAATACCATACTGCTTTCTTGATATGGGGATCTTTTTTTGTTTTTATAGATCTGGCCCAACAGCTTAAATGTGCAGCCAGTTTTGGTTAATCCTGGGGCAGTACTACTTACCACCCCTAATGATGATTATGTCCAGGTGAACATGGCTCTTAGCCACAAAGCTTTTCTGAGTTTTATGGGGAGGTGTTCCCTTCACTTGTAGACCCTACTATCAATATCAATATAGCTTTCCACCTTCACTCAAGGATTCTATGACCCATCACTGAACTGTTCTGTGAATAGATAGACTCTAGTTTTCAAGGAAATTAAGCATTAACCTTTGTGATGGGGATTTTTGTGGTTGGTCTTACTTCTTTCAGAGGTATCAAAGGAAGCTTGCACGTGTCTAGTGGACATATCTGCCCTTATATTATTGAACAGCTCTTATCAGGAAGTTCTTTTATAATTCTAAACTGCAGAAAATACCTCATTAATGAAGGGCTGATTTGTTACTGTTTCATTTAAAAAATACTTAAATTATGACTTCCGGTCAAGATGGCGGCGTAGGTAAATGCGGTATCACATCCTCCCACAACCACATCAAAGTTACAACTAAACTACAGAACAACCATCATTCAAAACCGCCTGACATGGAGCTGAATGGAAGTCCTCCAACTACGAAATTAAAGAAGAAGTCGCATGGAGACTGGTAGGAGGGGCGGAGGCGCGGAGGCGTGCACGGGCTGGTCCCACACCCACGTGTGGCAGATAAAAATTAGGATACCTCCGCTGGGAAGATCCTCCCTGAGGACTGAGGGGTCCTCGTCCCAAATCAGGTGCCCAGCTCAGGGTTCCAGTGCCAGGAAGAGAAGTCCTCGTAACTTCTGGCTGGAAAAACCAGCGGGAACTGAGGCTGAGGCGGCTGGAGCCCCTGGCAGGTCCTCTTAAAGGGCCCGCACACGGACTTACTCGGACTTGCACCCTCTAGGCTCCAGCGTTGGAGAGGCAGCTTGAAAGGCACCAGAGTCATACGGGGAAGAACTGAGTTGTTTGGCATTGGAGCAAGGGCTGGAGAGGCAGCTTTCTCCTGGACAGATGTGCTGTCAGAGGCCTTTGTTCCTTTGGTGAGCTCTTCCCTGGGACGGCAGACAGCCGCCATATCTGGGACTCCAGCAACCTGGCTCACACTGTTTGTTCCGCCCTGGTGATTCCCTGAGGCCCCACCGCACCCAACTTTCAGGCCCACCCAAGCTGTTGCCAGTTGCTTTACCATAGGATTGGCCTGTCTTGGATCCTGCTTCAGCTTTTCCTAAATTCTTTCAAACAAGCAGCATCTGGTCTCAGCTAGCCCCATACCTCTCGCTAAGTAATACATAGAAACAAACACAGGGAGGCAGCCAAAATGAGGAGACAAAGAAACAGGTCCCAAATGAAAGAACAGAACAAAACTCCAGGAAAAGAACTAAGTGAAATAGAGATAAGCAACCTAACAGATGCTGAGTTCAAAACACTGCTTATAAGGATGCTCAATGGACTTAGTGAGAACCTCAGTGAACTTAGTGAGGGCCTCAAGAACATAAAAAAGGACCAGTCAGAAATGAAGGATGCACAGTCAGAAATGAAGGAGGCACTAACTAAAATAAAGAATAATTTACACAAATTCAATAGTAGAGTACGTAAAGCCAAGAAGCAAACCATCGATTTGGAATATAAGGAAGCAAAAAACACCCAATCAGAACAGCAAAAAGAAAAAAGAATCCAAAAAAAATGAGGATAGTGTAAGGAGCCTCTGGGACAACTTCAAGCATGCCAACATTTGCATCTTGGGGGTGCCAGAAGGAGAAGAGAGAGAACAAGAAATCGAAAACCTATTTGAAACAATAATGGCAGAAAACTTCCCTAACTTGGTGAAGGAACAGACATTCAAGTCCAGGAAGCACAGAGAGTCCCAAACAAGATGAACCCCAAGAGGCCCACACCAAGACACATCATCATCAAAATGCAAAAGCTTCAAGAAAAAGAGAGAATCTTAAAAGCAGCAAGAGAGCCCTGGCCGGTTTGGCTCAGCGGTTAGAGCATCGGCCTGCGGTCCACAGAGACCCGGGTTCGGTTCCCGCTAAGGGCATGTACCTCGGTTGCAGTTTGTCCCCGGCCTTGGTTGGTCGTGCGGGTGGCAGCCACTCGATGTGTCCCTTTCACGTCGATGTTTCTCTCTCTCTCTCTCCCTCCCACTCTATCTGAACAGAAAATGAAAAAATGTCCTCGGGTAAGGATAAAAAAAAAAAAAAAAAAAAGCAGCAAGAGAAAAGAAGTTAGTTACCTACAAGGGAGTTCCCATAAGACTGTCAGCTGATTTCTCAAAAGAAACTTTGCAGACCAGAAGGGAGTGGCAAGAAATATTCAGAGTGATGAAAAGCAAGAACCTACAACCAAGATTACTCTATCCTGCAAAGCTGTCATTTAGAATTGATGGCCATATAAAGAGTTTCCCAGACAAGGAAAAGCTAAAGGAGTTCATCACCACCAAACCATTATTATATGAAATGTTGAAGGGTCTTCTTGAAGAAAAAGACAAAAAAATATGAACAAACAAAATGGCAATGAATACATATCTGTCAACAATTGAATCTACAGACAAAATGAACAAGCAGAACAGAAACATTCTCATAGATACAGAGAACTTTTGTTGGTTGCCAGATGGGAGGAGGGTTGGGGGAATGGGTGAAAAAGATGAAGGGATTAAGAAGTACAAATTGGTTGTTATACTGACAAACCTCAAAGGGAAGGGGTTGAGGGGTGGGAAGAAATAAACCAAAGAACTTATATGTATATATGCATAACCAATGGACACAGACAACAGTGTGGGGAAAGGCAGGAGGGAGGCGGGAATGGGGAGGAGGGGGTCAATGGGGGAAAAATGAGGAACATCTATAATACATTCAACAATAAAGATAAGTTTAAAAAAATACTTAAATTAGAAAGTGTTTAGTAAGGAGTATTTGTAGGTAAAAGAAAAAAAACTCACCTAATTTGAATTTAAATAAGCCCTAAATTGTTTACATTTCATTTTGTCTTCACCAAAATTACAATGGATGCATTCTATCTGTGGTACTACCTTCTCTCTAAATTTTCTTTTCCCCTCAATGTCTTATACATAACTACTCTATTGTCTTAATTCATTATGTTCATGAATTAACTTTTTTCATCCAGTGAGATTGTAAGCAGGTAACTAACTAATCTTAACATGTTTTTGTGACGTTTGAGGCGATAATTCTTACCTGATTCCTTATCTACCTAAGGAAGCCATCAATAGTTTTGCCTTTTAGCTAGACAAACTTCTATAGTGTGATAATACAAGTTATACCATGCTCACCAGAAGCCCTGATAAAATTGGAAAAAACTTTTTCATTTAATAAATGCCATTTGTTTCTTTAAAAACTTTCTAAACATGGATGTTTCATGGTGAAAAGTTAGGAATTAGTATTCACTAGTGTCTGGCCTAGTATTGAGTAATAATGATTACTAAAAATATGATTGATTTATTAATAGAAAGTAATCAGTGAACTTTTTTGTTTTAGGGAATGTTGTGGGCAACTTGGGACATTCCTTCTTCAGTCAAAGTTTCCTTGGTAGTAAAGAACATGGTGGATTCTTATATGTGACATCTACCTACCAGTCACTGCAAGACCTTGTGCTCCCAACCCCACCTTACTTGTTTGGGATTCTCATCCAGAAATGGGAAACTCCTTGGGCTAAGGTGTTTCCCATCCGACTAATGTTGAGACTTGGAGCTGAATATCGACGTAAGTAGTAAAATACTTTCTTTTAAAATACAAGAGCAAGACATGATGACTAAATAAAATTCTGAAATGTTCACAGCCCCTCCCCCACCCCATGGTACTGATACAGTTCAGTAGAAGTAGTATTTTGAAATAGCTAAGCTACATTAAACTTTGCCATTGTCTCTATTCATTTTGTCTAGAATGGGAAGGACTGAAAATATCAAATAAGAAAGTTGGTGATTATTTATTATCTTGTGAACTTACTGGTTTTATATTATAGTTCATTATAAATATATAATCATCTTGAGAAAAAATAAATTTGAACTTAACAAGTAACTTTATTATTTTTTTAATCCTCAACTGAGAATTTTTTTAATTGATTTTATTTAGAGAGAGAGGAAGGGAGAGGGAGAGAGAGAAAAACATTGATGTAAGAGAGAAATATCAATCGGTTGCCTCCTTTACACGCCCCAAAAGGGGATTGAACCTGCAAGCCACGTATGTGCCCTGATGGGGAATCGAACCTGTAAGTTATTGGGATGACACTCCAACCAATTGAGCCACCCAGCCAGGGCTAACTTTATTTTTTATAATATCTGTATGACGAGTATATTTTTTGTCACTTGGTTGGAAAATTATATTTTATGTAACCAAACAGATACTGAAAACTAGTGATATAGAGATCACTCTCAGTTGATAAGGTAAGCAACAGAAGAGCTTCCTTCCAATGGTAGTAACAGTGCAACTAAGTTGTGACTTATTTTTAAGACAGCAAGGACTAAATGTAAGCTTTATTTTAAACTTTATATCTTCACCTAATTGAAAGTGTCCTGGTCTAGAAATCAGACCACTTGAATAGGTTCTTAACTCTGTCTCTTACTAGTTTTGTAACTTTGGTCAAATCACTCAAGTTGTCTGATTGTCAGTTTCTTTTGCAACTGTAGATAATAATGCTTGCCTTTTATATTATATAGGATTTTTAAGAGGATCAAATGAGATGAAACCATAAAATATATATTATATGTTCTCAGCAGGTCAGCTTCATCATTTCTCTTATTAATTCATTAATCTGGGAATTCAAAAATGGCAAAGACCCGTTATACGCCCTTGGAAACTTTTGTAAGGAAGATACACAGAAATCATGAAGTAGTATATTGTATTAAAACACATAGTCAGCCCTGGCCGGTTTGGCTCAGTGGTTAGAGCGTCGGCCTGCGGTCCAGAGAGACCCGGGTTCGGTTTCCGCTAAGGGCATGTACCTCGGTTGCAGTTTGTCCCCGGCCCTGGTTGGTCGTGCGGGTGGCAGCCACTCGATGTGTCCCTTTCACTTCGATGTTTCTCTCTCTCTCTCTCCCTCCCACTCTTATCTGAACAGAAAATGAAAAAATGTCCTCAGGTGAGGATAAAAAAACAACAAAAACAAACAAAAAAAACACATAGTCAAAGTTAACAGAGTTCTTTGGGAGCTCCAAAATGGGCTCTAACTTCACCAAGAATGACGGAATTAGATAAGAAATATGTCTTGGACCAACGGCCTCTGGACTGAACTGTGAAGGAAGTATATGAATTAGCCTAGTGAAGTAAGGAAAGGAAAGTGATTGTATGCAGATGAACCAACATGTATAATTTCTTGTCTTGAACACACAGTTCAAACTATAAAATTCAAGGAGTGAGCCAGTTAGTAGGATCACCAGGTATTTGGCTCCCCTGAGGAGGGTCCTGGTTGGGAGATGTCTAAGAGTGAATTCTTTTAGATTACTTGAGCACAGAGAAATCAGAAGATAATTTATTTCCTGGATCATATTAATCCACTTTGAAGAACAGTGCTTCCTAAAACTTTTTGGTCATTTTTTCTCTGGACCGCAGGCTGACGCTCTAACCGCTGAGCCAAACCGGCCAGGGCTTTTTTTGGTCATTTTTTAAGCAGCTGCATCAAAAAGCTTATTCTTCAAAATAGATTCAAAGACATGGAAGTAGAGAACAGACTGACAAACCTCAGAGGGAAGTGGGGGTGGGGGGATAAATCAAAGAACTTATAGTCATATATGCATAACCATTGGACACAGGAACATAGACAATAGTGTGGTGAAGGCAAGAGGGCCGTCGGGGGGGGGGGGGGGGGAAGGAGGGCCATCTGTAATATTTTCAATGATAAAGGTAAATTAAAAAAAAAATCACTTCTGCCCAGCTGATGTTGTTCAGTGGATTGAGTGTCCTCCCAGTCAGGGCACATGCCTGGGTTTCGGGCTCGATCCCCAATAGGGGGCATGCAGGAGGCAGTAGATTGATGTTTCTCTCTCACATTGATGTTTCTATCTTCCTCTCTAAAAGGTCAGTAAAAAAAAATTTTTTTTAATCACTTTCAGTAAAGAAAAGGATTAACAATAAATTAATAAATGATGGCTTTTGCCTTAAAGAACCTTAATATTTATACTCAGCTGGTGTGTATACTTTTTCATCTTTTCCATGTGATTTCCAAATCAATAAAGCAAGCTTGTTTATTTTTTCTAACTTGCAAATTTCATAAACCATTAAATAGTTTTGACTGAAAGAAGCAGGCCAACAAGTACTTGAAACTTGCTTTATTGTTTGTGGTGTTTTGTCAAGTTTATGGTTACCTTGTCATAGTAATAAAGCCCATGGTGATTTAAAAAAATAGACTTATTGCCCTGGCCGGTTTGGCTCAGTGGTTAGAGCGTTGGCCTGCGGACCAGAGAGTCCCAGGTTCGGTTCCCGCTAAGGGCACGTACCTTGGTTGCAGTTTGTCCCCGGCCCCGTTGGGGTTGTGTGGGTGGCAACCACTCGATGCGTCTCTCTCTCTCACATCGATGTTTCTCTCTCTCTTTCTCTTCCTCCCTCTCTCCCTCCCACTCTATCTGAAGATAAATGCAAAAAAAAAAAAAAAAAAAAAAAAAAAAAAGGCTTATTGTCATCAGATGACTGGTGTAGTTTGTAGAAGGCTCAGGATTTGCCTGTGATGCTACCATGCTAAATGCTAAATACTTTTCAAGTTCTAAATTTTATATGCTCTAATGAGCCATTATATTTTGAAAACTGTATCAACCATGATAACTCTTTAACAAATTTTAAGCTGCTAGACTTGGTCTGATCATTTCTCATTTTCATAGTTTATCCATGCCCACTGTTCAGTGTCAGATTTCGGAAGCCATTGTTTGGAGAGACGGGGCATACCATCATGAATCTTCTTGCAGTAAGTTGGGAATTTTTGCTTTCTTTTTCCTTTTGGGGGTTTGTATGGGAGAAGGAAGAGAAGGCTTTTATTATTTTGTTGATAGCAATGCCCCTGCTCCTTTAGGCAGGTGAAGATTTATGTTAGAGGGAAGAACATATAAATACATTCTTTGGAAAGTATAAGGAGCTTAGAGTGAAATAGTATATGATTCCAGCCCCAGATTATACACTTATTATCTAAGTGACCTTGCAGTATTACTGTGAGGACTAGAGGTAATGTATAGTTAAAGCATAGTGCATTTTGTCTTGTTTTTATTTTAAGCCTAGCATCCTAGAATATATCTAACAGTTCACAACCTTTTGAACTGTTAACATCTTGGTCCAAATGAGCACTGTCTCTTGCCTGGATTATTTTTATTTTGTTTATCTGATCTCCTTTCTGGTGTCTCTGGCCAACTCTCAGACCTTCCAGACTCTCCTCATAACAATAGACATGTACTCAGCATTAATCTGCCCCTCCCCATTCCCAGGCTGGTCATCCTGGTCTCAGTGTTAGGGTAGCATGGGATTAGTGGGTCTTGGTTTTTACATATTTACAGCCAATTTTTAATTACTCATTTCAGTAAATGTAGGCTGCCATACATCTTTGTGTAAATACAGTCCGAGCACAAACCTGGCCCCAAAAAAGTAAAGGTAAAGGTTTTTTTGGTGGTCTGTAAGACCCTATGAAATCTAGCTATATGCTATCACTTGACCTCAAATCATACCACTCTTGCTCTTTTTGCTCCAGCCACACTGGATGTTGTGTGTGTGTGTGTATGTGTTTTGCCCTACAGATACTCATTCAGTGCCTAGGATGTTCCAGGCATTTAGAATATAATAAGAACAAAACAAGTGAGAGTTCCTACTCTCTTGGAGCTTACCTTAAGGGGAGGAGACAGTTAATAAATAAATACAGAAAGTGTTAAGTGGTGTTAAAGCAGGGTAAGTATTCAAATATTTGTTTAATATTGTATATAAGAGGTATATGAAACTTTTTATCTTCCTTATAAGAGTTTATAGTCTAATGGAGGACTGGAGTACACACACACACACATACACACACACACACACACACACACATACACACACACACAGTAGAGCTTTCATTATCCTTATTATTTAGATAAATGGGATCTTCCCATTTTGACATTCTTTCCATCTTTGCTAATTTTATTACTATAAATAAAATCTTGCCATTGATGACTTCTTTATTCCAGTTCAATCCGCTTTTTTCCAGGACTTCAGAAATTACCAATATACATTGCCAGTAGTTCAAGGTTTGGTGGTGGATATGGAAGTTCGGAAAACCAGCATCAAAATTCCCAGCAACAGATACAATGAGGTAGGATTTACCATGAAAGCATATTTTTCATAGTTTAGTGCATGGATGAAGGTGAAAAAATACAGAATTACATATAAATTTTATTTTTAATTAATCAGTTCATAATATTGTATAACCTAGATCAAAGATGGGGAATTTCATAATAGGCAAGATACTAAATTTGTGATTTATTTAGTCATTGGTTGTGCTTTTGACCTTTGGATGCTGTGATAATCAGTGATAGATTTGTATTTTGATCAAGATATAAAATTAACTTGGTAATATTCATGGTGTGATCTTTTCATTTTTCTCTTTTACTATAAGTACATGTTAGTTTTGACTATCCTTAGGGTTTAAGCACAGTACACTTTAAGTCCTGAAATGACATTTAAGTAAAGTTCCAAAAGCAAATGATGGCATCTTAAATTAAGCTGTATTTTGTAACTAAAATGAAATTGTGCATACTGCACACATATTTACATTACATAAATAATGCTCTTTGCCTATTTGTCATATGAAATCTTTCTTGAATTTAAAATTTTCTTGAAATCATTTCTAAAACGTCTAATAGTAAACGTTGTGGTTTAGAAAGAGAGGAAGGGAGAGAGAGAGATAGAGACATTCATGTGAGAGAGAAACATCGATTGGCTGCCTCCTGCATGCCCCACACTGGGGATCGAGCCTGCAACCCGGTCATGTACCTTGACTGGGAATTGAACCAGGACCTCTCAGTCCATGGGACGACGTTCAATCCACTGAGCCACACTGGCCAGGCATAAAAGAGAAATTTTATTTTAAAACGTAGCTTGATATCATGGTTAAAATGTGTTGTGGTGTTTGTTTAAATTTGTTGTTTTATTAGGCAGGCTGGTAACTCCCTGATTACTTCTTCCACTATTTATTTCTTTCTTTTTTATTTATTTATTTATTATTAATTTGTTTTTGTTACAGATATTTCTTTTTCCCCCCTTGACACCCTCCTCCCCATCCCCCCCACCCCATCCCAGCTTTGTTGCCTATGTCCATTAGTCATGCATACATGCATATAAATTCTGTGGTTCATCTCTTCTGCTCCCAACCCCCCCTCCTCTGAGGTTTGTCAGTCTGTACCCCATCTCTATGTCTCTGGGTAAATTTTGTTCATCAGTTTGTTTAGTTCATTATATTCCACAAATAAGTGAGATCATGTGATATTTGTCTTTCTCTGCTTGGCTTGTTTCGATTAGCATAATACTCTCCAGGTCCTTCCGTGTCATCTCAAAGGATAAGAGATCTTTCTTTCTTACAGCTGCATAGTATTCCACTGTGTACATGTACCACAGCTTTTTTATCCACTCATCTACTGATGGACACTTGGGTTATTTCCAGATCTTAGCTATTGTAAATAGTGCTGCTATGAACATAGGGGTACATATATTCTTTCTGATTGGTGTTTCAGGTTTCTTAGGGTATATTCCTAGACGTGGGATCACTGGGTCAAATGGCAGTTCAATTTTTAACTTTTTGAGGTAACACCATAGTGTTTTCCATAGTGGCTACACCAGTCTGCATTCCCACCAACAGTGTACTAGAGTCCCCTTTTCTCCACACCCTCGCCAACACTTGTTGTTTGATGATTTGTTGATGGCGGCCATTCTGACAGGTGTGAGGTGATACGTCATAGTTGTTTTAATTTGCATCTCTCTGATGATTAGTGATGTTGAGCATTTTTTCATATGTCTCTTGGCCATTTGTATGTCCTTGTTGGAGAGGTGTCTATTTAGGTCTTCTGTCCATTTTTTTAATTGGGTTCTTCATCTTCCTTTTGTTGAGTTGTATGAGCATTCTATCTATTTTGGAAATTAACCCCTTATCTGATGCATCATTGACGATTATGGTCTCCCATATAATGGGATCCCTTTCCGTTTTGATGGTTGTTTCTTTTGCTGTGCAGAAGCTTTTGAGTTTGATGTAGTCCCATGTGTTCATTTTTTCCTTTGTTTCTCTTGCCTTAGGTGTTGTATCAGTGAAAATTCTGCTGCGTATGATGTCTGAAATTTTGCATTTTCTTCTAGAATTTTTATGGATTAACGAGTTACATTTAAGTCTTTCATCCATTTTTAGTTTATTCCTGTGTATGGTGTAAGTTGGTGGTCTAGCTTCATTTTTTTGCAAGTAGCTGTCCAATTTTCCCAACACCATTTATTGAAGAGACTGTCTTGACTCCATTGTATGCTCTTGCTACCTTTGTCAAATATTAATTGAGCATATTGTCTTGAGTCAATTTCTGGGTTCTCTGTTCTGTTCCATTGATCTATGTGCCTGTTCTTGTGCCAGTACCAGGCTGTTTTGATTACAGTGGCTTTGTAGTATAACCCAATATCTGGTAATGTGATCCCTCCTACTTTGTTCTTCTTTTTCAAGATTGCTGTGGCTATTCGGGGTCTTTTTTGGTTCCATATAAACTTTTGGAGTGTTTGTTCTAATTCTGTGAAATATGTCGTTGGTATTTTGATGGGGATTGCATTGAATGTATAGATTGCTTTGGGTAGTATGGACATTTTAATGATGTTAATTCTTCCAATCCATAAATAAGGTATATGCTTCCATTTTTTTATATCTTCCTCTATTTCTTTTTTCAGTGACTTGTAGTTTTCTGTGAAGAGGTCCTTTACTTCTTTGGTTAAGTTTATTCCTAGGTATCTTAATTTTTTTGCTGCGATGGTAAATGGGATTGTTTCTTTAGTTTCTTTTTCTGTGATTTCATCATTGGTGTATAAGAATGCCGTCGATTTCTTGATGTTAATTTTGTATCCTGCTACTTTGCCAATTTCATTTATTAAGTCTAGTAGATTTTTGGTGGAGTCTTTAGGGTTTTCTGTGTACAATATCATGTCATCAGCAAATACTGACAATTTCACTTCCTCCTTTCCAGTTTGGATCCCCTTTATTTTTTTTTCATGTCTGATTGCTGTGGCTAAGACTTCCAGTACTATGTTAAATAAGAGTGGTGAAAGTGGGCATCCCTGTCTTGTTCCCGTTCTTAAGGGGAATGCTTTTAGTTTTTGCCCATTGAGTATGATGTTGGCTGTAGGTCTTTCATATATGGCCTTTATTATGTTGAGATATTATCCCTCTATTCCCACATTGCTGAGCATTTTTATCAGAAATGGGTGCTGGATTTTGTCGAATGCTTTTTCAGTATCTGTTGATATGATCATATGGTTTTTATCTTTCATTTTGTTTATGTGTTGTATCACATTTATTGATTTGCGAATATTGTACCATTCTTGCATGCCTGGGATGAAACCCACTTGGTCATGATGAATAATTTTTTTGATGTATTGCTGGATTCGATTTGCTAATATTTTGTTTAGGATTTTGGCATCTGTGTTCATCAAGGATATTGGCCTGTAGTTTTCTTTCTTTGTAGTGTTTTTATCTGGTTTTGGAATTAGGATTATGCTGGCCTCATAAAACGAGTTTGGAAGTGTTCCGTCTTCTTGGATTTTTTGGAATAGTTTGAGGAGAATAGGTATAGATCTTCTTTGAATGTTCGGTAAAACTCCCCCATGAAGCCATCTGGGCCTGGGCTTTTGTTTGCTGGGAATTTCTTAATTACATCTTCAATTTCTTTTGTTGTTATTGGTCTATTCAAGTTTTCTATCTCTTCCTGGTTCAGTTTTGGGAGGCTGTGTGTTTCTAGAAATTTGTCCATATCTCCTAGATTGCCCAATTTGTTGACGTATAATTGTTCATAGTATGTTTCGATGATCCTTTGTATTTCTGTGGTGTCAGTTGTTACTTCTCTTTCATTTCTTTGTTTGAAATTGTTTATTTGGTTTCTCTTTTTTTGTTTCTTGGTGAGTCTGGCTAAAGGTCCATCGATCTTGTTTATCTTTTCAAAGAACCAGCTTTTTATTTCATTGATCTTTTGAATTGTTTTTTTAGTCTCTATGTCATTTATTTCTGCTCTGACCTTTACTATTTCCTTCCTCTTACTAGCTCTGGATTTTACTTTTTGTTTACTTTCTAGTTCTTTAAGTTGTAGGGTTAGAAAGTCAATTAGGAATTTTTCTTGTTTTTTGAGGTAGGCCTGTAGTGCTATGAACTTCCCTCTCAGGACTGCTTTCGCTGTGTCCCATAGATTTTGTGTTGTGTGTTCGTTTTCATTGGTTTCCAGGAAGTTTTTAATTTCTTCCTTGATCTCGTTAGTAACCCATTCGTTGTTTAATAACATGCTATTTAGCCTCCATGTGTTCAAATGTCTTTGCATGTTCTTGTTGCAATTAATAGTTTTTGTGTGTTTTTATTGTAATTGGATTCTAGTTTCATGCCACTGTGATCTGAGAAGATGCTTGATATGATTTCAATCTTCTTGAATTTGTAGAGACTTGCTTTGTGTCCTAACATGTGGTCTATCTTTGAGAATGACCCATGTGCACTTGAGAAGAATGTATATTCTGCAGCTTTGGGGTGAAATGTTCTGTAAATATCAATGAAGTTCAACTCATCTAGTTTCTCTTGTAAGGACTCTATGTCCTTGTTAATTTTTTGTCTAGAAGATCTATCCAGTGGTGTCAGTGGTGTGTTAAAGTCACCCACTATGATCGTGTTGCTATTGATCTCTCCCTTGAAGTCCTCCAGAAGTTTTTAAATATATTTTGGTGCTCCCGTATTTGGTGCACATATGTTTACCAGGGTTATATCCTCTTGTTGGATTGATCCTTTTAATATTATGTAGTGACCTTCTCTGTCTCTTATTATGGTCTTTGTTTTGAAGTCTATCTTGTCAGATATGAGTATTGCCACACCAGCTTTTTTTCCATTTCCATTTTCTTGGAAATTTTTTTTCCATGCCTTCACTTTCTGAAGTGAAGACTTTCACTGTGTGAGTCTTTTGTTGTGGGGTGGGTCTCTTGTAGACAGCATATATATGGGTTGTGTTTTCTTATCCAATCAGCTACCCTATGTCTTTTGATTGGAGCATTTAAGCTATTTACATTTAAGGTAATTATTGATAGATAGTTATTAGTTGCCATTTTAATTTTATGCCTGTGTCCCCCCCCCCGTTCTTCTTCTTCTTCCAACAGTCCCTTCAGCATTTCTTGCAGTGCTGGTTTGGTGGTGGTAAATTCCTTTAGCTTTTTTTTTTCTCCGTAAAGCTCTTTATTTCTCCTTCAATTTTGAATGATAGCCTTGCTGGATAGAGTAGTCTTGGATTCAGACCCTTGCCTTGCATTACTTTGTACACTTCATGCCACTCCCTCTGGCCTGCATCATTTCTATTGAGAAATCAGCTGACAGTCTAATGGGAGCTCCCTTGTAGGTAACTTTCTGTCTCTCTCTTGCTTCCTTTAAGATTCTTTCTTTGTTTTTAATGTTTGCCATTTTTATTATGATGTGTCTAGCTGTAGGTCTTCTGGGGTTCATCTTGCTTGGGACTCTGTGTTTCCTGGACTTGTGTGACTTTTTCCTTCACCAATTGAGGGAAGTTTTCTGTCATTATTTCTTCAAACACGTTCTCTATTCCTTTCTCTGATTCTTCTCCTTCCGATATCCCTATAGTGTGAATGTTGTTACGTTTTGTATTGTCCACAGCTCCCTTAAACTTTCGTCCTGCTTTTTAAATTTTTTTTTCCATTTGCTGCTCTATTTGGGTGTTTTTCTCTACCTCGTCTTCTAAGTTGCTGATTCGGTCTTCAGCTTCTTCTAATCTACTATTGAACCCTTCTAAGGTATTTTTCATGTCAGCTATGTCATGCTTTATTTCCTCTTGATTTTTACGCATAGCTTCTACCTCTTTTTTTAAGCTGAAGTAGTTCCCAGGGAGCTCTTCATAATTCTTGTAGTTCTCACCAAATTGTTTGAGCACCCTTAAAATCATTGCTTTGAATTCTTTATCTGACAAGTTGCTGTCTTCCATTTCCTGTAGTTCCTTTTCTGGTGATTCCTCTTTTTCTTTCCTTTGAGTGTTGTTTCTTTGTCTCCCCATTTTAGCCGTCTGGTAGCTCTAGACCCGGTGAGGGATGTTTGGATGTGTAGGCAGCTCACTGTATATCAAACAAGGCTACTGTGCCTCCCAGACTGTTTTGTTGTGTGTCACCTCTTGCCTGCTGTGGATCCTGGAGGATTGACTACTGGGGGCTGGTATTGGTGTGTCATGGTAGGTGCTGCTGCTGGATGACATGGGCCCCTCTGGAGCTGTGTTCCCAGCTGGTCGCTGGTGCCACCTGTAGCTGTATAGCTCAGGCCCTGTTGGAGCCATGATCCCTACCCATACCGTGGGCAGCTGTGTTGCACAGGCCTCACTGGAGCCCTGGCTCCCCGCTGATCTTGTGGGCAGCTGGGTTGTACAGGCCCCGTTGGGGCCCCCGCTTCCCACTGATCCCGTGGAAAGCTGGATCACACAGTCCCTATCTTGTGGGCAGCTGGGTTGCACAGGCCTCTCTGGTGCCCCAGCACCCCGCAGGTCCTGTGTGCAGGTGGATCTCTCAACCCCTTTGGAGACCCGGCTCCATGCCTATCTTGTGGGCAGCTGGGTCGTACAGGCCTCTCTGGTGCCCCTACACTCTGCAGGTCCTGCAGGGAGGTGGATTGCACCAGTTCCTCTCGAGCCCTGGCTTCCCACCACTTTTGTGGGCCACTGGGTCACACAGGCCTCTGTGGTGCCCCAGGTCCTGCTGCTGGTGGCTGGGGAGTGCTGCTGCCCCATGGGGCTCAGCTCCTGCTCAGCCTTTGCTGTAGTTTTTGGGGATGGGTCTTGGCTGCTGATTTGTGCTTCTGTTGCCTGGGGATCGATGTCTGCTCCCCAGCCTCTGTTGCTGGGGGTATATCTCATCTCTGATCGGGCTGCTACTGTGGGGGATGGTGCTGGGCTCCCAGCCGTTTGCTCCGCAACCGGCACCTTGGCAGCTCCACTGCTGTGCACTGGTCTGTGTTGACACAGGGTGTGCACTGGTCCGATGGTGCCAGGTGCACTAGTGGGCTCAGGTTGCTGGGCCCTAGCCGCTCCCACTGCCTCCTCCCAGGGAAGACCCGGGATCTTCCAAAATGGTGGGACCTCCCCGTGGTGCAGGGAGAAGCACCCTGAAGAGCCACTTACTGTGGTAACTGGCTGCTCCTGTCCACAGCACAGGAACCTTCTGCTCCACATCTCTGCACTGCACGAGTTTGGTCGACCACCTTCACGTCCACTCACACTCTCTCACACACTAGTTCACTCTCTCATGCACTCACCCTCCCTCCAGTCCTGCCCACCGCCATCTTCTTCTTCTTTCACTATTTCTTGGTGTGAAATAATTTCCTCTTTTTCTTTCTTTCTTTCTTTCTTTCTTTCTTTCTTTCTTTCTTTCTTTCTTTCTTTCTTTCTTTCTTTCTTTTTTCCTTCTTTATTCAGACTTCTATTTACTTATTCATTTGTACATTCAATAAACATTCTGTACTTGGTGGGTGCTTAGAATCACACAAATGTTTTACTGGACTTATAAGCTCAGGGCTTATATGAGAACGACCTTTACCTGTGGTTTTCTCTGTGATGGCTTTTATCAGAAGAATAGAAAATAGTAGCTAAAGTGTATGTTTAATTTTTTCTGGAATACAATTAGCAGTTTTTAGCTGTTAGTCCTACCTTGGAATAAATATCAAGCATTAATAGACTAGGCTAGGTAGAGGCAAGTCTTTTTTTTTTTTTTATCCTTACCGGAGGACATTTTTCCATTTTTTGTTCAGATAGAGTGGGAGGAAGAGAGAGAGAGAGAGAGAGAGAAACATCGATGTGAAAGGGACACATCGAGTGGCTGCCTCCCTCACGACCCAACCAGGGGCCGGGGACAAACTGCAACCCAGGTACATGCCCTTAGCGGGAACCGAACCCGGGTCTCTCTGGACCGCAGGCTGACACTCTAACCACTGAGCCAAACCGGCCAGGGCGAGGCAAGTCTTTAAAGTGAATTATTTTTATAGAACTTGTGCCCTAAATAGTATTAAAAGAGATGATGCTTTGAAAATTTGTTTTATTTCTCATATTTGAAGTTTTATTATCTGTTTCACACAATTAAATATATTCTGTGATATGAAATACAAAGATGAGTAAGAACATTATGCTTGCCTTGTGGGAACTTACTGTCCAGAAATAATAGGATTAGATGTCATCCCCAGATAGGTGACATATATTACTATCCTTGGTGTTTGCAAGATGGTGCTTTGTGTGGGAATTGGGTCTATTTAGTATATCTGTAAAAGCTATAAGGCTCCCCATAGTTATTTCAGTACTAACTGATAACATTCATGACAACAGCTGCTGTTCATATTATTTATCTTTATCTGAATTCTGCCTCCTAGGTTTATGGTTGTGCAGGTTCAGAAATCGTTGTTCAAAAATAGTAACTGTATTTCTTGTCACTTATTACATTTCATTTTTAATAAAATTCACCAGTTTAATACCACTTATTTTTCTTATCTGATCTAGCAGACTGACTTCCCTTCTAATTCATTTTTTGTTTCAATTCAACATAATTGTATCTCTCACAATCTTGGAGTGTTCAATTGTGTTGTGTATAATAAGTCTTCATTTTATATTTGAAAAACTAATTTCTTATACATTATTTCATTCAATCACAACAATATTCCACTTTTTCTTGCATTCATTTTTTCATTTTTATTCATAGATTTTCTTATTATTTCCTTGATTATGTTCCTTTTTTGCTTTGTAGCCTTTGCACAAGGTATCTTTTTTTTTTTTTTTTTTTAAATCCTCACCTGAGGATACTTTTCCATTTATCTTCAGATAGAGTGGGAGGGGAAGAAAGAGAGAAAGAGAGAAACATTGATGTGAGAGAGACACATTGATTGGTTGCCTCTTGCATGACCCCAGCCAGGGCCGGGGACCGAACCGCAATTGAGGTACGTGCCCTTGACCAGAATCTAACCTGCAATTCCTTGGTCCAAGGGCCAACACTCTAACCGCTGAGCCAAACCGGCCAGGGCTGCACAAGCTATCTTATTGATGCACATGTCCCCTACTCTTCACCTGCCTAATGCTCACTCATTTTTCAGATGTTAGCTTACATGGCATTTTCTCAGATAAGCTTTTGTGTAACTCCAACTGGGATAACACTCCCTGTTATAAGCATCTCTAGAATTCCACATATCCTATGTGCAATACTTAACTACATTTGTTTTTTATTTTTATTTTTTTTTCTTTATTGACTTTGGAGAGAGAGGAAGGGAGGGAGAGAGAGAAAGAAACATTGATGAGAGAGAACATCGATTGGCCGCCTCCTGCATGCCCCCCATTGGGGATTGGGCCTACAACCTGGGCATGTGTCCTGACTGGGAATCGAACCAGTGACCTCTTGGTGCATGGGTCGACACTCAACCACTGAGCCACACTGGCCAGGCCTCACTACATTTGTAATTTCCTTTTCAGTGTCTTTTAGTTTCTCTGTTAGACTTTTAGGTCCATGAGGGACCATGTCTGTCTTATTTACCACTGTATCATTAACAGACTACCTAGTATAGAGTAGCTGCACAAGAAATATACATTGAATGAAGACATGAAACAGAACTAATATAGATAGCCCTGGCCTGTGTGGCTCAGTTGGTTGGAGCATCATCCTGTTCACCAAAAGGTGGCAGGTTTGATTCTCAGTCAGGGCACATACTCAGGTTCCGGTTTCAATCATCGGTCTGGGCACATTCAGGAGGGAACTGATTGATGTTTCTCTCTCACTTCAATGTTTCTCTCTCTCACCCTTCTAAAATCAGTTTTTAAAAAAAGAACTAATATAGATAAAACTGTATGAAAACAAATACTGAGAAGTATTGCAAGTTTACTAAAGGTTAAGAGAGGGGAGAGCTCATTAATGGAACTGTTAGGCATGTTTCTTCATTTCTAATTGGCCCTGAATCCCTAACAGCCAGAGCAGCATGTTCTATATGGAAGATGTTTGTAAATGTTCATGTAAATATAAATGCTATCTAAATGTCAATGAATGAAAGATTTTAAATAGATAGTGAATGATGTTTAGGCACTAGAAAGAGAAGGGTGAAAAACAGCAAGTGAAAAGAAGGGATAGATACCAGCCTAAACACAGGCAGGAAAGCACTAGGAATGATTGTCTTGTCGGGACAATGGAGATAATCTGCCTAGTGAAGAGGAGGCTAAAGCAGACTAGGAAATGAAGCTATACAGAGAGACTGCTGGATTTTCAAAGGCCTTCAAAAACAGGCAAAGGAATCTGGGCTTTAATGTGATCATTTGTAAAGAGATTTAACAGATTCTATATCAGAAAAGTGACAATGCGAATAGTTTTAGAAAACGGAATTTTGGCAGCTATATGTAAAATGTGGGGAGAGGGGCTCACTAAGGAAAGACTTTAAGCTTAGAAAGCAAGAAGAGTCCGACTGGTGTGGCTCAGTGGATTGAGCATCAGCCCATGGACTGAGAGGTCCCACTTCTATTCCTGTCGGGGCACATACCCGAGTTGTGGACTCAATCCCCAGTAGGGGGCGTGCGAGAGGGAGCCAACTGATGTTTCTCTTTCACATCTATGTTTCTATCTCTCTCCCCCTTCCTCTCTCTCTAAAAATTCAATAAAAACATTTTTTAAAAACTAGAAGAAAATAGTACTTCTGACAGCATGGAAAATTTAATAAATGAAGTAGTCATTGTATATAAATTTTCTAATCTTCTTCAAGGCCATTTAAGGTCTCTGTTAGTTTAGGTAACCCTATTCATGTTCTTATAATGAGATTATTTTGATCACTGTATTAGCTAACATTTATCAATGATACGTATATTAGGTACCAGACACTGTTCTAGGCATATATGTATCTTCATACTAATCTCACCCAAGGATATTTTTGCATTTATCTTCAGGTTAAGCGGGAGGGACAGAAGGGGGAAGAGAGAGAGAGAAACATCGACGTGAGAGAGACACATCAACTGGTCGCCACCCACACAACCCCAACCGGGGCCAGAGACAAACTGCAACCGAGGTACGTGCCCTTAGCAGAAACCGAATCCAGGACTCTCTGGTCCGTGGGCCAACGCTCTAACCACTGAGCCAAACTGGCCAGGGCTCGCTCTCTCTCTCTCTCTCTTTATCCCTTCCTCTCCTTCCCTCCCTTTCACTCTTTATAAAAATCAATGGAAAAAATATCCTTGGGTGAGGATTAACAACAACAACCACAAAAGACCCAATTAAACAAATAAATGAAAATGACAATGAGATGTGAAATACACTGGATGAGATTAATGCCAGATTAGACACTGCTGAAAAAAAATTAGTAATCTTAAAAGCAAAGCAATAGAAACTGTCAGAATGAAACACAAAGAGAAAAGACTGAAAAATTAAACTGCAGAAAATTAAATGAACAGCTTATCATTGAACTTTGGGAAATGTTCGATGGCCTAACTCTGTAACTGAAGTCCCCGAAGGAGAGGAGAGGTGGGCAGACAGAAAAATATTTGGAGAATTGGTGATGGAAGTTTATTTTTTAATTTTTTTTTTTATTGATGTTAGAGAGAGAGGAAGAGAGAGGGAGAAATAGAAACATCGATGAGAGAGAGCATCGATTGGCTGCCTCCTGCATGCCACTGGGGATTTGGCCCACAACCTGGGCATGTGCCCTAACTGGGAATTGAACTGGCGACCTCTTGGTGCATGGGTTGACTCTCAACCACTGAGTCACAACAGCTGGGCAATGATGGAAATTTTTTATACATTTTTTAAAAAATATGTTTTTATTGACTTCAGAGAGAAGAAGGGAGAGGGAGAGAGAGATAGAAACATCGATGTGAGAGAGAAACATCGATTGGCTGCCTCTTGCACACCCCCCACCAGGAATCGAGCCCGCAACCCTGGGCATGTGTCCTGACAGGGAATTGAACCTGGACCTCTCAGTCCATGGGACAACACTCAATCCACTGAGCCATACTGGCTGGGTGGAAATTTTTTATAAATTTAATGAGAAGTATAAATTCATAGATTCAAGAAGCTCAGTGAACTCCAGTAGGAGGAAACATGATGAAAACTATATTAAGGAAAATTATAATCATCATAATCACATTGTTTTAATACCAGAGCTAAAAAGGAGAATCTTAAAAACAGCTAGTGAAAAAAAAATCCACATTAAATACTGAGGAACAAATATAAGAATGATAGCAGACTTCTCATTAAAACAATTCAAGATGGCCCTGGCCGGTTTGGCTCAGAGGTTAGAACGTCGGCCTGCAGACCAGAGAGTCCCGGGTTTGGTTCCCGCTAAGAGCACGTACCTAGGTTGCAGTTTGTCCCCGGCCCTGGTTGGGGTTGTGTGGGTGGCAGCTACTCGATGTGTCTCTCTCACGTCGATGTTTCTCTCTCTCTCTTCCTCCTTCTCTCCCTCCTGCTCTATCTGGAGATACATGTAAAAGTGTCCTTGGGTGAGGATAAAAAAAAAAAAATTCAAGATGCAAGAAGTGCTGCAGAAAAAAATAACCTATTGAACTATATTTTGTGCTAAGTAAAAATGTTTAAAAAATGAAGGCAAAATGCTTTTTCAGAATATAACAGCTAAAAGAATGTATGATTAGCAGAGCTATTCATTGAGAAATGTTAAAGGAAGCCCTTCATGGAGCATCCCAAAGAGTGGAAATCTGGATGTGCGTAGAGGACTGAAGAGCAACAAAAATAGTAAATATAAAATATCTTTAAAAGGTAATTGTTTGAAACAAAAAACAATGTATTTTGGAGTTTATAACTTATGTAGAAACAAAATAAGTGATATGAATACCACAAAGGCCAGGGAAGGGGAAATGGAAGTATACAGATGTAAGGTTTTTATATGACATGGGATGTGGTATAATATTACTTAAAAGTAGATTGATAAAGATGTATAACATAAATCCAAAAGCAACCATTAGAAAAATTAAAACAAAGAGGTATAGCTAATAAGCCAACAAAGAAGATATACTAGAATCATATAAAAAAAGGCTGAAAAAGAAGAAAAAAGAGAACAAAGAAGAGCTGGGACAAAAAGAAAATAAATAGCAATATGCTAGATTTAAATCCAGCATACTAATAATCACATTAAATATAAATGATCTAAACATCCTTGATTAAAAGGCAAAGATCAGATTGTATAAACAAGATTCAGCTATATGCTGTAAATAAGAAAACCACTTGAAATATGAGGACACAAATAGTTTAAATGTAAAAGAATAGAAAAAGATACACCATAGTAATACTAATCAAAAGAAAATTTGAGTGGATAGAGTAATATCAAAGTGTATTTCAGAATAAATATTACCAGGGATAAAAAGAAATACTTCATAATTATTAAGGGATATTTTTATCAAAAGGATATAACAATTCTAAATATTTATACATATAATAACAGAGTTTCAAAATGCATGAAGCAAGAACCAATAGAACTACAAGGATAAATAGATAAATCCATGAGTATGTTTGGAGATTTTAATAACTCTGTTACAATAATTGATAGAAGTAGAAAGAAAATCATCAAGGACATAGAAAACTTGAACATCATCAACAAATTTGACTTGATTGATTTTTATCGAATGTTCCACCCAACAGCAGCAGAATGTACATTCTTTTCAGTGCACAGAGAACATTTACCAGATAGACAATGTACTGTGGTGTAAAAGAAATATCAGTAAATTTTAAATTTTAAATGATTCAAATATGGTCTCCAACCACAATAGCTTCAAGTTAGAAATTAATACCAGAAGGATCTCTAGAAAGTCCCAGTATTTGGAAACAAAATGAATACTTCTTAATAACCTGTAGGTCAAAGAAGAAACCTAAAGGAAAATTAGAAAATATTTTGAGCTGACTGAAAATGAAAATATGGCATATTACAACTTGTGGGATACATCTAAAAGCAATGATTAGAGAGACATTGATAGCATGAAACTTCTATATTGAGGGGGGAAAAGTCATCTCAAATCAATGACCTACTCTTCTATCTTTGGAAATTAGAAAAAGAAGAGCAAATGAAACAAAGTAAACAGAAAAAGGAAGTTATAAGACCAGCAATTGATAAAGTAGAAGACAGAAAACCTATTTGAAAAATGAAACCAAAAGTTCTTGAGAACAATAAAATTGAGAAACTTCTAATCAGACTGATTAGATAAATAGTGAAAACACAATTTGCCATTATAAAATATGAGAGAGGAGGATATCATCACAGGTCCTATAGACAGTAAAAGGACAATAATGGTATAGTATGAACACATTTATGCCAATACATGTTCAACTTGGACAAAATGGACAAATTCCTTGAACATCAAGCTTTCATACTTCTGTTAAGAAGAAACAGACAGCCCAAATAGCCCTGTATCTATTGAAAGAATTGAATTATTGTTAGAAATCTTCCCACAAAGAAAAGCCCAGGTCTAGATGGTTTCACTGGTGACTGTTACTAAATCAAAGAAGAAATGACACCGGATCTATAAAAACAATCTCAGGAAATAGATGAGGAAGGAATCTCATTCTGTGAATTACAGCTTTACACTAGTGACAAAACCAGAAAAAAAAATTACAAGAAATGAAAATTATACACCAATATTTCTCATGAAGATAGTTGTATAAATACATAAAAAGTTTTTAGTAAATTCAATTCACCAATACAAAAATGAAAAGTTACATCATGATTAAGTGGTGTTTATTCCAAGGGGGTCAAATATATGGTGACAGAAGAGATTTGACACAATGCAATATACAGATGATGTATTATAGAATTGTACACTTGAAACCTATATAATTTTATTAACCAATGTCACCCCAATAAACTTAATTATAAAAGAATGCTAAGTTGGTTTAACATTAAAAAATTAATCTATAATTTACTATATTAGCAGGATAAGAAAGAAAAATCATATGATACAGAAAAATCATTTGATAAAATTCTACTTCCATTCAAGGTTGTATGTGTCTGTGTATCTTTGCAGTCTAAGAATAGAAGAGAACTTCCACAACCTAATAAAGAGCATCTACCAAGAAAATCTACAATTGATATATCTATGGTGACAGATTTAAAAATTAAGTAAGGGCCCTGGCCTGTTTGGCTCAGTGGTTGGAGCGCCAGCCTGCGGACAAAGAGTCGCGGGTTCGATGCCAGTCAAGGGCACATACCTCAGTTGTGGTTCTGTCTCCAGCCCTGGTCTGGGTCATGTAGGAGGCAACCAGTCGATGTGTCTCTCTCGCATTGATGTCTCTCTCTCCTCCCTCTCTCTCTCCCTTCCACTCTATCTGAAGATAAATGGAAAAACATATCCTTGGGTGAGGATTAAAAAAAAGAAGAAGTAAGATTGTCTTTTACAGGTAACATGATTATCTATGTAGGAAATCCTAAGGAATTTACAAAATGACTACCAGATCTAATAAGTGAATTTAGCAAAGTTGCAAAACCATTATGTAAAAATCAATTTATTTCTCTGTACTAACAATAAATAATTAGAAATTGGAATTTAAAAACAATGCAGTAGCATCAGAAATATGACATACTTAGAGATAAGTTTGCCAGGAAATCAGCCAATCCTTTACACTGAACTACAGAACGTTGCTAAGAGGAACTGAACAGGACCCAAATAAATGAAGAGATGTTTTGTCACTATGTTGATGGACCAGAAGACTCAGTATTGTTAAGGTGGCAGTTCTTTGCAAATTGATCCATAGATTCAACACAAGCTCAATCAAAATACCAGCAGGCTGTTGTTGTTTTTTTTAGAAATTAAAACACTGATTCTAAAATTTATATAGAGATACAAAGAAGCTAGAGTAGCCAAGACAACTTTGAAAAAGAACATAATTCAGGGACTTAAACTGCTTGATGTTAAGGTGTATTTTTAAGGATAGATAAATCAAGACATTATTGTTTTGGTGTAAACATATATGTGTAGATCAGTGGAACAGAGTAGAGAGTGATTTCAAGTACTGTTTCTATGAATATGTATACATTTCAAAATTAATCAAATTGTATACTTTAAATATGTACATTTTGTCAATTATTTTAAATATAACTAAAAAAGAAAGCATTTTTTTTCTAGTAATATAGTGAACATTCAAACTTTTTTCAGGTCAGTGGAATAATAGAGCCAAAGAGTTAACCCAAGGTCAAAGTGTCAAACAAAAAGGAACAGAATTTTGTTAATAACCCTTTACTCAAAACCAGAGAGACAGGAATAGAGAAGTTTATGTTGGTTGTGATATAATGTAAGAATCTCTGAAATCATTTCTGTACAACTCCCCATCTTGTATAATTTAGACTGAATGGCCTCTTGAGATTCTTTTCACTCTAAGATTCTAAAATAGGAGTTTGAGTTTATTTTAACTCAAAGCTACACATATTCTTCAGAGAAATGTGAAGTTACAAAAGCATAATTTCAAAGGTTCATTGTAGCACAAGCAAGAACAGATGGCCCTAAAATCTGAGGGATGTTTTATTTTCTGGCCTTCAAGGAATACATTTCTCTTAGGGAGGAGGAACGGATAGTTCTCTTTTCAAAAGAATGATAAGAGTTGGTGAAACAGTGCAGAGAAGGGAAGTGGTGTTCCATTGACTATTGGTATAGCTATTTCTAGTGTTATATGTAGAAGACAATATTTAACCACAGGTATAAATTACAATAAAAAGATCCCCAAGAAGGAACCCTGGATGCTGTACCTCCACTGACTGCAACAGGAGGTCACAGCTGAACACTTCATGCTCAGAATAAGACTGTCCCCTCCCCCAACAACAGTGGCTCCAGAACACTGCTTCTAGCCAAATCCCTAGGTCTCCCTTGTCTCCCAGCACTCACAACCTTGCTGCCACTTTTGGTCTTGAGACCACCAGCTCTACTCTCTCATGTTCAAGAATCACAAGAAGTCCTGGACTCTTAAGACATCCTCCATCTCCCACAATTTAATTTCTTTCTTTGTTCATTCCCCTATTTGACCCCCTTTCTCATTCATTTTAGAATACCCAAAGGCTCAATCCTTTTAAGTTTTATTTGTTTCTGTCCGTTTCCTTGGTGGTCTATTCAGTCCTTTGGCGTTAAATACTGTCTCTACTGATGTCCTCCAAGTGTCTTTCTCCAGCCTGAATCTCTCTCCTGTTTTGTAGACCTGAGTGTCTTACTGCCCAGTTGACATATCTGTTTGCATAGGCGTCTCAAGCTTAGCAAGTTCAACTCTGACCTAATCTTCCCTGAAAACCTGCTCTTCTCACAGCCTTCCCTAAGTTAATGACAGTGCTAGCCTTCCAGTTACCAGGCCCAAAACTTTGGAGTCATCTGTCTTTTCTTTCATATCCCATGTTTAATCTATCAGGAAATTCTGCTGGCTCTACCTCCCAAATATATCTAGAATCCCACCACCTCTCAATACTTAGACCTATTTTGGTCTAAGGTAACATCATTTCTGCCCTAGATTTGTGTAGTAGCCTTCTAATGGTCTTCCTGTTGGTACCCTTTTCCCTATCAGTCTATTCTCAGCATAGCAGCTGGAGTGATCCTGTTTAAACTCCTCTGGTCATAACCCTCCAAAGATCTTTTATCCCAGTCAGAATAAAAGCTGCAGTACTGTATACTATTTGTACTCCTTAACTCATTACCTCTCTGACCTAATTTCTTATATATCTTCTTTTTCTGTCACTCAGCTCTAGCCATACTGTCCTTAATGTTCCTTGAAACTACCAGGCATGCTACCATGTTACCACCCCAGGACCATTGCACCTGCTGTTCTAAATGCCTATACGGTTCTTCCTTAGATGATCCCATGGCGTTCCTCTCTTCAGTAAGGCCTACTCTGACTATCCTATTTCAAATGGCACCAGCCAGTCCTCCTAGTCTTCCTTCCATGCTTTCTTTTTCTGTTTAGTACTTATCAATGTCTAACACTTTATTTTATTTATTGTTTTTTCCCCTTACACACACAAGAATCTAAGTTCCATGAGGAAGGGATTTATTAAATAAATGAAGTACTAACACCGTGCCTGGTACATATTACATGCTCAATAAGTATTTGCTAAATGAATGACCGAAAGTTCATAGTTAATATGTAGACACATAGAACTGGAAGATGGGTGCTAACTTCTGGACACAAGTGAACTCCAGCTAACTAGAAAGAGAAATACTTACATTTTTTCTAAATATCTCCAGGAAAGGATATCCACACACACACACCTACCCCCCACTACCCCTGTTCCTTCATTATTCAGCTCAGTGTTCCCTCCTTAGTTCTTTTTCTGTTTCTTCACTCATGCTTTTCTCTTTATGCAAAGTGTTTTTCTTCTGTACCTGATTTTAAAGCCAATTCAAATGATACCCTTTAGGAAACTTCCCTAGAGTTCTCCATCCCCCAGACAATATTGCTTGTTTTTTCCTCTGTTTTCCCAGCTTTCTTGTGTGTGTGTGTGTGTGTGTGTGTGTGTGTGTGTGTAATGTTTTTATTGATTTTTTTAGAGAGAGAGAGAAACATCGATTGGCTGTCTTCTGCACACCCCCTACTGGGGATCGAGCCCACAACCCGGGCATGTGCCCTGACCGGGAATCAAACTGGGACCTCTCAGTCCATGGGGCGATGCTCAATCCACTGAGCCACACCAGCTGGACCCAGCTTTCTCTTTTTTTTTTTTTTTTTCATCCTCATCCGAGGACATTTTTCCACTTCCTGTTCAGATAGAGTGGGAGGGAGAGAGAGGAAGAGAGACAGAGAGAGAAACATCGATGTGAAAGGGACACATCGAGTGGCTGCCACCCGCACGACCAACCAGGGCTGGGGACAAACTGCAACCGAAGTACATGCCCCTAGCGGGAACCGAACCCGGGTCTCTCTGGACCGCAGGCCGACGCTCTAACCGCTGAGCCAAACCGGCCAGGGCATGGGCCCAGCTTTCTTTATTCATGTAACATGTATAGCTGATTAGTATGAATCCTTTCCTGCTCTGAATTTTGAGCATCTTGAGGGCAGAGAATATATCTTTCATTCTTCATTGTATCCATGGTACAGTGGTTTGCTTTCATAGATTTTCCATGCCTCTTTAGTGGATTATCCTACCTAAAGTTCTTGTCACTTGATAAATTTTATAGAATTAAATCGTTAAAACTTATTTTATTAGATACCTAATCTATGTGACGCTGCAATTATAAGTGAAGAACAAAAATGGTTTTATTGTGCTAAAACATAAAATATGACAAACCCTCCAAATCCACTCTTTCTTTATGGTTTACTAATTAATATATTCAGCTAATATTTATTGAGCACCTGCCATGAGGAAGGCCCCGTGCTAATAAACCTTACACATTATATACAAGTTGTATAGCTGTTCCTCAAGGACCTGCTTAAACTTATCCTCTACAAGCCCTTTCCACTTCAAATCAAAAGGCTAAATAAATTGTCATTTAAAAATTTTTCTTTCTTTATAGATTTTAGAGAGAGAGGAAGGGAGAGGGAGAAAGATAGAAACATCGATGAAAGAGAATATGGATTGGCCACCTCCTGCATGCCCCCCACTGGGGATCAGGCCCACAACCTGGGCATATCCCCTGACTGGAAATCGAACCAGTAACCTCTTGGTGCATGGGTCGACGCTCAGCTACTGAGCCACACCAGCCGGGTTCAACTGTCATTTTTAGCATGCAATCTCAGAGAGGAAATTGAAAGACATGGTGTGTTAATTCAGAGATGGATTAGATGTAATAACTCCTCACACATCCTTCCAGCACAATAATTCCTAGAACTATATTCTTTAATTAGCTCTTGTGATATATTTTTTTAATCCTCACTTGAGGATACTTTTCCATTTATCTTTAGATAGAGAAGGAAAGAGGGAGGGAGGGAGGGAGAGAGAGACAGAGAGATATCGTTGTGAGAGAGACACATTGATTAGTTGCCTCCTGCATGACCCCGACCAGGGCTGGGACCAAACTGCAACCAAGGTATGTGCCCTTGACTGGAATTGAACCCGTGACTCTTTGGTTCGAGGGCCGATGCTCTAATCACTGAGCCAAGGGCAGCTCTTGTGATCTTTATAAATGGTTAGACTGCAATGGTGGGAAATACAGAAGATAAGGCTTAAGTACTACTTCACTTGATATCTTAAAATGGTTCTTTCAAGATAAGATCCATATAGCATTAGCTCAGTGCCTGCCTGGCTCATAGTTGGTGCTCTATAGGTGTTAGCTATTTTGCACATACTGTTGTCGCAGCAGTTATTTTCCTGCCTTTTATCAGTATGTCATTGTCACTACTTTGTGATCTCTTAGAAAGAGTCTGAATCCCATTATCTCATTAGAGGTACTTGGTTGAATTATTTGCTGTAGATTTTATAAACAGGGTGGAAGAAACAAGCATACACATTTTATTTAATAAACAACCAGTGCTTATTATGTTCTTGGTGCTTTTCTAAGCACTTTACAAATATTTAATCCTCATAATTGTATGAAATAGTTACTTTTATTATATCATTTTATATAATATAGAGGAGGAAAGTGGGACACAGAGAAATCAAATAACTTGCCCAAGGGCACACAGCTAATTAGTAGCAAAGCCAGGACTGAAATATAAGCAGTTTGGTTTGAGTCCTTGCTGTTAATCTTAATCCAAGTCTGGATGTAGATAATGCCACATAAGAAATACAAAGAATGTGCTATTACATTTCAGAGAAGGGAGTGGTCACATTGGTGTCTGATTGGGAAATAAGGCTACATGCAGGAATTGGTATTTCTCTGAGCTTTGGTTTGGGGGGCAGCTTTTTCAGGTGCTTGCATATGGGAGAAGAAAAGGTAGGCTAAATAATAGCATATTGCTAAAGCTCACAGATGGGAAATAGTAGTGTGTCAGGAAATATTCCTGCATATAAGGATACAGTCAAAGGGAAGCAAGATGGAAAGCTGGTTTGTGGCCAGAGCAGAGCATAGGAAGCTTGTGATTTTGAGTAGAGGACAAGGTGGAGAAAATGTGACTTGATCAGAACTGTGCTTTGCTAAATATGGAAATATTGTGTGGAATGAATCAAAACTGATAGAGACAAGTGTAGAAAAATCAGCTATAAGGTTATTACATCCAGAAAAGAGATAATTAGGTCTTGAACTATGGTGCACGTAGTGATAGATATAAGACGTAATTACAGAATTTGAATTGCTAGAGCAAAGAAATAGCACAGCTAAAATAGAAAGTCAGGTATTTATATCAGTCTTCACATGACAAACTGTAAGTTTATTTTATGGTCACTGAGGTCTTTTGAATATCTGGGAAACTCTCCTCTTGGTGTAATATTTTATTTCTAAAGAAATATGAAGCTTTTTATCTCATTGGACTTGAAGTTGACAATAAGGGAAACGATTTTCTTAGAGCCTAGCTATTTATTCAGAATGTCTGAATTGAAAATATTTCTTAATCTGCTTAGTGTAACACATAATAATATTCTGTTTTGTCTTTGAGAAGGTGAAGGAGTTGTGCCATGTCAGACAAAAAAAAAAAAAAAAAAGCCCATTCCTGGCAAATAAGAAAGCTAACCCTCTTTTTTTGATTGCAGATGATGAAAGCCATGAACAAGTCTAATGAGCATGTCCTGGCAGGGGGTGCCTGCTTCAATGAGAAGGCAGACTCTCATCTTGTGTGTGTACAGAATGATGATGGAAACTATCAGACCCAGGCTATCAGTATTCACAATCAGCCCAGAAAGGGTGAGTATTTGAGCTGTTAGAGATTATGAGAATGAAAGATTGTACTGGACTTGGAGAGTTGGATATTTCAGCCCCATAATACTTACTTTCTAGAAAGGTGACCACAAACAACTTGATTAAATTAACCTTTCCAAGCTTATTCTCCACGGTTACGTTGACTCTCCAAGTAGCCAGACTCAGAGTTGCAAACGGCATCTCTGTTATTGAAGGGAACATTAAAAAATACTGCCTCATCCCTGGCCGGTTTGGCTCAGTGGTTAGAGCGTCGGCCTGCAGACCAGTGAATCGCGGGTTTGATTCTGGTCAAGGGCACGTACCTCAGTTACGATTCGTCCCTGGCCCTGGTTGGGGTTGTGCGGGAGGCAGCCACTCGATGTGTCCCTTTCACGTCGATCTCTCTCTCTCTCTCCCTCCGACTCTATCTAAACAAAAATGGAAAAATGTCCTCGGGTGAGGATAAAAAAAATGTTTAAAAAATACTGCCTCAGCCTTGGTCAGTTTGGCTCAGTGGTTAGAGCATCGGCCTGTGGACTGAAGGGTCAAGGGCACCATACTTCGGTTGCAGGTTCAACCCCGGCCCTAGTTGGAGTTCAGGAGGCAACATTTCTTGCGTCGATGTTTTTTCTCTCTCTCTCCCTCCCTCCCTTCTACTCTATCTAAAAATCAATGGAAAAATATCCTCAGGTGAGGATTAACAAAAAATACGTATATATACACACACACATATATACATTTATGTATGTATATATACATATACATACACATACATACATACACACACTGCCTCAGGATATTGACCAGCATTGGTATTTGAAGGTAGGAGACTAGGTTCTATAGTGAGAATATACTTAGATTTGGAGCTTGTTGAATGACCATACTCAAAGAATGTTAATTAGTAGGTCTGCAGGATTCAGAAGGAAGGCTTCTAGGTTCAGTGGTATGCAGAATGTGGTCTCATTACTTGGGAGATTCTTAGAAATGAAGAGTCTACACTTCAGATCTACTAAATCAGAATTTGCATTTTAACACAATCCCCATGTGATTCAAATGCACATTCGAATTTAAGAATCTCTGCTCAGTGTGACATTTTCTGAAGTGTCTTATCAGGTTCTATGGTTTTAAAAAATACATAAATAGATAAAAGTCTTGATTAATACATTAAACTGAGAAATCGTGGGTTAAACAAGCTTAAACAGATTTATTTACTATAGGACTTTTCAAAGCTTTTAACAAACTGATGTGTACTGTGATTTTTCCAAAAGGAGGATAGTGAATAGCCCTTCCTAAATTTATTTGACCATATATCTTTTTTTCCTCAGAATATCTCCTAAAACTAGCTTTCTTTAGTATGCTTTATGAAACACTTCTCTAGAAGAGATAGGGTAGGTCACTTTCTTTAATATATATTTTAAATCAGTTGTTTAGTAAAGGCATAAAAGGTATTTAGCACGTATATATTCAAATACCATATCCAAAATAAGGTAGGTGACAAGTCCACAATGCTTCCTATTAGATCATACCTAGAATATTTAAATAAGTTCTGGATATCATTAGTGTAATTGATGATACCCATTGGTAAAACTGGAGGGTCTTCCGAGGATGATTCAAGGCCTGTGAGAAATCTGGAAACTAGGTCAAAGGAAGACGTCTTGACTGAAGTATAAATGTTTAACCTAAAAAAGTATAAATTGGAAGAGAGTGAAAAATAGCTGTGTCTATTTTTAAGGTTTTCTATTATGTGGAAATTCGATTCACCTTATGTAGTAGCTACAAAAGGCCAAAACAAGCACTGATGGGTCAAAGTAACAAGGATCTAGATTTGGACTCAATTTGAGAGCACATTCTATAATACTGAGAGTTATCCAGAAGTAGAATGGACTGCCTTGTGCTATTGTGGGCTCCTTGTCAGTAGGAATCTTGACAAAGGCTGGATGACCTACCTATTAGAGATAAGGTACTGTAGGGCCGATGGGTAGGGATTTGAAACAGCTCAGTCCAATTTAAGATGTGCATAAATAAAGACAGTAGAGAAGTTTTCATGAAGCTAAATGTATTAAATATCCTTTCTTATATGAAGAGACAGTGTTATCAGGTGTTTGTCTTTTAAATAAGTGCTTGTTTTCTTAATAGCTTCACTTGGTAAATAAAATAGTTGGCAACCATATCTCTATATTCAAAATATATTTGACCTAAAAACAACCTGGAAACCAGTGAATTACATCAGGGATCAGCAGACTTTTTCTGTATATTTTAAGCTTTGCAGGCTGCAGTCTTGGTCATCAACTACTCAACTCTGTGACATCATATTTCAAAAGCTGCCATAGACAATGTGTAAATGAATGGACATGGCTGTGTTACAATATAATTTTATTTAGGAAAACAGGCTTCAGACTCTTTCAACATAGTACTGGAAGTCTTAGCCACAGCAATCAGACAAGAAGAAAAAATAAAAGGCATCCAAATTGGAAAGGAGTAAGTGAAATTGTCACTATTCACGGATGACATATTGTACATAGAAAATCCTAAAAACTCCACTGAAAAACTATTAGATTTAATAAATGAATTTGACAAAGTAGCAGGATATAAAATCAACATCAAGAAATCACTGGCATTTTTATACACCAATAATGAACACACAGAAAGAGAAACAAACAAATCCTATTTACCATTTCAACAAAAACATTAAGATACGTAGGAATAAACTTAACCAAGGAAGTGAAAGACCTATTTTCCGAAAACTACAGGACACTGAAAAAAGAAATAGAGGAAGGTATTAAAAAGTGGAAGCATATACCATGTTCACGGGTTGGAAAAATTAACATCATTAAAATGTCCATACTACCCCAAGCAATCTATAGAATCAGTGCAATCTCCATTAAAATACCAGCAACATATTTCACATATCTAGAACAAATACTCCAAAAGTTTATATGGAACCAAAAAAGACCCCAGATAGCCACAGCAGTCTTGAAAAAGAAGAACAAAGTTGGAGGGATCACAATTCCGGATATCAGGTTATACTACAAAGTCATTATAATAAAAAATCCTGGTACTGGCACAAGAACAGACATATAGACCAATGGAACAGAACAGAGAACCCAGAAATCGACCCAAGACATTATGCTCAACTAATTTTTGACAAAGGTGGCAAGAGCATACAATGGAGTAAAGATAGTCTCTTCAGTAAATGGTGTTGAGAAAATTGGACAGGTACATGCAAAAAAATAAAATTAAACCACCAGCTTACACCATACACAAGACAAAATGGATAAAAGACTTAAATATAAATCCTGAAACCATAGGCAGCAAAATCTCAGATATCCCACATAGCAGAATTTTCACCAACACTGATAAACCTCAGAGGGAGGGGGCATGGGAAGGCGGGAAGAGGTAAACCAAAGAACTGACATGCATATATCCATAACCAATGGACACAGACAGCAAAGATGTGAAGCGGGGGCAGGAGTGGGGAGGAGGGTGTCAATAGGGGGAAAAGGAAGGACATCTGTAAAATAAACAAACAAACAAAATAAGCCTCAGGCCAAGCCCTAGACTAAGATTTCTCTGCCTGCAAGATTCTTTCTTTTTTTTTTTTTAATCCACACCCGAGGACATTTTTGCATGTATCTTCAGATAGAGCAGGAGGGAGAGAGGGAGGGGGAGGAAGAGAGAGAGAGAAACATCGATGTGAGAGAGACACATCCAGTGGTTGCCACCCACACGACCCCAACCAGGACCGGGGACAAACTGCAACCGAGTTACGCGCCCTTATCGGGAATCGAACCCAGGACTCTCTGGTCCACGGGCCAATGCTCTAACCGCTGAGCCTAAATGGCTAGGGCGATTCTTTGATTCTTGATTGGAGGAAGAGCAAAACAAAATGGGAGAGTGTATCTTAAAACCTCATTCCCAGCCTGTCATAAGCATCAGAATTATTAGTTACTTGTATATTATGGTGTATCTAAAGTTGGTGTTTTTTGTTTCCTGAATGATGATGGTTGGAGTTCCCAAATACTAAATATTTTATTGTTCTCAGTCTCTCAGTCTCAAGGTCAATCTTCACTAAACTATTTCTATTGCTATTTTAGTGACTGGTGCCAGTTTCTTTGTGTTCAGTGGCGCTCTGAAATCCTCTTCAGGCTATCTTGCCAAGTCCAGTATTGTTGAAGGTAAACATGAGTTATTTATTGTACATACGTTATTAGTTCAGCCCTAATTGTACAACTGAAAAGCAAAGGATACTAAAGGAAGCTTTGACATTTTTACCATAGACTTCTGGACTCATTATTTATTCAAAAGCATCTCACTCTTCAGCTACTTAAAACTGTCATAATGGTTCTCAGTTCTCCAAAGAAGAGAGTAAGTGGTAGAGTAAGTGGGACCGTACATAAAAATTGAGATGGCTCCATCAGAGCTTTGGGATAAGGTACTCAAGGGGACATAGTCTAGGTTTAAATATATCATTGGGCACAAATCTGTAAATATGTAGATGAAATTCAGTCCCTTTTACCCACAAGAATGGTGTAATCATCATTTGGGATACAGGAGAAACTCCTTGTTGTGTCTAAAGTGTAATCAACAGGCAGATGTTTTAAGCAGAACACATGTTGGCGTTTGCTCCTCATAGCACTTTCAATAAGTAAGAGTTTGGCTCAAAGAACAAAACCTGTTTGTGTCCATCAGCTTTAGAGAGCAAAGTTTTACATTTAATCCTAGAGGGGTTTTGCTAGATGCCAGCTACTGTTTTTCACCTGCCCCTGTCCTTAGCTTTTCATTGTTTACACCTGTATTATCTTTTTTTTTATATAATTAATTTATTTTGGTTACAGATGTTTCTCCTTTTTTTCCCCATTGACACCCTCCTCCCTGACCCTCCACCCCTTCCCCAGCTTTGTTGTCCATGTCCATCAGTTATGCATACATGCGTATAAATTCTATGGTTTATCTCTTCCCTCCCCCCCACCCCCTCTTCTGAGGGTTGTCAGTCTGTACCCTACTTTCACATCTCTGGGTCTACCCTGTTCCCCAGACTGTTATGTTCATTATATTCCACAAATGAGTGAGATCATGTGATATTTGTCTTTCTCTGCTTGGCTTGTTTCGCTTAGGATAATACTCTGGAGGTCCCTCCATGTCGTCTCAAAGGATAAGAGATCTTTCTTTCTTACAGCTGCATAGTACTCCATTGTGTATATGTACCACAGCTTTTTTATCCATTCATCCACTGATGGACACTTGGGCTGTCTCCAGATCTTAGCGAATGTAAATAATGCTGCTATGAGCATAGGGGTACATGTATTCTTTCTGATTGGTGTTTCAGGCTTCTTAGGATATATTCCTAGAAGTGGGATCACTGGGTCAAATGGCAATTCAATTTTTAATTTTTTGAGGTAACACCATAGTGTTTTCCACAGTGGCTACACCAGTCTGCATTCCCACCAAGCAGTGTACTAGAGTCCCTTTTTCTCCACACCCTCGCCAACACTTGTTGTTTGATGATTTGTTGATGGCGGCCATTCTGACAGGTGTGAGGTGATACCTCATTGTTGTTTTAATTTGCATCTCTCTGATGATTAGTGATGTTGAGCATTTCTTCATATGTCTCTTAGCCATTTGTATGTCCTTTTTGGAGAGGTGTCTATTTAGTTCCTCTGCCCATTTTTTAATTGGGTTCTTTGTCTTCTTTTTGTTGAGTTGTATGAGCACTCTATATATTTTGGAGATTAACCCCTTATCTGATGTATCATTGGCAATTATGGTCTCCCATACAGTGGGTTCCCTTTCCGTTTTGATGGTTGTTTATTTTGCTGTGCAGAAGCTTTTGAGTTTGATGTAGTCCCATGTGTTCATTTTTTCCTTTGTTTCTGTTGCCTTAGGTGATGTATCAGTGAAGATTCTGCTGCGTGTGATGTCCGAAATTTTGTTGCCTACATTTTCTTCTAGGATTTTTATGGATTCATGAGTCACATTTAAGTCTTTTACCCATTTTGAGTTTATTCTTGTGTATGGTGTAAGTTGATGGTCTAGTTTCATTTTTTTGCATATAGCTGTCCAATTTTCCCAACACCATTTATTAAAGAGGCTGTCTTTGCTCCATTGTATGCTCTTGCCATCTTTGTCAAATATTAATTGAGCATAATGTCTTGGGTCAATTTCTGGATTCTCGGTTCTGTTCCACTGGTCTATATGCCTGTTCTTGTGCCAGTACCAGGCTGTTTTGATTATAGTAGCTCTGTAGTATAATCTGATATCCGGTATTGTGATCCCACCTACTTTGTCCTTCTTTTTCAAGATTGCTGTGGCTATTCGGGGTCTTTTTTGGTTCCATATGAACTTTTGGAGTATTTGTTCTAGTTCTGTGAAATATGTCACTGGTATTTTGATGGGGATTGCATTGAATCTATAGATTGCTTTGAGTAATGTGGACATTTTAATGATATTAATTCTTCCAATCCATGAACAAGGTATGTGCTTCCACTTTTTTATATCTTCTTCTATTTCTTTTTTCAATGTCCTGTAGTTTTCTGCAAATAGATCCTTTACTTCTTTGGTTAAGTTTATTCCTAGGTATCTTAATTTTTTTGCTGCGATGGTAAATGGGATTTTTTTTTAGTTTCTCTTTCTGTGAGTTCATCATTGGTGTATAAGAATGCCGTTGATTTCTTGACGTTAATTTTGTATCCTGCTACTTTGCCAAATTCATTTATTAGGTCTAGTAGATTTTTGATGGAGTCTTTAGGGTTTTCTATGTATAATATCATGTCATCTGTGAATAATGACAGTTTCACTTCCTCCTTTCCAATTTGGATTCCTTTTATTTTTTCTTCACGTCTGATTGCTGTGGCTAAGACTTCCAGTACTATGTTAAATAAGAGTGGCGAAAGTGGGCATCCCTGTCTTGTTCCTGTTCTTAAGGGAAATGTTTTTAGTTTTTGCCCATTGAGTATGATGTTGGCTGTAGATCTTTCATATATGGCCTTTATTATGTCGAGATATGATCCCTCTATTCCCAAATTGCTGAGCGTTTTTATCAGAAATGGGTGCTGGATTTTGTCGAATGCTTTTTCAGCGTCTATTGATATGATCATGTGGTTTTTATCTTTCATTTTGTTTATGTGTTGTATCACATTTATTGATTTGCGAATATTGAACTAGCCTTGCATCCCTGGGATGAATCCCACTTGGTCATGGTGAATAATTTTTTTGATGATGTATTGCTGGATCCGATTTGCTAGTATTTTGTTTAGGATTTTGGCATTTATGTTCATCAGGGATATTGGCCTGTAGTTTTCTTTCTTTGTAGTGCCTTTTTCTTGTTTTGGAATTAGAATTATGCTGGCCTCATAAAATGAGTTTGGAAGTCTTCCTTCTTCTTGAATTTTTAGAAATAGTTTGAGAAAAATGGGTGTTAGTTCTTCTTTGAATGTTCAGTAAAACTCCCCCGTGAAGCCGTCCGGGCCTGGACTTTTGTTTGCTGGGAGAGTCTTGATTACATCTTCAATTTCCTTAGCTGTTATTGGTCTGTTCAAGTTTTCTATCTCTTCCTGGTCCAGTTTTGGGAGACTGTGTTTCTAGAAATTTGTCCATTTCACTTAGATTGTCGAATTTGTTGCCATATAAATGTTCATAGTATTTGTTAACGATCCTTTGTATTTCTGTGGTGTCAGTTGTTACTTCTCCTCTTTCGTTTCTGATTTTGTGTATTTGGGTTCTCTCTCTTTGTTTCCTGGTGAGTCTAGCCAAGGGTCCATCAATCTTGTTTATCTTTTCAAAAAACCAGCTCTTTGTTTCATTGATCCTTTGAATTGTTTTTCTGGTCTCTATGTCATTTATTTCTGCTCTGATCTTTACTATTTCCTTCCTTCTACTTGCTCTGGGGTTTTCCTTTTGTTTACTTTCTAGTTCTTCAAATTGTGAGGTTAGAAAGTCTATTAGAAATTTTTCTTGTTTCTTGAGGTAGGCCTGTAGTGCTATGAACTTCCCTCTCAGAACTGCTTTCGCTGCATCCCATAGATTTTGTGTTGTTGTGTGTTCATTTTCATTGGTTTCCAGAAAGTTTTTAATTTCTTCCTTGATCTCCTCGGTAACCCATTCATTGTTTAATAACATGCTATTTAGCCTCCATGTGTTCAAATGTCTTTGCATGTTCTTGTTGCAATTGATTTCTAGTTTCATGCCATTGTGATCTGAGAAGATGCTTGATATGATTTCAATCTTCTTGAACTTGTAGAGACTTAGTTTGTGTCCTAACATGTGGTCTATCTTTGAGAATGTCCCATGTGCACTTGAGAAGAATGTGAATTCTGTAGTTTTGGGGTGTAATTCTCTGTAAATATCTATTAAATCCATTTGTTCTAGTGCTTCATTTAGAGTCTCTGTTTCCTTGTTAATTTTTTGTCTAGAGGATCTATGCAGTGATGTCAGCGGGGTGTTGAAGTCCCCTGCTATGATTGTATTGCTGTCGATTTCTCCTTTGAAGTCCTCCAGAAGATTTTTAATGTATTTTCGTGCTCCTATATTGGGTGCATATATGTTTACCAAGGTTATATCTTCCTATTGGATAGATCCTTTCAATATTATGTAGTGGCCTTCTTTGTCTCTAGTTATGGCCTTCATTTTGAAATCTATTTTATCAGATATGAGTATTGCTACCCCACCTTTTTTTTCCTTTCTGTTTGCTTGGAAGATTTTTTTCCATCCCTTCACTTTCAGCCTATGTGAGTCTTTTGTTGTGAGGTGGGTCTCTTGTAAACAACATATATATGGGTCATGCTTTCTTATCCAATCCGCTACTCTGTGTCTTTTGATCTGGGCGTTCAGTCCATTTACAGTTAAGGTAATTACTGATATGTACTTATTTATTGCCATTTTTGTTTAGTGTGTTTCTATTTTCCTTTCTATTTCTTCTACTAATTACAGCAGTCCTTTTAACATTTCTTGCAGTGCTGGTTTGGTGCTAATGTATTCCGTTAGCTTTTTTTTGTCTGGGAAGCTCTTTATTTGACCTTTTATTTTGAATGATAGCCTTGCTGGGTAGAGTAGTCTTGGGTTCAGATCCTTGTTTTTCATGACCTTGATTATTTCATGCCATTCCCTTCTTGCCTGTAGTGTTTCTATTGAGAAGTCAGCTGATAGCCTTATGGGGGTTCCTTTGTAGGTAACCTGTTGCTTAGCTCTTGCTGCCTTTAGGATTCTCTCTTTGTCTTTAATTTTTGGCATTTTAATTACTATGTGTCTTGGTGTGGGCCTGTTTGGGTTCTTCTTACTTGGGACTCTCTGTGCTTCTTGAACTTGAATGCCTTCTTCCTTCACCAAATTAGGGAAATTTTCTGTCACTATTTCTTCAAATATATTCTCTAACCCTTTCTCATTTTCTTCTTCTTCGGCGACTCCTATGATGCGAATATTATTACGTTCCCAGTTGTCCCACAGTTCTCTTAAGCTGTCTTCCTGTTTTTTCATTGTTTTTTCCTTTTGGTTTTCTGATTGGTTGATTTTTTTCTACCCTGTCTTCTAATTCACTGATCCGGTCCTCAGCTTCTTCTACTCTGCTGTTTAGTCCTTCCAATGTGTTCTTCATTTCTGCTATATCATTCTTCATTTCCAATTGGTTTATTTTCAATATTTCTATGTCTTTGCTCATGGTGTTGATGTCCTTACAAATGCTGTTGAGCTTCCTCCAGATCATGGCTCTGAATTCTAGCTCTGTTAACTTGCTTAACTCCATTTCATTTATCTCATCTTCGATGGAGGTCTCTTGTTCTTTCATTTGGCATCTGTTTCTTTGTCTTACCATTTTGCCAAATTTTCCCTGTGGATGTTGGTGTTCTGCTGTTTTTGGCTCCCTGTACTGGGTTTGGATGAGCGTGGGAGGACCCACGTTATACACCACTGTTGAGTCTTACTTTCCTGGGTAGATTTGCAAGCCCAGAAAAGGTTCAGTTATCCTCTAGCTTTTTGCCTAGAGGCTATTAGTCCTGGTTACTTGAAGAGCCTTGGGTTCTCAGTTGAATGAAAACCTCCCTCAGGTGTTCAGCGTGAGAGGATTTCCAGAGGGTGGGGAAGAGCATAGTTAATGAGCCTGGATTTGCATGTCAATGGCCCAACTGGGTGTGGCTGAATCTCCGAGGGAGGGGCCGCAGCCTCTCCCCAGAGCCCTGGGATGGAGTAAGAAGGCCAGGCCACAGTCCTGCGTGGCTGCAACTCAGCAAAAGCTCTGAGCGCCCTCCAAATCCCGAGTGTCCCCACACAGTTCCAGTCCAGTCCGCTCTCCCTCTGCCAGAGCCAATCCTTCCAGGATCGATTCAGTGTCCCTGGTTGTATGGTCCTCGCAAGCTGCTTTTCCGTTGCTTTTTCCCGACGATTTGTCTTTATTTTAGTTGTATTTCCAGTTTGGTCCTGGGAGATGGTCTGTGTAGCTTCCGTTCACTTCGCCACCATTTTGGAATTCTCACACCTGTATTATCTTGATGCTGATTCTCAGATGGCGTCATGGTCCAGATCACTGCAGAGAACATGGATGCCTTGAGGCAGGCGCTGAGAGAGATGAAGGACTTCACCATCACCTGTGGCAAGGCCGATGCTGAGGATCCCCAGGAGCACATCCACATCCAGTGGGTGGATGACGACAAGAACGTCAATAAGGGGTAAATGCCGCCAACTTCCTCCTTGTGGCATCTAGTTATGGGCTGGGCTCTGGGTTTGTCTGCACTGGTGTTTTATAACTTGATTGAAAGCCCTACCTAAGAAAAAGGAATGCTTTGTATGCATAACATAGAATTTAAAATTTCTGGTTTCTTGTCTTCATTTCTGAAGGAATTTCTGTGCATCCTTTTTTTAGAAATAAATATGTTTTTATTGATTTTTTTAGAGAGAAAGGAAGAGAGAAAGAGAAACATTGATGTGAGAGAAACATCAATTGGCTGCCTCCTGCACGCCCCCTACTGGGGATCGAGCCGAAACCTGGGCATGTGCCCTGACTAGGAATCAAACCAGGACCTCTTAGTCCATGGGACGATGCTCAGTCCACTGAGCCACACCAGCTGGGCTATGTGCATACTTTTGAAGGGAGGAGGAGGGGAGAAGTTGATGAAACAAAACAACTTCTCAAAGTTATTGAGATAATAGTTAATACCTAAGCCTTTTATGGTTTGCAAAGCACTTTTACTAATATTGTTTAATTTGGTAGAACTAGTGTTATTGCCATATTACAGATGAGTAAACAAGTACCAAAAGGCTAAACAAGTTCACAAAGCTAGGAAGTGGCAGGGCTAGGACCACCTCCTTGGGCTTCAAATGCTATATTCTTTCCTAGTACATGGCCTCTTGTTCTGATGGTTCAAGCCAAAACCGTGGAGTCGCCTATATCTCACACCCTATACTTAATCCAACAGTAAATCCTGTTAGCTTTACTTCAAAATATGTAAAGAATCAGAATGTTGCCCTGCCAGTGTGGCTCAGTGGTTGAGCGTTGACCCATGCACCAAGAGGTCCCCGGTTTGATTCCCGGTCAGGGCACATGCCTAGGTTGTGGGCCCAATCCCCAGTGGGGGGCATGCAGGAGGCGACCAGTCGATGTTCTCTCTCATCGATGTTTCTATCTCTCTCTCCCTCTCCCTTCCTCTCTCTAAAATCAATAAAGAAAAAAAAAAGAGAGAGAATTTTACTACTTCTTACCATCTCTACTGCCATCATCCTAGTTCAGGCCACCATCATTTGGTCTGCATTATTGCAGTAGCCTCCTAACTGGTTTTCTTATTTCTAGTCTTGGCCTGCTCCCTCCCCTAAGCCTGATCTGTTTCCAATACTTCAGTGTTGCTTCTCTGCTCAAAACACACCACTGACTTTCAGTGTCATTCAGGCTAAAAACAAAAGTCTTTGCGAACTCTAAGGCTTTATACAATCTGTGCATCCCTCCGCCCACCCTCTTACTTCTCAGAAGCAACACCTGCCTTCTTGCTTGAATACGTCAACTGTACTTCTGCTCTTGCACTTGCTATTCTCTCAGCTTATACTTTGCCCCTGTAGCCACGTGAGTCACTCCCTCACTGCCTTCTGTGCAGTATAGTTCTCAAGAGCACTTATAACTTTCTAACAGATACAAATATTTACTTATTTTATTATATTGTCCCTGGGATGTAAGCTCCACGAGGGCAGGGATTTTTGTCTGGTTTATTTATTGCTATGTTACCAGCACCCAAAGCACTGTCTGGTACCTAGCAGGTACTTTAAAAAGTTGATTGAATAATGAATATATTATACTTCATTGTATTAAGCTTTCTCCCATCCATCCTCCATCCATCCATTCATCCTTCAGGCAATAATAATTCTACATGTGGGCCTCTGGAGATACAAAAATGAATTCCATGTAGTCCCAGCTGATATGGCTCAGTCTGGTTTTGAAGTAGTTATAAATAAGTGCACCAAAGTATGGAAAATGCTATAGAAAACACTATAGGATACAGTGAAGATTAAAAAAGAAAAGAAAAGAGGAAGCTTGGTAGAAGTGTTAGGGCAGCATTGAAGGACGACTTCGTAGAGAAATGGCTGCTGCTTAAGCTGAATCTGGTAAGATGAGTAGGTATTTGCCACATAGCTGTGGTGGGGTAGGCATTCCAGTCCCAGGGAATAGCAGGCTCAAAGGCAAATAGAGGGCATTTTCAACGTGGCACAAAAACTTGTTATTGAACAAAAGGAAACAATTTCTAAATCATTGAGTGCATTTGACTCTTTTACAAATAACCCTTTATCTTTCTGTACGTCACTGGCAAATTTAATTTCAAAATCAACTGTGTTTCTCTATTATAGTTGGAAATGAATATGGTTATTAGGACCCAAAAAATGATACTCTGAAAATCTGATGCCATAACGTATTGGTAACTAACACCAAGCAGGTTGCCCCTTCCTACAAGTGCCATTGACAGCATCTTAGAAAACAGGACAAAAACTAGTGAGGGAAGACTCTTGAGTTTAGGAGTTTAGTTTGTAGTATAAATGGAACATTTTCCAGTTTGTCCCTCTGCCTGGGTATTCTCTCTTGAAAGAGTGCTAATCAACTAAGGGTGTTCTTTCATTGACATTGTTATCTGATAAAATTAGCAATTCAACTTAACATTGTTTAAATAATTGTTTAAATAATTTTAATTCAAGTGAATGTAGTGAATCTCTGATATTGAAGTTTATGTTAAATTTCATCTTATATACATAGAGATTAAAAATCATAAACAGCCCTGGCCAGTTTGGCTCAGCGGTTAGTGTTGGCCCGCGGACCAGTGAGTCATGGGTCCAATTCTGGTCAAGGGCACGTACCTAGGTTGCAGATCGTCCCCGGCCCTAGTTGGGGTTGTGTGGGAGGCAACCCGTCAATGTCTCTCTCACATCAATGTTTCTCTCTCTCTCCCTTTCTTCCTTTTTCTCCCTCCTTCCCACTCTATCTGAAGATAAATAGAAAAATATCCTCGGGTGAGGATTTAAAAAAATAAAATCATAAGCAGGTTTGAAAATTGTTAAGAAGAGTTTGGAATCTTTGTGATTCTGTTGTGAATCCTCTTCACCAATGAGTGTGTATCTTCACTGATGTATACTTCTTATATTTTGGAGAGGTAATGACCATAAAAAGTGGGCCTTTCTATTCAAGAGTCTAGGAATGATAATTTAGCACCAAAGGGAATTTGTTGTGATAGATAATATAGATACTTGTTCATCAGTACACAACACTATCATAATTAATATACACGATTAAATAATTCTTTTAGTCAATAAGCATTTATTAAACTCCTGTGTTCCAAGTAGTATGTCTGAACTGAGAATACAGCACACAGAGGTGAGTATATCATATTTCTCCCCTTCAGAAGTTCATTTTTAAGACAGATACACAAGTGTGTGATGAGTATAATGTGATGGGTGTCATTACAGTCAGGAACAGATGGCTGTGACAGAGCAGAGGGGAGAGCACGATTGGGTGGGTGGCCGTGCCGTCACTGAAGGAAGGGATGCTAGAAGCAAAGAGAGGAGGTTTGAGTAAACAATTTCTTTATATTAAAATAACCAGCTCTGAATCATGAGTAATTTTTTCTATGTGTGTTCTCTGAATTATTTTAGTGACCCTTTCCATGAGCACTCTGTTCTCGTACATTGTTGTGTGCTGGCTTCCTGCTGTGATATGTTGCACAGATGTGTTTGGCAAGGTACCCAGTGAAATTAGTAGCAAGATTTGATAAGAGCTGCTTCCATCTCTTTTCTTTGCCTCTATTTCAGTGTCCTAAGTCCTATAGATGGGAAGTCAATGGAGTCTATAACAAGTGTGAAGATTTTCCATGGATCAGAGTATAAAGCAAATGGGAAAGTCATCAGATGGACAGAGGTAAGGAAATTAAATTTGGCATTCTTGACCCCCTTTGAGCACAGTTTTTTGCTAGGCCCAGAGACACATTCTGAAGGATGATTCTGAAGGATAAGAAAAAAAGTCTGTTCATCTTCTATACTCCAGTTCCCTCTGGTCTTAGCTCACCAGCAAGAAATGCCACCAAGTGCAGGCTGCAGCACTGATGTCTCCTCCTTCCTATGAACTAGCTGTCAGAGATTTGTTTGCGTTGGTATTCATGAAGGGTACATCTCTGAATGGTACATACCATCTTTGTTGTATTATTTAGAAAACTAGGCTAGTTACGCTGCACTTACAGTTAAACTATCTTAGATAACACAGTCTTTAAAAAATTGACTGACTTCACCAATGGAAAACTAGTGTGTCAACTATAATTTAAAAAGAACAACAGAAAACTAAAGTTTGGAGACTGAGTAGCTTGTCCAAGCTTACATGGCAAATAAGTAATGTCAAAGTCCTAATTCAAACCCAAATCTGGCCAACTCCTAAGCTCTTGTCCACTATATTGTTCCTTAACTTGAAAGCTGTATTAGAGGCTAACCTGGAAATGAGAGGAGCAGGGCAGAAACTCTGTATACATGTCCAAATCAGAAAGTTTATTCTATGATAATAAACAGATGGGCCCTAGGTCTTCCATTTTTTTTTTTTTTTTTTTGAGCCTTATTTATACTTATCTATAAAATAAACTATTAAGTTAAAGATCTCTAAGATTCCTTGGAACTTCAGAAGTAACTTTTTAAGAAGTTCTGTAACTGCCCGGCTGGTGTGGCTCAGTGGTTGAGCATGGACCCATGCACCAAGAGGTCGCCAGATTGATTCCCGGTCAGGGCACATGCCCAGGTTGTGGGCCAAATCCCCAGTGGGGGGTATGCAGGAGGTGGCTGATTGATGTTCTTTCCCACTGATGTTTCTATCTCTCTCTCCCTCTTTCTTTAAAATCAATAAAGAAAAATAAAATTAAAAGTTCTGTAACTTATAGCTTTTCCATTTTACACACAAGGTAACTGAGGCCACGAGAGGTTAGGTGCCTTACTCAAGTTCTCATGGTCTTAGCTGCTTGCTTTATGATTATTCCTTTGACACATTTTGAGTAGTGCAGACTCTGGAACATGTAAAACTCTATTGCTTACAAAGTAGTTTGACCTCCGTTCCCTCCTTTTTGCTCCCCAGTAGCCCAGTGAGGTTAGGGAGGTGACCCATTCATTTGCATAATGAGAAAGGCTCAGAGAGGCTGTATGACTTTGTGACTTGCCTGATGCTAGTTACTGGTAGAGCAAAGGCCAGAGACCTCCTGACTCCCACTCCAGAGCTCTTTCCATCATTTTATGCTGCCACTTTCACTCATGCATCAGGCTCAGGGCTTCAGAGCTGACCCCTTTTTAGTAAAAGGCGAAAGGTTTATACAATCTGAAGAGAAACCAGAGTATCCTTTTAAGTATTCTTAGTATAAGCTGCTTATTGAGCAGTAAGCTAGGGGTTGGTATATATAAGCATATTTTGCTTATGTCATTTACTTTTTACAGTAACTAGAGAGGTCAGGAGCTTTCCATTTTATAAGTCAAATTGGGCATTAAGAAGCCAAAGTAGCCTGGCTGATGTGGCTCAGTGGATTGAGTGTCGTCCCATGGACTGGGAGGTACTGGTTCGATTCCTGATCAGGGCACATTCCCGGGTTGTGGGCTTGATCCCCAGTGGTGGGCACACAGGAGGCAGCCGATCGATGTTTCTCTCTCACTGATGTTTCTGTCTCTCTCCCATTCCTCTCTAAAAAAAAATCAATAAAAACTTATTTTTAAAAAAAGAAGCCAAAGTACTTGCTCATCAGCCTCCTCTATGTGACTAGGACTCGGGTCTCTCAGTTCCAAGTTTGCTATGTTTCTGCCTATCCCCAGTGCAGTGAACACGGACATAGCTCAGGCCTCAGCAGAGGCAAGGCTATGTGGTGGGGAAGGCTCTGTGATAAGAGGCACAAGATCAGTATTCTGGACTTAACTCTACCTCTGTCTCTGAGTACTTATATGCATTTGGGTGAGTCACCTCCCTTCTATAAGTAATCTGTAATATGAAGGGTTTGGATCACATAAGCTATAGGGGCCATTCTCTTAGATCTAAGATCAGTTCTTAAGAAAATCATCCACATACAGGAATTAACCTTTTAGAAGCACACAATGCAAACTGTAAGCCTTTTCTGGTTCTGAGTAGAATGAACAATTATGACCCTGACCATGGCTTTCAGGGAGATAGGCAGGTTGCTGCTACCACTTTGTAGATGCAGAGACTGAGATTGTTTCTTAGACGTAAGATGTTAGTGCCCTATTTTTGGCCCAGGGACTTGGAGGTATCCTGTCTGTCAGGTCTTTTTGCACATCTTGGTGGATCAGGGTGCTCATGCACAGCGAACTGATGTACTTGTTTCTTCCCACATCTCCTGGGCACAAGGTTAAAAGTCTCTTTTGTTTGGGGAACAGGCGTTTTTCCTAGAAAATGATGACCAGCACAGTTGCCTGAGTGATCCAGCAGATCATAGCCGACTGACTGAGCACATTGCCAAGGCTTTTTGCCTTGCTCTCTGTCCCCACTTGAAGCTCCTGAAGGAAGATGGAATGACTAAACTGGGACTACGTGTGACACTTGACTCAGATCAGGTAAGAAGATTCTTAGGCAGCCTTTGAAGCTGGCATTGGACAGTGTCTATATTTTCTGACGTGAATTTCCCTGTGTCAACCCAGAGAGTTTAATTATCTGGGCCTTGGGCCAGATGTAGTATTCTGGCCTTCTCTCTATTAGAAATACACCTTGATGTGCTGTTTTTTAAATTATTTATTTTTATTGATTGATTTTTAGACAGGAAAGGAGGAGAGAGAAACATCTGATTAACTGCCCCCTACCAGGGATTGAGCCCCCTTGATGTGCTATTTGATCATACTGAATCATTTGGACCTTGGCTTCCTCGCCTGAATATGTTCCAAGGACTTGGTTTTCTTTTTGAGGGTTAAGAGAAGTGTGTGAGAAGACCTGCTCCCTTCATGTGAATGACATCAGTGCTACCCTTTGAGACCCCTCAGTCCTGCCCTTTAGGAATCATTCTGCCTTTCTTAGCAGGTCTAAGCTGTCCTATGTCCTATTTTCCTAATCTGACCACAGTGGGCCTCTGCAGCTCCCAGTCCTTAAGGCTTTCTCATTGTGAACATTTCCATGTTTGTTAGTAGATAGGACTTGAGCTATTTCCCCATTAATTCTCCTGTCAGCTCGAGTCTCCTATGGTCAAGCTTCTCTCCCTGTTTTACTCAAATTTTTTGTATACTATTAGCAGCAGTAATGTATTCCTAGCACATGTGCCTTTGCCCTCCTCCAATTCCTTGTCCCGTTGCCTCTCCTGTGGCCTAGCACTCTAATCTCTCTACAGGCATACCTCGGACATATTGTGGGTTCTACTCCAGACCACCGCAATAAGTGAATATTGCAATAAAGCGAGTCACATGAATTTTTTGGTTTCCCAGTGCATATAAAAGTTATGTTTACACTATACTGTAGTCTAAGTGTGCAATAACATTATGTCTAAAAAAACAATGTGCACGCCTTAATTAAAAAATACTTTATTGCTAAAAAAAATTCTAGCCTTCACCTGAGTCTTCAGTGAGTCATAATCTTTTTGCTGGGGGAGGGTCTTGACTCAGTGTTGATGGCTACTGACTGATCAGTGTGGGGTTGCTGAAGATTGGTGGCTGTGGCAATTTCTTAAAATAAGACAACGTAGTTTGATGCATCGATTGACTCTTCCTTTCATGAATGATTTCTTTGTAACGTGTAATGCTGTTTGATGGCATTTTACCCACAGTAGAACTTTCAAAATTGGAGTCAGTCCTCTCAAACCCTGCCATGGCTTCATCAAGTTTATATAATATTCTACATCCATTGTTTTTATTTCAACAGTCTTCATAGCATCTTCACCAGGAGTAGATTCCATCTCGAGGAAAACACTTTCTTTGCTCATCCATAAGAAGCAACTCCTCATCCATTAAAGTTTTATCATGAGATTGCAGTAATTCAGTCACAACCTTCAGGCTCCATTTCTAATTCTAGGTCTCTTGCTGTTTCCACCACATCTGCAGTTACTACTTCCTCCACTGAACTCCTCAAAGTCATCCATGAGGGTTCGAATAAACTTTTCCCAAATTCCTGTCGATATTTTGACCTGTTTCCATAAATCATGAATATTCTTAATGGCATCTAGAATGGTGAACCCTTTCCAGAAGGTTTTCAGTTACCTTTGCCCAGATCCATCCAAGTAATCTCTTATCTATGGCAGATATAGCCTTACAAAATATACTTCTTAAAAAGACTTGTGCCTTGGCCGGTTTGGCTCAGCGGTTAGAGCGTCAGCCTGCAGACCAGAGAGTCCCAGGTTAGGTTCCCGCTAGGGGCATGTACTTCAGTTGCAGTTTGTCCCCAGGCCCAGTTGGGGTCGTGTGGGTGGCAACCACTCAATGTGTCTCTCTCACTTCCTCCCTCTTTCCCTCCTGCTCTCTCTCTCCCTCTCTCGCTCCCTCCTGCTCTATCTGAAGATAAATGCAAAAAAAAAAAAAAAGTAAGACTTGAAAGTCGAAATTGCTTCTTTATTCACGGGCTACAGAATGGATGTTGTGTTATAAGGCATGAAAACGTCAATCTTATTGTACATCTCCATCAGAGCTCTTGGGTGACCAGGTACATTTATTGTCAGTGAACAATAGTATTTTTAAAGGAATTTTTCTGAGCAGTAGGTCTAGACAGTGGGCTTAAAATATTCAGTAAACCATGTTGTAAACAGATGTACTGTTATCCAGGCTTTGTTGTTCCATTTACAGAGCACAGGCAGAGTAGATGTAGCATAATTCTGAAGGGCCCTAGGATTTTCAGGATTTAAATGAGCAGTGGCTTTAACTTAAAGTCACCAGCTGTATTGGCCCCCCAACAAGAGTCAGCCTGTCCTTTGCAGCCAGGCATTGATGTCTCCTCTCTAGCTATGAAAGCCCTGGATGGCATTTTCTTCCAATATAAGGCTGTTTTGTCTCCATTGAAATCTGTTATTTAGTGTAGCCACTTTCACTGATTATCTTTGCTAGATCTTCTGGATAATTTGCTTCAGCACTTGCTGCTTCACCTTGCACTTTGATTTGGAGACAGCTTCTTTCCTTAAACCTGATAAACCAACCTCTGTTAGCTTCCAGCTGTTTTCTGCGGCTTCCTTGCCTCTCTCAGCCTTCACAGAATTGAAGAGTTGGGGCCTTGCTCTGGATTAGGTTTTAGCTTAAGGGAATGTTGTGGCTGTTTTGATCTTCTATCCAGACCACTAGAACTTATCAGCAATAAGGCTGTTTTGCTTTCTTACCATTCGTATATTCACTGGAATAGCACTTCTAATTTCCTTCAAGAACTTTTCCCTCACATTCACAACTTGTTGGCTGTGTGGTGCAAGAGGCCTAGCTTTGGGCCTATCTAAGCTTTGGATATGCTTTCCTCACTAAGTTTACTCATTTCTAGCTTTTGATTTTAAGTGAGATGTGCAACTCTTCCTTTTACTTGAACACTTAGAGGCCATTATAGGGTTATTAATTGACCTCATTTGAATACTGTTGTGTTTCAGGGACTAGGGAGGCCTGAGGAGAGGAAGAGAGATAGGGTAACAGCTAATCATTGTAGCAGCCAGAACACACACATTTATCGGTTAAATTCGCCAACTTATGTGGGCATAGTCTGTGGCACCCCAAAAACAATTACAATAGCAACATCAAAGATCACTGATTGCAGAGCACATAACAAATAATAATAAAGTTTGAAATATTTCTAGTATTACCAAAATGTGACACAGAGACTCAGAGTGAGCAAATACTGTTGGAAAAATGGTACTTGATAGACTTGATGCAGGGTTGCCACAATCCTTCAATTTATAAAAAAACTCAATATCCACACAGCACAATAAAACAAAGCACAATAGAATGAGCTATGCCTGTACCTTTCTTTTGGATCCCTATGGCATGTCCCAGTGTTCCTGCTTTGATGCAGAATTGTATCATTATCAGGGAAAATGTGAAAGGGTATCTGGCTCCATTTCCTGACCAGTCATCAATCAATACATATTTTCTACTTAAGATCTTCCCCAATGCTGTACTAAGCATGTTAGAGTAATACAAATGATGTTATCATGGTCCGTTGTCGAATGGTACTGATAATCTGGCTGGAGAGAATTACTTCACATAAAACAATTAAAAAAGAATTTTTCTGCTGATGAGTGGGCCTTTTGAGAGCAGGAGCCCCGGTACATTCATCTTTGAATCCGTTAGCAGGTGCTCAGAAAATGGTGTGTGGACGGGTGGTTGGCAGACCAAGTATTCAGTTCCTGCTATGTTGGGGAGTTATACCTAGTATTTCCTATTTTAGTTTCATAGCCATAGGTTTAGGTTTTATTTCTGACATTCCACACCTCTCTGTATCACCCCAGCCCCTTCCTAGGAAACTAAGACCTTAATAGGTTAAATGTCTTGTCCAACGTCTCACAGCTACCAAGTGTTAGGGGTCAGGATGGATAAGTGACAGGATGATAAATGACAACTCAGGGAGGAGGAGAAATTTGTGTTAACTGCTGTGTCTATTAGCCATAGCCAGGAAGCACATCTCCTTTCCTGCTCGGCTTCATTGGCCCTCGGCCCTCTGGAGAGACTTTCTCTATCCAGTAACCTGTCACCCCCTTCTCTCTGTGGTGTAGGTTGGCTATCAAGCAGGGAGCAATGGCCAGCCCCTTCCCTCGCAGTACATGAACGATCTGGACAGCGCTTTGGTGCCGGTGATCCACGGAGGGGCCTGCCAGCTCAGTGAGGGCCCCATCGTCATGGAACTCATCTTTTATATTCTGGAAAACATCGCATAGACAGAGGACTTCTTTTTTTTTTTCTGTTCAGACTTGTTGCAACAGCAGTCATACCCAAGTCATTTGCACTTTAGAACTGGAAAATTAAGCTTTTGTTAACACTATTAATTGGGGGTGGGGGGTGGGGGGACTAGGGTGGGAAAGGGTGGTTGGGGGGACAGATCTTCCATAATTCTAAGTCTTCTATGCATTGTCCACAAGAAGATCTGGGCAGCTTCCATTACTGCGCAAGTTATGCTATCCTTGCAGCTAAATCCCCTTCTGTTACTGTTTAGACAAGAATTCTGGTCCTGTTTTAAGACTTATGGTCTTGTGCTCAGAAATGCTCAAATGGGTACAACCATCACCAAGGGTGGGATGGGGGGCAGAGGGGAAATAAAAAATGAAGCATCAGTCTTGTACTCTTTGTACAGAATTGATATAAAGAGGAGAATAATATCACACTGGTATGGTCCCATACATCACAGTGACTTCAAGTAGAAGTCACAGAATTTTGTTTGTTTTTACCAGATTACCCAATGGATTATCCCTCTTCTAGCCAAGAAAGGGTGACTCAGTGTAAGTGAGGTGACTTGGACAGCAGAGCCGAGTTGAGGATTGCTCAAGATCTGCCCCAGTGAATGGCAGGTATTGTTGGGCATTTCTGTGAAAGCTGACAATACATCCAATACATTTTTAGTTCTAATATACATTAGCAGTATTTTTAAAAACATTTTATTGAGAAATAATTTAAACTTCCAAGAAGGTTGCAAGTACAAAAAGCCCTATGTATACTTCACCTAGATTCACCTGTTGTTTACATATTAACATTTTGCCTCATTTGCTTTGTCAGTGTTTCTCGATAAAAAATGGAGACGTTTGAGAGTAAGTTGCATAGCTAATAGCCCTTTACCCCTAAATGCTTTAATGTTTATTTCCTAAAATTAAGGACATTCTCTTACATTACAGCAGGACATTTTGCAATGTCAGTCAATGTAACATTGATACATCAGCTACTTTACCGTAGTATCCGTCCAGTGATGTCCTTTATGGCATTTACCCCTCTGGTAAAGCTTCTAGTCTACGATCAGACAAGGCAAATAGCTTTCCTGACCCACCTTTATCTTTTATGTCCTCCATATTTTTGTGAGTATAGTTCCCTCACCTCATTTTTCAAATTTGATTGGTGTCTTTTCATAATTAGAATCAGTTTATGCATTCTTGGCCAGAATCCTACCTAAGTGATGTGTCCTTTTCAGGGAATCACCTCTGGGGTCACTGATGATGGTCAGTTTTGATCACCTGGTCAGTGTTGTCCAATTTCTCCACTGTGTTTTTCCTTCCTTGGAATGAATAACCAGTGTGTACAAACATTTTCAGATCGTGCAAATATCTTGGCTACAAGAAAGATTTTTTCAATTCTAGCACTCCCACCTTTACCAGTTACACTTGGTCATCTATAAGCAAAGCTCTCCCTTCTTCCCTATTTATTAGTTTCCACTGTGGATTTGTTGTGGTTTACTTTGTGAAAGGTTCTAATTCATTATTTGGGTACTCAAATGGCCTCAGCTTTGGCCAGAGAGCAGCCCTTCAGGGCAGCTCCTACATCCTTGTGACATGCTCCTATATTTTTCTTTTTTTTTCCTGGCCTAACAAGATGTTCCAGGCTCATCTAGTACTAACCCTGCCCCAGCCTCAGAATCAGTCATGGTTTCTTTTAGTGGTATTAGAAACCATCATTTGGTTTATCCATGACATACGTGATGTACTCTGACTACTTACTTTTTCATTAAAAACTTATTTTGGTCACAGACCTAATGGATTTCATAATCAAGAGTTTGAACAACACGATTCTAGGGTAACTCACTCCCTTGTCACTGTCATCTTCTGAAAGCCTAGGCCAAGCAGCAGATGGTCTGTCTGCATAAAAGCGCAGCAAGCTACTGCAGGCCTCTGGGACAGTGCGAGGCTGCTTCCCAGTGGTTAAAGCTGGGCTTAGCACTTGGCAATTAAGGCTGTGGAGCTATATTTAGGGCAGCAGCCGTTTTCCAAATAGGCCTAAAAGCCTGGCCTTTAATTTGAAGTGTGTCTACCTACATTTCTCCCGTTTACATGGTGGGGGTGGGGGTGAGGATGGGGGGTGGAAATCCACATTCTATATCTGTCTGTCCACAGGCTTTGCTGGTGGTGGCTGCAGAGAACTGTGATTGTGACCTTTCCCACAGACTCAGAGGTACTCAGAGCTTCTAAGGGAAAGAGTAGAGTAGATGCTCAAAGAATACCAGTGTATACTGAGCCCTGGGACCACACACATCCCTCCAAAACCTGATAGGAACACTTGTTAATGGGGGCAGGGATTTGGGATGTAACATCCAGCTTGGTCTAAATACACCTCGGAAGTTTGGAGAGTCTACAGACACTGGTTTTTTCCTATAGAAATTTATCTTTCCTCCTGTTCAGCTAAATACACCTTGCAATTGCACATCTTCTGGGACAGTACAAGCTTTTAAATTCTCCCACTAAGGACAAACTGGCCCTGCAGAGTCAGGTCCATTCTCAATTGCATAAAATAGCCAAGGCTACTTTTCCCCTCCTTGTTTTATCTTTGTTTTTATACACTGTATATTGTAAGAATTATATAGAGAGCTGAAACATCACCTTTCTAAATAAGTCAAATTTTTCTACAATGTAAACTTAAAGATTGATATACAGGTATCCTTATAAACTGAAGAGGAATAGAATTACCATATGATAACATAAAATTTTTTTAAATTATTGAATTCTTACCAAATGCTAGCCAATGTGTTTCTCCATTTATTTTTACCAACACTTTCTGAGCACCTACTGGACTATAGAAATATGGGACTTTGACTTGTGTAAGCTCCCATCTAATATCGTCCCTCATCCAGTGGTTCCTGAATGCTTGTGGGCCCAACAATTCCAACTAAATTTATTTGTCATAACTAGTCATCGGGGGAATAATTTATGCATTTAATGTATTTCAGACAGTCAAGCAATCTGCTGAACACTGTTTCTGTACAGAATAAGTTTGTTATATTTTAATAACGCTAAATAATTTTAACAATGGTAATGGGAATTTTAGGGATTGTATATGTAGCCAGAAAGGCTAAGGAGTAGAGCAGGAATGATAAGCCCACTCTAGATTTGGGGAGCTGAGGCCCAGAGAGGAAGAGTCTATCTGTCATGGAGCTGAACCAGGTGTACGCTCCCTGGCTCCACCAGTCTCAGCTCCACAGTTTCATCCTAAAAGGAGCTGCCTATTTAAGGGGCAAGATCTTTTAGAAATGCCCACAAAATCTGGTAAACAAGCTCTCAAAATTTGGAACCAACAATGCAGGTTTCAGAATGGTGGTATAAGAAAGGAAAATAATGTTAAAGTCACAAATAGTTTGTCCTTTAACTGTGACCAAGACTTCCTAAGAAAAAAATGTCTTCCCTATTTTATTTAGTTCTCTAATTCAGAAGAAAGTGTGCCTTGCACTAGATTAAAGAGAGAATTTAAAAATATTTTGGTTATGGGTGGTTCTCAACTGCCCGAGTCACTAATCTCCAATGTTTGGTTGCTGCATTTGGACAAATCTTAGGACAAGCTGAGACCGGGCTGGCTCCACCCACTACCAGTGACCCCTGCATGCCTTGGCTACAACAAAGGCCCTTTCAGAACCTCAGTCTCCAAGTCCAGTGGGCAGCTTTGTCTTGCATCCCTCAGCCTGGAGGTTCTGTTTTCCAAAAACGGGGAAGGAGACTAAAATTGAACAGGTTGCAAGGGGAAATCTGTAAGCCACAGAATATTTCCAGTCAAACTGGACCAGGGCATTTCCAGCAGAGGCCTGAGTTTAGAAATTCCTAGGGCTGGTTGGAAACTTTGAGGATAACCACAGCTGTCCTCTTACTAGCCCTCTTAGTAAGCACTAGTTGGGGTGCAGACTCTGAGGGGAAGGATAGGTTGGGTCAGAAACCCTTCTGGCCACCCTTCTTTGTGTTAGGCCACCTTATGAAGGCTAACAACCCTCCTTTTCATTCTAGATCACTGCTTGTTTGACACACAGATGTAACTACAATTAAGTGTTAAATCTCACATCTCACATCTGTGGAAACTTTGGTAGTTTACTCTGATGGGTAAGTAAGACTGGCCAGAAAGCTCTTGGAAAAAAGTCATTTGTCCTTCCTGCTATTACCCACTATGGATTTGCCACTAAGGGCAGGGAAGCACGGTCCAGCCCTATCCCAGAAAAAGACACACCAAAACAACCCCTGAGCTGTGCTTTTGCAGTGCTGTAGTGATCAGTAAGCTGAATGTATTTGCTTCACTTAGAGCCTTTTTAAAATGACCTTGAGAAATGCGTTGTTGAGGAATGCTTCAAAAAGGGTGGTGGTGGGGGAATGGGATGTTCAAGTTTATTTCTAAGAAATGTGGAATACTGCAGTTTTGAATATTAAATCTATTGCAACTATAAATCCCTCCGTCTCCATCCATTCAGAAACACAAAGCCAAAGGAGAATTTCTTGGAAAGAAATAAGGGATTTCCCTAGGTGATCAGCTGCAGAGGCAAGGCTTCCTGTGCCCTCTTTGAGGAAGCCACGGCAGCAGTTTCTGTTAATTACATGTTACTGCTACTCTGGCTTTTAAAAAGTGACAGGACTTTTGTTTAGGACTTCGATGGTTAGGTGAATTAGACCTAGTTTCTTAAATTTTTTTTTTCCCATTCCAGTTAGTCTTTTAGTGCTAGGTGCATGGACTGAACCCAAGATAGAGCCTCGTCTACTTCTCACCACACCGTTCAGAACATAACTTCCTTCCTCCACTGAGAGCTTGGGGAATAAGGAGGCTAGTGCAGGCAGCTGTCAGGAGACAAGGCACAGGCAGAGCAGGGTGAACCGAGTTGTGTGGCACAGGCCGCCACTGACAAACGAGCCCCAGAACCTGCCCCCACCCTAAGCAGGGGGGTTTTCAATGACTCTCAAGTTCTCCCATCCTTTACAGTTATAATTTTTAAAGGCACATTCAGAAATGTTGTAACTAGGGGCTGGGGTAAGCTGCACACAGTTGCTACACTGGGGTTAAAAGGCTGCAAGACTCCATGGCAGAGGGAAGGGGAGGCAGCCTACTGGACCAGCCTGCTTTGGTGTGGAGGCCTAGGAAGAGGCCAGCAACAGGAGAGATCAGGGCCGTGGTCAGTAATGCACATACTTAACAGGTCTTTGGTGTTTGTTTAGCAGCATCCATCTCTCATATATACAAAGGCTTCTGCAGCCAGCAAAGCTGGGAAAAGTAAGTATGCTAATGCACACAGCCGCTGGCCTGACTCCTCTCCCAACACTGACTGACTGAAGCACAGGCACAGAGCATAGAAAGTAGGAAGTAAGTCTCAACTGCAGTGAATATACAAATAGAGTTTAGAAAGGACTTCCTGAAAACATACCTGGGAAGGTTTAACTCCCCTCCCAGGTTCTACTGAGGATCCTAAGCAACTAAGCCCAAGCCCTGCCCAATAGTTTTGCCTCTTGACCATCCTCACAGATGAGAAATTCTTAGGCTTTCTCCCTAGATATGACTTGGCCATTGGAAGTGTCCCTTTAGGGCCTGGGCAGAGAGCAGGGGCAGAGGTTCTGAGGGCCCAGAGAGCTGCCCACCTCACAGGCCCCTAGGCTCCAGGACCAGCCAGTTCTCGGTGACCATCTGTATGTCCTGGCCACTCAGAGGCTCCCGCAGCCTCACCTTCACCTCCAGCTTGCCCCCAGTGGGCTTCCTTCCATCCAGGACCTGTAAGGACCACAAGAGGCAGATGGTAACTGATGGGGACAGAGGCTGGGAGCAGGTAGCTCCCTGTGCTCACAGGTAAAAAATGAGGCGCTAAAACAGCCTGCAGTATCAACATAGGAATCTCCATTTCATGATAACCCTAGTGGTGGTGGTTTTAGGTAAGTCATTAAAAAAAGTAGTATGTAAATCCAAATAAGCATCAATGCTCTGGGGTGGAGATGAGAATCTAGAGTTCTGCTCACTGTCTGGCAACTCCTGGAAGAAATGCTCTGGCTTAATGGTGCGGCCTGAAAACCACTAAGCCCAGACCCTCACTTCACAGGTGACCCAGAGAGAGGTGTTACATTACACAGCCAGTGTGGCAAGGCCAGGACTAGAACCCAGGCCAAGGGTTCTTTTCTACCCACCATGCTGCCTCCCACTGCCTCCCTCCTGGGCAAGGAGGGGGCAGCTGGAGTGCAAAGCAGTGAGTGCTGCAAGCCCAAGAAGTCTCACCACCAATGTGGCCAATACAGGCCCCACTTAAGAAAAATTCCCCAAGAAAGGTGGCAGAGAGGGAGGTAGGTGCACCATAGTGGGAAAAGCCCCACTTGCAAAGGCGTCAGCAAGGGTCTGAGCTGTGCTGTGCTGGGGACACACCCTTCTCTGGACCTTACCGTCCTCATCTGTCAAAGGTAAGCTCTTAGAGTCACTACCTGTGAAAGGAGCTGTCTGAGGCCAATTCCTTAACACAGACTAGCTGCATTGTGGTGGGTCCCTGATCTGAAATACCTTATCAACTTTATGTCCAGAGCTTGTTCCACTTAACAAGCTGCCAGACAATTGCCCCAACCACAGTTCTGCTCCCCCCAAACCTAGGAGTTTATGTGCCAAGTTGACAGCACTGACCAGACCCCCAAAGGACCCTGTAATCCATCATCCCTGGGAACTTGAATGGCTGAGTGTTGTGGAGAGTATAGCTACTTTTTGCCCTGGCCGGTCTGGCTCAGCAGCTGGAACATCGGCCCATGAACCGAAGGATTGAGGGTTCAATTCCCAGTCAAGGGCATGTACCTGGGTTGCAGGTTTGATCCCCAGCCCCAGTCAGGGTCATACAGTAGGTGGCCAATCAATGTGTCTCTCACATCGATGTTTCTCTCTCTCCTCCTTCCCCCCCTTCCCCGCTTCCTTCCACTTTATCTAAAAATCAATGGAAAAATATCCTCAGGTGAGGATTAACAACACAAAAATGAGTATAGCTACTTTCTGAATGGGTGTTGCTATGAAATTGTGTCAGACCCCCTGAACCTCTTCATTCATAAAATGGGAATAGCACCACTGTACTGCGCACTTAGGGGTATTTTTTAATGGGCACAAGAATCCTATAGTAGGGACCGATGTTCAATGAATATTGGCTTTTCACTTGCCAAGTCCTCTGGTTTGCCCACCCTACCTCCATAATCTCTGGGTCCTACCTCCAAAATCTCTCTGATCTCACACTCATTTTCCAGCCGCTCCAGTTTCAGGTGGGCTGTGCCGACCAGCTTGTCACTTCTGAAGAAGGATCTGGGGAGCCAAGTGTCAGGAGAGGATTGGACTGGGCAGGGAAAGCAGGAATGAGCTGGCTGAGCCCAGCACAAGAAAAATGAGTAGTAGCAGGGACACTAGCAACAACAGAAGCCTTTTCTTCTTCCCAGTCCACCTTGGCAGTATGACTGAGGGGCCTCACCCTTTGTGGAAGATTTCAAACTTGATTCCTTTGTTTTGGATCACCCTCCTGAAGCCCCGGTGGTTTCGGTTGATGTTTAGTTTGAAGAGCTGATCAAATTCTGCAAGAGTGGGAAAAGAAGGCTTACCTCCTAGGGATTTCCTGAGGAGGTGGTAACAGGCCTAGGAGCTGGCCTCCCCTTTGGATCACTCTGCTTGCAATTGAGAGACTACCACCAGAAGGTGGTAGAGCATCTAGGTCCTGGCCTTGGAAGTCCACTTGGACAGTTCCTGTACTTTTTTTTTTTTTTTTTTTTTTTTTAGTTTCTGTACTCATATGACACACATTATACTCAAGTGGGAGGCACTAAAAATTTGGAGTCAGGATTCAAGATTCACTACCTCTGCTTGGAGGCCATAGGCAAGTCTCTTTACCTCTCTAAGCCTCAGTTTTCCCAACTATGTGAGAGGAGTGGTAATAATACCTGCTTTTGTCTCCTAAGTTTAGTACCAAATAAGATACTAGATCTGGAAACACAAGTGCTGTGCACACATCAGAATGAGAGGGGGGAGAAAGCAGCCTCACCTGGAGAGTTTGTGTTCTTCACCACAGCTGTTTTGCTTTTTTGAGCCTGGTCCTAAAGCGGTAAGAAGGGAAAAGTTGGGACAGCTTGAAAACACAGGTCTATAGGGCCTGGAATTCTGGGCTAAGTCAGTGTGGAGGGAAGGGAAGCCTATTGGGAATGGGCCTAGGGTCTTCAAACCCCTCCCTATAGCCAGACCTCCCACAGATGGGGAGAAATTGAGCACAGGTCCTGTAACAGAAGGTGGGGTTCTGAGGATCCTACCTCTACCTGAATCTCACCGAGTTAGGGTAGTGGAACTCAAACCTCACAAAAGCATCCAAGTCATCAGGGGTCACCCCTATAAAGGAGAAATGGGAGTCAGGATGAGAGGGAGTAGCCAGGGGCCAAGCACCTGAGGTGGAGAGGAACAAGTGCCTCCCCACTGGCCGGAGGTGGAGTGTCTAGGCAAGAGCCTCCTGAAGTAGGGGTGGCCCTAGGGTTACCTGGAGGGGCTGGGAGGTTCATTCCCCGGACAATGATCAGATGCATTTCTGTGCTGTTGAGTTCCGAGAAGATCCTATAGCCAGGAAGCAAGGAGAAAGAGCCCAAAGTGTAGGTGTGCAGTGGGAAAGGGTCCCTTCTTCCAGGGACTGCCTGCCTGCTGGGTGGTGGTCAGGAATAGAGCGGGAGGCAAAGCTTCTCTGTCTAGGAGCAGCAGAGCTGGTACAAAGACCTCAGTCCAGAGCTCCTTCCCCAGCCACCCACAGCTCTGAGCTCCTCACTGGCAGGCACCAGGTCCTACCTCCCACATCCCCAGGCCCAGTGCCTATGGCAGGACCAAGTGTGGGAATTCTTACTAAAGGGGCCTAAATCTCCAGCCTTGGCTCCCAGCCTCTTAGCCCACCCCTGCATGGAGCCACTGTCTTCCTTAGGCTTTGGTACCTCACAGTCTGGAATGTCTTCAACTCAAAGTGGTGGCCAGGAGGGTCAAGGCCCTGGGCCTGGGCCAGCTGCAGGATCTCAAGCTGCTTCTTGCGGTCCTGAGCAAGCTTCTCAAACCTGACAGGGACGGGTGCACATGTCAGCACAACAGGGCTCATTTTCTGTTCCCTACCCCACATGTCCCAGCCCTGCATTTACCGGGTAGTCTCAGCCACATTGCCCTGGTGCATGAACTGCTTGGAGAACAGCAGACACTTCTGAAAATAGAGGCCCAGAGTAGGTCTAGGTTGGCTTTAGAGGTCTGACTTCTGAAAGCTCCAATCTTCTCCCCCAAGCTCACTATTCCCAAGTCCCTAAGTTTTTGCTTTTTTCTTTCCTGATGATAGCCATTCCCAAAACTCACTTAACATACTCCTATTGTTCCTTCAAAACCTAACAGAAACATCACTTCAGAAAGCAGATTTGCAGGCAGCAATTCAAACTGATACATAAAAATGTACATATATGTATATACTTTTCTGTAAACATATATATGGGTCCCCTAACACTTCCCCCAATCTTCAAAGTACTTTCCTCTCCAGTCTGTTGTTTGAACTTTATAACCACCCTGGGATATTAATCATCCCATTTTACAGATGAAAATGTGGTTCAGAGAGGGGAGGCATCTTGCACAAGACCAAACAGTAAATGGAAGAGCTAGAATTTGAATCCAGGCCTATCTGGTCTGAGCCCCATGCCTTTCCCCAAAGGGAGGCTGGAGGCACTGAAGGGAGGAGAGATAAGCAGTCAACTGACCTCATGTTGTTCCAGAAGCATTTTTTGTAGGTGGGCATACACCTCCTCAGCCTTCTGGGAGAGGTGCAGGTCTTCATGGTGAATGAGGATGAAGTCACCCTCTTCATCCGTCAAGAGTGAAGGCACCTGCCCAGGTCACAAGGCCCCTCAGGGGCCCCAGAAGTCAGATTATCCCTCTACTCTACTGAGCCTAATAAACACAGGTGTCCGAACTGAATGTTTCTCCAACTTCTGACCACCAGTGATGGGAACTCCTTGCCTCCTGTTCTAGCCCAGGCTGCTGCAACACACTGCCTCCCTCTGGCCTTGCCCTGCCTTGTCATCTCTCTTGGGGACATGAGATAGAGAGAGGCATGAGCAAAAGGCTCTTTTCCGGCAGTCACCACATTCTAAGTCCCACCTCTCAGGCTGGCCTGAAGACCTCTCAGGGGAAGTATGACTGATGGCAATGGGCAGTGGCATCCAAGCAGCTGCCTTGTTCACAGCCCTGCTGTCAAGCCTGCCACCCACCTCTTCTGCCTGAGAAGTCCTGCTTAACCAGGTGGGGCTCACCTTGGAAAGGTCCACAGGTTGGCCAGCTCGGATCTGGACAATCTGAGCCTCAAGGCATTTGGCCAGCCGCAGATGGGCTTTGGCTTGTTCCAGGTCCTGGCCACGCTTGGCCTGCAGGGCTGCCCGCTGGTACTGCAGTTTGCGGGCCTCTAGCAGTGCCAGCTGCTCCCGTACTGAAGGGAGAGCGACGTTGGTTAGAGCCATGCCTGCCCCTCATTAAAACTTTCAGTCCTCCACCCCTCTTCTCCCCAACTCACCAGAGGGACTCAGTGACTCCTTAGAACTCGAGGCCTTGGGCTCAGGCAGGGGCCGGGAGGAAGGTACCAGAGGCTTCTTGGATACTGGGGCCTGGGCTGGAGGCTCATCCTGCAGTGCCCAGGAGGATGTCACAGGGGATCTGTTCCCCACCCGGCTGTGGCAGCTCCCAGACTTGGACTCTCTTACTAACACTGCACTAACTTGCTGTGTGAGCTGAAATGAACGGCCTCCCCTTGTGGGCCCTAGAAAATCTCTGAAGCTCTGAGCTAACCTTCCCAACAGCAGACAGCAGGCTTGAGCTCTGGAGTCAGAAAGACCTCCATTTAAATGTAGCTCTGCTAATGCCTATCTGGGTGCCCTTGGCCAAATTTTTTCTTTGTAAAATGGAAGAATAACTACTTCACTGGGCTTAATATGGACAACAGGGTCTAGGTTTACCCCTCATCTACCATTTCCCCCTACCAACCCCTGGAGTTTTGGGGCCCTCAGCCAAACCTCATCCTCATCCCCATCTTCCTCTGCCGGGGCTGTTTCCTCAGAGGCCAGTTTCTGGGCAGCTGCTAAAGTAGCTGCTACTGCATCCTCCTCAGTGCCCGTGGTGGGCTCCAGACCAGGGATGGGGGGGAATCCTATGGGAGAGAGAGCTGGGTGAGGGATAAGGTGGCCTCAGGGAAGCACTGGGCTGCTGTGGGCCTCAGCTGTCTTCCTGGGCACGGCTGGAAGCCCAGACTAGAGGCAGCTATGTGAGGAATAATTTTCCCTCTACCCCCCAGAGACCTCATAAAGACCCTAGGCCAAGCACCACTTACCTGGAGGAACAGGCAACTCAGCAAAATCAACTTTGCGTCCTGCTCGGTGCGCTCGAATGGCATCTTGATATTGCTGTAAGGGAAGAAAGGGAGGGACCTATGGTGGGCAGCAGTGCCAGCTGCTATGGTCTACAGGCTCCACACAGGGAGAGACAGGAAGAGGAAGACAGAAAAACAGCAGCCCCAGGAGGAAAAACAACCCCCAAAGCAGCAAGAGCTCGAGGGAGACAGAGACTCAAAGACCAGGGCTAGCAGCAAGGGCAGAAAGAGAGCAGCGAGAGAGAGAGGCTGACATATGCAGGAGGTTTCATGTCTGCGGGCCCACCTTGGCAATGCGCTCATGCATCCGGGCCTTTCGCTCATCCCCGCTGCCCCGGGCCTGGATGCCTGCCTCACGGTACTTGTTCAGCCGCTGCTGCAGGGCGTCCAGCACTGTCTGTGGCTCAGTATGGACCACTTGAGAGGAGGAAGGAGAAAGCATCAGCTCTGCCTACTCTCTCTCCTCAGGTCCCCACTCCAAGTCCCACCATCCTGTCCTACCTGGGGTTCCTGGGGTGTCAGAGGCCATCACTGGCTGCACTCGCTCCACTGCCGGGGGTATGACTGTGGGTGCTATGAGGGCTTTGGAAGCCTGTGGGAGGGGCTTCAGGTCTGGGGGACCCAGAGCAGAAGTGTAGGTGGGGGGTGCCTGGCCAGTCCCAGCCTGAGCAGGTTCCCTCCACCATCCCCATACTGACCCTCAGGTGCTGGAGGCATGGCACTCAGGTCCACAGGCTGCCCCTTCTCCAGGGCCTCCAGGACGGCCCCAAATCTCTACAGTAGTAAGAAAAGCAGGTGTGGGCATAGGCCAGGGAGCCCCAAGAGCTGGAGCTGAAAAAAGTCTTCCTGGGGCCAGTCTCACTCAAGCCCAGTCTAGCTGTGACCTTGAGCAGACCACTGCCCCAACTGTGAAACATGGGGTTGGACACGGTCCCTGAGCCAGATGTCATACCTTCCCAATCCTCATGAGCTCTCGGGCTCGATCTAGGTCTCCAGCCCGCTTGGCATTCAGGGCAGCCACTTTGTAATCTCTCTGTCGGGCCAACAACAGGGCCCGTGGGTCTGGGTCTGAATCGGGTGGGGCAGAAATGCCAGGGCTACCCAAGAGGCTTGTCTCAGGCTGGGAAGGGTTGTCTATAGAGAAACAAAAAGCCCGGAGAAGGCATCAGGGTCAAAGAAGAAGGTGCCGGCCTTCAGTTCCCAACATCCACAGGAAAGGTGTGACTATGGCAATGGACAGTGGCAGATGGGGAAACAGACCATGGGCCCTGACCCTGGGAACTAGAACAAGATTTGAGTGTCTCCAGATACCTGGCAACAGGGTAGGGGGAGCAGGGGTGTCCGCCTCAGGGCTGTTGGTTGTTTCCTGGGGGACCAGGGACTTCTTGCCCAAGGCCACTGGAGGTGGGATCTCATCCTCATTGATCTTCCTGCCTTTCCTCACAGCAGCCAGCTGGGACTCTAGAGTCTGAGGGAGAGAACCAGAAACCCAGCCAGCCATGTCAGCCTGGGCCCTGCTTAAAGACAGGTGAGGGATCCTTCACCTCCACCAGGCCAGTGGGGAGGCCTCCTTCTGCTGGCCCAACCTCCTGCTGCCTTACCTGCTGCCCTACTCGCTGCCCTCAGCCCCATTCCTCCCAGCCTTGCTCCTGGCTGGCCCAACCTACCTTTAGGCCTCGCTCACAGCGCCTGGTTTTGGCTGCTTCACCTGCCTCCTTGGCGCTGGCTGCAGCCTCCCGGTAATTGTGGATCCGATCTTCCAGCAGAGCCTGCAGCTCCCGAGGCCCTCCAGCCTACAGATGAAGTCCAGTTTAGGGACTGGCCACTCCAGGGCCAGCTAGGCCCTTGCTGCTCCCTCCCTGCAAGAAAGCTGACCCAGAAAAGGGAGCTCTTGGATTTAAGAAGGATGAGCCTAAAAGCCTCAAGGAGGAGGCAATGAGTTATTGGAGAGGCCAGAGGCCATATGAGAGGCAAACACAGAGGCCCAGACAATCTGTGGACAGCTGCAGGGGGTGGTCTGGGAAAACAGAGAGGCCTTTGAGGCCAGCCAGGCACCAAAGAGTTTCTCATGCTCAGTCACTGCTTAAGCAGGGGCACCGCTGGAGAGCCCTAGAAAGGGTTACTGCAGCCTTCCTATATAAGCCATGCTATATGCATGTTATACATGGACACGCAGGGGTAGCAGAGGCACAAGGGATCCCTTCAGAACCTACCTGAGCTGCCGGGACTGAAGTTGTTAGGAGAGCTGTCTGCACTGGAGATTCAATGTTTTCCTGTCTCTTCTCCTCCTCGGAGCTACCCAGGACAGCTGTCTCATCACTATCCAGGGCCCCAGCTTCCCTATCTGCACCCAGGACTTCTTGCAGCTCAGTCTGGGGAAACACAAGTCCCAGGAACTTCTTAGAAGCCTCATGGCCATACCTACGATAGGATCTGAAAATAAAGCACCCCTTCACCCAGCAGTACTTCTCAGCATCAGTCACTGTGCCTGAAAAGTCCCCTTTAGCAAAATACTTCTTTAATCTGACTGAAAATAGCCTTGAAAACAATGAGACCACAAATCTGAGAATTTCCAAGTACAGAGTGCAGACCAGACATCAAAGGAAACTAGTCTCACACTGTACCATCAGGAAACAGACCCAAGAAGGGCAGGGTAGTCATTCAACATCAGAGCACACAGAGGGACAAACCCCAGGCCTCCTCTGCAGGTTTGACCACAGAGCTCTCGGACACTAGCCTGGCAGACGCACCAGCAAGTCTGTATCCTCCTCCAGCCCTTCTTCCTCCTCCTCCTCATCCACATCCCGCATACAGTCCGCCGCCAACTTCTCGATGTGGGCCATAGGTAAGGGGGCTGAGGGAACAGAGGGTCAGGGCCTCAGAAAACGTCCATGAAGAGTAAAGGAGAACCTCCAGTGCACTGTACCGTTCTATACCTGGCAGAATGCCTGCCCTTCCACAGCCAAAGTCCCACCTGTAAAACTCCTGTTCTTCCATTATGACCCAGCTCAAAAAAACCCTTAGAAGGAAAACCTTCCTGGACTCTCTAAAAGGCAGCGAGTTGCTCCCTTCTGGCATTTTTGCTGCAGTTCTTCATAGATATATTCATCCATTCCTCCTTAACTATACCTTTCACATATGTAAAGACTTTTAACATCCATTTGAGCTTCACAACAATGCTGCAAGATAGGTCACATTATCCCCATTTTACATGAGTAAACTGAACACTACTATTAATTTTCCTTATGTTGCAATCCTATTAAGTGGCAGAGCCATGACTCAAACCCAGGCTCGTCTAACCCCAAAGGTTTAGACTACAAGAAAATGGAGGGCCACGGCTTTCCTATTATCCTCAGCTCGGGAGTACAGGGATTGGGGGGAAGTTCTCTCTGAGGGTTGCTGATGTGAAGAGAGGAAGATTTAGATTCTCTGATCCTCCCAGACTTCAGGTCTCTGTCCTGTTCCAGGCTAGGGAGGAAGATTCCACTTATTCATTCATTGGACACAACTTCTATGCACTTATCAGTACCCAATTCAGTCTGTGCTGAGCTGCTGCTTACTACTCTATACCAGGCCCTGGCTAGGGCTAAGGACAGGGGCCTGAGTCAGAGAATCATATTGTTGACTGTCCACAATGAAGAGGAGGCAGTCCAGGGGAGGAGTGAGCTCCTCATCCCACAGGTGTGTGAGCAGGGCAAGATGGCCTCTTGGTGGGAGTGCTGCAGAAGGGGCATGGATATCAGAAGGACCAAGTGATTTGGCTGGATCCTCACAGCTGTGAGGAGAGGAGACCCTCTCCACCACCTGCCTGAGCCCATCTGGCACCAGCACCAAGTCCAGCCCAGCCCCAAAAACTTACCCTGTCCCTTGGGTGCTGGCTTCCTGCCTGTGGTCCCTGCTTCCCCAGTGAGGGCCAGCAGCTCAGCCTCCAGGTCTCCATCATCTTCAGTCTCCTCCATCCCCAGCAGCATGTCCTCAGGGTTGAACTCCACAAAGAGCCCCAGCTGAGAGCAGAGATTTCTTAGGAACCACACAATGAGGCACAGGGTGTAGCCCAGCCCTAGAGCCAGTCTCCTAAAGGTTAGTGGCTCCTTCACTGTCTGAGGCCCAATGTGCAGAAAGGGAAACTGAGGCCTGCAATATTACCCTTAGGACACTCCCTGGTGACTCTATAAAGAACCCAATAAGACTACAATGCCATTAATGTTACAACATGATTATTTTAGTTAATTCTCACAACGCTGAGGGGTAGGTCCTATTTTTTTAATTATAAAACACACATAACAGGGAAATTATCATCTTAACCATTTCCAAGTGTAGAGTTTAGTGGCATTAAGTACATTACACTAGTGTGTCACTATTACCACCATCCATCCACAGAACTCTTTCATCTTGCAAAACTGAAACTCTGTACCCATTAAATAATAACTAATAACTCCCCATCCCTCCAGTCAGCCAGCCAGATAACCACGGTCTACTTTCTGTCTATGAATTTGACTACTCTAAATAAAGGTAGACCCTTTATATCTCCATGTTCAAATGATACTGAGACAAGTGGCAGAGCCTGAATTTAAAATAAGGCCATGTGACTTGAGTCTATGCCCTTTATCCTACCACCTCCCTTACCTGCCTCTTTTAAGACAATAAAAATGTACTAAGAAGTTTCAGGATTTGGACCCAGAATAAATAAATAGAGAAGATTAGAGAACAGACCCCTAAGGCTGCAAAGCTCTCCCAGCTGGACTTAGTGCTCAAGCCCTGGCACCCATGGCTGGCAAGCAGAGTTGTGGCCCTAAATGAGGAACCCATGAGAATGCTGAGGCCCCATCAGCACACCCTAAATTTTGGCGATTCCTGAATCCTTCAGATCACTTGTATGGAGGTGGCCATGACAGAAGGATGCCTAGGTTGAAACACAGAAGAGTTCAGGCCTCATCTCCCATGTGTGTGTGGCAGGGGACAGTCAGAGTGTCTCTAAAGGCTCTGCCAACTCCAGGAGGCACTGCTCCAAGTCTCTGCACTATGGGGATACCATACAAGTGGCCCCATTTGTCCATGCTGTTTAGGAACCCCCCACCACCCCACCCTGGCTCAAGGGTGAAGAAGGCTATACATACCTGCTTGGCAGCTGCCACACCCTGACCAATGGCCTGAGGGCCCTTCCGAGGTTTTGGTCCTGGCATCTTGGCAGCCTAGATACCTGTCTGGTGGGAATGGAAGAGACTCAGACTGGAGCAACCTATAAGCCCTTTCCCCAACAGGGCTACCTTAGTAAGGTGTAGTTAGTAAACTCTCAACTCAGAGGAAAAAGGCAATGCTTAAGACCAAAGGATGAAATAGTAACACTGGAGTATAGCATTGAAGCAAGCAACATGGGCAATAGAAGGGATGAGGACCACCTGTTAATGTGTTTAAGTGGGGAGTGTGGATACACAATAAAAAGTTAGTGAACTGACTGACAAATTTGGATTAAACCCAAGAGGTTGAGTGGGGAGGAGCCTAGGAAAACAGATTAAGGGAAGTAACTCTAGAGAAGGGGGGTGGGTACAAGGCTGGGTAGGATTCAGAAAGGTTCTAAAGCTGTGCTGTCAAATATGGAAGCTGTATGTGGTGGCTATTTACATTTTAATTAAAATGTAAATATCCAGTTCTCAGTCATTGGTTACCATTGACCAGCACAAATACTGAACAGTTTCATCACTACAAAAATTTCCATCCCACAGTTCTGCTCCAGAGAAACCTGACTCAGCATTCTGATTCAGCGATATCACAACCATTCATGGGACCTACTATGTGTCAGAGACCCTGTGCTGGGCACTGGGAGAGCAGGAATGAATCAGACATGTTCTCAACCCTCACATTTACATGGTAGAGAGGCCTCAACAATGGACAAAAAACACGGGGGCTGGGGGGCCGCCAGTGCCCAGTGCAGCCCCTTAGCCAGCCAGCACATGGAGAAAAGGCTTCTTCGATCTCCGAAGCTAAGCAGGGTCCGGCCTGGTTAGTACTTGGATGGGAGAAAAGGCTTCTTGGAGAAGATGCCTGTGCTGAGTCATGTAGAAGTTGGGAAAAAGGATTCCAAACAGAGGGAACAACTTGATAACAAGTCTGAGGTGAGAAGTAGTTTGACCTGCACAAGCAAACTAAAGACCAGGGATTACTGGGGTATAAAGTGTGAGACAGGAAATGGTACAAGTGAAGCTGAAAATGTGAGCAAGGGGCAATATAAAAAAAATCTTTAAACTCTGAAGGAATTTGGGCATTATCCGCAGGGCAGTGGACATGACGGGATCAGGTCGGCGACTCAGAAACATCTTCAGAAGGGAAGGGGACAGGAGGGAGAGCGGAGGCTGGAAGCCGTCCACGTGTAGCAACGGTCCGGCCAAAGGGGCGAGCTGCGCGGCCGCGGGTGGCGAGAAGTGTTGTGCGGAGTTAGAGGCTACAATCAGCTGGGCTCCGGGGCTAGCTGGACGGGGGCGCACGGGAGGGGGCGCTCACGGCGACTTCAGGAGTCAGACTTCAGAGCTTGGCTGCATGGCGGGCGGTCACCTGAGCGGGGGCACCGAGTGAGCGGGCTCAAGGAAAAGACGAGGTCAGTCGGGCATGCCAAGTCTGCGGGTCTGGGGCACCAGAATGGGGACATCAGTGCGGGACCCAGGCCCGGGCTCAGGAAGAGGAGGGCAGCGGAGTGCGCAAGGGAGGCGAGGCCGGGGGACCCCATCCCTCGCGGCAGGACGCGCCTCCCGGCCCCGCCCAGCCGACTCCATCTCCCCCGCCGGCCCCAGGTCACCCCTCGCCGGGGGCGGGTACGCGCCATACCTCGCGGCGAATCGGGAACCAACCCGGGCCTTCTCTCACCCCGCACCGCCCGGGGCTCCCGCGGCCACCGGGCGGCGGCGGCAGCAGTGACAGGAAGCTCCCCCACGGAGACCGCTCGGGCCCTAACACGTGACTCCACGCCCCTGCGGTGCGCAATACGCATGCGCAAGGCAAAGCGGGTGTGGCTCCCCAACAGGTGACTCCAAGGGTGGAGTTCCGAGCGCGCAAGCAGTGCAAGGCTCGTTTTGACGGCCGAAGGGTGGTGCCAGGGTGTCCACCAGCTTGCGCAAATGCCGCCGGTGCGTCACCAGCCCTTGCCCAATTACAACTCCCCCGCTAAGTTTCTTCCTTCCCAGCCCCAGGCTCCTGGGCGGACGCTCGCTTCACGTCCTCGCCCCGCCCCTGTCGGCGTGGGGGCGGGACTGACGCAGACCCCAACGTAGAGCAGCGCTTCTTTGCTTTCCACCTTAGTCAAGTGTGCCTTAAGTGCATCCAGGGAAATGGAGATGGAGCTCAACATATTTTTAATCATTTCGTAACTGAATATATCTTTTCCAATCAGAAGGTGGGTTAAATATTTAAGATATGATAGACAGTGGGTGCTCACTGCACCTCTTCATGAAGTCACTTCAGAAAGTTTAACACCAAGTTCTTACTCCCCTACCCTGCAGGGAAATGAAATGTGGAATAGTAAGGGGCATTAAAGAGAATCTTCCATTTAAAACAAACCTTGCAACTTACGTCTCTTCAGTTAAGTTATTATGTTTTTTGTTAGCAACTGGAAGAATCTTCGTTTTCTTGGACAAAAGAGCTTTTCCATCTCCTATTGCTTTTGGGTGGTTGCCCACACTGAACTTAGCATTGTAAAATTGAAGTTTCACTGCCATTATTTTCTCATTAAATATAATGAAAAATTCAATATATACCCACAGATATACAATATTTCAATTTGCTAGAATGTAAACTCCACTGTTCTCTATGTTACCACCAGTATCTAAAGCAATGCATGGTACATGGTAGGCACTCAAAAAATAGTTCCTATTTCTGGTGTGAATTAACATGAGCACCAACCACAAGTTTAAGTACAGTACAATAACACAGTTAAAGCTACCTATACACCTATCATGATGCAAGCCTTCCCTAAAGAGTTACCCACTCTCCTGAGTTTATTATTATTATTTCTTTCTATTTCTACTATTTATGTATATGCCCTTAAATAATCCATATTTTTTGCAAGCTTTAACATATCATTGATATCACAGCATATATTCTTCAACTTCTTTGTTGGCTCAATCCTATTTGTAAGCTTCATCCACGTTAATATAATTTACCTAATTATTTTTCATTTCTGTATGCTATTCCACAGTATGAAAATAATTCACTTTTCCAGTGGCTTACCGTTATAGTACTATGAACATCCTTGTATACAACTCCTAGGGTACACATGTGTTTTTCTAGGGTATATACCTAGAAGTGGAATTGCTGACTCATAGGATTTCTGCATTTTCCAGACACTCCCATCAGTGGGCATTTGGGTTCCAGTTGTTTCATATCATCATTGAAAGGTTATCTAATAGATGTGAAAGGGTTTTGACTTGCAGGCCACTTTTACTATGTTTCCATTTTGATGGTCACTCGTGTTTCTTCTTCTTCTTCTTTTACTTTTTTAAAAAATATGTTTTTTATTGAGTTTTTTAGAGAGGAAGGGAGAGACAGAAACATCTATGTGAGAAACATCAATGGGCTGCCTCCCCCTACTGGGGATCGAGCCCGCAACCCGGGCATGTGCCCTGACTGGGAATTGAACTGGGACCTCTCAGTCCATGGGATGACGCTCAATCCATTGAGCCACACTGGTTGGGCAACCATTTTTACTTTTTAAAAATTGTATAATTCTTTAAAATACTCTGATAACTGATCCTCAGTCTATTATATGCAGTTATAAATATTTGTATATACATACCTGTGCATTTTTTTCTGAATTGTGAGAATTAGTTTCAGACATTTCATCATGATTCTAAGAACTAAGACATTCTCCTACACAATTTATCACTCACAAAATTTAACATTTACATAATGCTATTAACTATTATGACTATGTCCACAATGTGTATAATTATTTGTATCTCTTAAATATACAACCCAATCAAGATTCACAGTGCAGTTAGCTCTCATTTCTCTATTTCCTTTAGTTTAGAATAGTTCCTTCGGTTTGTTTTTGTCTTTTGTGGTATTGACATTTCTGAAAAAGAACAGCTGCTTTGTGGAATATTTTCCTCTCAATTTTAGCTGATAATTTTCTCATCAACAGATTCAGGTCAAACGTTTCTGGCAGGACTATTATTACATGGGTGATGTGTGTTTCTCATGAGGAGGCTTCAGATGACAGTTTGTCCCATTGTTGGTTTCCATATAAATATTAGGGGGACTGGAAAGTAATGTCGTTTTTTTTACATTAAATTCAAACAGATAAATTTTTAACAAGTTTTTATTTTTAATCAATGATGTAATCACCCTCGTTATCAACAACCTTTTGCCATCTAGTGTGCAAATTTTCAATGCCAGATCGATAAAAATCAATTGGTTTTTGAGCAAAATATCTGGAGATGGCATTTTGGACATCATCCAAATTTTCAAATTTTTTGCCACTTAGAAAATGTAGCGATCAGAATAAATGGAAATCCGATGGCGCAATATCGGGGGACTATGGTGGGTGAGGCAGTACTTCCCACCCCAATTCATTAATTTTTTCCAGGGTTCGTATTGTGCAGTGCGGTCTTGCATTATCGTGTTGCAGAATAACGCCTTTTCTGGTGACAATTGCTGGGCACTTTTCAATTAAAGATTGATTTACTCGATCCAATTGTTCACAGTAAAGGTCTGCATTCAGTTTGTCCAGGTTTCAGCACTTCAAAATGAATGACCCTGCGAATACTCCACCAAACACACAAAAGTGCCTTTTTGGGGTGTAAACCTGGCTTAGCTGTACTTTGTGGTGATTCCTTCGGAGAGAGCCACTAACTTTTGCGTTTTGGATTATCACAGAGGACCCATTTTTCAGCTCCCGTGATCAAACAATCAAAAAACGCTTCTGTATTGTGCCGCTGAAGCAATAAGTTGCATGTGGTGGACCAGTTAGCTTTGTTTTCTTCGGACAGATTATGCGGGACCCAAACACCTGCTCTGCTTACTTTACCAATCTGCTACAAATGTTCTTGGATGATCAACCAAGGTTGGTTAAGAGTGTTTGACAGTTCCTCGATTGCCTGACACGGATTTGCTTCCACTTCCGCCCTTAACATGGCATTACTTTAACGACATTACTTTCCGGTCCCCCTAATATTAGAACTAACTTGCAAAGTTATACAAAAAACTCTGCCAAGATTTTTATTGGAATTGATTTCTATTTAGAGATTAATTACATCTCTTTATTAACTTTATTCCTAGGTACCTTATATTTTCTGCACCAAGTCTTTTTCATTTAAAGATTTGTTTTTATGATATATGGTACATCTTTATTTATTTTTTTAGTTAGTTAATCCTCATCCAAGAATAGCTTTCCATTGATTTTTAGAGAATGTGGAAAAGGGAGAGGAGGAGAGAAAGAGAGAGAAACATTGATGTGAGAGAGACACATCAATTGTTTGCCTCCCACACAACCCCGACAGGTGCTGGGGATTGAACCCAAGACGCTTCAGTCCGCAGGCTACGCTCTAACTACTGAGCCAAACCAGCCAGGGCTATATGGTACTTTTAAAATTTACATTTTCTAGCTATTTGTTGCTAGGGATTCCTTATTACTGATATTATTTCCAGCATTTCTTTTTTGTAAACTAAGCTCGTTTCAGTCACATCACTCAAAAGTGAAAAGATACATAGTGACATACAGTGAAACTAACTGTATCTAACTCCTAATTGTAGCCATCCATTTCTTTCCCAGAGGCAACCAGTATACTAGTTTCTTACATATTCTCCCAAAAGTATTTTATATCAATACAAGTTATTGTATGCAGATATTTATATACATGATATGTTACCATTAAATAAATGGTGGGGTCCTGGCTGGTTTTTCTCAGTGGTTAGAGCATTGGCCCTTGGACAAAAGCGTTGTGGGTTCAATTCCCAGTCAAGGGCACACAGCTCAGTTGCAGGTTCAATCCCCATCCCGGTCTGGGTCGTGCAGGAGGCAACCAACTGATGTTTCTCTTTCTCTCCCTCCATCCCTCCCACTCTATCTAAAAAATAAGTAAGTAAATAAGTAAATGGTGGGGCTATTAACAGAAATAAAAGTCAGAGGACGGGCCTATTTGGTTTTATGATCTGATATTTGTAATGACTATAAATTTCCCAAACACTCTGGAAAAAACAAACTGTTTAATAGAAAATTCCAAACCACATGGTAGCCATTTCCTTTCAGTATACTTTGCCAAAACAATTCCATGTGCTTCGAAAAAGAAATTGGACTCTTTAAAAACAGCAGCTCACAGTCCCTCCTTGGTAAGCTCTTCACTCTTCTTTCAGGGCGTACAGCACATCACCCTGGCTAATGTTGAGCCGCACACGAAGGAGCATGTCATTCCTGCTGGGCTCCACAAGGAGGAGACGGCAGGAGCCCAGGTGAGCGCACACTGCCATGGTCTCTGACATGGTGGGGTACGGGAGTCCCTCCATCCTGCACAGTTCCACGTGTTGTCTGTATACCTAGAAACAAAAAAGAAATCCGCAGTCAGCTGCTGGAAAAGTTAAGAGAGGAAAGGTAGTCCTGGGTTTGTATATGATTATTTATTTCTTCTTTTAGGGAAATCCAACACTTTGTGGCCAGGATACTTAACACCCTGGGAAGTATCAAAGGTTGCCCCAATGGGACACAAATGAAAGGCAGAATACTGACTTTAGAACTAGAGGATAGCAAGTCTGAATCCTGGTTCTAGCAAATATCTAAATATGAGACCCTGGGCAAGTTATCTCACTTTTTGAGCTTCAGTTTTATCTATTAAATGTATTATAATATCTCTTGAGTTAATGGATATAAAGTATCTACTACCGAAATTGTTATACAAACAGTCCTGGTATCCAGGGGCTAACGAGTTCCACAATTGAGATTGTCATAATTCAAGTCAAATTTTGCTATAAGGCATTTTCCTTAGCAGGCACAGTGTACATGCCCAGGCACGACCCTTGGAAAAGCAGAGGCACAGACACAATACTGAATAAATAGAGGCAGGAGGGTAGACAGAAACATAGATTCCTACCCTAAAGCCCCAAGTGGGTCAGGTAAGTCTATAGTAGTTTCTGGGCACTCTCTCTTCTAACTATTTATGAGTCTATCCCCTACCCCCACCCCCTACCAATACAGGGAGCTTGTCAGAAGCAAGGATATTAACCAATTCAGATTGGGGTTCCTGGTTCACAGCACAGTTAAGGACACATTGTAGATGTTCAGGAAATGTTTACAAACTAAAATGAAAGTCACTCTCTGCAGAAGAGCTGCTTCAGGCTGTAGAAAGAGAATAATGGGCACCCAGCCAGTGTGGCTCAGTGGACTGAGCATTGTCCCATGGACTGAGAAGCCCTAGTCAGTTCAATTCCCAGTCAGGGCACAAGCCCGGGTTGTGGGCTTGATCCCCAGTAGGAGATGTGCAGGAGGCAACCAGTCAATATTTCTCTTTCTCATTGATGTATCTATCTCTTTCCCTTCCTCTCTCTCTCTAAAAAATCAATAAAAACATATTTTTTAAAAAAGCTTTAAGTGGTACAATTTTCTGTATGTTTAAAACATACTCATACACAGACATACACACTCCCAGGTACACACTCACAGACCTTTAACAATTCATCTTCTAAGGGAGCCCATTGCCTATGGACACCAGTTGTAAATAAACCACTAAGGCATGAGCCTTCATGCTTCCTTTTACTCAACATAATTGAAACTATGCTCAAAGAATGTTCAGATTGACCTTTGTGATTTTAAACATGGCTCATTCTGAAAGCCTTGCCCTCACTACACCACATAAGTTGTATCAGAGCAGTAACTTTTGACTTGTTCATATTTGAACCTCCCACTCCTAGAACAGTATCTGGCACACAGTAAACCTTCAATCTAATAGGTAGAAACCAGTTGCTAAAGGTCTCTTTTTATGCAACTCAATAAAATATCACATAAAAATAGGTGCTGGTGCCTGGCCGGTGTGGCTCAGTGGATTGAGCATCGTCCCATGAACTGAGAGGTCCCAGTTTGATTCCCAGTCAGGGCACATGCCTGGATTTCAGGCTCAATCCCCAGTAGGGGGTGTGCAGGAGGCAGCTGATCAATGTATCTCTGTTGCTCTCTCTCTCTCTCAAAAAATCAATAAAAGCATAAAAAAAAAAAAAAAAAGAGGTGTTGGTTTTATATTCTTTAGCATTATCAGGCTGTCACAAAATAGAGACAAACTGTTACACAGTGACTGAAAGTCCCACATATTTTAAAGGCGCCAGGCCAAAATCTAGAAGGATTTGAAAAAAGGAGGTCACTCACCTGTTGAAATGTTGCTTCCTCCAGTCCTGATCGACGGAACTCTGCAAGGATCGCTCTCAGGAAGCTCTGTTCCATAACAGAGGAATTTCTTAAAGAAAATGAAGATGTGGATTCTCAGTAAGTGGTTGCACCAGCACTGACAGGAATGCCAAATAAAGCCTTTCTGCATCTTTAGAGACAGGAAAATACTGGGGACTACTTCTTCCTATATTATTTCGTAAGGGTCCCTCTACCCTCTCAAAGTCTTAAAATGATATAATAAATGCCACTTTGGAAGTAAGGGAACACAGCAACTACATCTAGAAAGATAAAAGCACCCCCATTTCATGAGCTGAGTATATCAATCAGTGTGAGACAAGTAGCCTTCTGCTTGTTCCCACAGCACTTTACTAAACACCTACAGTGCAACTCAATTCATGGAAAGTCTCCTATTACATACTAGGTTTACATTCCTGACCATGCCCCTTAAGAAAAAGGGTAGTGTCTTCAGTAAATGCACATTGAATGAGCAAAGGCTTCAAAAGGAAAACATGCTTCCATGGCCTTCCCAGACTGTGGCCCTCTCCAGTGGTTTTCCAAAGAAGGTTCAAGGTCAGGAAGCAGAAGCATCTTACTTGATAGCAGTGATGTATGATGATGAAAACATCTCATCTACTGCTTGCAGTAAGTGGGCTACAGTGACCAGGCCAGGGGAGCCAGGCTTCTGGCAGGAGAATTCACAGATCTCGGTGGCACGCCTACAGATGTCCAGGCAGCGTCGTGCGTCTCCAGAGAGGGCTGCTACCTACAAGAGGGATCATTTTCTTCCTTAAGGTCCCCATGCCATATCAGCCCAGGAGAAAAAAACAGATTCTGTGTTCAGCTAAAAAAAACAAAAGGTGTTGCTAAGAATAGACTTAAGCCTGAAGTTAAGTACTTAGTCCCGGTTGGGAAGCTGGAGGAAGCCCAGATATAAATGATCACAGGCACGTGCTGCTTAACAATGGGGATACGCTCTAAGAAATGCGTGACGAGGCCATTTCGTTGCTGCCAAGTATCAGAGTGCACTTACACACACCTACGTGGTATAGCCTTTTGTTAAGTAGAAATAATGATGAATAGTATAGTAAATACATAAACTATTAACAGTCTTTTTATTATCATTATCAAGTATTGTGCACTACACATAATTGTATATGCTACATGTTTATACAACTGGTAGGTTTGTTTACAGCGGTATCAGCACAAACACGTGAGTAATGCATTGTGCTACATTACATCACCAGGCAGTAGGGACTTTTTAGCTGCATTATAATGTTATCGTCCACCATCGTGTGTGCGGTCCTTCAATGACCAAAATGTCATTATGTAGCACAGAACTTTTTACTGTGCTTGGGACTCTTCCCTGAGTCCCAACTTTTGTCTTGGTTTTACAAATAACTCCACATTGGAAAAGGCAGAAATTCCCAGCTTTAATATTAGGGAAATGAAATCTATAAGAGACCCGTGCCCCACAATCACATTGAAACATCTGAAAACGTGAGGGTTCTCATTCCCTGTATGAAGAGAGAAATGTGCCCCCAGAAACAGCCAGTGAAAGCCGAGCCTCCCTCACAGCATTGTTGTGAATTTTGGAGACCACCTGGTCAATGACTAAACAACCAGAATCAAGAGGGAAGGAGGACACAGATCCCGGGGACCCAGAGAAATCTGTGGTCAGCTGAGTCAGACCATCTCACACTGCCAGCGGCTCTGCTGTTGCACCTTCCTTTCCATGTGCACAGAGGTTGAGGGGCTCCTGGGCTCCCTTCACAGGGAATCTTATCTTCTCTCCCAAGCTGATTTAGGCCTCTTGCAATTTATTTATTTTTTTATCCTCACCTGAGGACATTTTTTCATTTTTTGTTCAGATAGAGTGGGAGGGGGAGAGAGAAAGAGAGAGAGAGAGAGAGAGAAACATCGACGTGAAAGGGACACATCGAGTGGCTGCCACCCGCACGACCAACCAGGACCGCGGACAAACTGCAACCGAGGTACATGCCCTTAGCGGGAACCGAACCCAGGTCTCTCTGTACTGCAGGCCGACGCTCTAACCGCTGAGCCAAACCGGCCAGGGCGGACTCTTGCAATTTAAATGTCACTGAGGGAATCCTTGGACTCACTGTTTCTGTATTCCTAGTACTTGCCAACAATCCTGACCATTTGCCTGACAAGCATCACAGGCGACAATATCCTGTCTGATGACATTCTGAAATGACTATTTCCTTCAAAAATTCATGCTACAGCCCTGGCCAGTGTGGCTCAAGGGTTAGAGTGTCGACCCAAGCACCAAAGGGTCACGGGTTTGATTCCTGGCCCTGATCAGGGCACCTGTGGGAGACAACCAATTGATGTATCTCTCTCACATCGATGTTTCTCTCTCTCTCTCTCTCTCTTTCTCTCTGGCCACTCCCTCCCCTTCCACTCTCTCTAAAAATCAATGGGGAAAAAAAAGTCCTTGGGTGAGGATTAACAACAACAAAAAATTCATGCTACATTAAATTTGAAAAAAGCAAATTGTATAGGCATATATACACATTCACAACACACAAAGACATTAAAAAGTCATTTCTGGGAAGTAGGATTATAGGAGTGTTTAAGTTTTTTGTATATTTGTTTTCAGAATTCAAATTTAAGACATTCAAAAACAAAAATCACCTTTTTAGTAACCCAAGAGAGAAACATGAGCACCAGCTTATATTCTTCCCTTCCTCTAATCTCCCATATCCACCAGGTAAGGATGTCCTGTGGATGTTTCCACCCTACCACTTCTTTCCTCTGATCCCATCCCACTGCCTTGGGAAGCAGTACCATGTTCACAGTGTGGACTCGGGCTGCTGCAGAGGCCTAAAAACAAAGTGCACAGGGGACCCTCAGAGGCAAGAAAACACCCAACACAGTCCTCACCCTGAGAGCATCTGTGAACCTTGGTGACCGTAAGCATCCTTTCTGACTGCTGTTGTGGTGATTGAGACAAAAGAAAAAGCTGGGGCCCACCCAACATGGAATCTAAGAGTCTTTTCAACCACAAGTCTTCACATGGATTTGTAGCCCAAATTTATGTTGTGTCTCCTAAAAACCTCAAGTGGAGAATTTTGTTTTAAAATGGTCCTAGTTGACGGTGCCCCTTGGTAACTGACAGAAGCAAAAACAAATTCTAAATGAACTCAACTTCAACCAGGCCTCAATTAATTTTCAGATCTGGCTCTAAGGAAAATGAGCATACAGTAAAAAACAAAACAAAAAAAACCAAGATACATTAATAAGGAAACAAGGCCACATATGTATGGGAATCAGCAATTAACAGAGACTCAATAAAGACTTTGTAATTACAGGATACAGAATACAAAATAGGTATATGCCTTTATATGTACAGAAATAAAAGGTTCGAAATTACAGGCAAGAGTTTTGGGTAAAAACAACATCCAAATTTGATGCCTTCTGAAACATTATTGAAAGACCAAGAACCACACGAGAAAGGGAAGAAACAGAAGTAAACGATATAGTTCTGCAGTTGGAAAGAAGTTGCAGAGTAGTGGTTGATTAAGCAGATGAAGAAACCCAATTCCCAAACAGTAATGAAGAACCTAAGAGCAAATCTAAATTATACTAAAAATCTACAAAATGCTCAGATTTAATGGTATTGAAACTGGAGGTAAAGGGGAAAGTTTGGCTAAAATAAAGGAGTGGTTAAGAAACTGGTGCCCTGCCTGGCAGGTGTAGCTCAGTGGACTGAGCATCGTCCTATGGACTGACAGGTCCTGGTTCGATTCCCAGTTAAGGCACATGCCCGGGTTGTGGGCTTGATACCCAGTAGGGAGTGTGCAGGGGGCAGCCAATTGATGTTTCGTTCTCACATCGATATTTCTCTCTCTAAAAAATAAAAAAAAAACATATTAAAAAAAAAAAAAAACTGGTGCACTAGACCAGGAGTCAGCAAACTGTGGCCTGCCACATGTTTTTGTAAATAAAGTTTTATTGGAACACAACTATGTATATTCCTTTACCTAGTGTGCACAGCTGCTTTTGGTGATACAGGGGCAGATTTGAATAGCAGTAGCAGACTATTATGGCCTGCAAAGCCTAAAACATTTACTGCCTGGCCCTTCACAGAATGTTTGCTGACCCTTGCCCTAGATCCTCTCCTATTTCATGCTGTAGGACGAACATTAAGGCCACTGAGAGGTGGGACAGTTTAGGGCGCTGAGAGCAAATTTTGTGCCTTTGTTAATTTGTACTGTTTTCATAAATCTCTTTGCCCTGGAGATATTCCCTCTTATACCATGGCAGGAAACCCAAGATTTATTCTCAAGCATAAACAAACAAAGTCTCTAGACCAGGGACACTAGGATTTGTTGCAGGGAAAGGAATGTCCCTTATCGTTTGCATGCTGAACTCTGGGTCCAGCCCACCTCTCCCACCCCCAGAACACTGCCTTCCAGGCAAGGACACAGGAAGCCTACTATGGGAAATCTGACCATCCCAATGGAAAACAACTAAAATTGGCCCAATCAGATTATCCTAGTGAAGCTCTCGGTGAAGAAAGCTCCACTCATGTGCTTAGAGCTCCCAATAAGCTTTGTAATCTTCACTCTTACACCTATGTGGACAACCAAGATATCTGAGGAAAGTAACAATGCAAGCTAAACCAACAGACAGAAGCATCTTGGAGGAAAAGGAAGAAGACAACCTCAAATAAATAGGATGGAATAAAAAAGGGCCATTCAGAGAGAAAAAAAAAGAATTTTTAGAAATTTCATGACAGCAATAGAGGCTCTCTCTTAGAAAGCACAGCTTGGAGACAAGCAGCTATCTGGCTCACCTGACCGCAGAACCTAACACAGCAAGGAGCCAGTCCTGAGCAGGTATAAGACATGTGCTGCTGCTATAGGCATTCAGAGGTCACATCACCTCAGACACTAGAAATAGGTTTATAATTCTTTTAAGTGCTGAGATACTGTGGATGTGTGATTTCTTGCATTTAGCTTGAGAGAGATATTTAACCCACTTTATTTCTCAGTAGCCTTGGTGACTAATCTTAGTGGAATCTCATTTGGTATTGTTCAAATCTCATACTGACCATGGAGTATGTATCTTACTAGGTACATTGTAGATATGATTGAATTTTATTCTCACAATGATCCTATGAGGTAGCTAGTATTATTCCCATTTTTCAGAGAAGTAAATTGAGGCTCAGGAAGTTTAAAAAAAAATTTTTCCCCCTCACCTGAGGACATTTTTGCATTTATCTTGAGATAGAGCGGGAGGGAGAGAGAGAGAGAGAGAGAGAGAGAGAGAGAGAGAGAGAGAAACATCAATGTGAGAGAGACACATTGACTTGGCTGCCACCCATATGACCCCCAGTTCCAACCAGGGCTGGGGACAAACCACAACCGAGGCACGTGCCCTTAGTGGGAACTGAACCCGGGCCTCTCTGGTCCAAGGGCTGACGCTCTCTAACCACTGAGCCAAACCGGCCAGGGCGAGGCTCAGGAAGTTTTAAAGTAACTTTCCTAGAACCTTCCACATGCCTATTAAGTGTCAGAGTCAGAATTCAAACAAGGTTTGTCTATCTAACTATTCTGCCCTTTTCATTATACAAAGCTGCCTGCTCCCTGAATCAGTTAATCTTCATTTGTATGTAAGTCCACCATAGTCATGGCCTCCTAATCAATTATACAATAAGAACATTTCAGGAATTTTTCAGAACTTTATTTCTACTTTTTATATTTGCTTTTACAGGACTTCCTAAATTTCTCTTCACCCTCAGAGCACCCAGCACAGGACCTCATACAAACAGGTGCTCAGCAAAGAATTGCCCAATGTTTTTTGCATATAGCTAGGAGCTCCCTGAGGCTGACTTACCTTCCTGGCTACCAACTGGATGGCATCATCCTCAAAGGCCTTTAAATCTTTGAGTCGGGACACTACAATCTGCTGTAGCTGCCTGTAAGTATAGGGCTGGAAAGACATCCTGGTGAGACCCTGGGGAGCCAAGATGACAGAGAAACAAGTTCATTGATTGCCCTGATAGCCCTTGTGGAAAGTCAGCTACTAATCCCCAAACCCAATTTCCAGGTACCATATAACAATTTGCAGATTTCATGCTGGGACCACCACTGCTTCCAGATCGTTACTGACCACTGCCAGTGGTATCCCTTAGGGTTGTAGTCTCAACTACTTTTCACTTAGTTTATTTTTTATTTTTATTTTTCAAAAGAAGATCCTATCTTCTTTTATTTATTTTTTTCTTCATTGATTTTTAGAGAGAGAGGAAGGGAGAGGGAGAGAGATAGAACATCAACTGGCCACCTCCTGCACGCCTCCCACTGGGGATTTGGCCCACAATGTGAGCAATGTGCCCAGGAATTGAACTGGTGACCTCTTGGTGCATGGGTCGATGCTCAACTACTGAGGCACACCGGTCAGGCCTTTCCATGTAGTTTAAAAGGTCCTTCAGTTCTACCAGAATCACTGAGTAGACAGAAGCAGAGGTGCTCCAATGAGAGTGGGTGGGAGGATCTTCAGCTCCATGATCTGCACAGGCACAGCTCCTGGCTTCACTAGTCATGCTCGTAAGTACCCGTGGTTCCACGGGTCCCGCAGGGCAGAGACCGCGCCCATCTTGCTCACTGCTATGCTCTAGGCATTTAACACTGCCTGGCAAGCCTAAGTGCTTAAATATATTTTAAAAATAATTAAACCTCCAGGGCCCTGCAGTTTAAGGGTGCACAGGTAGCAGAACATCAAGTTGTGTTTGCAGCAATTCGTGCAATGGTGACATATTTAATTCCAACTTAAAATGATAAGAATTTTAGGAACCTCATTTCTTACTTTTCCCATTTATTTTAGTTTCCTATGTATTCACTTTTGCAGAGCTCCTTGGCCCAGTTTCTAGATCTGTAGGAACAGCTTGAGAATGGGCCCTAGGACCTACCAGCCGGCTTGACACTCGGTTCATCATGATGCGCTCTGGCAGGTCCATGGTGTTGGCAATGGTCAGGACCACAAGCCGGGCCTCCTTGTGAGTGGGCCAGTCAAAGAGATTGTACATTATGTCTTGTTTCTGAGTCCACAGAAGGTCGAGCTGCCAGGGAAATGGAGAGAGATGCAGGGTCCACCACAGAGACCGAGCCAGGGCCCCTGAGTGAAGACCTGCGCCTGCTTCAGCTGCATGTGCTTCTCAGGCCACATCAGCAGAGCAGCGAGGAAGTCCATGGACACATGCCTCTCGCCACCAGAGAACAGGCTCAGACGAATGAAGGAGGAGCCAGAACTTCCCTCCCGCCCAGTATTTGCTCCCAGAACACTGCAGTCAAGAACCACGCCGCTTCTTTTCCAGTTCTCCTGTGGGTACCTCCTCACCTCATCCACAAGCAGCACAGTGGTTTCCTGAGAGGACCCTTGGGTGCAAAATCGCTTCGCCAGCAGTTCTACAGCATGGTTAGCGGTTGCCTTTTGGCCTGTCATCTTCTGCAGTGGGGGAAAACAGGTATGGTAAACTATAAGGACTTACTTACTCCCCTGAGCTTAAAGTTAAATCTGCAAACAGAGGAAGCTATTTGGTCTGAGGACTTCAGGATCCCATACTCTGCCTTCCACTCTAGTCTAACCTAAACCTGGAAAGAGAAGAAAAGACACCCGAACAGAAAATAAAGAAAGTCTGTGGGACTGAAATGCAAATGAGCAACAGACTGGCCCCAGAGACCCCTCCAAAATCATTACTGCATGACTCTATTTATAACTGGACATTATCTGTTACAAGATGACAGCTAATGAACAAAAGAGCGAGGTTCAAACTCTGGCCTACCTCTAACCCTTTTCTGTAGTTTGCCACACTGCCTCCTATGTGCAAATGGTTTGCACCATGTTAATAATTACTGGCTTCCATGACTTGGCAGGTTTGACTCAGGGGTTAGAGCGTCGGCCCGCGGACCACAAAGACCCGGGTTCGGTTCCCGCTAAGGGCACGTACCTGGGTTGCAGTTTGTCCCCGGCCCCCGTTGGGGTTGTGTGGGTGGCAACCACTTGATGTGTCTCTCTCACATCGATGTTTCTCTCTCTCTCTTCCTCCCTCTCTCCCTCCTGATCTATCTGACGATAAATGAGAAAATGTCCTCAGGTGAGGATAAAAAAAAAGACTGGCTTCCAGTAATTCATATCTAGCTCCTAGACTTTAAGGTCCTTGAGGGTAGGAATTCTGTCTTCTTTGCCCTGCTATCTTGACTCAAAGGGCAATGCCTGGCATGTTGAAAATATGTAATATGCACAAAATTAAGTAAACCTTTCTTTTTTCACGTGCTACTAAGAAACTGTATTTTCCAAAAAGCCCAAGCTGCTTTGCTTACCTGCAAGATTTGCACGTAGACTTGGTGAGGCTCTGTCAGCTTCATGCCATTGACTTCAATGAATTGAAAGGGAGGAACTTCATTTGCTTGGGTTGCCTGCTGCAGGCAGTGTATCACCTCGTGCACAGTGGCAGTCTTCCCAGTCCCAGGCACCCCGGAGATATACATGCACCTAGGCAAGAAGGGAAGGCATAGGGTTAGGTCTGTGCCAGCTGCCTAACACTATCATCAGTTAGGAGTGTGCAAATGTGTGCTAAAGGAGGGCCCAAGAGCCTTGAAATGTGGAGGTGTGGGCAGTAAGAACCATCCTTGGAAGCTGATCAGAGCAGGACCTATTTCTATAGAATCATTCATTCCACAAGCAATGTTGTATGCAAACTGCCTACCCAAAGAAGGCCACTTTCATTTTCTTTGAGAGACAGAATTTCTATTCCTACAGAATGACTTTAACAACAAAAGCTGTTTCAGAAACTCTAGGCTTCAGCAACAATTTTGCCTGTTCTTCTGACACTGGGGAAAGACCATTTGGTTGAACTCTGACACCTGAGGGGGTATACCGGCAGAAGCATCCTCCCCTCCTTACCTGCTCCACCCCCCCCCCCCCCATCCTACCTGGCTCAGCATGACTCACCCTCCAGTATGGTCAAGGAGTTTGCTTTCCACAAAGTTGTAGATATCTTGGAATTCCTTTTCCCGACAGGGAAGAGAGTCGGGTACAGCAGAAACATGCAGACTAAGTAAGGGAAAAGGAGGACTTTAGAAGCATTTCACCATCTACTCAATAATAAATGGAAAAGACTTGCTTATTTTGAAAAAGTCCCAACATAGTTCTAAAGGGTACGATAACTGCGAAGTAGTGGCCTGACCAATCATGTTCCATCCCTGGGAAAATGGTGGCAGTAGACTGGAAGGTTACTCCTTCTAGAACCTGTCCACATTAGCTGACCCAGACACTACTTGAGAGGTTTCTTTACTCTCTATTATTACTCCTGCTTCATGTGAATGAAAGCAGAGGCCCATTTCTTCCTATTTGAAAGGGGCCCACGAGCAGTGTTACCTTAGCCGGGCTTCCTCTAGCACACTGGCCGGGCCCTGGGCAGCCAGGTTTCTGCTGCGGATCTGGGGAGTGGCACAAGGTGGCATTCTAGGCTTGGGCTGTTTTTTGTTTTGTTTAAAAAAAAAAAAAAAAAAAAAGAGAGAGAACATATTTCAAAAAAACAACAATAAAGCAAAACACTATTCAGGACACATCAGCAAATCTGATTCCTGATGACCTGCTAAAAAGAGAAGTGGTGAATCCCTTAGTTCTTTTATGTATAAAGTACCATGATTCTCCCTCTCTCCTCACATCACATACTTTGTTCATATCCAAACAATTTCTTTCTTCTAATTTCTTTTTTCTAGGATTCAAAAACAATGTCAGTCTGGGGGGAGAATAAATGAAAGTATGGATTAAATACTATTTAAAAGTAAAATACTACTTTGAAAGAAAGAAGAAATTATGAAGAAATCCTAACTACTCTGCCCAAGCATAGGGTAGAGTAGGAGGCATAAACTGGGTTTGATTAAAAGGATCCTCCTAGATTTGTTTGAAAATATGGTTAAACTTGAGCTCAGGACTTCCACAGTACAGTACAGTATTTGGAGAAACCTCACTAGACTTTTCCACTCCAAACCCCAGGGCCACCGCTCACTCTAGAGCCCTGTTCTCCTGTTTTCCTTGCTCCTGGCTCACCAGAGCAGGCCTGCCACCCCTTCTTCATGGTGTTTCCACAAAGCACTCCCTTCTGCAGGGGCATTTCACCTACCCACCCTCTGCTTCCAGCTAGGCTATAGAGTGATAACAATCTCTGCACCTCTTCCTCAGGCAGGAAGAACACTTAATTAATGGAGAGAACAGGAAAAGAGTAACAAAACCTAACTCAGAAGACATCAAAAATTTGATGGACTTTTTAGTATGCTAATGGTGCTCTCACACCCTAAATCTCTTCCTCTGGGTGGGACCCAGGAGATTGCAATCAAACCAGAAAGTAGGTGAGATATATACATAATAAAGAATTCCAGGTAAGACTGCCTAAGGCCCAAAAGTGATCTATTGAATCCCCTTCCCTAGGGGTGTTCCAAAGAACATTAAGCTCCATGAAAAAAAGTTAACTGGTCAAAGACTTAGACTCTAATGGTCTATTTGAAGATCACAATAATGTTAATAAGTTAATGGCCTTGGGAAGTCATGTGAGAATGAAACCAATTTAACTATGTAATCCAAACATTTCTCAAATATAACTGAAAAAGGGAAGATTCTTTTCTTAATATCTTTCACTGTTCTGCTAAAGTTCCACCAGAAGAAGAAGAGACACTCATCATTCTCTTCCCATTACACAATTCTTTACCAATATCCGAGTAGAGTTCCCTGTTTCTCAGGTGTATCAAGTGGCACTGTTACCGGGACAGGTGAGCTGACCCTGAGCAGGTCTGCCTAGGGCCAGCCAGTAGTGTGTGGGTTCTTGACTTCGTGCAGGAAAAACTTCACAGCACGAGTCCAGGTGACTATGAGGGTACATTTATTAAAGCTGGGGACAATGAAACAAGGAAGGGCTTAGCATAGAAGTAACAGAAGAGCCCTGGCAGGTTTGGCTCAGCGGTTAGAGTGTTGGCCCGTGGACCAGAGAGTCCTGGGTTCGGTTCCCGCTAAGGGCATGTACCTCGGTTGCAGTTTGTCCCCGGCCCCAGTTGGGGTCGTGTGGGTGGCAACCACTCAATATGTCTCTCTCACATTGATGTTTCTCTCTCTCTCTTCCTCACTCTCTCCCTCCAGCTCTATCTGAAGATACATGCAAAAGTGTCCTCAGGTGAGGATAAAAAAAAAAAAAAAAAAAGAAGTAACAGAAGAGTCTAGGCTGGACTGCCTTAACTCACTGGGAAGTCACAGAAAAGGGGGCCTAGGGAACAGGTTCAGGGGGTTAGCCTGGGACAAGCTGCTGCTGCCCATTGCTCCCCTGGATGCAAGTGGGGACCCTTAAGAGTTTAGGAGATGGATGCCTATGGAGAAGAAGAGGGGAAAGGGAATGGCCCAGGTTGCTCCCCAGAGGAAGAGCACTCACTTGAATCCTTTGTCTTGAGGCTTTTATCTTGCTTGCAGGCTAGAATCTTAGGGGAGGTCTCAGGGGAGGGTTTCAATAGAATAGTCATTAGTTTTCCAGGTGTGCTCTTTCAGGGTCATGGTCTCTGATTGGTCAGCGCCAAGGGGGTCATTAGTCATTGCAGCTGGGGAAGCCCACCTGGTTTGGCTGCTTTTCTGGGCCTGGAGCTGAAATGTAACTGAGGTCTAGATGTTATTTCTGTATCTGCCTGTAAATTACTCAGCCAGTTTGTTCAGCTATCTGTCTCAGTTTCCCTATTCCACTTGTCCTGGCTTACTGGCCTGTCTCAGCACAAAACCAACAACATGGCTCAACAGCCTTGGATTCAATAACCACTGAGCACTGATTATGCACAAAGCACTCCACTGGGTTTTGTGGGAAATGCAAGGACGAAGTGCCAGTTCCTGTCCTTCTCTGGAAGTTCAGCTCTTGGCCATTTGGTTCTGTATCTTATAAGGAACCTGGACTCAAAAATCACTATCTACTGGATTAATTTTTCAGCCCTAGGGTTCATGAATATTCCAAGAGTAAGAGCTTTGAATATAACAGACCTGTGCTCAGAATCCAGTATACTATTAGTGTGATCCCAGGTATCACCTTTTTTTTTAATCCTCATCCAAGGATATTTTTCCATTTTCTTTGGATAAGTAAAGAGGGAGAGAAACATCAACTGGTTACCTCCTGTAGGGCAGGGCCGGGGCCAGACCGCAACTCAGGTATGTGCCCTGGACTGGAATCGAACCCGCGACTCATTGGTCCGTGGGCTGACGCTCTAACCACTGAGCAAACCGGCCAGGACCACCTTTTTTAAATTAAGAGAGGGATGCTTCCCTGAAAAATAAAGCTAAAAGAACCTTACGGTTTTCTTTGGTGTTTTGGAGGGGGTGTGTAAGGACGACTTCATGGAAGAGTGTAGGTTCCTGGATACATAACTGCGTGTTCTCCTTGGAAGGGGTTGTGTAGAAGCTTCTTCCTCCTCACTGTTAGAGTCTGAAACCTCTGCTGCCGGCAGAAACTCTTCCTCTTCTTTGTCACTTTTACTGTTACCTAAAAACCTGAATGGTGGGACACAATTTCTGATATTCAGTGTTTAAAGTCTAAATCAGAAGCGCCCTAACAGGTCAGTGTGGATTAGAGGTGTTGCAGTCTCTCCTGTTGCCGAGCAATACAAGATGTGCTCCACCTGCTTGCTACTGAGGTATTCTGCTAAGGGCTTTATTTATATTGTGATTTGTATATCACTATTCCCATTTTACAGATAAGGAAAGTGAGGCTTAGAAAGGTTATGTGCCCTGGCCGGTTTGGCTCAGTGCTTAGAGCATTGGCCTGCAGACCAAAGGGTCACAGGTTCGAATCCCAGTCAAGGGCACATACCTGGGTTGCAGGTTCAATCCTCAGCCAGGATAGGGTTGTACGGGAGACAACCCATCAATGTGTGTCTTTCTCCCTCCATTCCTCCCTCCCTTCCATTCTATCTAAAAATCAATGGAAAAAATATGCTTGGGTGAGGATTAACAACAACAACAAAAAAGTTACATAACTTCAGTTTCAATCCAAGACAATAAGAATCAAAGTTCAGCTCTGGTCGGTTTGGCTCACTGGTTAGAGCATCAGCCCGTGGACCAAAGACTTGCAGGTTAGATTCTGGTCAAGGGCACATACCTCAGTTGCAGTTCAATCCCCGGCCCTGGTTGGGGTTGTGTGGGAAGCAACCAATCGATGTGTCTCTCACATTGATGTTTCTCTCTCTCTCTCTCTCTCTCTTGCCCCCCTCCCTCCCTCCCTCCCACTCTGTCTGAAAATCAACGGAAAAATATCCTCAGGTAAGGATAAAAAAAAAAAAAATCAAAGTTCATTCATCTAGGCATCCCTCTAACAATTTTGCTAGGTATGATTATGGGGCCCCAAGAGCCACCTATGCCCCTATGACATTTATGTGAAATTAACATAATTCCAGACAGAATAGATACAAAGGTGAATTTCAATAGAATAGCAAATAACTATATAAGGCTTTAAGAAATTTCTTAAGATTATAGATATCATAGATGGCAGTGATAAACGTTTTTCTGCCTGCCAAGGAGCACTCTTACCGAAGCTGCTGCCTAATCCGATTCAAAGTCAAGCGAGAGCTCTTTCTGAGGATACGACGGGGAACAGAGGTAGCTTCATCCTGTGCTTCTGGTTTCTGTGCCTCCCTGCGAGATATCACAGCAAGGTTACAGAAGGCAGTTTTGGGCACTAGAAGATAGTCAGGTAGTCTGATTTGCTCCTATTCCTTTAATAGGAGATAGTCACTTTACTAAAAAGTTTATAATTGAAGTTTGACTCAAACTCAGAGATCAACATTTGCTTAAAGCTTACCATTTAAATCAGACTCACTACGTAACTAGAGACCAGAATATACTAACCCCAGTCAGAGTTTCTTGTCCTTTTTTCTTTCTGACATATCTATGACTTCACAGTCCACCAGCTCAAGGTTAGCAAAAATGGAGCTATATAGTAAATACAAAGCATTTGTATGATCTGGGTGCTAGAGCTTCTGAGCAGGGAACACTGAAATGTCTAGTTTCTGGCTTCTCACATTATTTGTGCAGTCTATTATTTACAAACACTGTCTAGTGCCAAACTGTAAACTTTGTTTTAGGTACATATCTTCTTATATTACATGTATTTGAGAATGGTTTCTAGTTTTAAAAAAAAACAACTAAGCCCTGGCCGGTTTGGCTCAGCGGTTAGAGCGTCAGCCCACGGTCCAGAGAGTCCCGGGTTCGGTTACCACTAAGGGCACGTCCCTCCGTTGCAGTTTGTCCCTGGCCCTGGTTGGGGTCGTGTGGGTGGCAACCACTTGATGTGTCTCTCTCACATCGATGTTTCTCTCTCTCTCTTCCTCCCTTTCTCCCTCCCGCTCTATTTGAAGATAAATGCAAAAAACAAAAACAAAAAAAACACTAAGAAAATGGCTGTTAAAATGTGGCAAAGAACCACAGCAAGTAATGAAATCCAGGACTATGAAGCAATTCAGGTTTGGGAAATTGTCTTCTGAAGCAGTGCTCCCCACAGGGTGGCTGGGTATACCAGAATCATCCAAAGAACATTTTAAAAATGCAGATTCTTGGGTCCAACATTTGGAGATTGATGCAATATTCCTGGAAAGAGGCTCAAAAATCTGTATTTTGAAAAAGTTCCTGGTGATTCTGACACGTTCAGATTTGCAACCCACTGCTCTAATTTTATCTACCATTACCCACATATTCCACATCACATGAACCATTTGGATTTGCTCTGTGGGAGGGAGGGTAATGTTCTGGTCACCTCTTTATCTTTACTGGTTTCAGAATCACAGAAGGCACCACCAAGGATTTCTTTCCCCCTCTGACAGGGTCCAGTGTTATTTCCTCACTAATCTCTGTGGTTTTCAAAGCTGGGACCCGGGTTCTCAGGATCATGTGACATTCACGTGAAGCCTTCTTGTCCTGCTCAACACAAGAGCGTCGAATCTCCCCAGTTTTCTCTGGGGCTTTCAGAGCTGCAGATGAGGTCTGAAGTCCATCAGGCTGAGACCTCTTACAGGGTGAGGTGATCTCAGAGGCTACTTTCCGTTTAGTTCTTCTGGGAGAATCCAAAGATGCGCATGAAGTCTGCTGGGAAATCCCAGTGTTAGGTGTCATGGGGAAACCTAGGCCCAAGAAAGATCACCAGACCATTTATGAACTTTATAACCAGCACTATACACACCCCTAATCTCATTATAGCTAAATTCATCCCCTGAAGTTATAGACATGAGTTTTCCGTATTTTGAATTTTCCCCTTAAGCCAGGTAGCTATATTATTTTTAGTCTCTCTCCTAAATTCCATGGGTGATTTTCCTAGTTAGAACCATAAGTCAACTATTAAGTCAGTTTTTGTAGATAAATGTTTATTCAGACCTCTCTGAAGTAATGCACATCCTCAGCCCCCATTCAAAAGCATTTGAAAAACTTCTACCAGTGGCTCTGCTGAATAACACCAAGGCATAGATTTGTTTTAGTTCAGATTAAATCTACCAATAGAGAAAAGATGCATTCCTGGGGCCCACTGGCTCGTTTCAGTGAATACACAGAACTGCATTAGGATTTGCTCCTCTCTCACCATGACCACAGGCACCATTCACAGATATCAACTGAGCTGTTAAAATGGTAAGGTATGTGCCAGGTGCTCGGAGGAAACAAAGGTTGACTGAGACAATCCTGGTCCCCAACCACAGGGGAAATGATATATATAGATGTCTATAATGTGAAGTAAAATAATTGTCCTAAAGCACCTAAGTGCTAATAAAAATGGCTTTTGAGATAGAGCATGAAAGAAAGGGCCAGATCTAACAGGTCTTTGAACATGAACAGAAATAAAAGAACCTAAAACTGTATATCACCAATAATATAAACATCAGAAGAAAAAATTTAATCAACTTTACTTCCTTGGTGGAATATATTCTAAAGGCATAAAGCAATGCAAATTAATTTTTAATTTTTACTTGGTAAGTTTACTGCTGGTGGTAGTATTGGTATAGCTATTGTGAAACTTGTGTGTATCAGGTTTGCTCCTGGGAACCAGGGCTCTTCTTCCTAAAGAAGGGTGATACAACCATGTACTATGGGAAGAAGGGAAAGAGCCCTGTTGTCTATAGACTAGAAGTATCAGTATGATTTCAAGAGTTTAAAAATATATATGTCTCTTAGCTCTTCCACTAGGGATCTAAAAGTAATGTCACCTTAGTAGCAGAGGTCTTGAAGAAATAGCTCATTTACAGAACTCAGTATTACTAATCACAGAAAAATACAACATACCATCTCACACCTATTAGGATAGCTACTATTAAAAACAAAAAAATAATGAGTGTTGGGGAGGTAGAGAAATTGGAACCCTTGTACACTGTTGGTGAGAATGTAAAATGGTACAGCTGCTATGGAAAACAGTATAGTGATTCCTCAAAATATTAAAAATAGAATTACCATATGATCCAGCAATTCCACTTCTTCGTATATACCCAAAATGAAAGCAGGGACTTAAGCAAATATCTGTGCACCTGTATTCATAGCAGCGTTAGTCTCAATAGCCAAAATGTGGAAGCAACCTAAATGTCTATTCACAGATGACTGGATAAATAAAATGGGGTATGTACATACATACAATGGAATATTATTTCAGCCTTAAAAAGACAGGGAATTTTGACACATGATACAACATGGATAAACCCTGAGGACACTATGGTAACTTAAATAAACCAGTCAGAAAAGGACAATACTGTATGATTCCACTTATATGAAGTATCTTGAGTGGTCAAATTCAGAGACAGAAAGTAGAATGGTGGCTGGCAAAGGATGGGGGAATGAGGAGTTACTGTTTAATGGTTGGAAGATAATGGTGATGGTTGTTTAACAATGTGAATATATTTAATGCCACTAAACTATGTGCTTAAAATAGATTAAAATGGTAAATTTTATGTTATGAATATTGCAACATGTACCTAGCCCACTGCTGCACTAATTTAATACTGTAGTATGAATTAATGTTTTATCTTAGCCCTGGCTGGCTTGGCTCAGTGGTTACCGCGTCCGCCTGCAGACCAAAGAGTCGTGGGTTCAATTCCAGCCAACAGCACATACTTCAGTTACGGTTTGTCCCCAGCCCTGGTCGGGGTCGTGTGGGAGGCAGCCAGTCGATGTGCTCTCCCACATCGATGTGTTTCTCTCTCTCTCCCCCTCCCACTCTATCTGAAGATATTTGAAAAAATATCCTTGGGTGAGTATTAAAAAAAAAAAAATATATATATATATATATATATACTTTATCTTATTCCTTTAGCTTCGATACTGCCCACTGTGACCCATTCCACACTTACTGCTAAGCTCTAGCCTCTTCCTTGCCCTTGGGGTAACAGGATGGGTAGGAATTTGGTGAGATTTGGAGGTGGAGTGCCTCAATTCAATCCTTTTGACCACATGGTTTGCTGTGGTCCAAGAAGGGCTTTCTGTGCTGTTACTCTTGACTTCCATGGACTTCTGGCATCTAGGACTGCCTTCTTGTAGCTTATCCAACTCTGCAAATAGTTCTGGAGATAGTGGTTTAAAGTTCTTCTCATTCCAAGATAGTTTCACAAAGAGTGTCTTCTCATTTTTCAGATCCGTAGGTAATACTTCATCTGGAGCTAAAGCTACCACCTGAATTTAGAAAGTATAAGTGAATAGGAAGAAATGAGAATCAAAATAGCCAAGGAATGCTCCATGATGGCTATGATCAAAAAGCATTTAAGTCAGCATCCTTACCTGGAACATTCCTCTTCCAAACTAAAGAGGCACAGCCATGGCATAGCATATTTCTACAGACTCCTCCTCGCTGATATTCACACCCCATGTTTCTCTCTTTTCCAGGTCATTCTGTTCAGCCATGTCAAATTTCCCCACAAAAACTTCTCTAAGCATGCTCCATTGATCAATAGTCTATAATGACTCCCCACTATAGCAAGATCAGATTAACTTAAACTGAATTTTAATGCCTTCTAAAATCTGGCCCCATTTTACCTCTTGAGTGCTCAATATTCTTCAAAATGGCCTTCCATCACTACTCAGGCTTGGCTTTTCACAGTCCTGCTCACTCTCACCATTGTGCGCCTGTCTAAACACCCTCTTTCCTCTCTGCATTTCCAAATCTACCCATCTTCTGCTTCAACTTCTACCATCTGCCTTTCATTTCTTCACTCTGGGCCCAGATTGGAAAAAATCTGACTACAGTCATGTCAGACCAAAGTCTGTCCTACCAATTAAACCAACCACCTAACTACCATCAGACCACATTTCACATCATGATCTACTCTCATTTTGGGCCTGAAGTAGCTTGAGGAATAACCCATATCTTAGTCTCCAAACCAGTGTCTCAGTTCAGCCTACAGCTCATTGGAACCTGATTTATCATAAAATCCCATAACTCGAATTTTCCTGTAGTTCTCAGCACTCTTTGTACTGATTTACTGAATGTGAAGTCCTCATTTAAGCAATGCTTCATGCCTACCACAATCATAGCTAAACACAATTTCCCACTGCGGCACATTTGCTAATTCCTGCTCATCCCTGAGGTCACAACCTAAATATCACTTCCTCTAGGAGGCTCCCTCTAGGAGGCTCCTAACATATGATAAGTGCTCTCAATAAATATCTGTTGAAATGAAGTAGGCAGACAAGCATAGAAGATGACAACAGCAAAAAACTCACTTCCGTGGGGTAAAGTAGAGTCAGTAATATCTTAAGGTCATGCAGTTTAGGAGGCAGACAGAAATAAGCTTCAAGATAGAACTGAGAATCAAGGCATCACCTACCCGCACAGGGCCAGTGATGGTCTCAGCACTGATGTTGCTGTCACAGGCAGGGTAATCATACCAGAATATCTCCTGTGCATCAGGCCTCCGACCCAGCAAATGCTGTTTATGAACAGGGATTTCACAGAATCGGATAAACCACTGTACTCGAGCACGTTTCTTGAAATGAGGTTCAGAATCTAGGAGGGATAGGTAGAAAAAGGAAAGTTAAGAAAATGTTAGAACATTATGTTAAGCACTTCATATGTCAGACACTGTGCTAAGCAACTGATTAACATATTATTTTTAATCCTCATAATAACCCTACAATATAGGGACTATGGCTATCTCCCTTATACAGGCAAAATAATCAAGTTACAGGGACCTTAAATAATTTTTGGTCACAAGACCAACCAGCAGCAATCTGACTCAACCCAGCACCCACGTTCTTCTCACTTTGCTCCACTTCCTAATGGCGGCTATCAGTCATCAAAAGTTACAAAAGGCATTTGAGAGGAGCAATTCTAATCAAGAGCAATGAACAAATCTTACAAATCAGTGATTATAAAGAAGCCATCAAACAGCAGAAAAACAAAAATCCTGGCAAGAATCAGAGCATCAGCCACTGAGATGCTTCTGGCAAACATATGCTTATAATCTTCAGTTTCATCACTGTACTACACCACTAATATCACTCCATACCAGCATTCTCTCCGAGTAGAAAGACAAACACTCTAGTGCCATCATCATCATTGCCTCTTCTCTTCCTTAGCTCTCTTCAGAGAAAGACTGAAGCACCACACAAGGATTCTAAAATCTGTATACAAGGGCCCATACTGCAAATACAGAAGTCCATACTGCTGAGGTGCTCCTGGTTGTGGATATTAGTTTGACGAGGTTTCCCTCCAGATTTGTCAAATACCCTTCCTATCTAGGTAATGTAAAAATATCTTTATCCACTCACTCTATCATTGCCTTCTTTTAGGCGTCCAAACTGCCAAAGGACTAAATAACTGTCATTCCTCTTCTAGCTCTTGGAATAGGCAGTTTTGTGTAATTTCAAATTCTTCTTAATCCTCCTTTTGGAGTTCTGCCCCATTCCCACTTTTCTGTGCTCTTCCCTGCTTTACAGAAGGTTAAAGCTCAGAGAATCAGCTGAAGCAGTGAGTGTGGACTTGCAGGCTTTGGTTAACACTATCTTCCCTTTTGCTCTTCCTTTTTGTTTTATTGACTGAACATCAACTCATACCAATCCAACTTACCTCCTTCTCACATTAAGAATTTGAATTTGTAAAATTCATTACTAACTTCCTCATGCCAAAATTAAAGGACAAGTCTGTATCAAAGAGCAAATCACCTATTTGTTTCTTCCCCCTTCTTCCTGAATTCATCCTTTTGCTCCATTCCAAAGATCCTGCCTTAATGCCCATTCTTACCCACTCCTAAAAATAATAGAAAAGCTAAATTCTTGAGCCACCCCCCCCGACCCCATTTTATTCAATACTGCTCTAGTGAGTAAGGAAGTTCACTAGATAGAAGAGGGCACAGCTAGCGCTAAATTGACCCCACCTCAGAATCTAGGGTTCACACCCTATAAGCTGCTGTGAACAGAGGAATCAATAACTACCCCCACTTCTCCACCACCTAGCATCTCCCAATTATTCATGACAAGGAATGGTTCTCATTCCAACCCAAAACTCACCATCTTCAAACAGCTCAATCAATTTAGCAACATATGGGTTTTCATCATCATCTCCTTCAACCAACACAAACTGTCCAACTTGGATGTGAATCTCAGTCGAACAGCCTTTTGATGCCACACTCATTTCTCTAAGAAGTAACAGAGAAACATGTTAGGAAATCACTTAGGGTGAGCCAAGCTCTTCAGACCCTCTGGGCACAAAGGAAAGTGCTCCCCAGCTGGAATATTCCAATAGTTTCTCTCTGCTGACCAATTCTCCTACTGCAGAACCAATTCACTCAGTTCTATGCAAGAGAAGACAAAATAGGTTGAATGAAATGTTTTAGTATGAATGATTAATCCAGAAGCCTTAATATGAACCCTACTTCTCTCAGTTATTAACAAAGAACAAAGGCTTCCAAAGGCTGCCCAATAATATCAAATTAATCAGGGATCTCTAGGGCTGGAAGGACACAGTAACAATATCTAATCCTACCTGTTATTATGCAGAATTACATAGAATCTACCTTAAATAGATATGACATTGTCATACATATATTTTATTAACCTGACAATGTCTTCCTTTATCAGTAACTGCTATATTTATGCTACCATCTTTTGGCATCAAACAAAACCTCTCCTTACAATGGGCTGACAACCCACGAATAAGACTGTCTGGTCTTCAGCCTTGTAGGGCAGCATGTCATGGCTCCTGTGTAAAAATCACTAACTCTGATTTAACATGAAAATGCTTTGATGGATTCTAGGACACAATCCCTGCTTTTAATGAGTTCAACCTTCTTCCCCAACTACACTCCCACACCATTTTAGACTTAGAAAACTTTTTTTTTTTTTGAGGAAAAAGTCAAGCTCTGTGAAGATCAAGCATAAGCAATTTAGTATCACCTTTGTATATCTTGTACTATGCCTATCTCTTCCTATCCAGGGAAACAGGAGAGCAGGAGAGTCAGTCAATGTGTAAGAAATGAAACTATAAATGTTTAGAAGTACTTACTAGATACAAGGTACAGTGATAGGTATGAAACCTCTAATAACTTGAAACTAAAACACAGTGATACAGTGGTTGGTTGTAAGTATCTTTATAACACTTATAATCTAGAAAGGGATAAACTATTAATACACTAAAGGACAAAATAGTGCAAAGAGCCAAGAAAAAGAGACAGAGAGACTACTGCAAGTTAGAGGACCAGGTCTTGTGGCTATTCAGGGAAGAAGGGCTTCTTCCTACATGGGTTTCTGCACTGGATACTGAATAATGAGCCGATATAGATAAAATGGAACAAAAGGAGGGATTTCAAGAGATGGAGGCAAAAATATGCAAGAGGCACTTAGGGAAATAACAACGGTTTTATTAAATATATTTTTCCACTTACATTAAAGGAAAAAAAAGTGTCACTAACCTATATTGCTCTGACAGTTGTAAGGGGTACTTTTCTTTGCAGCTAACGGGTCCTAGATTGTAAGTATTTTGAATAGCTGAAAAGAAATGCTTGTATTAAAGTACATGGAAAAAAAGACACTTTTATTGACAAAACAAAAAATGTGAACCAAAAATCCAAACATGCCAATCCTCTTTAAAATTTGGAAACTGTAATCTATTAGTCCTGATAATAATGCCAACCTATTATCTTAAGTTTAAATAATAAAGAAAATAAGCCTTATATGCATGTCTAACCACACCACTATGCTGTACACCTGAAACTAATATATTATTGAATGTCAACTGTAATTTAAAAAATAACAATAAATAAATAAATAAATAAGAAAACAAGTCTTTCCTCTAAATTCAATGCTTTTCTTATGGAGCTAAAATTTGACAAAACTGGGGTAAAAAAACACACTTCTTTTAAAATCCAGTCTGACAAAATTACTCTGAATTACTGATAGTGGGAACAATAATTGCAATGTATGTGGAAACCAACAGAATTAGGGCAGTATATTAGCATCCTGATTAGACAAGCTGGTTTCCTAAAGTTCAGTAGTATTATGTCCTACATTCTACTTGGGAACATATTGACCCATAAGTTTTCTACTTTTAAAAGAGATATTTTTTAGTATACTTTATGGAAACTAATTAGCAAAAAGGAAGGAAGATAGAGTCATTAGTGAATATACAGCTTACAAATAATGCCTGAATGATTGCTATTAAGAACATCAAGAGCATAATTCACAACATAGTACTATTAGAATCAATCTAATTTCAATTGAGCACATCATAGAAATGAACAAACAGCGAAGAGAACTGATGAGTAAAAACAAGTAGATTGTGCTCAAGTAAAAAATGAATTTGGATTTATATAATCTTTTCATAAAAATTAGTAAAAGTGTTTGACTCAATAAATGTCCAAGGAAATATATAACACTAACTTACCTCCAATATATGTCCCTTTAATAGATGATGTAACACAGAACTGTCAGAAGTAAACTTGAAACTTTTCACCTTTCCACAATGAATCAGGAAAATGGGCTCTGAGATACAAAAGATTACTCACTAAGCTCTGTCATTTAAAAAACTGGAATAGCCCTGGCCAGTTTGGCTCAGTGGTTAGTGTCGGCCCGAGGACCAGAGAGGCCCAGGTTCGGTTCCCGCTAAGGGCAGACCTCGGTTGCAGTTTGTCCCCAGCCCCAGTTGGGGTTGTGTGGGTGGCAACCAGTCAATGTGTCTCTCTCACATCGATGTTTCTCTCTCTCTCTCTCTCTCTCTCTCTCTCTCTCTCTCTCTCTCTCTCTCTCTTCCTCCCTCTCTCCCTCCCGCTCTATCTGAAGATAAATGCAAAAATGTCCTCGGGTGAGGATAAAAAAATAAAAATAAGTAAAAAATAAAAAAATTGGAATATCACCGAGAGTGCTTTGCAGCAAACTAGTATCTCTCAGCAAACTTTCTACAACTCTTAAATAATATAATTATAGGATAAATGGCCTGATTTTTCACTTTGACTATATTTGATTACACTGGCACAATGATCTCATTTTACAAACCAAAAATTGGCATACAGGACCATCCCCATACCAATAAGGTACACGTCTACTTAAGGCATAAATCCATACTCTCAACTCTTTTTAAATCCACACCATATTTTAGCTAACTATAGCAGGCATCCTTCAAAACCAAGTCAAGATAAAATTTAACATTCTCTTTCTAAGAGGACATGAGTTATGGTCAATGAAACCAGTACAGTAGTTCCCCTTATCTGCAGGGGATACGTTTGAAGATCCCCAGTGGATGCCTGAAACCATGGATACCCAACCCTATGCAAATATTCTCTTCTTTCCTATATATACATACCTATGATAAAGTTAAATTTATAAATTAGGCACAGTAAGAAATTAACAATGATAAAACAGAAAAATTATAACAACATACTGTAATATAAGTTATATGAATGTGGTCTCTCTCTCAAAATAGCTGATAACCAATCTGATAACTGAACAGGCTCATGGGTGGGTAGCTCATACAGTCTGGATACACTAGACAAAGGATGATTCAGTCCTAGGCAGTCTACAGGACTGTGTGAGATTTCACTGTGCTACCCAGTACTATGTGCAATTTAAAACATAAATTTGTATTTCTGGAATTTTCCATTTCATATTTTCAGACCATAGTTGAAGCAGGTAACTGAAACCTTGGAAAGTGAAATTGCAGATAAGAGGGGAATACTGTACAGGCATATATGTGTGCAAGTGTGGGTGATACACCCTCGGCTCAGCAGGCAGAGTATAGGAAAGACTATCTGGGCCTGTACTACATAACCTGCCTCACCTGGGTCTATCACTCTGTTTCAGGCCTGCTTTTCCAAACCTCAAACAGACCAAGGCTGTTAGTGCCCACAGACTTAGGCAGTTGCTACTCTCTCTTCCTGCAAATCTTTGTAGGGATGGCTCAAGTCTCAGCTCCAATGAAACTTTCTCAGAGGCCTTCACGGATACAAAATGGAAAGTCACCCACCGCTACATCCCTTATACTGTCCCTCAGGATCACGTTTTATTACACCACCCTATTATCAAAGCAATAACCATTACATTACTTTCTTATTTAGTGTTTCCCACATTCGAATGTTAATTTTCAAAACAGCAGAGATCCTGTGACCTTGTCTATCTTGTTCAAAACTGCATTCCCAGGGCCTTGGTTAGGACTTGGCATGTAACAGGTGAATGAACAAATGAATGAGCAAAAATGATTAGGGCAATACCAAGTGTGGTAAGGATGTAGAACAGCCGGAACTCATACACTGCTGGAGGGCATGTGAATTGGCAAAACCACTTTGGAATTAGCAGTATCTACTAAAGCTAAATGTATTCTTAAGTCCATGACCCAACAATTCCGATACAGTCGTCCCTCGACACTTCGCGCTTCGACGGTTGCAGTTTCACTCTATCGCGGTTTTTTCAAACACCACACTATATTGGAAAAACCACGATAGTCGAAGCGGGAAGTGGCGAGGGACGACTGTACAATATACCCAACAGAAAAACATACGTAACCTCAAAAGACATGAGCCTGAATGTTCACAGCAGCATTTTAAAGCAATGAAATTAAGCCAAGCACAAAGTGAGGAAAATCTCACAAAATAACAATACTAAAGAAATCAGACACCAAAAGAATACATACTACATTTATTTCATTTATATAACATTAAAAAACGGGTGAAAATAACCGATGGTGTTAGAAGTCTGAATAGAAGGTAACCTAGGTAACTGAAAGGAAGCATGAAAGAGTGTTTCTGAGATGTTGGTCATGTTGTCTCTTGATCTAGATACTCGTTACATGGGCATCTAGAACATGGGCATGTTCTCTAAGAAAACTCATTGACATGCTATTTCTAAAATTGGCAGATTAGCTGAAAGAAAGTATAAAGTAAAAAAATATTCAAACCATAAAAACTCACTGAGCTGCACATTTACGATTTATGCACTTTCCTGTATGTATATTATTTTTTCTTTTATCCTCACCCGAGGACATTTTTTCATTTTCTGTTCAGACAGAGTGGGAGGGAGAGAGAGGAAGAGAGAGAGAGAGAGAAACATCGACGTGAAAGGGACACATCGAGTGGCTGCCACCCGCACGACCAACCAGGGCCTGGGACAAACTGCAACCGAGGTACATGCCCTTAGCGGGAACCGAACCCGGGTCTCTCTGGACCGCAGGCCGACGCTCTAACCGCTGAGCCAAACCGGCCAGGGCTGTATATTATTTTTTAATGAAAAGTTCAAAAACTTAAGCAGGAGTCCTTCTGAAGAGGTAGCATAAGGAAATCATTATTTGTCAGGCTTTAGTATTGTTACCCCACTTTCTTACCCTCGACCCAGCATTTCATCTCAACCACCATCAACGGAGAGATTCCCCAAGAGAGGTGATAAATGGGGTAAAATAGGAGGCCTGACTTGGCCTAGCAAAGGCTTTGGCTTCTAGAAGATACCCACTACAGGTTTTCAATGTTGCAGATAGCAGAAATCTGGAACATACACACCACCCAGTCCAGGGGTCACACCCAAGGAAAACAGATAAGGGAACTGCAGTAAAAATAATGATAGCAGATATTTACTGAGCCAGTATGACAGAAGGTGGAGCCAAAACTCTTTATATGTTTATCTCACTTAATCCTCACCATAATCCTAGAACAATGTTAGTACATAGTATCAAGTGCACAGAAAGCTCTCAATAATAAATATTTGCTGAAAGATAGATGCTATTATCACTTCAAGATGGTAACTTGTCTCAATGTTATATAGGATGGCACAGCCTTAATTCAAACCCTGAGCAGCTGGATTCCAATGACTGCTCTTAACCATTTCACCGTGCAAGTGGATAATGTTAAATATATGCCTGAGAGAGCTTACTTCTGGTGTAGTTACTACAGTAAGTCAGGCTTCCCAGACATGACTGAGAGGTCAAATGGGCCTAGGTTTCCTTATTCATAATACAGAATAACAACAGAACCTTCCTTTTTTTCAACCAATAATGTATTAATCACCCATTGTGTGCCAGGCACTGTTCTAGGATTACTGAGGATTAAGTGAGAAAATGTAAAATTGTAAATTCACACCCTCACTTTCTTAATCCCTTGCTCTATTTGTAAGGGACAGTGGTTCTCGGTTTCCTTTTTTAACTAATTTGATGTTATGAAACTCACATACAATTCACACAAAATTTTGCATTAAATTTCAGGGGATTCATAAATCTTCTAAAGTCCACATATTGCCCTCTGTTATGGTTAAGAACTGTTGTAGAGGAACTTGGTGAACCATATTCTCACATCAGACACCTCCAATGGCATTCACAAGCACCCATTACAGCAGGGAAGAGGGTACCATTTTTATAGACAACTAAAATAAAAAAATTGACATATTTAATCATTGCAGTTTAACAGATAGTAAACCAGGGTAAGAATCTCGCCATCTCATGCCTCTAAATCCAGTGCTTTTTCCAACTATCAAGACAGAAGGCCCTTCTATTCTAGGGTTAGATTACAGTAAGTAGAAAAGATAGTTAAGAGCAGCTTTAAAAACAAACAAACAAACAAACAAAAACAGCCTAGACAAGTCTCCTTCTAGGCGCAATTGCTACATCCGTAAAATGGGGTAATAACTTCTGCTGTTCCTACTTTCCTGTGGTGTTTGCTACACTATGGCTCAAAGGAGGAAAACACGCGCAGCTTTACAAGGGCAATGTAGAGAGAGGGATGGCTGAGATTATTACTAAGAGTCTCTGGGCGCTGAGGGCTTCTCTGCTGTAGGCTTCCGGCTTCCCCGCTGCAAACTCGCAGCCCCCGGCGGAGCGTTAAGTGTTTTAGGAATCGGGAATGTGGGAAATGAACGCTCCTAATGGGCTTAGAACGATGCCTTGTACTTAACAGTCGCCTAGTATCTGCTGAATAAATCAATGACTGCGTGAGTTTACAAATAACAACTTCCTCAGTCCCGGCGGCTTCAGGTCCCCCTCCAGCCCGCGGGACGCCACACGCACCGCGGGCAGAAGCTTCCTGAAGCTAGGAGCAAGCCCTCCAGTTCCCACCATCATTGATTCAGGGGCTGGTGGAGCTGCAGTAACTCTCACCTGCATCTGCTGAACTCCTCTAGCAGCCAAAGGGACGCGGGCTGGCGCTGCAACTGGATCCTCGCTAGGAATGGGAAGAAGGTGGAGAGAAAATTTCGCGCCAAACGTTGTAGCCCCGCCCCGAGGCTGTCTCCACGTTGCGTCACCAGCCAGCCCTCCCTCCGTCCCGCCTACCTAAGAGAGGACGCATGACGTACGCACGCCAAAGTTCAGCGGCCATCATTGATTCTATGGGCCACGCCGTTTGCGGAAGGAAGTTTCTAACTCTGCAGCTTCTCAAATTTCAAGATGGTCGCCTGAGCTGTTTAAATGAGACTTCACCTTTCTCCGTTTCTGACTTTTTTTTTTTAACCTGGATGTGACGCACTAAAGGACCCGACGGAAATAGAACTGAAGGCGTTCTAAAATGGCGAACCGCACGGTGAAGGATGCGCACAGCATCCACGGCACCAACCCTCAGTACCTGGTGGAGAAGATCATTCGGACTCGAATCTATGAGTCTAAGTACTGGAAAGAGGAGTGCTTTGGACTTACGGGTGAGTGGGAGCGCGCCGACCCCACCATCAGCCGCTTTGTGGCCCAGTTCTCCTGACTAGGCGCCGGTGGGACTGAACCCCAGGGTGAGATTGGAAGGGAATCTGTCATTCAGAAAAACCTGAGCGCCTCCTGTGTGCCTAGACTTGTGTTGTGCTTTGAGCTCACTGATGATAGGGTCTTATTTCGAAGGATGTCTCAGCTGTGTTCCGAACAGTGTTAAGCTCAAGGACCCGGAAAGTCTTTATTTTTATTTTTATAGAGAGGAAAGGAGAAAGAAAGAAAGAAACAAACATAGGTTTGTTGCTCTGCTTATTGATACATTTATTGCTTGATTCTTGTATGTGCCCTGACCAGGGATGAACCTGCAACCTTGCTATATGATGCTCTAACCAACCGAGTTACCTACTGGGCCAGGGCCAGAAAGTCTTAAGGAAAGTCAACATGCCCAGAACCAAATTCATGATCTTACTAGCCCTTAATCTGAACCATTTGCCGTATTTCCACTTCCAGTCCTAATATAAATATCAGTTCTTCAGAGAAGTCTTCCAGGTAGTGTTTTAATCTTTGTTCAAATTCTGGCTCCTCTTTTTAGTAGCTGTTACTTCAATGAGCCATGGCGTCCTCTACTGTGAAACGAGTTTAGAATACCCACCTCAAAAGGTTGTTATAATTAATTGCAATAATGTATATATTAATAAAAATACTCAGTAATGGTGGTGATGGTGCTAGTTTTTACCATCTGTGTTAAATACTGTGTTATTCTGCTGCCACCACTGCTAACTTTGTGTCCATGAACCAATCCCATTGTTGCTGAGTCGCAGTTAAATTTTAGTCATGTAAATTTTAGTCATGTACTTTTGGGCCCTTTTGTCATTCCATAGTTCTCTCCTTGGATGATCTCTATAACACAGTTACATCCTATATATGTAGATGCCTTCAAATTTCTCTCTCCAGCCCAGACCTCTCCCTGAGATCTAAATCTCTAATTCCAAGACATGCCAACTCAGTAGTCCAAAAGTGAACTCAGGACCTTTTTTCCCCCATTAGGTTACATTCCCTTGTATATTTTCATTGTATTCTGCATCTTCATTTAACTACCCATCATACTTTATTTTTTTCAATGCTTTCTGCTTTGCCAAGCTGTAAACTTCGTAATAGTAGTAATTGTGTCCCTCTTCTTTATCCTTCTATCTGTATCTCTAGTACTTAGCTCTCAGCTATAAGTTGTGAACTGTAATGTTGAATGAATTAATACAGAATTTATCCTAAAGGAACGTGACGTCTGATATATAAAATGATTTCCCATTAATCGTTGCTAACATTTATTATTTGCTATGTCAGGTTTGATTCTCACTATAGCCCTTAAACTTTGTATCTTTATTACTTAAATTTGAACTGACAGGCTCAAAGAGAAATCAAGTGACTTGCCCTAGTTCGCACAGCTAGTGTTTGATTTTGACAACAACATTGGAAAGTTATCCCCATTTTGTAGATGAGAAGAGGTTTACTCACTGTTATGTAGCTATTGAAGAGTTGTTATTTTGTTTCTTTAGTGAATGAAAAAGGGGCTCTGTAATACATCTGACATGTTCAGTGACAGGAAATAACTTCACAGGGTGATCTGATCATAAAGTCTCAACAAGTCATTGGGGGTAGTCCTGCCCAGGTCTGTAACTTCTTTAGGTTTAACATTGCCTTAAGCAAGCCCTGCCCATTGTTCTTGTGCATCTAGGTTAACACACCTTTGAACTGTCAGTAACCCTTTTTTCGGGCGCACGGAATCTTGTTAACTATCCTGTAATACAATCTTAGAGATTTCCCCACTTTGCTTTTTCCCAAGATCATGTAATCTTAGTTCCCTTAATTCCAAATGTATAAAAAGAAATGCAAAATTATCATTCTCCAGAGCATTTGAGATCTTGCTTCCTGACATATCAGTTTGGCTCAAATACACTCATAAAAATTTTTTACTGGTTTGGACATTCTTACGTCTTACTTTTAATTCCAAATATGGCCCTGGCCGGTTTGGCTGAGCGGTTAGAGCGTCGGCCTGTGGTCCGAGGAGACCTGGGAAGACCCGGGTTCGGTTTCCGCTAGGGGCATGTACCTCGGTTGCAGTTTGTCCCCGGCCCTGGTTGGGTCATGCGGGAGGCAGCCACTTGATGTGTCCCTTTCACGTCGATGTTTCTCTCTCTCTCTCTCTCTTTCTCTCTCTCCCTCCCCCTCTATCTGAACAAAAAAAAAAAAAAAAGGAAAAATGTCCTCGGGTGAGGATAAAAAAATTAATAAATAAAAAATAATTCCAAATATGGCTAATTTTTCTCTAAAATTATGGTGACAAGTGTGTACTCTGAAGTTAGACTGCTTATATTTAAATCCAGGCCTTGCTACTTTTTGTCTGTGGACCTTGAGCAAGTCAAACCTTTCTTACACCTCTTAACTGAAAGCAGGGGCAGGGGCAGTACTAGAACTTAACCTCATGGTTTGTTGAGGATTAAATGAAATGCTTAGCTAATACCTGTTATATAGTAATTAATCAATGTATGTTAGCTGCTATCATCACCACCTATTATTATTACTATTAAATTATTACTTGTTCTCCTAATATTAAACTTTTGATGACTATTCAGGAGCACCAAACCTTGAACTAACTTCTCTCCACTTCAAACTGGGAAAAGCTTAGCCCTAATATGTCTGAGATGCCACTGTTTTTGTTTTTGTTTTTAGCTGAACTTGTAGTCGATAAAGCCATGGAGTTAAGGTTTGTGGGTGGCGTCTATGGTGGCAACATAAAGCCAACTCCCTTTCTGTGTTTGACTTTGAAGATGCTTCAGATTCAACCGGAGAAGGATATCATTGTTGAGTTTATAAAAAATGAAGACTTCAAGTGAGTGAAATGTTAACTAACTAATATAAAAGCTTCAATTTCAGTAGTCCAGAATTTGGCTTTGGTTAAGAGGAGTGATAACGTATCTCATTTCCACAGAGTTCGACTCTAGGGTTTTGTTTTTGAACTCTTAAATTAGTATTTTGTCAGTGTTGATTGTATTGATCTTCTTTATTTTTCCAGTTTCAGTAACTTTCCCCCCAAAAAAGTATGTCACAAAGTCACTGATGCTCAGGGGTGAAGAAAACAACATACTGTGGAAGAGGGGAAACTTTGATGTTAGATACAGGTTCTTGTCCAGTCTCTGTTACTTATTAACTGTGAACTTAGAGAAGTTACTTAATTTTCTAAGCTTTACTTTCTTACCTGTAAAATGGAGACGACAGTATCAACTCAGGATTGATGTGAGAGTTACAGAAGATAGTGCTATAAACCTCACAGCACAGGGTATGTTGCATAGTAAACATCCCAAAAATGTGAGCTGCTCCTATTTCATTATCCATTTTCAAGTAGCTTACAGACAAGAGACATACATAATAATAGTTTAACCTTCACAACAACCCATTATACCCATTATAATAGAGGAAGAAACTTATTAGACACAAAGAGGTTAAGTGATTTCCCCAACGTCAGACAGATAGAAGGTGGCGAAGCTGGCTTCAGATATCTTTTTCTTTGCTACTGTATTATTTAAGTGGAGGTTTGAGTGGGTAGTTGGATATAAGAGAAAGGGAAAAGGAAGGAATCTTAGCAAAAACATTAACAGCTAGAAAATAGCTAACTTTAATTAGGCACTTACTATGTGCTGTATGCTGTGCTTAGAACTTTACACATATTTCTTTCTTATTATGCCATACCAGCAAATTAGGTGCTCTCATCTGCATTTTACAAGAATTGAGAAAGCAAATAACTTGCCCAGTGTTACAAAATTAGTAAGTAATGGAATCAGAAGTTGAACCCAGATGACTGACTTTTTTCCAGAACTAGCATTCTGCTGCCTAGCAACAATTTATATAGTCATGTTTATGTGTATTAGTTCATGTTAGTAAATATATCTTATACTTTCTGTTAAATTCAGTGTCTCATTTGATTCTTACAATAATCCTGTGAGGTAAAAGGTTCTCTCTCAGTTTTTCAGATGATATAATAGATTCTGAAAGTTGAACAACACATCCTACATTCCCACAACTAATAAGTGGTAGAATGGGGACTTGAACCCAGGTCTCCATATTTTAGCTCTTTCTACTGCCCCATGCTGCCTCTAAAATTGTAGCTTTCTCATCTGCCAGAGAAGAAAAATAACTTGTTTATCCAATACTGTCATAAGAAAAGCAAGGCAGTTGTAAAATGTATGAACTTTTTAGGATGAACTTTTAGGATCTTTTAGAACTTTTTAGGAACTGCTATTTCACTGTCATTTATCTGTCAGGTATGTCCGCATGTTGGGAGCACTTTACATGAGGCTGACAGGCACTGCAATTGATTGCTACAAGTACTTGGAGCCTCTGTACAATGACTATAGAAAAATTAAGAGCCAGAACCGAAATGGGGGTGAGTATGATGCCATGTGATTGAACTTTCATCCCTGAGCTGATTTTTATTTCCTATCTCTGCCCTCACATTGTCACATACATTGTGAGTGGTCCCCTTTATCCTCCTCATGGAGAGTAGTACTCCATTAGACTATTAGCCTCCTGTTGGCCTTAACCAGCCAGCTCTGCCTGCCCACCTTTCCGACTACTTTTTTTTTTTTTTTTAAGGAACGCTTCACGGATTTCCTTGCCATCCGTGTGGAGGGCCATGCTAACTTTCTCTGAATTGTTCCAATTTTAGTATATGTGCTGCCGAAACGAGCACCTGACTGCATCTTACATTGATCCTCGCCTTGCATCATGTGCTCCCTCCACATGTGCTCCATCCCATAAGATTTAGCCCTAGAATGACCTCCATAAAAGCCTTCCCCAAACCTCCCAAAGTTAGGTTTCCAGATGTTACATTTGTGCAGTTCTTTCTATTGGCCTCTCTAGAACTAGACTTCACACTGCAGTGTGTAGACTAAGTGTACTTATTCATACTTATGTAGGAGTCCCACTGAAAAATAATAAGTATATCCAAGAGGTGCAGCTCCATGCCTTTTACAAAGAGACATTTTTAGTGGTAAAGTAGGATAACGCAATCAAAACCTTTTCTCACGTAGCGTGATAAAAGGTTGATAACGTTTTTTTTCTTTTTTCTTTGCCTTAGCTGCCTACATGTATCATTAAGCAGTAGAAGGTTAAGAATTTGGAATTATACTTTAAACTTTTGTTAACTTATTAATTCATTCATTGAGTAAATACATATTGAGGGCCAAGTCATGCCAGGTACTGTGCTATGTACTGGAAATAACATGGTGAACAAGATGGATGTGGTCATGGCCATCATGGAATTAACTTATTTATGGTTATGTTATGTTAACTAAACTAAGAAAGGGTTTCTCAATTTATTGGCAACTTGGACCAGATAATTCTTTGTAGGGAGCTTGTCCTGTGCATTATAGGATATTTAATAGCATCCTTGGCCTCCACCCATTAGATGCCAGTAGCACTCCCCACCCTAGATATGAGGGGCAAAATCACCCCTGGTTGAGATCTACTGAACTAAAGTAATGTTTACTACAGAAGTTCTGAAACTGTTCCATTTACCATATAAGATACATGTTCTATGTTCAGAAACATAGTGGGTTCACATGCGAAATTACACTTTAGTGATATGATCTATTCAAGAACATTACCCCTTGCCCTAGCCAGTTTGACTCAGCGGTTAGAGCGCTGGCCCTCGGACCAAGGAGTCACGGGTTTGATTACAGTCAAGGGTGCATGTATGGGTTGCAGTTCGGTCCCCGGCCCTGGTTGGGGTCGTGTGCGAGGCAGCCACTCGATGTTTGTTTCTCGCTCTCTCCTCCCCCACCCCCTTCCTCCCTCCCACTCTGAAAAAAAAAAATTAGAAAAAAGAACATTGCCCCTATACAATTTACAACTGTTGTGCTTGCTTTTGTGTTTGTCTCATCTGCTGATTGGGACAGCTTTATTTATTACCCCCTTATCCCCAGCTCCTAAATGAGGCCTGGCACATAGATGATCTCAATAAAAGGTGAATTGAATGAAGTTGGTGGTGAAGGCTTCAAAGGGCTGTAGTTTAAGCCCAGCTTTGAAAGTAGTCCCTTCTGTGTAATTGCTACGTTGCAATAGCTTTACTAGTGAAAGGGAAGCTTCAGAGAATTAACACTTTTATTTTTTGGCTATCTAAATTTATTTCCAAGCAGCTTGAGCTTATGATTTTTCTTTCAGAGTTTGAACTGATGCACGTAGATGAGTTCATTGATGAACTACTGCATAGTGAGAGAGTCTGTGATATCATTCTGCCCCGGCTACAGGTAAAAGACAAAAGTCTCATATGTGAGTCACCCTTCTCCCCCTAAAACAGGCACGCGCGCGCGCGCACACACACACACACACACACACACAAAACCATTTAAACTGATGGATTTCAGGATCTTCTTAATTAGTCTTCATATCTATGAAAAATCAGATTGGGAGTGAGAGGAAAGCAAATAATTGGAAGGGTGGGGATTTAAAAGTGATTAACACAAGAAGACTTTCTTCTTTAAAATGTCATGTCAGCCCTGGCCGGTTTGGGTCAGCGGTTAGAGCGTCAGCCTGAGGACCAGAGAGTCCCAGGTTCAGTTCCCGCTAAGGCAGCGGTTCTCAACCTGTGGGTCGTGACCCCTTTGGGGGTCAAACGACCCTTTCACAGGGGTCGCCTAAGACATAACAGTAGCAAAATTACAGTTATGAAGTAGCAACGAAAATAATTTTATGGTTGGGGGTCACCACAACATGAGGAACTATATTAAAGGGTCGCGGCATTAGGAAGGTTGAGAACCACTGCGCTAAGGGCATGTACCTCGGTTGCGGTTCATCCCTGGCCCTGGTTGGGGTTGTGTGGGTGGCAACCAGTCGATGTGTTTCTCTCACATCAATGTTTCTCTCTCTCTTCCTCCCTCCCGCTCTATCTGAAGATAAATGCAAAAATGTCCTCAGGTGAGGATAAAAAAATAATAGTAATAAAATGTCATGTCAAGGAGACTAGCTAGGGTAGATTTTAAACTTGGTGAGCACTTTTTTTCAAATTGACCTTTATATAAAAATTGGGGATATAAAACAGATAAAAGGAGGGTCAGGAGTAAGGAGACTGAGACCTTAACCCCTAAAATAGCACTGTATTCATCCTGACTCCCTTTCTCAGAGATAAATGATGGTCCATAAGTACCTTTCAGGAATAGCTTTTAAAGAGTATGATTTTAAAACTGTTGAAAATACAGCCCTGGCCGGTTTGGCTCAGCGGTTAGAGCGTCGGCCTGCGGTACAGAGAGACCCGGGTTCGGTTCCCGCTAGGGTCATATACCTCTGTTGCAGTTTGTCCCCGGCCCTGGTTGGTCATGCGGGTGGCAGCCACTCAATGTGTCCCTTTCACGTCGATGTTTCTCTCTCTCTCTCTCTTCCTCTCTCTCCCTCCCACTCTATCTGAACAAAACATGAAAAAAAAAAATGTAAAACTGTTGAAAATACAAAGGGAAAGCAGATACAATAGAGGTAGCCTAAAGAGAAAGGGAATGTGGAGATTTCTAAAGAAAAAGTGTAGAGATGACTGAACAGGGAATTAGGAGACTTAAGTTTCTGGGTTACTATTACAGCTGACTAGCTGTGAGACCTGGTCTTATTTTCCCATCTATAAAATGGAAAAATTAGATTACCTCAGTGGTCTGCCTGATGAGACTATTTTGTTTTTTATAATCTGTGGGGTTTTTTAAAATATGTTTTTATTGATTTTTTTACATAGGAAGAGAGAGATAGAAACATCGATGTGGGAGAGAAACATTGATCAGCTGCCTCCTGCATGCCCCCTACTGGGGATTGAGCCCGAAACCTAGGCATGTGCCCTGACTGGGAATCGAACCGGGACATCTCAGTCCATGGGACAACGCTCAATCCACTGAGCCACACCAGCCAGGCCCTATGGGACTGTTTTAAGGCTACTGAAAGGAATAAGAGGAGACAGCCCCACATTTCCCAACCAGAGCAGCTCCTTTTTCTCTAAGTAACATATTGGGCTTGAGAATGAGATTTTATTTGAGCAAAGGTTTTCTTTGCTCAAGAAATGGCTTTATTAAGGTATAATTGACATAAAATAAACTATATTTAAAGTATACAATTTGGTAAGTTTAGACATGTATATATACCCTTGAAACTATCATCACAATTAAGAATAGTGAACATATCCATCACCTCAAAAACTTTCCTTCTTTTGTGTAATCCCTGCCCCCCAGCTCTCTCTCACCCCTAAGCAACCACTGATATGTATGCTACCTATCACAGTAGATTATTTTGCATTTTGGAATCAATACGGTACAGCCTGGCCAGTGTGGCTCACCAGTTGAGCATTGACCCATGCACCAAGTGGTCACTGGTTCGATTCCCGGTCAGGGCATATGCCCATGTTGGCCAAATCCCCAGCAGGGAACACACAGGAGGTGGCCAGTCGAAGTTCTTTCTCATCCATGATTCTCTCTCTCTCCAAAATCAATGGAGAAAAAAAATGTAAAGCCCTGGTTGGTTTGGCTCAGCGGTTGGAGCGTTGGCCCATGGACCAAAGAGTCATGGGTTCGATTCTGGCCAAGGGCACATGCCTTGGTTGCAGTTCATCCCCGGCCCTGGCCGGGGTTGTTCGGGAGGCAGCCAATCGATGTGTCTCTCACATTGATGTTTCTCTCTCTCTCTCTCTCTCTCAAGATAAATGGAAAAATATCCTCAGGTGAGGGGAAAAAAAGAATACAGTACATTCTCATTTTTGTCTGTCTTCTCATTCAGCATAATTATTTTTGAAATTCATCTATGTTGTTGCATGTATCAATAGTTTTATTTTCTTTTATTGCTGAATGAGTGGTATCTCTCTCCTGTTCCATACTGGCTACTATAGGCCTTGTAGTGAAGAGAATGAGATTTCAAATCTGAAAACCGGCTTTCAGGGCCCAATTCTCTCACTAACTCATTGTGGGTTAGTTGTTATTATTTTCTGCTATTATTTTTATTTTTTTAAATGTTTTTATTTATATTTTAGAGAGAGAGGGAGAGAGAGAAACATCAGTCGGCTGCCTCGTTCACGCCCCTTCTGGGGATCGATCCTGCAACCTGGGCATGTGCCCTGACTGGGAATTGAACCGGGACCTCTCAGTGCATGGGACGATGCTCAATCCACTGAGCCACAACAGCAGGCTGCTGTTATTATTTTTAGAAATACAGCAAGAAATGTAATACTTAGAATTGCAATCATGTTATAGCTGAGGGTTCCAAAGCCCAGTCAGCTCTAAGCAAGCTGATGTAAATGAAGTGTCTGCCTGGAGTCTAGAAAAGTACAAAACAAGCCTCACTGAGGAAGGAGAAATTGAAATCTGACTGATATCTTTATGTCACCAAGAGGTGTGTTCTAGTGTGGGCCTCTTATGTGTCCTGGATGAAGTGACCCTTAAGAAGTGACCCTCCTGTACTGATTCTGTTCTTATTAAGCAACCCATAGGTCATCAGTTTAGCCTTTAATTTCATCAAACACAAATATGAATATATCAACTTTAGTCACTTTCAGGTCTGGTGAGCATTAGGGATTCTGGATACCCTATCTAATGCAATCGTAGATCCCAAACTGTGGTGATCCTATGATTGGAGAGCATTTTTTTCTGAGGGATTAACTTCACTGAGTGGCATCTTTGTCTCATTTCTACCAACTTTTATAGAATTTTGTTAGGGATGAATGGGAGCTAAGTAGCATACAAATGTTACTATTTATTCTAGGGCTATCCAACATTCTTTATGTGCTTGGCACAAGGAAATGGTAAGGGATCTCATGACTCAACCAGTCCATTTGGCAGTTTTGAACTCTCCTTTGCCTCTCAGGTCCTTAGTCACTTGATAAGCACTGCTTAACTACATCTCAGAAGAAGACGGAACCAGGTGAATTGTTTATTTCCTGTGCCTTGTTAAAAATATGATCCACAACAACTCTCTGAATCTTGGGTATAAAAAAAATTGGTGCTATTCTAAAGCAGGACCTAAGGCACTCTTCAGCCCCCAGACTGGGCTGAGCCTTAATGGCTCTCTTGGGGTACATTCTGATCTGAGCTTCTTCTGGCAGAACTACCAGCCAACACAGTATCAGCCATGAACTTATGGCCCTTGTATAAGAAGTCCATTTTTTATTTATTTTTAATCCTCACCCAATGATATTTTTCCATTGATTTTTAGAGTGGAAGGGAGGAGGGGAGAGAGAGAGAGAGAACCATCAATGTGAGAGACACATCAATTGGTTGCCTCCCGCACGACCCTGACCAGGGCCAGGGATCAAACCTGCAGCCCAGGTACGTGCCCTTGACTGGAATCGAAGCTGTGACCCTTCAGTCGGCCTGCCAACACTCTAACCAGAGCCAAACCGGCCAGGGCAAGTCCACATTTTTTTATTTGAGGCTATACCTATCTGATTGGTATCACAGTGACCTTAAGAATATAAGATCACAGAGAATAGAGCCAACAGAAAATGGAGATGTCCCTTCAGCTTTGTATCTGTTACAGAGGAACTTAAAAGATTATATAGATTTAAGGTATGTTAAACTCCTTAGACAAACAAACTGTCTAGAATGTCTTTGAAATGAATCTCAGAAGCCCAGTGTTGGGGCTTCTGGATATAGAGGATATAGCAAGGTCCCCTAACACTCATTGTGTTCTCTTTAGAAACGCTATGTGCTAGAGGAAGCTGAGCAGTTGGAGCCTCGGGTTAGCGCTCTAGAAGAGGACATGGATGATGTCGAGTCCAGTGAAGAGGAGGAAGAAGAAGATGAGAAGGTCAGGTACCTGGGAGCTTAAGGGAGAAAGGGGGATAGTTATAGGGGATGGGAATAGTGCTGTTTTGTTGTGTGAAAATGTTTAATTTTCTTTAACCAAAAAATGCAGTATTTAGTCAATAAGAATATGGGTTTTAGAGTTAAATAGACCTTGGTTTATATCTCAGCTCTGCTATATAGTGGTATAATCTTGTGCAAATTACATAATCTCAGTTTTCTCCTCTGTAAAGAATAATACCTTTCACTTAGGACTGTTAATGAGTATTAAATGAGATGATACACATAAAGCCCTTAGCACAGTATTAGGACATTATAATTGCCTAATAAGTGGTAGCTATTAAAATAAATATTTGGGGCAAAAGTAATACTGTTTATAATTGAACCATCCTGAGAACTAAGCCTGGTTTAGAAAAAAAGAAGTGCCTACTGCATGGTCATGTTCTTTCATATTAGTTATAATGCTGAAAAGTTGAAAACAACCAACCTCTCAGGGAGCAAACTAATATATCAACTCAATAGACTAGTAGACAGCCATTAAAACTGTTAGGAAAAGTATAAGATAATGTGGAAATGCTTACAGTAAGTTAAAAAAGAAGGACTTAAAACATTTGTGATTAAAAGTAAACTAATAATATATGTATGAAAAAAGGCTAGTGGGAAATACAAGAAATGCTGGTTTATGGATTCTGAGACATTACAAATAGAAGTATAGCCCTGAGCCATCAGGCTCCCTTAAAGTTGAGTGCAGAAGGAAGCACAATCATTCATGAATTCAAAGCCATGCAAAGCTGAGGTGCTTTTCTGTGGTGAGTGAATCAAAAGTAGGTTTTTTTCTTTAAATGGAAAATTTTAGTCACATACCAAAGTGGAGAGAATATACCTCAATTTACCCATCAGCCTAGCTTCTCAGTGATAAACTCATAGCCAGTTTGTTTCCTCTACCTTTATCCAGTTGCCTCCCACTAATTATCTTGAAGCAGTTATTTCCTTTATCAGTTTTTGAAATGAGTTGATTCGAGAGTAGTCTTCCAAGATGGTGAGTGCTCTTTTGTCCTTGGTAACATTGTGAACTCATGGATTTAAACATTTTTGATGTGTTTTGAACCATTATTGTTGCTTTTGATGCTCAAATTGTCCCATCTTTGGCCTGTTGGGCCCCTCAACTTGACTCATTGGGCCCCTCAACTTGACTCATGAGACTTTGATATAGTCATAGTAGTCACAGCCTCTTTACTTTCTCAGGTATGTTCTGGTCGTGTCTTACTAGCTTCTACCTCCAACCTGGGATTAGCCATTTTCCAAGGAGCCCTTGGTTCCATTTACCGAGATATGGTATTTAGATAGCACAACTTGAGTACTGTAAGTGCATATTGCTGTGGTTTGGTCAGTGTTACTAGACTTTTATAGTTGGCTGAGCTAGGGGGAAATTTTTTTTAAGATTTGAGTATACCCTGAGTTTGTACTTAACCTTAATGATTTTACATCTGTATCTCCTTTTGCATTGGAAATCCAACTTGAAATAAACATCATTACTTATCTCTCACTACTCTCAAAAAGTCCCAGAGTAATGGTACCCACACTATAACAATAATGGGATTATTGGAAAGTTTTCTTATTTGGAATTTTTTTCTCTTCAGGGTTATCCCTCCATGTTTTCAAATTACTGTTTTTAAAATCACTTGAAGGTAGAATTTGGGACAGGATGGGGAGGGGAGTGTGGCAGTGTTTCTAAATGGCTCATCACTGATCTGTCTATCTTGTTTCCAGTTGGAGAGAGTACCATCACCTGATCACCGCCGGAGAAGCTACCGGGACTTGGACAAGCCCCGTCGCTCTCCCACACTGCGCTACAGGAGAAGTAGGAGCAGGTCTCCCAGGAGGTAAGGCCCTAGTCATTTGCCTCTTCCAGGGAGACTTTAAGCATTGTAGTGTCTAAGTTTGGACTTCAGGGAAGGAAAAATGCCAGTCTTTGGAGAATGTTTGCTTGCCCAATGTGTTAGTTGCTGGAAAATAACCACCCACAAAACCTCAGTGGCAGACAATAACCATTTATTTAAGTTCACAAGTCTGCAGTTAGTGATATAAGCTGGGCAGTTTTTTGAGTACGTTATTTTCACTCACCTGATTTGTAGTCTGTTGGCCATTACAAGATGGCCTTAGCTAGGATGACTGGGGCAATTCATCTCTTCTCTATGTGTCTCATTCTAGGCTAGGTTAGGCACGTTCTCATGGTAATGGCAGAATTCAAGAGCAAACAAGCCCAATCATGCAAGTTTCTTTCCACTATATGCTTGTATCACATCTGTAAATATCCCATTGGCCAAAGCAAGTCACTTGGAGTGGGAGGGTGCTAAAAAGTTACATGACAAAAGAGATGGATAACAGAGATGGGTTAAGAATTGGGGCAATTTTTTGTAGTCTACAACATTCAAGGCACCTACCTACTAAGGCTCTTCATGTTTTCTTTCCATATAGGCGGAGTCGGTCTCCCAAGAGGAGGAGGTAGGTCTTCAGGGTTTTTGTAATGAAGGATAGGAATTGGGGGCGGGGGGATACGGTTTTTTGTGATTATATTGTCAGGCAGATATGGGAGTTTGACCAGTCATTTCCACAGCCCCTCCCCTCGTCGAGAGAGGCATCGGAGCAAGAGTCCAAGACGTCACCGCAGCAGATCCCGAGATAGACGGCACAGATCCCGCTCCAAGTCCCCAGGTATAGCATTTGCTATTGGTTATCTTACAAAGAAATGTAATAGGAACAATTAACCTCCTACAATACTGGAGTGCCTTTGTTATTGCTTAGAAGAACAGGAAATGGATTTAATTTGAAAATTAAGAGTTCACATCTTGACTCCCACTTTCAAGCTTTGCTGATAAGATGATGAGCCTCAGTTTTTTCATGTGAAATTTTAGGGCTAAGACCTAATAGAGTAATGGTAAGTAACCAGTGTGATGTTTGTATAATAAGCCATGAAGCCCAGAATGCATATGAAGCGGGTTCAGTTCTCTTCTCCCCACCATACACATACCCGTTCAGAGGGGTGCTATTAGAGGTGTCCCAGCAAAGGCCAAAAAAGTATTAAGCCACTGGAAGGGATTACGGGAGGTGAAAATGACAGTGGAGGAGTAGGAGGGTAGAATCTCATTCATCCATTGGCCTTTTCTTCCCCCAGGTCATCACCGTAGTCATAGACACAGGAGCCACTCAAAATCTCCTGAAAGGTATGGACTGACCTCTATTTTGACTTGAGAATTTCACTCTTTATTCAGAAATTAAAGCCCCAATCACAACTAAATGACCTGAAATTTTGTTTTGATGGGGATAGTTAGGGAATCTCATTACAGGACAAAAATCGGCCTGTTCCCCTGAGAATTACTAGAATTATATATGTTTGTGTTGTTTTGTTTTTCCTTGTAGGATTGCAGCTTTGGATAGTGGTAATGACATAAGCTTTGATCTAGGAGATCTGGGCTTAACCCCAACTTTTAACACTTTAACAGAATGACATTGGACAAGTCACTTTAGTTTGATAAGCTTTCATTAGAAATGTCTATATGCTATACAGTCAGGTTCATTCTTAATCTCTCAGAGGTCATTTCCTCAATAGTAAATTTTGGATAGTAATGCTAGCTAGACTCATTGTGTTGCTCTGAGACATAAAAACACCAGGCCGTTGCCTGGCTGGTTTGGCTCATCAGTTAGACCAATGAGTCGCAGGTTCGATTCCGGTCAAGGGCACATACTCCTTGCCCCTGGTGGGGTCGTACGGGAGGCAACCAGTCGATGTGACTCTATCACATCAATGCTTCTCTCTCTGTCTCTCCCTCCCTCCCTCCTATTCTATCTGATAATAAGTAGAAAAATATCCCTGGGTGAGGAATAAAAAAAAAAACCACCAGGCCATTTAATGAATATTGGGTATCATCTCTGTCCTCATCAGTGTCACTATACTGCATCAAAAGTCCTTGCCCAGCTCCTTGAACAGCTGTTAAATTTAATAATTTGTATGTGTTGCCATTTCAGATCTAAGAAAAGCCACAAGAAGAGCCGGAGAGGGAATGAGTGATGGACTCAGTTTGGGTTTAGTCCAAATGGCCTCCTGCAGATATGAAGTCATCTCTCTATGTGGAAGGATTAATATCTACTCCCAAGGCAGCTATGAGAATATTTTAGGGTGGTTTTTTTTTTAACCTAAAAGAAGTTTCTCTACTTTTTATTTTAAAGAAAGAGGTGCTGAGTTTTATATCTCTTTTTGAATCCTAATCCATGTTTGGATCAGGGCTGCTTTTGACCCCTTTGTACAACCAACATTGAGGATTTGAGGGGTGGAGAGTATGAATGACAAGTAGAGGATATGGCCACCTAGTGATTCTTTTGTTACTAAATTTAACACACCCATTTTCCATCTTTCTGTGGTTTAGTTTTTTGTTTGCTCCCTGATTGGAACTGTTCTGAGAATCCTAAGATTTTTTCTGCTGCTGTTAGTCAAAGATCAAGTTAGTAAAACAGCACCAACTTTTCCCCTTAGCAGTGGCAAATGATAATAAACATGAAAACTGACTGCTAGTCAGTTTTGTAAGAAAATGTATTGTAAGGCTTCTGGATCACTTAATCCAGTTGCACTGCACAGTTCAACAAACAGTAAAATTTAACACCTTTTATACAGCATTCTTACACAGTGTTTCTTTTTCCACACAATCCTTGAATTCCAGGTTAAGATGCTCAGCCTTTATTTTACAAGAATTCACATTATCCAAGTCTAGTCAGTAGCAATAGGGCAACAAGATGGAAAAGGTTTGATGGAGAGAAAAGTAATACTCAGGGTTTTGACCTGAAATGGACAAGAGTGCCCTTCACAAAGCCAGAAAATATAGCAGGAAGAGATCAGGTTTTACAAGGGTAGGTAGCAAGAGTTGTAGTAGTGAAAATGATGCATTCAGTTTAACTTGAGGCAGCTATGGTAATATCTAGACAAACCCCAGAAAGTTGAAAATAGGAACTAGAGTTGAGCATAGTGATCTAGCCCTGAATTGAGAATGTTTAGGTAATTTTGGATGACTAGAATTAAACATATTGATCCCAGGCAGTGTGTGTATAATGTAGGAAAAGCCAAAAACAGAATCGTAAGCAACAGCAGCACTGGTGAGAGGAAGAAGTAGAATCATGGATTGAAAACTGAAATGAACCATTCAGAAAGAATTAGAAGAGGTCTAATGACGCAGAAGCAAAGTAAGGACTGAAAAATGTTCATGGGCATTGATAATCAAGAGAGTGTTGGGATCTTTGCTAAAAAAAAGTTCCATTTACCTATACTTACCTTTCCTCCTTTAAAAATGGAAAAGTGATTGAATAACTTCCTACAGCTCTAGTCCCAGCAAGAATTGTGAATACCAACTGCCTCACTGGATGGATCCAGTTTCTTGGAAAGCCCTATCTGGTTATAGGATTCACATTCTATTGCTTGCTATTGAACTGAAGGATTACTGCAGCAATATTAAAGCATTTGGGCATCATATTTACGATTTCAAATTCTTCAGTGATTCTTCTCTGAAGATACTTCAGCTAGTAAGAATTGTCCATCAGAACTCTTTTGGTTTATTATACCACTATACATAAGACTGCCTTTAAAAATTAAATATAAGCACCTCTTTTTACATCTGTTTTAGAGTCCTAACAGTTATTTCTTACCAGTGATGATCTAGGCAGAAAGAACCGTCTTTTGGCTGAATAACCTATGGACCAACCAACTCATCATCCAGTATATTATTAAAATAAAATATTTAAAGTACACTTGGAAATAAAAATTTAGCCCGGCTAGTGTGGCTCAGTGGATTGAGCATCATCCCATGGACTGAGAGGTCCCAGTTCAATTCCGGGTCAGGGCACATGCCTGGGCTGTGGCCTCAATCTCCAGTAGGGGGCATTCAAGAGGCAGCCAATCGATGTTTCTCCATCTCAAAAAATAAAAAATCAAAACATTTTAAAAATAAAATAAAAATTTATAATGTTTGTCTTAAAAAAACCAATAACTTAATAACAGAAATAAACCTCCCCAAACAAACTGTAAACGTAAAGCATACTTGTTTGGCATATGGTAAAACCTGGACCAAATTGGAGCAACATAGCCAACCTACAGCAGGAAGCAGGCTGTCTAAATTCTTGTTAGTACAACAAAGTGAGTGGGATATGATGAACATCTCTCTGGAGATCGTCTTGATAAATTACAGGTTTTCAGAGGAGATGGAGCTTAAGGATAAATCTTGCTGAAGGGCCATTTCTGTCATCTATATGTTAGCTAGTCTAGTAAATGAGGCCTTGGAATTGTAGCTTTATAACGTTTTTTTTGCCTCGGCCTATAAACAAACTTTGTATCATGTGTATTTTGTATTGAAAAAAATCTTAATACCTTATGCAAAATGCATTCTGATGTTTCCTATGTAGTACCCATTTTTAATGTGGGGTGTAAACCACTAAATTGATTTCACTTCCCACAATTTGAATTATACGGCCTTAAAAGCTTTGCCATAGGGCACAATGACTTAAATACTAAAAAAATGAAGGGAGAAATGTGTCTTCAGAGGCAAAGGAAATAATATGGTGAGATGAGAGGCTTCTAATATAACAACCCAACTTAAAGCTCATTCCTCTTAGCTCCTTTCTGTTATTTTCTGCAGAATGGCCTGAGTTTAAATAAGCATTAATCAGAAAAGAATGATCACAGGTGGTGGCCACACACCCAAAAGTTAAAGTAACAAGTTCTCCACAGTGACAGATGTTTTTAAAAATGCAAATAGACAAGTTCAAAGAAGACATTAAAAGATAAGAGATGGAAAATTAGCTTGGAAGAGTGTAAAATGAAGATGTGAAAAACTGGAAAAATGAAGCCTTAGAAAACAAAATATAAACAGAAGGTACTGAGAAGATAGGCTGGAGGAAAAAATGGAAAATAGTAAAAGCTATAGAGATAATAAAAAATCCTGCATATGATTCCTGATGAGAACTGAGCAAATCAAAGTTTGAACATTTCTCCACTTTCATATTTTTTTCATCTTGTTAAATCCAAGTAAAATTAATTTGCTATATTTACTAAATACAGGATCTGAGCTCATTTTGGTAAAACTGCATGTATACATATGTCTGTGTTTAAGAGATGGTTGGAATGAATGAAGTTCACCAGATAAGAGTATTTATTTCTGGTTGATGGGCTTCTGAGTACTTTATTTAATGCTCACTTTATTTTTTATTTTTAAATAAACATTTAAATTAAATTCTCTTTTACAAGGAAAAAATGAATTGTTTGGAGAAAGCTTTTTTATAAGCTTACCAACACACATTTTATATGTGGATGGTAATTTGACAGTATGTCAGAGGAACATTGGAATTTTTATCCTTTTTACCTAATAATCCTATTTATAGGAATTCACCATAATATGAAAACATACACAAAAATAGCTCATCCCAGAGATGAAACTAGACTACTTACAGCATATACAAAAATTTTAAAATGAATTAAAGACTGAAATTGAAATGTTAAGACCTGAAACCAGAAAACTCTTGGACGAAAACATAGGCAGTAAACTTTTGGACATTGGTCTTAGCAATATTTTTTTGGATATGTCTCCTAGGGTAAAGACAACAAAAGCAAAAATAAACAGATGGAACTACATCAAACTAAAAAGCTTTTGCACCACATAATTAACAAAAAAGCAACCTACTGAATTGGAGAAATTATTTGCAAATAATGTATAAATAACTCCTATAGTATGGCATCAAAGAAACAATCAGATTAAAAATATACAGAGGAGCCCTGGCCGGTTTGGCTCAGCGGTTAGAGTGTCAGCCTGCGGTCCAGAGAGACCCGGGTTTGGTTCCCACTAGGGCACGTACCTCGGTTGCAATTTGTCCCTGGTCCTGGTTGGTCGTGCGGGAGGCAGCCACTCGATGTGTCCCTTTCACGTCGATGTTTCTCTCTCTTCCTCTCTCTCCCTCCCACTCTATCTGAACAAAAAATGGGAAAAATGTCCTCGGGTGAGGATAAAAAAAATACACACACACACACACACGATATGAATAGGCATTTCTCCAAAGGGGACATACAGGTGGTCAAAGACTCTCATCATCATCAGGGAAATACAAATCAAACCACAATGAGATATCACCTCACACCTGTCAGAATAGCTATTATCAATAAATCAACAAGTGTTGGCAAGGATGTGGAAAAAAGGGAACCCTTGTGCACTGTGTTGGTGGGATTGTAAATTGGTGCACCCATTATGGAATACAGTATGAAGGTTTCTCAAAAAATTAAAAACAGAGCTACCATATGACCCAGCAATTCCACTTCATTTCTGGGTATTTATCTGAAGAAATCCAAAACACTAATTTAAAATGATATGTGCACCCCTATGTTCATTGCAGTATTATTTACTATAGCCAGATATGAAAGCAACCTAGGTGTTCATTGATAGATGAGTAGATAAAGATATAGTACATATATACAATGGAGTGTTTTACTCAACCATAAAAAAGAATGAAATCTTTCCATTTGAGACATGGATGAACCAAGAGAATATTACACGAAGTGAAATAACTGAGAAAGATGAATACTGTATTAATTTAACTTTTATCTGGAATTATAAAAAACAAACTCATAGATACAGAGAACAAACTGAGGGTTACCAGATGGAAGGGGGGCGTTGAAGGGGGATGGGTGAAAAAAATGAAAGCCAATAAGAAGTACAAATTGCCAATTATAAGCCCTGGCTGGTTTGGCTCAAAGGTTAGAGCGTTGGCCTGCAGACCAGAGTCGCATGTTTGATTCCGGTCAGGGGCACATACCTCAGTTTCGGTTTGGTCCCTGGCCCTGGTAGGGTCTGCAGGAGGCAACCAATTGATGTGTGTCTCTCTCTCTGTCTCTCTCCCTCCCTCCCTCCCACTCTGAAAATAAATGGAAAAAAATATCCTCGGGTGAGGATTAAAACAAAAATAGTCATGGGTCCCTGGCCAATTTGGCTCAGCAGTTGGAGCCTCAGCCCAAGGAAAAGAGTCACAGGTTCAATCCCTGGCCCGGTCGCTCGGTTGAGGTTGTGCAGGAGGCATCCAACCAATTTGTCTGTCTCTCACATAGATGTTTCTTTCTTCCTCCCTCCCGCCCACTCTATCTAAAAAAATCAAAGGTCCTTGGGTGAGGATTAAAAAAAAAAGTCATGGGAATGTCAAGTATATATCACAGGGAATACAGTCAAAATACTGTATTAACTATATATGGTGCCAAATGGGTGACTTATCATGGTCATCACTTTGTAAGGTATATAAATGTCTAATCACTATGGTTTACACCTGAAACTAATATTGTATGTCAACTATAATTGAAAATTAAATTTTAAAAATTAGCTTTATCCCATCTTTTTAATGTATTAGAAAAAAATAGCAAAAATGTTCATCTTAGGGATTGAACAAATAAATCACATAGTATATAATTAATATTCATATCTTTGAATATTTAATGCAAGGGGAAAAAATTAACGTCTCCATGTCATAATTATACAAAACATTTCAAAACTATACGATCTTAAGAGTGTGTGTGTGTGTTCTCTGCATGAGGTGGAATAATTTTTTGCCCTACAAATAAATTTGAATAAAACCTTTTTAAGTTTACAACTTCTGTGATAAGTTTGCAAACTTACAAACTGAGCTACTACTGTATAAATTACAAACTAAGAGTCTTCTGTTTTTCAACTAGGAACAGTTTTGCCAGTTATTGAACAATTGCTGAAGGAAGGGACAAGTGAGATGATAAAAATTACAGTATATAACTCTGTCATATAAAGAAAACCCAGGTTACTGGGATTTATTGCCCTTAAATACTTTTTGCGAGGTCATATAGTGCTTTCCTTGAGGAAGGAAGGCTGAACTGGGGGCAGTCTCTTGTTGCAGACTGTTTTCTTTTTAATGAAAATTTCAAATATATATAAAAGTAGAATAAGTTGAACACCCTGTACACCTGATAACCTGTTCTTAAGACCTGAAAAGGAAATGAAATACTTGAACACTAACTTTAAAAGAAAATCTTGAATGCTCCAAGTCACATTTTAACACAAAAGCATTACGTTGGGCCAGGTATCTCATTAAGAAATGAGTTAACTTCACCACTTAGTAGGATTCTGAGGGATGCCAAAACTTTAATATGAAAAAGTAACAGTAAATACACCTGATCTTAACAATTAGTAAATACCTTTTCAGGGCTGTAAATATGACAGGAAAGCCCTCAACCTCCTGCAATAGATTTCAAGCATCTTCCATGTTGGAAAATATGGCAAAAGCCCAGGTAGTCTCTCCTATTTTAAGTAATGCATATCTGAGGAAGCAGAACAAAGATAACACACTCACTGTCCATAAAATACATTTCTTTTTACTTAATCTGCACATTTCTAAAGAAACCTATAGCATCATTTAGCCTAAAATCCTTGGCAAGTCTCTTTGAGGAATTTGGACAAAATGACTTTAACTTCAATGTATTAGTACCAAAAACAGCTAAAAAATCTACCACCAATGACACAAGTTTGAGTTCCAACTAAAATCACTGACCACAAGCATTATTGGGAAACACCATCCTGGCAAGTGTGCTTTCCAGGTAGTAGTACAGTACTCAAAATGCATAATGTTCCTCAGTAAAGAATTACCTTCCTTTCACTCTCATTGCCAGTATCAGTCTCAGTGTTTAAAAACTCTACCTCAAAAGATCTGTTTCAATTTTATTTCCAACACATTTAAGTGCGCTACCTTTGAAACTCATTTTATTGTTTTGCACCTCAGTTTTCTCAGTGATAAAATGGAGACAGCATTTGCTTCTATCAACAGCATATGGGTGTTGTGAAGATCCAAAAAAATAACAGACATGAAAAAAAAAACCCTTGGATTTCTAAAACTATGTCTGTGAGTCAGAATACTCTACTCACTGAGAGTAAAACAAGTCTCTGAATTGTTACATTATATTTCCATCATCTAAACAACCAGATGAATTAACCAAATTTGACTCTTGTCAAAAAGATTTATTAACTTAAAATAGAATTACTTCAAATACAGATAAAAGCAACTTTCTGTTCAAGTTTGAATATTTTCAATATACTGTACAAGAATGTAAAAGAAAAAAATTCTGAATCTTCATGTTGTAGTTTTATTTTATTTTTTTTTTTTTACCTTTTAAAAAGTTTTTGGCACTACAAGGTTCTGTAAAGAATAGAAGTGACAAATTTAAAACACATGAAAGTCTTTCTAATTCTTAAGAACAATATATATAAAGTCTGAAGCAACCAAAGTATGAATACAGCTAATAGAAAATAAAGAATGTAATTTTTTAAATTCTCTCTTTATACAATTCATCAAGGTTAAACAAAACATAAAATTCCCTTAAAAATAGGGTAATAAAATAGATGAAATTTGTATCACTCAATTTGGTGATACTAGTAAAAACTATAGTTCATATTTATATACAAATAATACAGTTCTTAAAAACAGTCTTAGAATTTAAATAAGCTATCTAAACGTGTTAAAATTTAAATCAGAACCTGATTTGTTTTGCTTTCCATTAAATGTCACTTTTTCTGCTGAATGTAACTGACATTGAGGTACGGATACCCTTGAGACAGCAGGATTGGCTGGTTGCTGTGCATCGGTAGACCAGCTGAAAGAAAATGGACTCGCATTACTCCGACACGTTTCCTCTTGGTGGGTGGGGACAACGCTCTCTACACCGACGGGTGGCACATCTGTCTGTTGGACACAACACAGACAGGAAACTGAAAGGCTTGTGCCTATTTATCTGATAACCCCTAGAATTAACTTGCAGCTATTCTCTTTTTTTTTTTTCTATTTATACAGTGAAGAGATGATGAAGCATGTCAAAACATTTGGTAGGGGGAGAGGAAGAGGAGGGAAAGGAAATGTAGGTATGTGAAAGCAAAGAGAGGAGACAAAAGAGAGAGGGAGGGGAGGAATCAAGGAGAACAAACCCACCAGGGAAGTACTTCAGACTCTCCCCCCTAAAATGACTTGTATGACCAATAGTAACTTCCCTCAGCCCCAGTTCTTTGCTCAGAAGAAAAAAGTAGTCATGGTCAAAGTTCTGCCAATCTATAATACAGAGATGCCCCGGCAGTCCATGGATAGTTTAGGAAGGCTGAATATATCAAGCCTGACAGTCATACCAGTGGCTGCCCTTTAAAATTATCATTTCATTCAGTCAACATTTCCTGAATATATTTCTTTAAATTCTTAACTCCTAAGTTTAACTGTAACAACTCTAACTCTAGTTTTTTGAACTAGGTTAACCAAGAGCTGAAGGCCAGACTCGGACAATTCCTTTTAGAATTAAGATACCTTTGAGGCAAGTAGGCTAGCTAAAATGCTACAAGTTCCTTGGCATTCTCCTTAGTTTTTAATCTTCGTTACTTAGATTAAAGCCATTATTGGTACATTAGTACCAACTAAATATAGTAAATTCTAATGTAATTCAAATCTTAGTTTTACTAAACAAATCTGACCATGTCACTATTCGACTCAGAAACTTCTATTAGATCCTGCTGTCTTATTAAACTGAGTCCAAACTCTCATGATATGGCCTCAGCCTACCTTTTTCTAGTCTCTTCACCTATACACCTTTCCCATTTACCTCACCCTCCAGTCCCATTATTTCCTCTTCTTTCTATTTTCTCCTCATGCCAAGCAGAACTCAAGAGACTCTGCATATATTATTTCCTCAGCTAAAAACACTCCTCCACTCTAATCTCTAGAAAATCTCCAGGAGAAAAAAATCTTGTATCTCTTTCAAGATCTAGTTCAAATGTAAAAATCGTGTGTGATCTGATCCCTAGTGTCCATATCCTGCTTTCTCTGCTAAGGCAACATTAACTGATTCCTCTAAACTCCTATTCTCACCTGGCTCTTCTATAAAATATCCATTAAGTGTGGGGGTTTTATTTAATTCTTGCTTGAACAACAAGCACCTACCATAGTCTGACACATAGCATGCTCTCTCAATAAATGTTTACTGAATGCACGAATTTTCACTCCTGGATCCTGGCCTTCACAAAGGTTCCTTGTCCCAGAACAAAACCCACCCAGCCTGTTAGCAAATTTGTAAGCAATGGTACCTTGAGTATAGAAAGGTTTGTTGGGCTGAAATCTGGCATTTCCCTGATGCATGAAGTTTTGATGCAAACCATAAGGCCACGAAGCTGGGACAAGAGGGAAATGGGGACGTGGTGCATGCTCCCAAGGAATTGGAGGATTTAGTCCTGGAAAGCCTGGCTCTGCATTGCAATAAGAAAGAAAAGACATATTTTAAAACATCACATTGTTCACTCATATATTCCTTCATTCCACAAAGATTTAGTGAGTAACTATCACTGGCCAAGAACTATGCTAAATGCAGAGGATACCAAAAAAAAATTCTTTAAAGGCTCAAACACTGTAATTGTGCTCAAATTATTCATATAGGAGACATATAGAAAGACATACACAATAATATGTGAAATTTGCTATAACAGATCTGTAGAAGAGGTTCCAAATGGGTCTAAACAGGTTGTTCAAAGATAAAATTTTTCCTAAGACAACTGACTAAATTGAGTTTTAAAGTACAAGGAACAAGTTAGTCAGGCAAAATGGGGCAAGGAGAGCATTTTAGACAAAAAGAATAGCATATTTAAAAGCCAGAAAGCAGAGAAGTATAGTAAGTTTGGGAAGTTTCAAAACAACTTGACAAAATAGAAATAGGGGTAAAGGGAGGACTTGGTAACAGAAAAGGCTGGATGGGTAGGTAGAATCTGTATTTCAAAAAATCTTAGTACATCATTAAGGAGCTTACATTTTATCCTAAAGACAATACCAACTATCCTAGAATTAATTATATCTTGGCCTGGAAAGAGATCCTATTTATTGGAAGCTGAGGCATTGTGGTATAATGGTTGAGAACTAGGGGCTTTGAAACCAAATAGGTCTAATGAGTTCAAATCCCAGTTCCAAAAATTACTAAGGTTCACGCTGGCCGGTTTGGCCCAGTGGTTAGAGTGTCAGTCCAAGGACCGAAGGGTCACGTGTTCAATTCCCAGTCAAGGGAATGTACCTGGGTTGCAGGTTTGATCCCCAGCCCCAGTGGGGGTCATGCAGGAGGCAACCAGTCCATGTCTCTCTCTCACATTGACGTTTCTCTCTCTCGCTCACACGCTCTCTTTCTCTCCCTCTCTCCTCTCTTCCCTCTCTCCCTCTATCTAAAAATCAATGGAAAAATATCCTCGGCTGAGGATTAACAAAAAAAATAAAATTACAAAGGTTCAATTACGAACCTCAGGTTGTTGTGGGGATTAAATTAAATAACAAAAATAAATGTGGATTGTACAAGTTCTGGTATATACATAGGAACTCAAAAAAGTATGCCTATACTTTCTATGGCAAACTACCCACACCAATCTACTTCCCTTTGAGATGATCTTTAAGTGCAGTACCCCCTGAATCTTCTGGATCATTTTTGTGGTTTTTCTTATTCAGGGTCACAGTGTGGCAGGAATTAATCTGAAAGACACTGCCCTTATTCATTAAATGTCCTACCAGGAACTCAAATTAAGAGATATAAGATATGGAGGAGTAGGGAGCTAAAATCCATACTAGCCATATTCTTCTAAGCTCAGTCTTTTCAAGAAGTAACCAGGAAAACAAACCTGATGATTTACCACAAGTTCATAAAGCCAAGTTTCAACTAAAAGCTCAAGCTGCAGGTCTCAAATATTACAAAAAAATAAATGAGATTAGGTATACATAGTGAGGTCCTGACCAATTGAGAAATAATGTTTTAACATAAAAGGATATTTTTAAGGATATATTCCAATCTGCCTTGACCATTTTTCACAACGGTTTCATAATAAAACTAATACAACCTTATTAAAGATAATTTCAAAAATGGGGAAAAAACTCACACAATCTCCAACTCTAATACAACCACTATTTTTTAAATATATTCTCATCTAGTCCATTTAAAATATATATATATCTTTATTGATTTTTAGAGAGAGGAAGAAGGAAGAGGAAGAGAGAGATAGAAACATCAATGAGCAAGAAACATCGATGAGCAAGAAATATCCTGCACGCCCCCTATTAGGGATTGAGCCTACAACCCAGGCATATGCCCTGATCGGAAATCGAACCAGCAACCTCTTGGTGCATGGGTTGATGCTCAACCACTGAGCCACACCAGGTGGGCTCATCTAGTCCATTTTTAACATAATAGTAATTTTAGCTGTCTTGTTAACTAGGAGTTATACACCATGCAACAAATAATAAATATTTACTGAGTAATAGTTTATTATGTAATAACATACCTACCATACATCAAGCACTACCCTGAACACTATACTGAACAATGACAGACAAGAAACAACATAGAGCCTCAACAAGTCCAGTCTGCAGACAAGTAAACAGGCAATTTCAACATAGTAAGACAAGTGTTATGATATGGGTATTAAAGAAACATGGAGAGAAAGGATACCTAATACAATTGGAGGACAGGATCAGCAAGAATTAAAGGCTTCCTGAACAAAGTAATCTAAATTTTAGAATAGAGGATGTATGAGTTAGCCACGCTTTGGAGCAAAGCAGGAGGAGGTGAGAGTAAATAGGAGAAGTAATGGAGAGGATATTCCAGGCACAGGGAACAACTTAGGTGAGCAATCAGGGGTAAGAGACAGTATGGTTATGTTTGTGAGATGTTAATTAGTTCACTAAGGCTGAAACAGAGATCAACTAGTGGTGAAGAGAGGGAAGATTTAAAACTCTAAGCACTGAGCCAATATATCAAAGGGCAAGGCACTGGGTCTGTCTTCATGGTTATATAACTCAATGACCATCATGGTGCATGTCATGACATATATACAATAAACATTTGTTGAATGAGAGAAGCAAAGGCCAAATCATAATGGTCATGTATATCATTATCTTTTGATCTTGGAAATCTAAACAAGTTCCTACATTCTGGCATTTCTGCTCAGCAAAATACATTATCTATATTGTTACAAAAGGGGTCAGAGATACCTCCTCCACCAGTGCTCTAAGGAATAGCATACTTTTAAATTATCACTAAAATTCTTTGGAAAATTGATAAAGGGAAGGAACCAGGCTTTTACTCTACAATTCCAATACAAACTATATGAGGGTAACAAACAATGTATAACGAGAAGTTCTTTATAAAAGAATAGTAAATAGAAAAATCATCATTTTACAACCCCTAGTGAAGTAATGGATATCAGCAATAATTATCAACGGTGTCTAAGGCTATTATATAAAAATTAATGAAGAACTTCATAATGGTTAGAACACGCTGACATCACCTAACTCACTTATCAATCTTACGTCACTAAAAGAGGAACCAGACAGTTCCTTCTGAAGTGTGGGAATAGGAAACATACAGGACCAACCAAGAAGTAAGACTCTTGCCAACAACAACAAACCTCATTCTAATCTAGCCTCTGAACCAAACTACCAGTTTAACAGGAAATATGGGAACAGCAGTACATGTTAAACAATGCCACAAAGATATAGTCAGTCAACACCAGAATGTGGGAAACTACACTTTCTTTAATAAATAGTTATGTGGGGAAGAAAATAGTGAGGGGGAACTGTTTATAAATTAAAGGAGACTTAAGAGATATAACAACCACATACAATGAATGGGCTTTGCTTGAATCTTGACTCAAATAAATAAAAAATAACAATAATTTTAGAGAAATAGGCAAAAGGGAACAAGTGACGGGTATTCGAAAATCCTGGTTACGGTCTTGATTTTTTAAGAGATAAAACTAAAGTTCATAAGCAAATTTGATACGTCTCATATTTGATTAAATACTCAAGCCAAAAAATATTTTTAAGGGGACGAAGAGGTCAGATAAAAGAACAGCAAATGTTGATAACTATTAAAGCTGGGTAATGGGGGGTAGGGAGAGTTCATTATACTTTACTCCCTCCTTTTGTGTACATTTCAAATTTCCCATAATAGAGTTTTCAAAATAAAAATATTACTAAAAAGCTGGATATAAAACTAGACTTACGGCATATATGAACTATTTTTAAATATGCAAATATTAGAAAATGAATGAATGAATGGCAATAAACCAAAATATTACTTAGTAGTTATATATAGGAATTAAGACTATGAATGATTTCAAATGTCCCATAATAAATATCTATTACTTAAATATCAGGAAAAAACATTTTTTAACGCTAAAAAATGCTACCAATATCTTTTTCTTTTTAAAGAATTGCTCCTTATTGGGAAATAGTAAGAGTCTAGGGCAAAGAACACGTTTTGAAGAAAAAAATGGAGTAAATCTTGGATCTACTATGATTAATTATGACAGCATGATAGTTAAAATTAGTTAACCCTTCAATTTCCTCAACTGTAAAATGAGTGCTAATAATATACACAAAGCAATATTGCAGCCAAAATTTAAAATAATAAAATAACTAACATTTATGTCCATTATACTTAATATTCACAATATCCCTGTGAGTTAGATACTATTAAGATCCATATTTTATAGATGCAACCAATGCACAAAGAGTTTTAAGCAACTGCCCAATGTCACATAATAAATGGCAGAGTCAAGATTCAAATCCAGGCAGTCTGAATCCACAGCCCATACTCTTTATCTTTATCTAATGCTATACTGCCCCTCCACAAATATTGTTTGCCATCCTTTTCTTCACATTTATTTCCCCAAGTTCAACTAGTAATACAAATCACCCAACCTTTCTACAGACGGACAGACAAAAAAGAAGAAAGGATTACCTGAATTCCCCACTGCACCATTGTTCACCAGGGAATTTGGAGCCACAGTACGAGGCCAATGTCCATCATGAGAGGAGCTAGGAATTGCCACAGGTCTGGCAGCAGGCTGTGCAAAGATGATGCTGGGATCATTCAGGCCAATATTGCTGGGGGCACTGCCTGGTGCAGAGTGGATCACTGGGCCATGAATAGGCCAGGATGGGGCAGGGATCTGGAGGGGATGCATTGGCAACAATCCCATATTGTGCATGGGAGAATACTGAGCTGGTGGTGACTGGGGAAAGTTATACATAGGCATCTGGACCTGATGGGGGGGCTGGGCTCCCTGCTGAGGTGGGCCAAGTTTAGGTTGGGATCCTGGCTGGGAAGGAGGCTGGGTAATGGCAGCTGATTGGGAAGAGTTCTGTGGAAATGGCTGGGGCTGGGGAGAATAAGATGGTGAATCAGACTGCAGAGGAAAAAAAAATTAATTTTTAAATTAATTTATAAACATCTTAATTTTATAAAAGCAGAGATTATCAAAAGACAAAATTATGGAGTTATTTCATTAGAACATTAAAAACACAGCTCTATGATGTACATAACAGCAAATACCAGAAGCCCATATTACATGAAAGTAGAATTTTTTTCCCAAGGTTTTCAAACCCACCCTCACATAAAGGTTTACTTTATAAATCTTTTTATTGCCCAAAGGAGAGCTCAGAAATCATTCTCATCGTGTAGAACCCACATTTACAATTGTAACTAGAAACTTACATCTAAATATCTCAGTCACTTTCATTCAGTCCTTCAACAAGTATTTAGTATGTGTCAATTATGTACTGAGCACTATTCTAAAAATTAAAAATACAATACTAACATGTATGCTCTCACAGAGCTTAAGTTTGTGGGGGAAAGAAGGAGGAGCAGATAAAGATTTCATAAGCAATCAAAATAAAGTACAATGATTACTATGATAAAGAATGTAATAATGTACAGTGTATAATCAAATCACAGAGCATGAATACCTAAAATGACTTTGGGAGAAGAGGGGAAGGTAAGATGAAAGAAAGAGGAAACCAAGGAAAGCTTCACAAAGAAAATGAACCTTAAGTTGAGATTCAAGGATAAATAGAAACCAATCTGATTTTAAAAAGGGTAGGGATAAGGAGAAGGAAAGAGTGTTTAAGGCAGAGGGAACAACATGACTGAAAATCTACAGACACAAAAACACATAGCTTTTAAAGTAATTGGAACCTGAAAGAAGTTTATTATTATAAGGAAAGAGGAATGGCAGATCTGAGGCTGAAGAACTAAATAGGAGAAGATGATAAGTTCCTATAGGCCCTGTAGTTTAGACTCTATCCTGAGGGCCCTGGAAAAGCACTGAAGGGTTTTAAACACATCAGAAACATGATCAATCTACATTTTAGAAAAAATATTCTGGCTTAATAAGAATGAAATAGGGAGTATTTTAAATAAAAGACTGTTGAGCCCAGGTCAATTTGGCTCAGCGGTTAGAACATCAGCCTGCAGACCAATGAGTCGCTGGTTCAATTCCAGTCAAGGGCATGTACCTTGGTTGCAATTCATCCCCGGCCCTGGTCGGGGTTGTGCGGGGGGGCAACCAGTTGATGTTTCTCTCTCTCTCTCTCTCTCTCTCTCTCTCTCTCTCTCTCTCTCCCTCCCTCCCTCCCTCCCTCCCTCCCTCCCTCCCACTCTATCTGAAGATAAATCCTCGGGTGAGGATTAAAATACTGCTGAGACTGTTTAAAAGGCTGCAGAGGTCCTGAGATGATGGTAGACTATGCTAGGGAAATACCATATAGAGACAGGGGGAAGCAAATGGCTATGAGCTAGCTTTTTTTTATTTTTTAATCCTAAGGATACGCTTTTTTAATTGATTTTTAGAGAGAGAGAGAAAGAAATATTGATGTGAGAGAGAATCATCAATCAGTTGCCACCTGCATGTGCCCAACAAGGGATAGAACCTGCAACCTTTTTGGTGTATGGGTCGATGCTCCAACAAATTGAGTCACCTGGCCAACATAAGCTAGCTATATTTTATATGCACAAACAATAGGACTTGGTGACTGACTGGATGTGGGGGTTGAGTAGGAGGGAGAACTCCCACTGGAAACTAGATAGTGGGATCATTCCAGGAGATGGAGAACATAAGAGAAAAGAGGAAGTCTGGGGAATGGCTGAAGAGAACATAAGCTACATTTCAGACATGGTGAGGTTGAAGTGCTTTGTGAGACATCAGAATATTAATGCCCATTTAGACAGACTCTTCCCAAATCTCAGAGGACAGAAAAGTGAGTACTAGAAGCAGAGAATGAAAGTTAGAGGCAGTATAGGAAAGTGGTTTAGAGCCAGGTTTTGGAGAGAGCTTGAGGATTCAAGTTCTGGTTCCAAGTATCTGTTGACCTTAGGCAAGAAACTGAAATCTCTGTGTTTCTTTACCTCTAAAATATAAACAATAACAATCTACTTCATAGGTTTTTGTGAAGATTAAACAATATATGTGGAAAACATAAACACCAAATTCAGAATAGCAGATACATTTTAGTGGGTTCCTAAATGTTTTTCTAAGACTCTCCCTATTACTGGTTTTCAAATGCTCTAAGTATTATTTCTAAAATACAGATCACATCAGATTTCGCATGTTTAAGAGAGTTAACAGCTTTGAAGCTGTTTGAATCTGGGTTTAAATCTTTTAATTTCTTATTGTAGCTTCCCAATTGGTAAAATTTGATCATACTAATACCTACCACTTCACATGGCCACTCAAAGGATTAAATTTAATAAATGTGAAGCACAAAAGTAGTGTCAGGTTTAAAGTAAACATTCAATTAGTATTGAATTAATTTAAGAAGTGCAAGGTGAATACAGATTCAGACAAAGGTTAAGGGTAATTCAACAAAGTTAATATGAAACCTGTGAATCTGAATTCTAATTCAATACTCTGTCTTTTACAGAGTATATTTCACTATATCAACTATAACACAAACAGAAGTTTCAAGCAAGTGAAACGCCATGCAAATGTACTAAACCCCTAATACACTTCAATTTTTGTGTTCATTTTTATTAATGGTACAGATATTTCTCCACTAGGCAAAGCCTGAAACCTCGAAGTCATTAATTTATTTTAATTCAACCAACAACCTTATTAGGTAGTTAATCTTATTTTACAAATAAGAAAGCAGGCTCAATGAAGTTAGGGAGCTGGCTCACAGAAATATACACAAATCTACATTACTCCAAAAGTAATACTCTTTTCCACCTCATATGCTTAGCAAGGACACCTCTATAAAGCACTGTGTAATCTGGAAGATTGTTATTTACCAGTCTGAAAGATCAACCCTATCATCCACTGAAACTAGTACTATCTCCCTGCCAAGACTAACCCATTTGCAGGCAGAGTACTTACACATTCTGAGGACTGTCTAGTCCTTATGGACTGATCACCCTGTTGCTGGGATGAACTAGCCACTTGTTGGGCATTTACAAGGTTGCGAACCAGCTGGGCTGCTAAGAGAAAACATTAGAAAGAAAATCAAAAGAAAGAAGATAGCAGAGAAATGACAATCTATAATAGATATCAAGTCTCTTTGAGATTTTATAAACTTGGACTTTTAAATTATGATGATGTTAACGAAGGACTTATAAAAACTAAAATTTTTATGCCATTTTTCCATCCTAGTCATTAAAAGTACACTGTTCCTAGAAACAAGAACAAATGTCACACTGCTTTTCTAAAGGAGACAACATATTTACTTAAGAAAATACCTTCTGCAATAAGAATCTAAATGAAAATCATCACTTCTTAAAATATTCTATTTTTTCTTTCAATAAACTCTCATTTGGGTTTCTAATTCTTAAAGTTCCTTATGAAATATAAAAAGAACAGATCTCCCTCTCATAACAGCAGTGGGAAGAGATATAATTTATCCTATATGTTTCCAGAAGAAAACTTCTCATTAACTTTTGGGGGGGAAATAGTTAACTTCTGTTAACTTTTACATTGAGAGAAACAAAGTGTGATTTAAATCTAAAGAATACTTAGAGGAACTGATTGAATACAACAGACCGCTAAGACCTAGAAAGTGAACATACCCAAATACTGTTCAGAATAAAAGCTTGTTTAAATGTTATCTTTTTAAGAAATTATAAGGTCCAAAATCATACAGCTGGGTTTGGAACAGAGAGGAATTACGGTCCTTAGAATGGCATCAACATAAATTACTTCATTTTCACCAGAAACTATTTTAACCTTTTCTATTTACCTGCCACACTGCTATTCCTCTGACGGGCCAGCTTGACCTCTGGGCACTCCCTTCGTACATGTCCTGCATCTCCACATATAAAACATCTGAGGTCTCTGGGGTCTCTGAAGTCTCGAGTATCATGGAGGTCTCGAGGGTCAAGAAGGTCTCGAGAGTCTTTCTCCTCTTCATTCCCTTCCTTCTCTTCTTCACTGTCTTTCTTCTTTACTCTAAACAGTAAACTGCTGATACCAATAATGTGGGGCTAGGGACTTGTAAACTGAGGGAATCACGGAACAAACTAAACTATACAAGAGTCTCACAATTAAAGGGACTAACATGCCCATGTCTCATGCATCTTTTTGAAGGCGGAGGAACTCACATTTATAGAACACCTACTCATATGGCAAAACTGGGTATTCCAGTGCTTTCATAATAAAATATCAAATTAAAAAAATTTTAAATATCTAAGTTTAATCTTGCAACAATCCTTAGAGGTTGGTATTTATTATCTTCATTTTACAGGGGAAGACACCAGGGATTAGAGAAGTTAAGTATCTTGCATACATTTAACAGTCAGTAAAATAGCAGTGATAAAAACTAGGGAGCTTGTTTTGCCTGAAAAGTTCTAAGCCTTTATATTAGGCAAGACTTGATAAATAAAGAAGGGCTTTTCCTGGCCCATTAAACATAGTATACATATAGAACACAGGAAAGTATTTTTCATAGATATGTTTTAGGTGATATATAGAATGCATATTCCTCAAGGTAAATGTTGTATACCTTCACAGTATATACCTCAAAGATTCAGTTAATTATATTTTAATTATTGGTTTGTATGACTGTGAGGTCCTCAGTCAGAACCCATGTCTTGGTCTTTTTTTTCCCCTTGGTTCCTAGCACAGTTCCCAGCATACAGTAGGTGTCAATAAATGCTTCTTCAATTAAAAAACAAAAAGATTTAATAAATGAACCAATGAATGTTAAGAGACAACATGGTACCACAAATAAATCTCACTCTATTACAAAATTCCACTAAAATGTACATTTACCTAAGGTCCAATTAAAAGCCCTGAACTTTCTTACTTAAACATATTTGAACACAGTTACAGCTACAATTGACCTCAACTTTAATTTCCCTGTAATTGTGATACAAAATAATTTGCCAACCTTCTCCTTTTAGGGCAGTCTTTCATGTAGTGGCCTATTTTTCCACAAACACGGCAACATCGATCATTGGGAGCCAGTTCTCCATCTGTTAATACTCTGGAATCAAAGAAGTACTCCTAGGGAGAAAATACAACTTTATTAGGAAAAAAAAAAAAAAAAAATCACTATAAACTTTTGAATACAAATGGAAAGGAGACCAAGATGCAAAAGTGTGTTATTTTTTAAAGAGGAAATAAATAACAACAAGTGGTTCACTGCAACTAAAACCATGATATGAAAACGAGATTCACAAGAAACAAAATGAACAAAAGACCAAAAAAAAAAAAAAAAAAAGAAGAAAATGAGATTCAGAATTATCACCATCAACACCTCAGTTGCTAACAGTACTAACTACTTTACATCCACAATGTTTTCTCATTCATCTGTAACATCTATGCATAATATCTCAATATAGTAGGTTCTGTTTTCATCTTTATTTTATACTTGAGGAAACAGATTCAGAAAGGTCAAGTCATTTGCTCATAGTAAAAAAGCTGATAAGGAGCAGATAAAGAAAGGATTTAAAGCTAAGTCTGTCTAACTATAAAGCTCATGCTTATTGCTATCCCAGGCTACTTCTGGAAAAGAAGTATTCTCTACACAAAAGAGCTCTATGTATATAAGAAAATCCTCTGGTTTATCTAAAATATAACTGGATTTGCATACAAAATTTCAAAAACAGCCCTGGCTGGTTTTGCTCAACGTTTAGAGCGTCGGCCCGCAGACCAATGGGTTGTGGGTTCGGTTCCGGCCAAGGGCACATACCTCGGTTGCGATTCGTCCCTGGCCCTGGTTGGGGTCGTGCAGGAGGCAGCCACTCGATGTGTCCCTTTCACGGCGATGTTTCTCTCTCTCTCTCTCTTTCTCTCTCTCTCTCTCTCTCTCTCTCTCTCTCTCTCTCTCTCTCTCTCTCCCCCCCCCCCCCCACTCTACGTGAACAAAAAAATGGAAAAATGTCCTCGGGTGAGGAAATAAACAAACAAACAAGCCAGCCAGCCAGCCAGAAAGTAAATATTTTAGCTGTTGTGGCAAAATTGAAGATTATTATGTAGGTTAGGTATATGAGAGAAAGCAGATTTCCACAAAATTTTTTATTAAAGAATTGCAAAATATACTAAGAATAATAATTGAATATAATTTTTTGTAAACAAGTTTACTAATTAGAAGAAAGGCTTTCTGAGGAAGATGTTTCTCTAAATTGAAGTTTAAAATTAGTACTCCCTTATCATTAAAATCAATGGCAAATGTTCACCTATTAATACTGATCTGCAATTACATTTTATGTATTTCATCTTTGAAAATGTTTTCACAGATGAAGAGGTTGAAGATTCAAGAGAATAATGAATGGATCTAGAGTGCATATGGAAAGACCAGTCTCTGATAAAGGAGAGAGATCTGCAGATGCAGGCAGAATTATAGATCTGGTAGCATCAAGTTGAAGGAATATCTCTCTGATACCATTTTTGTCTCAGAGGAAAAACATCTAAGTGGAGAAAGAATGACAGAGGTGAAAGATGGGACAAAATGCAAAGGTATTGACTTTTGAATAAAATAAATATAATTTTAAATAGTTCTTATTGAATAGAAAATACAAGTAACTAAAGAAACTAAAGAAATGTAATAAGGCCCTGGCCGGTTTGGCTCAGCGGTTAGAGCGTCGGCCTGCGGTACAGAGAGACCCGGGTTCGGTTCCCACTAAGGGCATGTACCTTGGTTGCAGTTTGCCCCCAGCCCTGGATGGTCGTGCGGGTGGCAGCCACTCGATGTGTCCCTTTCACGTCGAAGTTTCTCTCTCTCTCTTCCTCTCTCTCCCTCCCACTCTATCTGAACAAAAAATGAAAAAAATGTCCTCAGGTGAGGATTAAAAAAAAAAAAAAAGAAATGTAATAAGAATGTCAGATAATGTCAAAAAATAATAATGAAATCTTACCATTTGCAACAGCATGGATGGACCTAGAGAATATTACGCTAAGTGAAATAAGTCAGACAGAGAAAGACAAATACCATATGATTTCACTTATATGTGGAATCTAAGGAACAAAGTAAATGAAGAAACAAAATAGAAACAGACTCATAGACACAGAGAACAGAATGATGGTTGCCAGACGAGAGGGGGGTTGAGGAACTGGGTGAAAAAGGTGAAGGGATTAAGAAGTACAAATTGGCCATTACAAAATAGTCACAGGGATGTAAAAGTACAGCATAGGGAATATAGTCAATAATACTCTAATAACTACGTATGGTGCCAGGTAAGTAGTTGAAATATTAGGGGATCACTGTGTAAAATACATGATTGTCTAACCACTACGCTGTACACCTGAAACTAATACAAAAGAAGGAAAATGGTACAAAGAAATTTAAAGTATATGCCAGAGAGTAAACCAGGAATATAAGTAAAAGGGGAGAAAAATGAAGACAGAAGATAACTGACAGAATGGGAGAAAATGGGTCAATATATCAGAGGACCTAATAATGCAGAAAAATAGTTGAAGTGCGAGTATTTGAGTGAGCAAGAAAGGTGAAAGAAAATACACTTGTCTTCATTTTCATTAGTGTGTAAAGAAATGAGACACATCTATTTTGTATGCTGTTATAATCCCAGCACATAGCAGAAAAATAGTTACAAAGTAGAAATTCAATTAACATGTACTGAAATAATAAACTTTACTATGGAAACTATAAGCATGAAAGACTATTAAACAAGGATATTTTTACAGTATCAGTTATAATACTGATATAATGAAAACAACTTAATGTCCATCAAAGGAGAATATTAAACTGATAGATCCAAGCTATAGAATATTATACATTGACCTTTAAAACATAATAAAGTAGATCAAAAAATGGTTAGCAGACTCATAGGCCTCTTCTGGTAGGCCCCAAACTGATGTTTGGCTCTTATACCAAATGATAGTCAAGACCAAAGATTCTGACATCTGTTAGAACTACTTGTAACACATTGAGTTATTAAGAGTTGCTGAGTTTTGTGTCATAGACTAAAATAAGCACATTGCCAGTTTACTGAGGACTCTAATTTATTATTTATTTATTCTACTAAAAAGACTGCATGAAATTGCTAGGTTCCGACTAAACATATGCATGTGTTCACATTAATAGTTGGAATTCCCATAATTTTCAGATAAAATGCTGTATCAGGCCCTGGCGGGTTTGGCTCAGCAGTTAGAGTGTTGGCCCATGGTCGAGAGAGACCTGGGTTCGGTTCCCGCTAAGGGCACGTACCTCAGTTGCAGTTTGTCCCCGGCCCTGGTTGGGGTCATGTGGGTGGCAGCCACTCGATGTGTTTCTCTCACATCGATGTTTCTCTCTCTCTTTTCCTCCTTCTCTCTCTCTCATTCTATATGAAGATGAATGCAAAAAGTGTTCTCGGGTGAGAATAAAAAAAAAAAGCTGTATCAGGGCATCAGCTTTGTTTTGATTTAACTATGCTTTTCATGTATTGCTATTTTAATTAATATTTTAGTAAAATTACTGTATTTCCCTTTTATTAGACCTTTTGTTCATGCGTGACTTTTGTATTCTTTCAAACTTTACTGTTATTTTCTTTTCTCTCCATTATAATCATTTTCACCCCACTAAGAGGCAGGGCAATCAAAAATGTCTAAGAACCAGTACCCCAGGGGGAAAAAGCTCTGCTTTTCTTATTCCATACCTCTAAGAAAGAGTGCTAAAAGTGGACTGAACAAGGATATTCATTATGAATAGTAGAGACATGGTTTCTCTCTTGAGATAATTTCTCTTGGGAGTTTCTTTCTCTGTGAAACTAAGACCTCCTCCCATTGGAAAGCAAACGAAAATCAGAGAGACTGCCCTGGCCAGTGTGGCTCAGTTGGTTGGAACAATGTCCTGTACATCAAAAAGTGGCAAGTTCAATTCCTATTCAGGGCACGTACCCAAGTTCTTCGATCTCCAGTCAGCGCATTACAGGAGGCAACCAATCAATGTTTCTCTCACATTGATATTTGTTTCTCTCACTCTCTCTCTCCCCTTCCTCTTTCTAAAATCAATAATAAAAAAAAATGAGTTGTGAATACTCCCATCTCTCTAAAAAAAAAAAAAAAAAAAAAGCCATAGTGAGACCAAGAGGAATGGGGGACACTATGCTATCCAGTTTAGGCAAAAAGAATTCTCTTAGTCCATGCTATCTAATTCAGCTTATTAGGGCTACATCAAAATTAGAGCAGATCTAATTTGGACATATCTCATTATGGACTATGATAAGTGTAATAAGAAAAAATACAGGGAGCTGTAACCGTCTCCCTATTTCTAACACCAACCTAAAAACAAGAGTAGGTTTCTTGTACTATATTAAAAAAAAAAGTTATATAAGAAAACAGAAAAAATTCAGAATTAAAATTATGTAAACTTACAACTTCTCTGCCAATGAGTGGATAAAAGGGAGTACCAAAAAGTTTCCTTCCATTGATAAATGCCTTCATGATGAAATTGGTCACTATTGAAGAAAGAAGAAAACAATAAAGATGTAGACCTTAATGTGTAAGAGCTTTAAGAGCAGGGAATTTCTGTATTTAAAACTTACTTTTTCTAGAAACTCCAGCACCAAGATTATGATTCAAGTCAAAAGGATCTAGAATAGAAAAATTTTATTTTTCAATTGAGAATTATGTTCATTGTAACATTAAATATACTTAGTAGCCATGACTATAATCTAATACTATATAACTCGGACCACCCAAGAAGTAAATTATTTTTTTAAATTATAGATTAAAGGATAGAAACTGATAAAAATCCAAAGAAAGAATCTTCCAAATTCTAATGTGTTTCAATTTTCCCCTCAATTTCCTTGGCCACATGAAATTGGCATTTTATTTTGTTTTTGTTTCTGAATAAATATCAGTTAAATGATTACCTTCGATTGCAATGCATTTGGACGTCCACTGCTTCTCAAAAGTTGTTAACAGCTTTTTCTGCCGAATGCTAATTACATATTCCTTGAAATCAAACTCTTCAGTATAGAAGCGAAGCAGTCCCAACCAAAGCTCTCCTAATGTTTCTGTGTTCTTTCCAAGTGAAGGTAAACGTTTTTTCTACAGATGAGAAAAAAGAGAGGTAGAGAAATATCTATACCTATCCAAAATATGGACTCCAAATCCAAGTGAAATTATTAAATTAAATTAAATTATGCAAATCCTAACATTTATCAGTAAGCATTCCATAACATAAAGACTATTTAAAAATTACCAGTTCTTCTGTTTTATCAAAGAAAAAAGCATTCCATCCATCAACCATTCTCTGTGGAATCTGTTTTCCATCAAAGATCTGCATAAAAAATTAATTTTATTATTAGATGTTAAGTCATCCAACCCAAAAGCCTAAATACTCAAACCTCATTTCAGAATTGAGCTAGAATAGACATATTGAATTACTTCCAAAACGAATGTCAGGATGGTATAATTTGATGTCAAGTTATTAATGAATAATATGTATCTGAAAGACTAAAGCTGGGAAAGAATATCTTAAGAGCATCAGACTCACCAAATGACACATTTGATGTTACCTATTTTACCTGTCAAAACACATCCAGCCCAAGATTAATAAAGTAAACACAAATGAAAACAGCATTTTCATCCAAGGATCATTGATGTAGAAATACATTAATAGATAATACCTATTGACTGTGCACCCAAAGGACATCAATGGAATTGTTTGTTTTGGGGAAGGGCTCTAGTAGCTTTAATCTTTATCAGATGAAGCTGAAAAGCACCCTGGACATTGATTTTTTTTAAATCCTCACCCAAGGATATTTTTCCATTTATCTTCAGACAGAGTGGGAGGGAAGGAGGGGAGAGGGAGAGAGGGAGAGAGGGGAAAGGGGGGAGGGGGAGAGAGAAACATCAATGTGAGAGAGACACATCAATTGGTTGCCTCCAGCACGACCCCAACCAGGGCCGGGGACCAAATCGCAACCAAGGTACGTGCCCTTGACCGGAATCGAACCTGCGACTCTTTGGTCCTTGGGCTGATGCTCTAACCGCTGAGCAAAACTGGCCAGAACTGGACACTGATTTATTTAAAAATAGAAAACTAGGTAGCTTTCTCTGACATCTTGATGAAGACTATAAAATCTTCATGAACAGTAATTCACTGTCCCAAGGAGTGGGGGAGGGGTGGGGGGGTAGTAATGCTATGTTACTAGAAGAAAAGTACCCCAGAAGATGATTGTATAGGCACAAGCAGTTTTGGGACTTATTTTCTACAGGCGATTTAAGAAAGAGATACAATAAAGTAGAAAGTTGCAACAAGTTCAGAGTCAGTAGACCTTATTTCTAGTCTTATAGTCTTGCCAAGTAGTGATTCTGAGCCATACCATTATGTTCCTAAATCCTCAGTTTTCCCAATGAAAACGAGAGATTAGATTAATTAGGTCAGTTGTTTTCAAATTTTATCTTTCTGTTAAGTTGTAAAACTTTTTCCTAAAATGGAACCTTCTTCGAAGTTCAGAAGTATAAAACAGATATAAGCAAAGGTACTCTGATAGAAGCCTGAGTGGAGAAAACATACCCCATTTTTCCTTACCCCACTCCTCATACATACACTAGGTGAGCTCCTAAGAATTTATCATAATACATATTTTTTAAACCACTAGATAAGGGGGTCCCCATGGCCCCTTCCATTTTAGATGGGACAATAAATTACAAAATTAACTATATGTCTGGCCATTCTAATTTCACTCTCAGGTTTAAGTTCTTTGTGGGCAAGGACTATATAACTTATCTCTGAACCAAAATTACATCAAAGCCTGCCATATAAAGAATACTTAATATATGTTTATTGAATTTATATATCTACTCTGTATGCATGTTGACATAAAGTTTCCAGGGACTTAAGCTAGTAAACTGTTTTCATATTTACATATAACTTAAACAAATATAATTACCAAGAATGGCCTAGCATGAATTCTGACATTTCAGAGAACAAAAAAGGTAGAAATTACAGCTATCAATATCTAAAACAAAATACATGGGATCCTACCCTCAAAAAAGAAATGCAGGTTTTAAAGAGGCCAAAACATTTGATGCTATCATACTTATTACAGGGAAATGACACAAGATACCTCTTTAGACCTTGATTCTTTTTAAGAAAATTCTTACTTTTGAGTAACAACTATGATCCAAACCCAATTATGTTGGCTAGTAACACAGTAAAGGGGACCTGTAGGCATTAGAGGGTATTTAATCACTGATTTGCCTGTTTTTATAAACTCATTTCACAGTGCCTAACTTTACACCCTGTCTCAGCCCTTAGAAGCACTAACTGTATCTTCTCTCTCTTACACACACACACACACACACACACACACACACACTTTTTTCTTTCTGTTTCTCTCTTCTTTCTTTCAACATCAATCATTCTCCACTAAAGCACTTAGTCCTCCCTCTAAAACCTCACCAAGCAAGTTAGTAATATTTGTACAAGGAGTGACGCTGTATATTTTCATATTTGCTTTCTTATTGTAATATTTTAGTATTTACTGCTATATTTAAATTACAATTTCTTAGTTGTAGTAAAATTAACCATCTTAATCATTTCAAGTGTACAGTTCAGTGGCATTAAGTCCATTTCCATTGTTGTGCTACCAACCATCCATAGAATTCTTTTCATCTTGCAAAAATAAAACTCTGAACTTATTAAACAATAATTACCCATTCCTCTCTCCCCTCAGCCCCTGGCAACTTTCTGTCTATGATTCTGACTACCCTAAGTACCTCATATAAGTGAAATCATACGGTATTTGTCCTTTTGTGACTGGTTTGTCTGACTTAGCACAGGCTCACCCATTCAACAGCAATTTATAAGCTAATATAAACCAAGAAAACATAGTAGTTCATAATACCAAGTGTGAATAACACTCCTCTTATTAATTTTTAACTGAAAATTTACTTTTACTTAAGATGATCTGCTAGAATACAGCAAAATCATTCTGCTTAGAAAAGCTCCTTCTGACCTCAAGAATTTTGTGTTGTTGACCATGAAAAAAACAGTCTTAGCAGAGCCTTATTTATACCCAGTCACTTAAAGTCTAGGTTCAATCACAAATGGAGTCAAAGATCATCAGCTTCATTAAACATATCCTTACCCTTAAGAGTTGATCGATGCCAATGACCAATATTTAAATGATGCCAGAGCAATGGACAAGCAAAAAAGGCCAGAAGCAAAAATCCATATATCATCAGTTCATATGTATCACAAAGCCCCCCACAATCACAGCTCATTATGATGGAAAACATTCCATGGACTGTCTCTCATTTCATCAATCATTGTCTGTTAAGCAGATAACGGGAGAGTTCTTGAAGTTGGCTATAGCAATCCTACCTACATTTTTCCAATAATATTAGTAAAGATGCTAATGACAATAATAATTAATAATAACAATAAAAGCAACCACCATTTATGAATACCTACTTAGCACTTACTACATTCAAAGGTATTCATTGTCTCTGTTCTTTATATTAACAACAAAATAATATCATTATTACATTTTTACTAAAGAAACTCAGACTAGTAGCGGTCAGGCACCATTTTGAAGGCCACTATGTTAGAATTAGGATTCAAACCAGTTATTTCTGGCTCCAAATTGAAGCCCTGCTCTTTCCATTATATCATGCTGCCTCAAAGGCTCCTCATCCATCAGTAATATAATGAGAGAACACAGACAAACCACCATAATTTGTGTTCCATTTTAAAGCATAGTATTCTGTCAAAGTCATAGCAAATCATAGCAAATTGCTACTATGACATCACTGGGGCAATTATGCAAAATATCCCCAAAGTTAAGGCCTTAACAACAATTAGACTAATACAGAGAATGATCTTGACCCTGGAAGGCCTAATAAAAATTCATGCTTAATTTTAAATATCCTTCAGAAAACAACCTTGTTTAAAAAAAATACCACTCAACATAGATTCAGCAACTTAAAATTTTCTACTAGAAAATGATACTTAAAATTTTTATTTCTCTTTCACTATTTAAAAAAGGAAAACAAATGCTGCTAAAACCACATGACATTCATTAGAACTTTTAAAAAGTTTACTAAGGCCATCTGACACTCACCATATGGCTTGCTATTTTGTGATTTTTCTTCTTTGACATGACTATCAAAGTTTATGTGAAATCAGAGTATGTTATTTTCCAGACAATTCTGATGCTTCTCTCCTACCTCAAAATAACAACCTTTCTAAGAAATTAGAACTGGATCCTCCCTAATGTTTGTAAATTCACTTTGTACCAAGAATGAGGAGGAACAGATGGATGATTAAGAATTCCTTTGTACCTATGTGAGAGAAAATAAATTGGCTATAAAAAGGGACTCTATGAGTCACCAAGTCTGAGTGAATGAGTATAATCTGTTTCTTTTGATGTATATTCTTATGCTTAATACAATTAACATGACCTTACAGAAATGAGGAAGAATTTCCTTGGGTTTTCTCTTAATCAAAATTCACAAAGTTGACCAAAATATAAACAAGAATAAATCAAGCTTCCTTGCCAAGCAAAAAGAGAAAGAATACTCTGGAGAGAAAAAAGTATATATTTGCATCTGAAAGACTAATATATGAGTTCATGGATGGCTATATAAATTTCATAATGATCTGCAGCATTCTGACTGTAAAATACAAAAATGTTGCAAATGATATTCAATAGTACTGTTCATCTATTATTCTTTTGGTAGTCTATATTCTCCCATAATAAACTTTTTAAAAAGGTTCACTGTTTGCTTATACCATTAGTGGAAGAAGAAAACTTAGGATGTCATGATGAAAAAAATCCTTCATGATCTCATGAACTGAGCAAGATCTATGTGTTTAGAGTGACTGTTTTCACAAGAAACTCCTTCAGTGTTCTTAAACACCTACCTCTTGTAGAACTGGGATAACAGGTGGTTTTCTCTGCTGCAGAAAGTACAGCACCATAAGGATATAAGCATATGAAGATAAACTTCCCCTGGAAGCATCGCCAATATCACATCGCTAAAGAAACATAAAAATAATTTTAAAAACTTCAGAATCTTATTCCATGCAGAAATATTGACTAGTTTGAGACACTATTTTTTTTTTAACCCATCAAACTGACAAATACTCAAAAGTTCAATAACAAACTGTCATAAAGGGAGTGGATAAACAGGTCCTTATACATACAGATGAGAGTGTAAATTAGCATAAACTCTATGAAGAATAATTTGGCAATATCAAAATTACAAACAAAAGCACATTTCCTTTAACCTAGCAGTTCTGTTCTAAGAATTTATTCAGCAAATATTCCCTAAAACATGTAAAATGACTAAATAAAAAGTTTTTTAATTGTGGCACTGTTTTAATCAGAAAGAACTTAAGGTTCATCAGTAAAGCACAGATTTAAAAAACTGATGAGTATTCATACAATGGAATAATATGTAGTCATTTAAAAAGAACAAAGAAGCTCTTATATACTCATAAAAAATAATCTCCAGTATTTATTGCTCCGTAAAAAAAGCATAGTATAAAACACTGTTTATTACAAGTTTATACTTGTAATAAAAATGAGGTAGAAAATTTACATACTGGTATATTTCTGAAAAAACACAGAAGAACTTTTGACAATAGGTGCCTCCAGCAAGATGCACTGATAGGCTAGGAGATAGTTGTGGAAGGGAGACTTTCCACCATAAACCCCTTTTGACCTTTTGAATTCTAAACCACATGAATATGCTGGTTATTTTAAAATTTTTTAATTAAAAAAAAGCCACTAAATGAATCCTCAGAGACTTCCCTTGAGTAAAGCTTTAACTGATGTTATTATATTAAGGGAGAAGAATGATTTCCCTGACATGGTTTGATTACTAAAACCTCATGGGAGTACAGAATTGTTATGTTGGAGATATTTTATGATGCAAATCCAGAAAAGTAGCTCTATCAAATATGATTTTAGTATGTGGCTAGATATCTTTCTTTTCTAAGATGACCTCTGTCCACAAAGATACGTATAGGGATATCTAAACAAATATGTCTCCCCATTCAAAGAGTGGATTTTATGAAATGAAACTGTTGACCAAGTTTCCTACTAAACTGTTCCACCAACACATTCATAAAATTAACTATTAACTGAGCATCTACCATAAAGCAGGTACTACACGGAACTAAGTCTGAACAAAGGTCTCTACCCTCATGGAGTTTACACACTTAGCAAAAAAAAAATTTTTTTAACTGAATTTAGTATTATAAGTGTTATAAAAGTAACATAGGGTTTTGTTGGTATTATTTTATTTTCTTGGCCAGAAAAATGTATCACTAAACACAAATATCAGATTTTCTAACCCAGAGAGTCTTAACAGGGATGGTATACAAAGTCCCATGCCTGTGGTTGAAAATCATTATCACATTGAGGAATATTACCAATGAGAAATTTTCTAGAGTGTTACACATGGGACTGGAGCATACACAGGGAAAAAACTAAGAATCACCCTATTCTAATAGGTATAAATTTAAACCATTTAATATTGAGTATTTCTTTTTAAAATTTCAGGTAAACAAAACTCAGAAAATATTTTTCACAAGTCTGACATCAGTATGTTCCACTTTAACTGTCATGAGTCTTACAACAAAGCAGATCATTCATTCATTTTTTAGTAAATACCTTAGCAAACACTTTCATAGTATATCCCAAGTACTGCACTCTAGGATCAATAGCTGCATAAGTAGCTAGCATTCTTGTGTTATGTTGAGCCTGAAAAATAATTACATATTTGAAAGCATTTCAAATTTAATAAAGTTAATCCTAAAAATCAGATAAAAAGATAGAATACACTCCAAATGGAACATATAAATGTAAAACTTAAAATACTTATAAATTAGCCAAACAAAAACTAATTTTCAATCTGAAGGAAATATCAAGATTGATTAATTTTTTCCCTTATACTGTTCACACTGAAAGCTTTAAATATAAAGGTATAGTAACAATCTGTAAACTTTTTCAATGACAGGTATAAACATATCTTGGTCTACAAAGATAGAAAAACTTACCAATGTATTATACAAACTGATATCGCCTTCTAAACCACTTCGTCTGTGTTCAAATTTTACTATAGGCACTTTGGCAGTAGTTATAGGCAAAATATTTCTTAAACCTGATTAAAAATAAAACTTCACTAGGTTAAATAATTTTTACAAAGCTAAAAAATATTTTCTGTTGTTTTAAAGTTATAATTTAAAATTCATACCTGGGTGTCTCTTAAGAATTTTTGCCAAATTTTCAATTATTTCTTTACAATTTAATTTCTAAAAAAAACACAAAGGAAATAAATAATAAAATTTGTCTGACTCAATTGGGCCTTATGCAAATTCTACTTTAATCAAGGCAGTTAATATTAGCATTTAAAATCTCTAGCCATAAGCTCTGTATAATCTTCTACTCAAAGTATGTGGTCCATAGACCTGTAGTGTCAACATATCTGGAAACACAAGAAATGTAGAATCTCAGGCCCCATCTCAGTCTACTGAATCATAATCCACATTTTAACAAGATTCCCAAGTAATTCACATCCACATTAAAGTTTGAGAAGAATAAAGATAAGAGGATAATGTTTTCAAATAAGTGAATAAACAACTACAGATGGGTTTGGTGAAGGCAAAACAGTATACTGATTAAGAACATAGGCTCTGAATTTAGACAAACCTGAATTCAAATCTTAAATTAAGTACTGACTAAGCTATGTGACTATGATCAGATTCTTAACCCCTCTGAACTTCATACTACTATTCTATAAAACTGAGATTATCATAAACTCCTGCCCTATGGAGTAATAAGAGGGATTACATGAGATATGCATGTAAAGCATTCAGCAGCATGCTTGGCACAAAATAAGTACTTTAAATCTGTGAGCTATTTATTATTATTATGTTGATGAATAAAAGAAAAATAATTCTATTATAAGCAGCATCTACTTCTTCAAGGAAATTCTTACCTCTACAAATTTAAAAGTTGACTTTTTAAAAACTAGACAGCAGAGTTAATATGGTAATGATATCCATAATATAAGAAACAGAGAAAGTAATGGCATTATAAATTAACTGCATTATAAAGGGTATTTACATCAATGCCCACCCTTACTACTAAAATCACTTTTGCATATCCCAAAATGCTCTTTTTAGCTATAAGAAAGCAGTGACCATTGCAGCTTAACTTGGGGATTTCAAGGGAAACTTTAGTTACTAATTAGCACACAATAAAATAAGAGTTTATTTTCCTCTTTATTATGCAAGGATATAAATTTATGATAAATTTTAAGTTTTCAAGTATGGTGCATCTGGAAATAAAAATTTATTCTTTGTCACTGTTTCAATCTTCCACAGATTATATATAATACATAAGCCGTTAGTAATTAGAAGTATGATTATAAAATTTTATATAGAAGATACCTAAAATCCTACCCTCCTTCCTGGGTAAAAATTACTTTCTATTCCTTCAATTCTTGCTCTTCAAAATGGAGAGGGACTTCTCTCCAGGTAGATGGTACTTGAATAGAAGTTAAGTTATGAAGAACTAAAACATTTACAAATTTTCAGTTTCTTTATAGAACAAGAAGATGTTAATAAATACCATAAGCAATTTCTTAGAGCTAGAAATAAGGATCTACCAGACATCACTGCCATCTCCATTCTGGTTCTAACAATTCTAAAACCACCTTTTGAAAAAACTATTTCAGAAATGCATAGGTATGCTATTCTGCTGAATTCTTTTATAATACAACAGAGGCTAGACTGACACCACTACAGATGCCAGAAGCTTGGCCTCGCCCCAATCTTGCAAGCAATACCTGGTTTTGAAACATAAATAGAAATAATTATGCTGGTAAGGGAATGAGCAACTACAGGGATCCCCTCCTTTTCTAATTTCTGCTAAGAAGGCCTGAGACACTTCTTCCCTGTCCAATCAGCCCCTTTCTTTACTGGAACTTGGATAATCTTGTTCCCACTGTTGAGGTCTGATACACAAAGAAGAAAGGCCTAAGTACCCACTCTCACTGATGAGACTGCTCTGGGGAAAGGTCTGCTCCTGGCATCTCACGGTGGAACTCAGAAAACTTTCAATTTCAGAAAGTAGTGGTTAGGTTCTACAGTACTTATTAGTACTATATTTCAGCTACATTGTGGGTTAAATAAATTACAGAGACGCAGTGAGATACAATGGAAAGAGCATGAACTCTGGAGTCAGACAGACCTGGGTACGAATCCCGGCTCCAACATTTACTAGCTGTGAACTTGGGCAAGTCAGTTTATCTCTCAAAGCCTCAGTTTCCTCATCTGTAAAATGGGGGAAATTAACTACCTCAAAGGTGGTTGTAAGAGTGAAATGAAATAACGTAGGTAAAAGTGTATAGAGGGGACTCAACAAATGTTAATTCCCCTCCTCTCCCAAAATGAGTTTCTAAAGGCTATTCTATGTGTTAAATGCTATTGAGTTGGCTCCAAATCCTGGAGACCCTATGAATGAGTGATGTCCACAATGTCCTGACCTCAACAGCCCTGCTCAGCACCTGCAGACTCATGCCTATGGGCTTCTTCTGTGGAGTCAATCCATCTCATATTTGGTCTTCCTCTTTTCCCGCTGCCTTCTACTTCTCACAGCATTATTGACCTTTCTGAAAAAAACCTGACTTCTCGTGATGTGTCCAAAGTAGGAAAGCTTCAGTTTTATCATTTTTGCCTCCAGCAATGTTTTAGGTTTAATTTGCTCTAGGACCTCTTTTTTGTCTTTCTGGAGGTCCAGGCTATCCACTCCAACACCATATTTCAAATAAATAAATATTTTTTCCTATCAGCCTTTTTCATTGTAACACTATACTAGTACAAATCATTTATAACATTGTTTCTACAGAAAAGAATGTGTTCTAAGTACCCCAAAATTGCAATGAACTTGTAGAACACATTTATAAATTACATGTCCACCTTCCTTTTCTACCTTTAGTGATCAACGACCTGACCTAAAGGAAGAGATGAAAAGACAGTGAGATCAACATTCATTACCTAACTGAAGCACCAGATTCTCACTGGTTCTAATGAAAAAAATTCCAACTCTATGGCATATTATGTTTTTCAAAAAATTTATTATAAGCACTTATAACTCTCAGTGACATGATTTTTGCATTATACTCAAATAGTAAATTTACTTATTTAAATATTTTAATGTCTCTTAAAATGCTATTGCTAATGCTTTTACATTTCAAACATTGCTATTGCTAATATATTTACACAAAGAATGACACCATATATTTTTATCAATACTACATACAAAATTAAAAATAAATTCATCACTGGAAGAAAATAAATTTCCACACCCCTTTCCAAAAACTAACTCTTACCTCTGCATTTTCATGGCCTTCCAGGGTCATACAAATGTCCAGATCACTATCACGAAATCCAAATCCATTCTTAGAGGAGCCAAATAAGCACAATCTTGCCTTTTCTAAGCAAAGAAAAATAAAAGTCAAAAGCTTTCTAATGAGCAAGAAAAAGAGAAAGGAGTCTTCTATTACCTACCTATGGCCTAACACAGATGATCTTGTTCCACTTCTATGCTCTAAATTACCTACCACTGACTGACAGATACACTGAGAAATTCCAAACACTCATCTAAAGCATAGATCTACTGCTCAAGTTCCCACACCCATGTAGCTAAATGCTTCATACATTTTTTCCACAGACATCATAAATTCAACAAGTCAAAACTAAACTATGAACTTCATCTCAAACTTACTATCATTCCTTATTCTCAGCAAATAGTATCATCGACTCAGGTGCTCAAGTCAGAAATATACGTGTGCCCTGGCCGGTTTGGCTCAGTGGTTAGAGCGTCGGCCCGCGGACCGGAGAGTCCCAGGTTTGGTTCCCGCTAAGGGCACGTACCTCGGTTGCAGTTTGTCCCCGGCCCTGGTTGGGGTCATGTGGGTGGCAGCCACTAGATGTGTCTCTCTCACATCGATGTTTCTCTTTCTCTCTTCTTCCCTCTCTCCCTCCTGCTCTATCTGAAGATAAATGCAAAAAAAAATGTCCTCAGGTGAGGATAAAAAAAAAAAAGAAATATACGTATGATTCTTAACACCTCTCTCTCAACTTCCACATGAAAAAAACACACAGTCCTTTAGCTTCTTCCAACTTAACTATCTCAAAAATTCATCTACACGTATTCATTCTCAACATCACTACCAATAGTTAAGATCAATATTTAGAGATTCATGTCTTGGAAATAAACTAGTTTTTTCAAGGCATAATTCAAGTGATTTTACAAATAGTACCTTAGTACACAGGATTAATTCTCCTCCAAAGTGAGTCATTAATCCATATAAATTATGATAGGGTTATCATCTCATTCTTAGTATCATTCACTACTGATGCTACTACATACAGGATCAGTTTTTTCTCCCTGTTAATTCTTGTAGACTATACATTTAGATTATAAAATCTGTATTTTTAAAACTTAATTCTCTAATTCAGTTCTGATACCCAACTTGAAATTTCAATGATAACTAACAGATATAAAAGAAGCTATGCTCATGAGCAAATAACATTGTGCATCAGTTTAATATAACAGGGACTTGGATTTGGTCAATACTTTACACACTAGCAAATATAAAAATAAAATCTTATAGCACATAACAGATTATCTTTTAAAAGTACAAATTCATTCTGCCCTGGCCAGTGTGACTCAGTGGTTAGAGCGTCGGACCGAACACTGAAGGGTTGTGGGTTCAATTCCTAGTCAAGGGCACATACCTGGGTTGCAGGTTCAATCCCAGACCTGGTCAGGGCACGTGCTGGAGGCAACCAATTGATGTCTCTCTCATACTGATGTTTCTCTCTCTCTCTCTCTCTCTCCCCCCTCCCTCCCTCCTTCCCTTCCAATCTCTCTTAAAAAAAAAAAATCAATGGAAAAAATATCCTCGGGTGAAGATTAACCAAAAAAAATTTTTGAATAAAATAAAAGAACAAATTCACTCTGATTATAAATGAACTTTTTATTCTTTTCTAAAATATTTGGCCACAGAACTTGATTTTTCACCCCTACACTCAAAACCTGCTCCTTCTGCTATCTTTGCCATCTCAGTTAAACAGCACCACCAAACTATTGAGGTAAACACCTTGAAACCACCTTTGACCCCTTTTCCTTACATCTAACATGTAATGCATCAGCAAACCCTGTTTGCTCTACATTCAAAATATATCCTAAATCTGACCACTTCTTATCTACTCATCTAAACTTATGCTACAGCCTCCTAAATGTTCTGCTTGCTTCTAGTCTTATGAATCTATACTATGTTCTTTCAGATCATGTCACTTAAGTGTTAAAATCCTCCAGAAGATTCTCATTAGACGCTCCAAATAAAATTCAAAGTCCTTCTACCAACATTCATAAGACCCTACTGATCCAGTCTCTAGGCTACCTCTCTGATCTCATCTTTCTAGTACAGTCACCTCACATACTCCATCCCAGGCACACTGACTTCCTGGCTAACCGTCAAACATAGCAAACATAATCCACTCTTGGGGTATTTATACTTGTTACTCTTTCTTTCTAGAATGGTCTCTCCTTAGATATTCATATAACTTGCTCCTTCATATTATTCATGGCTCTGCTCAAATGTCACCTTATCAGAAAGTACTACCATAACACCCCATCACTATCTTCTTAACTCCTGAATTTTAATAGCATTTATTATTTCCTGATATTACATTACAAACATATTTTTCGGTACCGCAGGCTGACGCTCTAACCGCTGAGCCAAACCGGCCAGGGCACAAACATATTTTTTACTTGACTGTCTCCCCCTCTTAATATAAGCTTCATGAAAGCAGGTTTCACCTCTTTTATTAGCACTGTAGTCCCAGCACCTAGAATAGTACCTAACACATAACATTCAATAAACACTTTTTAAATAAATGAAACTCAGATCAGGTGACTATAAAAAAAAAATCAATTTTTAACATATGACATACCATCAAATTCTTTTTGAATAAACTTTTCCAAGCCCATTAAAATTTGCTCCCTGTTGTGTTGTTCAGAGAAAGGTGGTGATAACTCATCTAAATTTAAAAAAAGAAAAAACAAAAGTAAGAAAAATAGAATCTAAAAATATCTTCAATTTTTTACCCTAAAAACTTTACTTAAAAATTTCTTTATTATTTGTTAACTTCTATGAATATAAAATCATAAATATTAGTAGGGAAGGAAGGGGCAGAAAAACAGCAAAAAAGTAATTTTTATAGATCTATGTACATTTCACATGATAATTTTTCTTATGAAATACCTATAAAATATATTTATTTCTACAAATTACTTAATACTGTTTTCTTTAGACATTCCACTCTCTCCCATATACATGCTTGTTTTTTCCTCCTGGTAAGACTATACTCATATGGTTACACTAGGCACCAGAATCTTTAAATCTAACAGTTGCTACAAATGCCTGGTCAAGATCCACAATTTACCTATAAGCTGCTTTTACCCAACCAGTGTTCAAAGACCTTTTCTTAACTAAATTTCCTTAGTTCTCCAAACTGCTTGCCAGTTTAGTTTACACTGTCCTTTCAGTTTTCTAGTTGTTTCATTTATAGTCATCTTATTTTTCTAAATAAGGCCATATACAGAGTGGGGCAAAGCAGGTTTATAGTTGTATGTAAAATAATACAATAATTAATAAATAATACAAGAATAAACTCTGCTTTGCATTCTCACAGTTGTAAACCTACTTTTGCCCTATTCTGTACTCCTTAAGAATAGTCTTTTTTTCCTATCTCCTCCTCCAGACTTATCCCCAGGAGTTAATATAGTAATGGAAACAAAGCAGTAATTTATTGTAATGAATTAAACTAACACTCAGCTTTTGAAAAACAAATGTACCATCAGCAGTTGTAAGCTGAAAACCTGAAATACAAGTGATAAATTTTTTTAGAGTGGTGAACTATTCTGTATGATACTCTAATGGTAACACATGATACAATGTACTTGTCAAAACCCACACACTTCCGGTCAAGATGGTGGCGTAGATAAACGCGGTATGGCATCCTCCCACAACCACATCAAAGTTACAATTAAACTACAGAACAACCATCATTCAAAACCGCCTAAAATCAAGCTGAATGGAAGTCCTAGAACTACGAAATTAAAGAAGAAGCTGCATCGAGACTGGTAGGAGGGGCGGAGGCGCGACGGGCTGGTCCCACACCTGCGTGTGGTGGATAAAAATTAGGAGGGACACCTCGGCTGGGAAGGTCCTCCCTGAGGACTGAGGGGTCCCCATCCCACACCAGGCACCCAGCTCAGGGTTCCAGTGCCAGGAAGAGAATCCCCATCACGTCTGGCTGGAAAAACCAGCGGGAACTGAGGCTGAGGCGGCTGGAGCCCCCAGCAGCTCCTCTTAAAGGGCCTGCACACGGACTTAGTCCGACTCACTCCCTCCAGGCTCCAGCGTGGAGGAGGGCAGCTTGAAAGGCGCCAGAGTCATATGGGGAAGAACTGAGCTGTTTGGCATTGGAGCGAGGGCTGGAGAGGCAGCTTTCTCCTGGACAGACATGCTATCAGAAGCTTTTGTTCCTTTGGTGAGCCCTTCCCTGGGCCGGCAGACACCGCCATATCTGGGACTCCAGCAACCTGGCTCACACTGCTTGCCCCACCCTGGTGATTCCCTGAGGCCCCGTCCCACCCAACTTTCAGGCCCACCCAAGCTATTGCCAGTTACTTTACCATAGGATTGGCCTGTCTTGGATCCTGCTTCAGCTTTTCCTAAATTCTTTCAAACAAGCAGCATCTGGTCTCAGCTAGCCCCACACCTCTCGCTAAGTAATACACAGAAACAAACACAGGGAGGCAGCCAAAATGAGGAGACAAAGAAACAGGTCCCAAATGAAAGAACAGAACAAAACTCCAGAAAAAGAACTAAGTGAAATGGAGTTAAGCAACCTAACAGATGCTGAGTTCAAAACACTGTTTATAAGGATGCTCAATGGACTTAGTGAGAACCTCAGTGGACTTAGTGAGAACCTCAGTGAACTTAGTGAGGGCCTCAAGAGCATAAAAAAGGACCAGTCAGAAATACTGGAAGCACAGTTAGAAATGAAGGAGGCACTAACTGAAATAAAGAATAATTTAAACAGATTCAATAGTAGAGTAGGTCAAGCCAAGAAGCAAACCATTGATTAGGAATATAAGGAAGCAAAAAACACCCAATCAGAACAGCAAAAAGAATCCAAAAAAATGAGGATAGTGTAAGGAGCCTCTGGGACAACTTCAAGCATACCAACATTCGCATCTTGGGGGTGCCAGAAGGAGAAGAGAGAGAACAAGGAATTGAAAACCTATTTGAAACAATAATGGCAGAAAACTTCCCGAACTTGATGAAGGAAACAGACACACAAGTCCAGGAAGCACAGAGAGTCCCAAACAAAATGAACCCCAAGAGGCCCACACCAAGACACATCATCATCAAAATGCAAAAGGTTCAAGACAAAGAGAGAATCTTAAAAGCAGCAAGAGAAAAGCAGTTAGTTACCTACAAGGGAGTTCCCATAAGACTGTCAGCTGATTTCTCAAAAGAAACTTTGCAGGCCAGAAGGGAGTGGCAAGAAATATTCAGAGTGATGAAAAGCAGGAACCTACAACCAAGATTACTCTATCCTGCAAAACTGTCATTTAGAATCGATGGCCATATAAAGAGTTTCCCAGACAAGGAAAAGCTAAAGGAGTTCATCACCACCAAACCATTATTATATGAAATGTTGAAGGGTCTTCTTGAAGAACAAGATTAAAAAATATGAACAAACAAAATGGCAATAAGTACATGTCTATCAACAGTTGAATCTACAAACAAAATGAACAAGCAGAACAGAAACATTCTCAAAGATACAGAGAACTTTTGTTGGTTATCAGATGGGTGGGGGCTGGGGGAATGGGTGAAAAAGGTGAAGGGATTAAGAAGTACAAATTGGTTGTTAGACTGACAAACCTCAAAGGGAAGGGGGATGGGGGGTGGGAAGAAATAAACCAAAGATCTTATATGTATATATGCATAACCAATGGACACAGACAACAGTGTGGGGAAAGGCAGGAGGGGGACGGAAATGGGGAGGAGGGGGTCAATGGGGGAAAAATGAGGAACATCTGTAATACATTCAACAATAAAGATAAGTTAAAAAATAAAAAAAAACCATAGAACTCTGCAGCACAAAGAATGAACTTTACAATATGCAAATTTTAAAACTCATGTAGGAGGTCAGGGAATCTCAGGATGGAATGCAGGTTGTAACTAAAAAATCTAATGGTATTGCCCTAGCCGGTTTAGCTCAGCAGTTAGAGCACCGACCCTTGGACCAAGGGTTGTGCAGGTTCGAACCCAGGTCAAGGGCACATACCTTGGTTGCAGGTTTGAACCCCGGCCCTGGTTGGGGTTATGAGGGAGGCAATCAATTGATGTGTCTTTCTCACAACGATGCTTCTTCTTCTCTCTCTCTCTCCTCACCTCTCTCCCTTCCACTCTCTCTAAGAATCAATGGAAACATATCCTCAGGTGAGGATTAACAAAAAAAAATTTTTTTTTAATCTAATGGTATTATAAATGTATAAGACAACTTCACTCAAGGGAGTTAAAAGGTGCTAACCTAAGTAACTTTGAAAATGAGTGGAGTTGCTAAACTAAGAGCAAAAGGAATTGCATATAAGCACTGTACTCTAACTGATAAAGTTGTTTTCCACAGGGGTACAGTATAACAGTTCTGATAATGCTATAGATACGTACTTAAATAGAACAATTAAATAAATTGGTGGCAGATGGTGGGAGCCAGATTTCTCATGTTGGAGTAGGAAATTTACAGATAAGCAGGGAGAAGAGGCTAGTACAGGGCATGTAATAATGTGTTAGAGTTAGAGACATCAGTAGAAAGACATGTTTAGCTTAATGTAGATAAGATGGTTACATATAGAAATATTCATAGCCCTGCCCGGTTTGGCTCAGTGGTTAGAGCGCTGGCCTGCAGACCAGATAGTCCCGGGTTCAGTTCCCGCTAAGGGCACATACCTTGGTTGCAGTTTGTCCCCATCCTGGTTGGGGTCGTGTGGGTGGCAACCACTTGATGTGTCTCTCTCACATCGATGTTTCTCTCTCTCTCTTCCCCCCTCTCTCCCTCCTGCTCTATCTGAAGATAAATGAAAAAAATAAAAATAAAAATAAAAAAGAAATATTCACAGATGTGTGTGTGTGCATATATATATATGTATGTATGTTAATATTCACACATAATTTTCTTGTTCAGAAAGGGCCTAGAAGCAAGAGCACCCAGTAATAACAGACAACCCTAGCATCCAGATCTTGGTTATTGGATAATACTTTTATCCAATAAAAGGAACCAGGGCTCTTGGGAGAAATGCAGAAAATATATATATATTTTTCTTTTTTTTTAATTTCTTTATTTTCTTTTCTATATATATATTTTCCTTTTTTTTTTTCAGGAAAGAGTGGAGAGAACGCAGAAAACGGAGAGAATCTGGATAGAGAACAGAGAACACAGAAAACGCAGAGAAACAGAAGAGAGAGCAGAGAATGCAAGGAAATATATATATATATCATGACCTGGAGCATTTGTAATGCCAGAAAAGTAAGAAAGTGCTAAAACAAACAAACAAAAACCCCATACACTGATGGGGGTTTATCAAAGGGACACATAAACCAACTGAAAGAGCTCCCAATAGCCAAATTTGGAACAATTTGAGCAACAAAATAAAGTGGTATTGGATTAAAACCCAAAGTATAAAATATCCATGAGTCCATATTGAGACAGGTAACTGAATAAATAAAAACAAATGTAGTGAATTATATCTTCATAATGTTGCTAAAATAAATGGCCATGACTGAGCCATTCAATTCTTAGGTATTTACCCAAGAGAAATTAAAACGTATGTCCACACCCAGACCCATACATGAAAGTGCACTGCAGATTTATTTGTAATAACCAAAACTTGGGAACAAACCGAATACTCATCATTAGGTGAATGGGTAAACAAACTATAGTACATCCATAGAATGGAACATAACTCAGCAATAAAAAGGTATGAACCATCATTAATACACATAATATGGATGAATCTCAAAATAATTATGTTAAGTAAAAGAAGTCAGACCTCTCCCTGCCAAAAAAAAAAGAGTACATGCTTTGTCATTCTATTTACATAGAATTCTAGAAAATGCAAACTAATCTATAGTAACAAAAAGCAGGTAAGTGATTGCCTGGCAGGAGGTGAAGATAAGGAAGGATAAAATGTTACATCAGAAATTTTATTTTACCTGGGACACAGCAAGTAATTTAAAAATGTTTATTAAATTAAATTAAAAATAAATAAATAATTTTAAAATGTTTGCTGAATGACGATTCATCCCAGATACACCATAAATGTTTGTTAAATAAGGCAGTATGTAAGGCTTTCCCCAAAATATCGTTATAGCCTTATCTGCCTCCACTGCCTTTCTTATACTCTACCAAATGTAAGGTAATTGTTCTCCCACACAAATTAAACACCTTTGCTTTTATTCATAATCTGCAGTTCAAGGTCCAACTCAAAGGCCACGTTGTTAATTCCAATTCCTCTTAGTCATTAATTCCAATTCCTCTTATCCATCCCAGTTAAAATTGTGTTTGCACTGCATTTTGTTTACCACTACTATAGCATGTAACACATTCTGTTTTCAATAATGGCAATGTTCATACGTGTCTTATACATCTATCTAGAGTAGCACTGTGCAAGAACAATGCAAAGATAAAAATGTTCTCTTTCTAGATTGTCCAATACAGTAGCTACTAGATATATGTAGTTATTCAGTACTTGAGATGTGGCTAGTATAATTGAGGAACTTAATTGTTCATTTCACTTTAATTAATTTAAATTTAAATAGCCACATAAACCAGTGGCTACCATAATAGACAGCACAGATCCAGATTCTAAGCTCCTTAAAAGCAACACATGTGGCCTCTGTATTCCCCTTGCCATTTACCACAGTGCCCTGCACACAGTAGGCATTTAGTAAATATCTATAGTTGGGTCTCTAAACCATTCAAAAACCTCTACAAAAACAAATGCAAGCAAACTGTTTTTAAATAAATAAATATTCAAAATCTAAGAAAGAAACTAGTCTCAGTAGTTCTAATAATAAAAAAAGACTTACCAAAACATCTTTTACATACTAAATCAAGTATTTCCCGAAATCGATTTGTCATTGGTGGCAGAGGTTTTAGATCAATTTTCCTGAAATCCTCCGGGCAATCATTTTTTGAATGGCCATCCTTTTTGCAGATGCTGCATACTATCGTTGGAGGCTATACAAAAGCAAAAAAATCTAATCTAATAAAACTATTGAGGGACTTCATCATTACTTAGAAAGTAGGTCCAAAAAGAAGATTTTATGTAACTCAGTTCTGAGGAAGTTGGGGGTGGGGAAAAGCATGTTAATGAAATGCATTGTTAAATGTAAAAAACATACTTTGAACCAACCACTTTAACTTTCTTCCCCACTAAAATGGTATTATCAAGGATTAGCTTTACCTAACGATATAAAATAAAATACCAGGAGATGCAAAAGGTACGGGTTAATTTAAACAGTTTTGTCAGCCCCCAAATGAAATACATACAATTTAATCTATAAAATCTTTTTTGTTGTTGTTGTTAATCCTCACCCGAGGACATTTTCCCATTGATTTTTAGATAAGAGTGGAAGGGAGGGAGGAAGGGAGAGAGACACATCGATTGGTTGCCTCCCACACGACCTGATTGATCCCGACGCTGATCAGGCCAGGGATGGAACCCGAACCTCAGGTACATGCCCTTGACCAGGAATCAAACCCATGACCCTTTGGTCTGCAGGCCGATGCTTTAACCACCAAGCCAAACTGCTAATCTACTAAAATCTTTAACAAAGTAGATTACAGTCATACATTGCTTAATGACAGGGGATATGTTCTGAGAAATGCGTCATCAGGTGATTTTTATGATGTTTTGCAAACATCATAGAGTGTCACTTACACAAACCTAGACCGTACAGTCTACTATACATGAATAGTATAATCTACTGCTGCTAGGTTACAAACTTGTACAATATGTTACTGTACTGAATACTGTAGGCAATTGTAACATTTTCATAAGTATTTGTAAATCTAATCATAGAAAAGGTACAGTGAAAATATGGTATAAAAATGTGTGTCTATGTGTACATTTGCAGGCCAGGGTGAGGCCTGTGGATGGGGGTACCATTGGAGGGGGAGTAGACATCAGAGGAGGCAGGGAGGAAGAGGGAAGGAAGAGAAAGAGCAAATGATCGAAAGAGACCCAGAGAGATAAAGATTGAGATGAGAAATAATAAGAAGGGAAGGAAGAGAGGGAGAGGGAGAAGGAAAAAGGAAGCAGACTGGGAGGAAAGAGATAAAAAAAAAAAACAGAGGGAAAAGAAGTGAGTGTGTGCATGAGAGTGTGTGTGGTGTGTCCCTTGCTTGCCTAATTGGTTCAATTTATTACATTAGCATGGTACTCAAGAAACCAAACTGTAGAGTTGAACTCTAAAAATAAATTTGCTTCATACAAGGAACAACTCTTATGCAATTCCACAAACTTAACATCAAATCCTATATCACCATTTTAAATTTATTCCAGCCCTGGTCAGTTTGGTTCAGCGGTTAGAGCGTCGGCCTGGGGACCAACGGGTCTCGGGTTCGATTCCCGGTCAAGGGCACATATCTGGGTTGCAGGTTCGATCCCCAGCCCCAGTCGGGGTCATGTGGGAGGCAACCAATCTATGTGTCTATCTCTTTCTCCCTCCCTATCCACTCTATCTAAGAAGCAATAGAAAAATATCCTCGGGTAAGGAAAAACAATTTTTTATTCCAGCACACCATCAGGCATACAGGTAGCTAAAACAGTAAAAATGTATCCCAACTACTTAAAAAAAAACACATATGGTAAAGGAAGAGCACTACTCTTTTCTTTATTGTAATATGCCTAGATCCTAGAGTAAGCTTCTTCCTCTAGGATTAGCCTGGGCATTTACCTAGCTATGAACTCTGATGCAAATTATATACAGAAATCTCTATTTGTAGGACTGCTGTGTTGTGGACTAATTAACAGTAGTACCATAGGAATTTTTATCAGCTTTTCAAAGCTTTTTATTAATGACATATTTATCAGAAAATTCTAGAAATAAGTTATCGATAACTAGAAAAAAATAAAATTGAGAAATAGCTACCCTAAAATAAGTTTCCAGGAAAAAGTATAAAGTAGCAGAAATATAAACTGCAATAATATAATTAAAAGGCTTTTCAAAAAATCTGCCATTTATTTCATCCTTTCAATAGTCCATATGCCCTAATTACTGCAACCTAAACAAAAGCGATAGATGTACCCCTACAGAGAATGAAGAAACACAGCTTAGTAATTAGGTTAAATTTTTTAGAGCTGTGAATAAGTAATTACTGATAAAACTAGATGACTTTCCAGTTGTTGTTTTTTTAGATATGCCACTTGGTTTACACATGATCTATATAATCAGCACCCTGGGTGCTGATAATATTTCGATTGTATATTCTGCACTTGAAGCAATGTGACTTAGCTAAAACTTTTTTATTAACAAAGTAGTTATTGCTTATTTTCTGTTCGTTGGGGCATTTCATTTTCTATAATATATCAAGTTAAAGTTCAGACTATGCCACCTAGTAGGAAAGTTAAGACTCGTATAATTTATAAAAAATATGCCAAAATTCAAAGACAAGTTCAGTGGCAGAGAAAAAGAATCTGAATTCTTCATTTTTTTGGTTCCTGATCTTACTTTCTGCTCAACTATCTTTATTAAATTTATACTCCCACTCCCCAATCACCCTACTCTCTGCCCAAAAAAAAAACCCTTTAAAATAGAATACTATTACAGTTTACAAATCTTGTATTCTCATTTGTGGAAGAAAAAATAATCATTATATATAAAAAAATAAGCAAAATTTAAAATATATGATGCCTCTGCCAAACTGATTTTCATAAAATATCTGATGAATCCTTTCATATATAAGAAAGTGAAGCAAATCAACTAGTAACAGAGTGCTAAAACCTTTTGGGGTTTTATATACATTCTTTAAAGGCAACTATTAGGAAAAACACAGTAAGTAAAATTTAAATCTACACTAAAATATCATTTTAAAACAATTGTCTACACTATCACAGAAGCTATTTTTACATTTCTGAATCTAAAAACTATAAATACAAAGCCATACAACAATGACAACATCTTACGGATTATTTACAAACTGTATCCTACCTTGCCAGAGGTTAAAATAAACTTATCAAACACATAATGAAATTCCTGGGTGGGGTGGTTATCATCATCAAGGTCAGAAGCATCTTCTGTAGCTTTGCAGTTGCAAGAGGTAGCAGATGTGTCAGAGCACACAATCTGATGTGAACTCTGTGTTTCTAAGTTTGACCTGCAGTCTGTATCAACAGATTCATTTGGGTCAGAAGATTTATAATCAATGCAATTACATTGGCTGAGCTCCTTTTTTAAACAAGTTTCTGAAGGCGCTAAATCATCTTGTTTCTTAATTGATTTTGGCTCTAATTCACTGCCTTCACTGGTAGAAAGAGGTGAAGATTCCTGTCCATGTTCAGTCAAAACTAGTTCATTTACCAACAAACTGTCATCTTTAGTAATACATCTCTGTGATGTACATGTCATTTCATCACACTTATCAGGTTGACTTCTTTCTTCATTTATTTTTTCTGTGCTTTCCCCAAGTTGAATGCAACAATTAGATGCCACATTGTCAGACTTCACTGGTTTTTTATTGTTTATTTTCCCCTTTTCTTTTTTCATGGAATCCACTGTAGATTTATCTGCACCCCTCCTCTGAGGACAGGCAAAATATCGATAAGCTGCCCTGAATCTCTCCACAACATATTCATAAACAAGCTGGCTGTTTAAGCTCCGTGCAACATTCCTCTTGACCGAAAATGGATCTAATAAAAAAGAAAATGGTCAGTAGCTAAGTATTTACTAACAAACTACATTTCCAAGCTTATATAAACAGACCTTATATGCTAGATTGTGAGCAGAGTACATTTTCCCAAAGTACTTCTAAACTAAAGTCCCAATGAGAGTTCTTGCAAACTTAGTAGGGCAAATATAATAGCAACATCTTTTCTTTTGTTTCTATCATAAAATCAAAAATCTTTTAGAAAAGAAAAACAATAAGGTAATTAATGAGAGAATGGCTGAGGAGCCCAACTCCGTAATTACAAGGTTTCAATGATGAAATTGCTGGAAACAGCTATGCCATTATGCCTCCCTATAGTGTCACTGAATGAAATTTTTCAAGTTCTGGGACCCATTAATAATTTTCATTGTCATAGTATTCTTTAGTTACATACTCCTGGCAATTTAAACAAATAAAATATAACCTTAAACTCTTAATTTCAGGTTCAAAAAATACTGATTTTAAGATTTAATTTTAGTAAGATCAGAAAATTAAAGAGAGAAAGAAGGAGAAACAGAAAAGTAGGAAGAGACCTAATAAAGTAAAACTTAAACCAAAATTTAAAATGGCTATGTTGAAAAGGTTTTCATCAACTCATACTTCTGAAAACGTCTATAGGTTTTTGGATTTTCTAAGCCTTAAATACAAATGTGCCAAGGAAAAAAGAACAGTACCACCGAAAAAACAATACACATTTTCTCCACTACCGAACATCATTAAGTAAAAGGATTAACAGGACAGGATTGCTATGGTTGAAGTATCTGTTACTTTTTGCTATTATCTAAATACAGGCTTTAAAAAGCTTCCCCCCTTCAGAAGAAAAAGAAAAAGAAATTATGATGGCTACAGGTTTCAGAGCTCATTTATTTACATATAGTAGAGAGCATAAGATGTGAGGACATGTATGCATGTACGAGAACATGTGTGGGTTCAATTCATACTAGAGAAGGCCAGAAGTGGATTGAGGGAACAGAAGAATGTATAAGTTAACAAACTAAAATAATGGACAGAAATTCAATTTCCTATCTATAAAAAGTAAGTGAAATATTGTAGAATTTAAAATTTGATTAAGAATTTAGAAGCCATTGTATTAATTTCCGTATCTGTAACGATCTTAATGTTCTTGGGATTTGATGTGACACCTGAGTTTGTCAACACCAACTGTTCTTTTTTTCTTTAGCTTAGTCACATTTAACAGATAAGGTAATTTAGAAGACAATAAAAACCGGATTTTAGCCCAGCTAGTGTGGCTCAGTGGATTGAGCGTTGACCCATGGACTAAGAGGTCCTGGTTCGATTCCCCTTCAGGGCACAAACCCGGGTTTCAGGCTTGATCCCTAGTCGGGGGCGTGCAGGAGGCAACTGATCGATGATGTTTCTCTCTCCCATTGATGTTTCTACCTCTCTCTTCCTCTCTCTCTAGAAAAATCAATACAAAAATATATTTTTTTAAAAACTGGATTTTAAAATTATATTTTAACAATTTTATGATACAAAAGTCTTTAAAAATATCTTGTGGTATTCATATTCTATTTTTCTATATTTTTGAAATTTTTCATAATTAAAAATTAAATTAAAGATATGTAAATAAGCTAATAACCCTAACCAATATAATATTTACAGTTAGAAACATTTAAATGAGTATTAATCCTATAATAGACTTGATAAAGAAGTTATCTAAAATATATGACAACCTTGTGGCATATACAGTACTACAAAGCCAAGAGATAAAATTTATAACACTGTATTAGAAACAGATGATGAGTAGCACACAAAAATTATTCTCCAAATGAAATAAAACATATCTTACCTTCAATGGCTATTCGCCTTTTAGGCCAGTTTTTGTTTTCTCTTGTTAAAATCTCTTTTATCCGTACACATATAACATATTCCTCCAAAGCAAAATCCAGTGTGTAAAATTTTAGCAGCTCTAACCATAACTGTCCCAGGGATACCTGATTTGGTGTTTCCAATGTTATAGGAGACTGGAAAAGAAAAAATCACTTTTCATTTAAGCTTCATGAAACTAAAGAATCATTTACTTTTCAGTTTAAAAAACCTTGGAGATCACTTTTCAAAAACTGAGCATAAAGGAGCAACTTGCCAAAGAGCAATTTGTGGCATACCTGGGAAGAATTCCAATTTACTGACTCCTAGAATTTTGTGTCCTTTCCACTAAACCAGTAATTCTCAACCTTCGCTGCACATTAGAATCACAGTAGAAGTACTAAAATACACTAATACCTGAGTTACCACACCACTCCCACCTCCCATACCCTTCCCAAGATTATTATTTAATTGACCTGGGCTATTGACTGGGTATTGGGATTTTTAAAGCTCCCTAAGTGATTCTTACGTGCAGCCAAGGTTGTAAACCACTGCATAACAATCACTACAGCTCCTCACCACAGCAATTACTTTTAAAATCTAAGTAAATGCCCTTTGCTTGCAAAAACTAACTCCTTCATTTGGCAAACATTTATTTAGAACTTACTATGTCCCTGGCATTGTGCTGGGGATATAAAATATATAATGAGAGCTCACACTTACACATATTGCTCACCATGTATCATTCGCTCTTCTAAGTACTGTGTTTATAATTAATAATTCTAACAACTCCATGAAGCAGAAACTATAGGGCAAAAATCCATGTTGCTAATCACTGTAACATACTGCCTGCCACTCAAATAAGATGAGTGGACTACTTCATGGACTACTAGGAAAGGAAGAGACAATTTAGCAATTACAGTAAAGGCTGCATGCTAAAATGGGCCTCTAATCGGAGGGTTGTAACAGAAGAGGTAATACCTGACTTTTAAGAGAATTCGCTAGATAAAGACTGCCTAAAAGTGACCACTGAGGAGCATAAAGACATGAGGCAGTCATTCACTCATTCAATTCTACAACTATTCATTGAGTACCTACTATGTGCCAGGCACTTGAGACAGATCCGTGAAAGAAAAGAAAAAAATGTCCTTGCTTTAGTAGAGCTCACTTTCCAGGGGATAAGCACACTAAACAACAAACTTAATAAGTAAATTACATAGTAAATTAGAAAAAGAAACGTGCTATGGAAATAAAAAAAGTTTGAGTAGGTTTAGTAAAGGGGATGGGAATATGGGAGCAGGTTTCGATGTTAAAAAGAATGGTCAGGGTAAGACTGGTTGAGGAAGTATGATTTGAAAAAGGAAATTTGTTCTAGGAATAGGCCACGGAGCAAACACATTAAAGTAGGAGTGTGACTAGCTCTAAAAAGAAAACCAAAAAATCTAGTGTGGTAGAGAGAGGGGAGAAAAGAAGAGGAAAATAAAAAGCTGGCTAGTAAGAACTCCTTGGCTTTTATTTTAAATTAAATGAGGAGCAATTGAAGCATTTTGAGGGGGAAGAGCATGATCTAACTTAAGTTTTAGAAGAGCCATTCTGATTGTTTTGTTGAGAACAGACTATAAGGGGAAAGGTAGATGCAGGAAAACTTATTATTATAGTAGTAATCCAGACCATAGATGATGGTGGCTAGGACCAGAATGGTAACAGTGAAGGTGGTGAGAGGTGGTCAAATTCTGGATATTTTGAAAGAGATGACAGAATTTCCTGACAGATTTCATATGGGGTATGAAAAAGAGGTGACTCCAATGTTTTGACTAAGCAACTGAAAAGATGTAGTGCCAACCCGAGATGGGAAAACTGCATGTGAGGCAAGGGGAAGACCAATAGTTCAGTTTTAGATATGGCAAGTTTGAGATATCTATTAGACATCTAAGTAGAGACATTATATAGGCAGCTGAAGATACAATTATAGCATTCATGAAAGAGGTTTAGCTGAAGATTAAATGAGAGTCCATCATCATACAGATAGTACTTAAAATCCAGGGGACTGGATAAGATCACCAGGGGAGTGTAGATAAAGAAAAAGGGGATCAAGGACTGAGCCCTGGAGCATTCCAACAGTAAGAGACTGGAGAGGAAAGACAAACCCAGCAAAGGAGACTAAGAAGGAATATTTAGACATGGGTGTGGTATCCTGAAAGTCAAGTTAAGAAATTTTTCAGAGAAGAAAATAATCAACTGGCAAATGTTGCTGATAAGTCAAAAAAGATAAAAATTGATAAATGAACCATCAGATTTAGCAATGTGGAAGATACAAACATGATACAAGTTTTGGCAGATTGATAAGGGTCAAAGCCTGATTAGTATGAGTTAAGAGGAAACAAAAAAAATTGGAAATAGTGAAATAGACAATTCTTTCAAGCAGTTTTACTGCAAAATGGAACAAAGGAATAGTTGGGAAAGGAAGTGGTGCTGAGATTTTTCTTTAAAATAGGAGAAATAAAAGCATGTTTCATTCAGTAGACAATGAAAAATTGGTAACTTAGGAGAAAAAGAAAAGAATTGCTAGGGCAATGTTCTGGAATAGACAAGAAGGCTTGGGACTGAACACACAAGTGGAGAAAATGACTTTAGATACCCACGGGAAATTCCTTTTTTCATAAAAGCAGGCAACAAGGCAGAGTATGTGAGTGCAGATACAGGCAGATGGTGGTGGAGGTGTATAGAAGTTCTTTTGATTACTTCAGTTTTCTCAGTGAAGTAATAACAAGAGGACAGAAAGTGGGACAGTTGAATGGACTAGACCATATGTTCAGGGAACTACGTATGTTCAGGGAACAACATCAATACTTCAGTAACATTCACATTTCTTTCATAATATGTTTGTCTAGTTCAGAAGTAGGAGTCCAGAAAGACTATATGCTTCTGGAGGACACAATGCATGGATATTCAACTTTGATTCTCTAGCACTCAAGATAATGCCTGGTATGTAGCAGATCCTTAATAAATGAATGTTGAATGATTAAATAAGCAAGTCACACCCTAAAGGACCACAAGGCCTTTATTTCTCCACCAATCTGGCAACATAATTCCCATATGCTAAAGTATTAGTTACAGCTCAACTCCTGAAGGAAATTTTCCTTGTCTAAATGAAAAATATACAAAGAATTACTTTGACATAATTGAAACACAAAGAAATCTCCCAAAATGAGTTATAAATTCATTAGGAAATCTTGGTACTAACGAACTAAACCAGATCAACCCCTCACTTTACAGATGAGGAAAATGAGGCCAAGGGACTTATTCAAGATCAGTCAGTCAACCTACTATTAAAATAACTTCAATCAAAGGCATCACAAATTCTACAGATAAAAAACCCAAAGAAACAAAAACCAAAAAAGCTTACTTTGCCATGTTTTCCCTTCATGGCATTACTTTGGTTGTCTGTTTCTGTCTTCTTGGTATCATCTTTTGGTTGGTCTGCCTTAGCTTTGTTTTCCTCAGCAATTGAGTTTTTCTCAGTTGCACTACTTGAATTATATTCCCACTTCACAAACTTCTCTTCTATTATGCCCTTCAGCTGAAAGTCATCCATTCTTTTTGGGTCAAAGCCTTCAATCTATATAAAACGGCATTCCAAATTGGCAGTGGAAAAATTATTTTTAAAAAGATGGACAAACAGACAAACCAGAATTCCAGCTTAAATTGTTTGAACAGAACACTCTTCAAGAGCAAACTACATATGTACATACACATGTCACAAACTCATGCTTACCCAACTTCCAAGTAAACAAGGAAGAAGAGGGGGTTTTCTTTGTTGTAGAAAAAACATCACCATTAAAGCAAAACAGTAAGAAGGGATTCCGCCATCAGTTTGGGAGTCAATATAGCACAACTGCAAAATGACAGGGAAAAAGTACCACCATTTATTTTAGCTTTCTTTAATTTTCTTTGCTCCTCTCACAATAAAAGTAGCTTTTATCCCACCATAATCACTGTAAAAATTATAAATATATAATTATATTAATATCAATATATATGAAATATTAGGGGGGCCGGAAAGTAATGTCGTTAAAGTAATGACACATTAAGGGCGGAAGTGGAAGCAAATTCGTGTCAGACAATCAAGGAACTGTCAAACACTCTTAACCAACCTTGGTCAACCATCCAAGAACATTTGCTGCAGATTGGTAAAGTAAGCAGAGCAGGTGTTTGGGTCCTGCATAATCCGTCCGAAGAAAACAAAGCTAACCTGTCCACCACATGCAACTTATTGCTTCAGCGGCACAATACAGAAGCGTTTTTTGATCGCTTGATCACTGGACATGAAAAATGGGTCCTCTATGATAATCCAAAACGCAAAAGGCAGTGGCTCTCTCAGAAAGAATCGCCATGAAGTACAGCTAAGCCAGGTTTACACCCTAAAAAGGCACTTTTGTGTGTTTGGTGGAGTATTCGCGGGGTCGTTCATTTTGAAGTGCTGAAACCTGGACAAACTGAATGCAGACCTTTACTGTGAACAATTGGATCGAGTAAATCAATCTTTAATTGAAAAGTGTCCAGCTATTGTCACCAGAAAAGGCGTTATTCTGCAACACGATAATGCAAGACCGCACTGCACACTACGAACCCTGGAAAAAATTAATGAATTGGTGTGGGAGGTATTGCCTCACCCACCATACTCGTCGGATATTGCGCCATCAGATTTACATTTATTCCGATCGCTACAACACTTTCTAAGTGGTAAAAAATTTGAAAATTTGGATGATGTCCAAAATGCCATCTCCAGATATTTTGCTCAAAAACCAATTGATTTTTATCGATCCGGCATTGAAAATTTGCACACTAGATGGCAAAAGGTTGTTGATAACGAGGGTGATTACATCACTGATTAAAAATAAAAACTTGTTAAAAACTTAACTGTTTGAATCTACTGTAAAAAAACGACATTACTTTCCGGTCCCCCTAATATATGATCTGAAATCTAATCACCCTGAAATAACTATTAACATAATGGTGACCATCTTTCCATTCATTTTTTTATTGCATAAAAAGACACATACATTTTAGTTAAATGGAATCACATCATATAATGTGCTTTTATTGTGGACACCTTTTAAAAATATTATTTTCTTATCTTGCTTCTACTTCTGCCTCATGTTAATAATCTTCTATGTACTCCATGCCTTCCTCTATATTCAAATAACCATATACAAATATATATACATTTCTATTTTCTACATAAACAAGGAAGGTTTTATTTTTTTGTCACTGTTTTACCAAAATTTTTTATTATAGACATCTCTCTGTATATTAGTCTTCTCCCTTAACAACGCACCAAGAAAAGTCCCTTTAAGTTAATTAGTACAGATCTAACACATTCTTTTAAATAGTTATAGTTTATGATCTGGATGGTTGGTCCCCCACCCAAGGATATTCACATTTGTTCTGTTTTTGCTACTTTAAACAATGCTGTAATATTTATCCTTATACATATTTCCTAGATACTGGTGCTTATTTGTGAGCTATATTTCCAGGAATGTATTTGCTGGATTAAAAAATATGTGGTATATTGTAATTCTAACAAATATTATAAGATTTTAAAAACTGTCAACAGGATGGGTGTGATGTCTCACGTGTTTATTAACCATTTGGATTTGCTCTTTACTGAACAGCCTATTAAAGCTTTTGCCAGTTTTTCTATTTTTATACATTGCATATCAATTCGTATTTATTCTTTAAAAACATTTTTTAAAATTTTATTGTTGATAGTATTACAGATGTCCTCCAATTCCCCCTCCCCCCCTTTACACCTCTCCTCCCAGCCCCTGCCCTACCCCAGGCCCGTCTGTGTCCACTGGTAATAGTATATGGATATAAGTACTTTGGTTAATTCCTCACTCTCCCCCCAGATATGTCATTCTATTCCATGCCTCCAGGCCTCTGGACCTGTTTTGTTTATCGGTTTATGTTCATTAGATTCCACTTATAAATGAGAGCATGTGATATTTCTTTCTCCTACTGGCTTGTTTTACTCAGCATAATACTCTCCATCTCCATCCATGCTGTCGCAAAGGATAAGAAATCTTTCTTTTTTACAGCTGCATACTATTCCATTGTGTAAATGTACCACTGTTTTATCCACTCATCTCCTGATGGGCACTTGGGCTGTTTCCAGATCTTAGCTATTGTAACTAACACTGCTATGAACATAGGGTGCATATATTCTTTCTGATTGTTGTTTCAGGCTTCTTAGGATATATTCCTAGAAGTGGGATCACTGGGTCAAACAGTAGTTCCATTTTTAATTTTTTGAGTAAATTCCATACTGTTTTCCTTAGTGGCTACACCAGTCTGCATTCCCAACAGCAGTGTACTAGTGTGCCCTTTTCTCCACATCCTCGTCAGCACTTGTTGATTTACTGATGGTAGCCATTCTGGCAGGTGTGAGGTGATACCTCACTGTAGTTTTAATTTCCCTCTCTCTGATGATTAGTAGCACTGAGCATTTTTTAACATGTTTAATGGCTATCTGTATGTCCTCTTTGGAGAAGTGCCTATTTAGGTCCGGTGCCCATTTTTTAGTCGGGTAATTTATCTTCCTTTTATTAAGCTGTATGAGTTCCTTATATATTTTGGAAAGTGTATCATTGGCAAATATGTTTTCCCATACAGTGGGTTCCCTTTTCATTTTGATGATTTTTTTTTTTCTGTGCACAAGCTTTTTGTTTGATGTCCCATTTGTTTATTTTTTCCTTTGTTTCTCTTGCCCTAGGAGATGTATCAGTGAAAATTCTGCTATGTGAGATGTCTGAGATTTTGCTGCCTATGTTTTTCTTCTAGGATTTTTATGTATTCACGACTTACATTTAAGTCTTTTATCCATTTTGAGTTTGTTCTTGTATATAGTGTCATTTGATCTAGTTTCATTTTTTTGCATGTACCTGTCCGATTTCCCCAACACCATTTATTGAACAGATTTTCTTTACTACAATTGTATGTTCTTTCCTCCTTTGTCAAATATTAATTGACTATATGATGTGGGTCAATTTCTGGGGTTTCTGTCCAATTCCATTGATCTATATGCCAGTACCAGGCTATTTTGATTACAGTGGCTTTGTGTATATGTTCTTTTTAATTATAGATAATAACCTCTTATATCTGATACATCCACTTGAAAAGTTATTTTTCCCAATCTGCTTTTCTTTTTACATTATTTATACCTTTTACCATTTAAATGTATTAATGTTTATGTAGCTAAATATGCTTATCTTATACAGCTTGTAGGTTTCTTATCATGGTAAAAAGGTTTCCCCAACCCACAGGTTTTATTTATATATTCTTAAATTTTCTTCTAAAATTTTTATTTTTCATTAAAGCAGAATTTATTTTTTGCATTTGGTGTGCTAAGGGTCTAACACTGTCTTCTTCAACAAAGATACAATTGTGATGGTACCATTTATTAAATAAACCACTGTTTTATTACTAAAGTAAAATCTTTTATTTTTCATACATTAAAATCTCATTTACACTAGGCTTTCTATCCTGTTCCACAGATCTATTTGTCTATTCTTATGCCAATGGTATACAATTAACTAAATCAGTTTTACTAGTCTTTTCTTCCTGAGTTCTTTTGGCTATTCTCAAATATTTTTCTTCCACACTAACTTTAAGATCATTTTATCAACATTTTTAAAAAATCTTGGTAATTAGAATTAAAATTACTATACAGTTGAGCCCAGCCCGTGTGGCTCAGTGGTTGAGCATCGACCCATGCACCAAGAGGTCGCCAGTTCGATTCCTGGTCAGAACACATGCCCAGGTTGTGGGCCAAATCCCCGGTGGGGGACATGAGGGAGGAGGCCAATCGATGTTCTCTCTCATCAATATTTCTATCTCTCTCTCCCTCTCCCTTCCTCTCTCTCTAAAGTCAATAAAGAGTCCTGGCCGGTTTGGCTCAACAGTGGAGTGTCAGCCTGAGGACCAATGAGTTGTCGGTTCAATTCCGGCCAAGGGCACGTGCCTTGGTTGCGGATGGTCCTCGGTCCTGGTCAGGGTCATGCGGGAGGCAACCGGTTGATGTGTCCCTCTCATATCGATGTTTCTCTCTCCCTTTCTCTCCCTCTCTCTCCCTCCCACTCTGTCTGAAGATAAACAGAAAAATATCCTCGGGTGAGGATTAAAAAATAAAGAAAGAAAATTAAAAAACAAACAAACATTTTTTAAGTAAAAAATAAAAATAAATAAAATTACTATACAGTTGAAATTTAAGGCAATTTTACATTTTAAGGATACCATCTCCTTATCCAAGAACTTTGCATTTTCCAAAAATCTAGGAGTTGTCATTACTCACTTCCTCTCAACTCTCATATCCAATACCTCTGCAAGTCCTGCCTCTAAATCTCATCCCAAATCTGTCTTCTTTGTTCAAATCCACTCTAACCTTACTATAGCTTTCATAGCTATTTTGTCCCCACATATTATGATTTATGTTACAAATTAGGTACTTTATTCCTCTGTTCCACTCACCTTAGCCCAGTAACGAAAGGCTAACACCAAGGGAATAAAGACAGGTTCCATTTTGCCAAGAGCAGCAAGTAAATCAGTAGTGAGGCATGCCATATCATTTCCTGCACTCACTCTACAAAGTAAGCCACTGTGAATGAGAAAGAAACAAATTTCACTTTAAAGTATTAATACTTTAAAAAACACCATACTTCAAATCCTGTTGCTATCCTTTCCAGTCACCACATTTTAATACCTAAGCGTTGGCCCACAGACCAGAGTCTTGGGTTCGATTCCAGTCAAGGGCATGTACCTCAGTTGCAGTTCGGTCCCCAACCCTGGTCAGGGTCGTGCAGGAGGCAACCAATTGATGTGTCTCTCTCGCATCAATGTTTCTCTGTTTCTGATTCTTTCTCTCTCCCTCCCTCTCACTCTATTTGAAGATAAATGGAAAAATATCCTCGGGTGAGGATTAAAAACAAACAAACAAACAATAAATGTTATAATAAACTTATAGCTAACTGAAAACGTATCAGTTCCATCACTAGAATTCCATATATAAAGATGTTTTAAATGAACTAGAATTCCATATAAATTAAAGATGTTTTAAATGTTCATTTGTACTTTAGAAATAAATTTCAACTTCATTAAGTATTTAAGTTCATGAGAAATTAATTTCAAAAGCAGCATTATGATTCATCAAAATTTGATTTGAGAGAAAAGATACTGATCTTGTCAATGTCAAATAAGAACATACATTCCTAATGCACTGTTTGCTTTGCACAGATAAAAACAAAAAATGAAATTCTGAACTGACTAGCTGTACTTCCTGACTCTAATTTTTCCCTATCCAAGCTTCCATGATTTTATTGATATGCTGTTTTCAGATCAGAGATTAGAAAGGATTTACATATTAACCCACAAGTAATGCTTGTGTGTAGTGAAAATGAGAGCTACCTTAAATGGGGTAACAGAATTATAGTAGAGCTACTTTGGTGGCAAGGGGAAGAATTTATCTGAGGTTGCCATACAGAGGCAATCAGATACAATGTGACGGAAGAAAAAACCACTAGAAGTCAGAATACCTCCATTCCAATTCTGATTTTTTCCCTAAATGATGTGAATTTGAACAAATTGCTTACTTGTCCTCCAGGTCTCAATTTTCTAATTTAGAAAAAAAGAAAGTTGAACTACATCTCCATAGATCTTTCTAGCTTTGAATGAGAAAATATAGCAATCTTAAAATATAAGATATATAGGTTGATAATAAAAGAACACTTTAGCCCAGCCAGTGTAGCTCAGTGGATTGAGCGTCATCCCATGGACTAAGAGGTCCCAGTTGGATTCCTGGTCAGGGCACATGCCTGGGTTGTGGGCTCCATCTTCACTAGGGAGTGTGCAGGAGACAGCCGATCAATGCTCTCACATGGATGTTTCTAGCTCTCTCTCTCTCTAAAAAAATCAAGAAAAATATATTTTTTAAAAAAAGAACACTTTATTATTTCTGTATTGTTTCCATGTCTCCCACATTGATCTATAAAATAGATTTTAGTTTCTTTTTTCAAAGGCACTTTGCTGAGTCCTGTAGATATCTGACTAGAAGGAAAGGCAAGATTCTTCTTCAATGACTAATTTAATTTCAGTGAACTAAAAACTAGAGTCTTATAGATTGTGAGCTCCTTGAGAAGAGAGGCTATTTCTTACTTATGTTTGTATCCCTACAGGAAAGCATTACTTAACATATAGTAAAAGTTCAATATTGTTGGGTGAATAAACTTACGAAAAAAATAAAAAGTTCTGCCTCTGAGTGTTTTTTAACTGTCTGGTAGTTCTATTTCTTGTTCACATGCTTTTAGTAAGCCTGCTATTTTAATAAGGAGAAACTAGCCTAGTCATAATCCAAGGAGAAATCTAAAAACAAAAATCTTTTCTCTTGGAGATGTTCACTGCATATTTATTTGGATGTTGTCATTATTTTTAAAAATATTTTATTTTTTCTTCATTGTTACCAACCTTTTTCGATCTTTGCACACCACAACAGGAACTTTGGCGTGAAAATCAGATTCCACATCTAAATATAACACTAATAAGAAAAAAAATAAAACAAGTAAGCTAATGTTAAGATGGCTGGAATGTTTACTCTATGGTAAACATTAAGTAACAGTTTCCCTCTAAATATCACTCTCATTGCTTCTGTGGGATAATCCATTCTTCTCATTACAAGCATCAACCCAACAGAATCTCTTACCTCTACTGGGGTCATTTGCTGCACATCACAAACCACAGGTACAGTCCCAAATACTGTCTTAAAATTATAACCACTTTAAGAAAAACGGTTTTAACATCCCTAAGAGCCTGAATATATCCAAGTAAGTATACAATCTAGTCCAAGTTGTTAAACCTTCACAGATATAGCAAACAGAAGGCATCACTTACTTCTGTAGCCCAGGAGTCACAAAATCAGATCCTACAAGGCTTTGAAAATTTAGTTCTTTTAAGCAGGGAACAACAGACTGATGAGTCTCGGAGGGAAAGGGGGGAGGGGTGATGGAAAGAGGCTTAAACAAAGAACTTATATGCATATATCCATAACCAATAACCAATGGACACAGACAATAGTGTGGTGAAGGCCTGGATGGGGGGCTAGAGCAGGGTAGAGGGGATCAACAGGGAGGAAAAAGGAGGGCGTCTGTAATACTCTCAACAATAAGGATAATATTTTAAAATTTTTTTAAAATAAATTTAAAAAAAGAGAATTTCGTTCTTTTAAATATCTGTGGAAGTAAAAGGCTAATTCTGCTGGCTCCATTTCCTGTAAACCAGCAGTTCTCAACCTGTGGGTCGCGACCCCTTTGAGGGTCGAAGGACCCTTTCATAGGGGTCGCCTAAGACATAACAGTAGCAAAATTACAGTTATAAAGTAGCAACAAAAATAATTTTATGGTTGAGGGTCACCACAACATGAGGAACTGTATTAAAGGGTCGTGGCATTAGGAAGGTTGAGAACCACTGCTGTAAACATATAAAAAGTCTGTCCAATCAAAGCTCCTAAGGAAGGACTAATGGGTGAAACATACTTCCACTCTTAAGTTCACCTCTACATCTCCAAGTAGGACCCATGCCATAAATATATAATCTAAAAATAGATGCATTAATATTATTTCACTTAAAGCTTAAAGAAAATCTCTTAGTAGTATTTGTTGGAATTATTAATTTATCCAAAAAACATGTGCTAAAGACCTATATGTAAGGAGTTAAATTATGCTTGGTGGATATAACAATGAATAAGACACAAAGAGCTCAATCAGGGGTTTGGAAAACAAATATATAAACAAATCCTGTAGACAACAGGATAGAGGGCTTTAAAGAGTACAAAGAGGGCAATAATAGAGGAAATAATCAATTTTACAATCAGACTGCATTTTGTACACCTAAGTTATGTGACTCAAGATGATCTATTTGTGTATTTTAGTGGAAAAGACATATTTAAAATATTTTTGCTAGGCTGATACTCTCCAGTGAGTCCAAAGAGGTAAAAGCTCTGTATTTAACCTCCTATATTTAATATGTTTTAGAGTTTTTAGACATTGGTATTTATTAAGAAGGAAAATGATATTAAAATCTCTTTACAACAGCAATTTTCAAACTTTTTCATCTCATGGCACACATAAACTACTAAAATTCTGTGGCACACCAAAAATATATATATATTTTGCCAAATTGACAAAAAAAGGTTTAATTTTGATTGATTAAAAAAATAGTAATAATAACTACCTACCCGTTTTGCTCCAAAGTGACTTTAAAAAAAATCAGGTGCTTATACTTGTATCAAAGAATTTCTGGTACCAAGAATTAACCAATCAAACACAACCTTACAATGCGACATGACCAATAAGATGCAACTCTATTATATGACCTATATATTTATGGTTCAAGACAGGGCATTCACACCAGAGGGCTAATGTTGTGTTGGCTGTTGTCATTTTCTTATTTGACAATCTAAGGGAAAAGCAGTCACAGCCCCTGACTAAATAGTCAGGGATTGCATGTTTTAAAAATTCTTGTGGCACAACAGTTGAAAATCGCTACTATACAAGATAAATGGACCAAATTCAACCCTTAAAAAGAACTTCCCAGAAAAATGACCAACAGGAAACTGAAAATGGAGAGGAAATGGGGCAGAGAGAGAGAGAAAGAAAGTTTAGAACTGATAGTAGAGCCAATGAGAGAGTAAGGTTAAGGTCAATAAGCTATCTCTTCCAAGCCAAACTGCAAATATTTTTGCCAGGTACTTTTAATTCATAAAATCTAAGATGACAATAGTAATAATAAAAATCACAGCAGCAGAAATTTAATAAGAAGTTCCTGTATACCAGGCACTTTTCCAAGCTATGGCTTAACCCATTTCATCCTCATCAAAAAGATATATTATTGCCGCCCTGGCCAGTTTGGCTCAGCAGTTAGAGCGTCGGCCTGCGGTCCAGAGAGACCCGAGTTCGTTTCCCGCTAAGGGCATGTACCTCGCCCTAGCTGGTTTGGCTCAGCGGTTAGAGCGTTGGCCTGCGGTCCAGAGAGACCCGGGTTCGGTTCCCGCTAAGGGCATGTACTTTGGTTGCAGTTTGTCCCCGGCCCTGGTTGGTCGTGCGGGTGGCAGTCACTCGATGTGTCACTTTCACATCGATGTTTCTCTCTCTCTCTCTTCCTCTCACTCTATCTGAACAAAAAATGAAAAAAATGTCCTCGGGTGAGGATAAAAAAAAAAAAAAAAAAAAGGCATGTACCTCGGTTGCAGTTTGTCCCCGGCCCTGGTTGGTCGTGCGGGTGGCAGCCACTTGATGTGTCCCTTTCACGTCGATGTTTCTCTCTCTCTCTCTCTTGCTCTCTCTCCCTCCCACTCTATCTGAACAGAAAATGAAAAAATGTCCTCGCGTGAGGATAAAAAACAAAACAAAACAAAAAAGATATATTATTGCCATTTTACAGATGAGAAAACCAAAGCATGAACATTAAATAATTTGTCAAAAAACATACAACCAGCAAGTGCAGAATAAATTTTGTGCCTAGAAAGTCTGGCTGCAGATCCTGAGCTCTTAAGCATTTACTTCAGAACAAGAAAAGCAGTAAATAAAAACTAAGAAAATAGTAGCCCTGGCCGGTTTGGCTCAGTGGTTAGAGCGACAGCCCTTGGACCAAAGGGCTGTGGGTTCAATTCTGGTCAAGGGTACGTACCTGGGCTGCAGGTTCGATCCCCAGCCCTGGCTGGCCTTGTGCGGGAGGCAACCAATCAATTTGTCTCTCTCACACTGATGTTTCTATCCCCCCTCACCCTTCCCTTCCTCCCTCCCTTTCACTCTCTAAAAATCAATGGAAAAATATCCTCGGGTGGATTAACAAAAAAAAAACTAAGAAAATAACATTATAGATTGTATTACATGACCTGTGGCCTGGGTTGGGACAGTTGTAATTTAAATTTTTTTTTATTTAAAAAGTATTTTTACTATATATAAATGTTCTTTTTACATTAAAATAAAAATCCAGACATATGAGGCACATATGAAAAGCTTACTAAGTATGACTGGGTTGGTGTAATATAAATGATTAGATTAGGCTGATAGTGCTTTAAGTGTGGAAAAAACATATTTACCCAATGAATGTACACATTCTCCCCCACCCCAAGTCTCTCCCTAAGTCTTCATTTATCGATGACTTTCCAATGATTATAGATTTTTCTGTCTTCTTTTACACAAGAAATGCTCATAATATTCAAAGCTAACATTTTTTAATTATCCTAAAGGCAGTAGATTTTACATATCAATTTTAAATATACTTTTGATTTTATCAACATACAAGTTTTCTAGTACACCTATTAAACAAATTCATAAATGTGTATATACCCATATATAATACGACTCAAATATGATAGGAGTTTGTTTAATTTGGTTAGCCATATATAAACAACACAATGCATGTATCTTTAAAGAATTTTCTTTAGAAGACAAATTAAAAAAAACAACTCACCACTTTTTTTTAAAATCCCAAGCACTTGTATCAGAAGATCTGGATGATTCATCTAAAAAAGTTTCAAATTAAGTTAATGTACTAATTTCAAAGTTCAAGTTGCAGAACTTTAGAGGGAATTCAATTTCATTAAACATTTAAACAAAATCATGATCTCTATTTTAAAATAATGGAAACAGAAGAGTGTTTTACTTTTATGTTAAGTGTTTTACTTTTATGTTAACACATCTTGTTCATGGAATCTATGTGCTATGATTCGAGCAGTACTCCTTGAAGTAATGAGTTCTTAGGTGAGAAGATTCTGGAATTTCACAGCAAAACAAATGTAAAAAAATTAGTTTACCAAATAATTGTTAAAGAGAAGTTGTTGAGATAAATTTAAGGGACACTGATAACTGGCAACATGGCCGAAAGGCTTAAACTACTACTTTAAAAAACAAGCTTGTCAAATGTTTAGTTTAATGTGTACTTTGCTGCTATTTAAAAGTATTTAGTATCTGTCCGGCCGGTGTAGCTCAGTGGCTGAGCATTGACTCACACACCAAGAGGTCGCCGGTTTGATCCCCAGTCAGGACACATGCCTAGGTTGTGGGCCTGATCCCCAGTGGGGGGCATGCCTGAGGCAGCCAATTGATATTCTCTCTCATCGATGTTTCTATCTCTCTTTCCCTCTCACTTCCTCTCTCTGTAAAATCAATAAAGGAAAAAGAAAAAAAAAATTAAAAGTATTTAGTAATCACTATTAATTGTAAGTAAATGATTGTATCAGACTAGAAATTAATCATCTAATTTTCACCCAAATCAACCTCCTTGACCATAAACTTAATTCAAAAAATTAAAAACATATAAAATGTCAATTGATTATTTTAAATGTTTGATATGTCAATAGATAAGCAATGTTAGCAGTGCTAAACAATATTGGTACTTTTGCTAATGGTACCAGACACTACTTTTTAAAAGTACCCATAATGGCCCTGGCTGGGTAGCTCAGTTGGTTAAGAGCATCGTCCCAATATGCCAAGGTTGGGGGTTCAAAGCCTGGTCAGGGCACATAAAAGAAGCAACCAATGAATGCATAAATAAGTGGAACAACAAATCAATGTTTCTCTCTCCCCCTTCCTCTCTCTCTAAAATCAAGCAATAAATTTTTTTTAAAAAAGTACCCATAATGTACCAGGCACTATACAAAAATACTCAGTATATATAATCTTATTTAATATAAAACTTATTATCTCTGTTTTGGAAATTAGGAAACTGAGGCTCAGAAAGGTCAAGTAAATGTAACTTGTTCACTGCAGCCAAGATTTGAACATTGATCTTGTATGATTTCAAAGTTCTTTCCACTTTCTATACTACTTCCAAAAGCAATAACTATTCAACATGTTCAAATACAATCACTTTTTTTATGCATAAAAGATTAATTTATTGAAATGACTGGTTAGGAAATAATAATAAGCACAATTCCAGAAACTTTTTATACACATTTTAATATGGTATGGTACTTCCAACTCAAAATTGAAATTCTGTGGTACCTTCTGAATTAAAATTTGGTACTTTTTAAATTAAAATTTGAGTTGCATTCAAATTAAGATAAGTGCTACATTAATACAGAAAATAAATGCATTTTCATTTTCTCCATGTAGAGGCATTTAAAAATTGGCAAATTTTGCCCTGGCCGGTTTGGCTCAGCAGTTAGAGCGTTGGCCCGTGGACCAGAGAGTCCTGGGTTTGGTTCCCGCTAAGGGCACGTACCTCGGTTGCAGTTTGTCCCTGGCCCCGGTTGGGGTCGTTGTGGGTGGCAACCACTCGATGTGTCTCTCTCACATTGATGTTTCTCTCTCTCTTCCTCCCTCTCTCCCTCCTGCTCTATCTGAGATAAATGCAAAGAAAATGTACTCAGGTGAGGATAAAAAAAAAAAATGTAAAAAAAATTAGATAAAAAATTGTCAAATTTTGATAGCATGATTCAAAGACTGAAAATATGTCACATTTCCAGTCACAGTCAATCAAAAATGAGGGGTGGGACATTAACTTTGAAATCCTATTAGACTAGTTGTAAGCTGTAAACTAGGGCACTAGGTTGAGTCACAGGGTAGAACTCCCAGGAAGAGTCAAGCACAAACTTTGGGTATAGGAGAAGGGCTTGGGTGGGCATATCTCTCTGGGGTTGGGCCATCACTTGCTGGGGGAAAAGCCTGGTTTGGGGCTGAGGAAGAAACAGCAGGGGCTGAGTAGGAAGCATGGGAGTCTGAAGAAGAGGCTCAGCCACGTGGTGCATCAAGGGCTGGAACGGAGACAAAGGAAGCTGTGGACTTTTGAGATCACTGAGATTTGGGATTTAATGTCCAAAAAATGGCACTATTGGAGTGTTAAGAAAGGGCATCACATTGCACTTAGGAAAGATGGTCTCCTTAGTATCGGGGACTTCCAATACTTCAGGCTGAAGGATAGGCAGCACCGTAGCAGGCTGAGCAAGAGGCAGGACATTTTGTGGAAGGACAGTATAAGAGACAGGCTCAGCGTAAGGACAGATTAGAGGCTGTGGCTGAACAAAGAGGTAGGTTCTGTCCTGGCATTCATGCTCTCTTTGCTGCTGTTTCTCATGTTCAAACTTCTCAGGTTTCTTATTGATGTGTGTAACGGATTCCTCGCTGCTTGAAAGGCTTTCTCCAGTCTTACTGGATATGCTGAGATCTTCCTTCTCCCTTGCAAGAGCAAGGACCACCAGGCAGGCAAGGACGAGGACCGTCATAGCTATGAAGTCCAGTCTCAATGTGGCTTCCTCCGTAAATCATTGGTTATAAGATTTCTGTTCAGCTAATTTTCAGTTGGTTATTCAGGCTGATCGTTCTATATTTTAGTTGTAATTCCAGTTTGGTCTTAAGAGGAGGTGAGTGTAACTTTCACCTATTCTGCTGCCACGTTGGAACCTCCCATTTTTTCCTTTTTTTAATGACTGACTTCCTCTGCTTTTTTTGTTCTGTCCCTTATTTCTTTTATTCTATCTATGTCTGACACCTAATAGTAGTTTCCAAAAGTACTGTTTAATCATGACTGTAACTTCTATAAGGCAGAATTTTATAAAAAAAATACCAAGTACTAGTTAAGAACCACAGAGGAAAAGTTCTTTTCTAATTACTTACCTTGGGAGGAAATTTTATATCTATATTAACATCACTACTTTTCAGAGCAAACTTAGTCAGAGATGAGCCATACAACCTAAGTGAGCACTCTGGAAAAAAAGAAAAAATATCAAAGCATGAAATAGCATGCAAATATGGGATCTTTAAAAAACAGTGGTAGGAAAACTGCATATATCTCAATTCTATGTTTTCTAATTCTAATACAACAATTATAGAAGAATGATATCCTTCCTAACTGACCTACAAAATAAAAATGTTTCTCAGTTATGGGGTTCAGGAATAGCGGTGGAAGAGAGAAATTATTCATAAAAGCTCAATATTTAAACAAAATTTTAGTAATAGTTCATTTAGGAATGACTACAAGTATGTTTAACATTTAATATGTAACAGTAAAGAATGTACAAACTAGGTATAGCTACTGTTACAAACTACATTTATTTATTTTTAGATATTTACATTTATGTGAGAGAGCACTTTACATGGGGAAGAAATCACAGACATTCAATGACAATGCTCTTTAAAAATACAAAGTGAAGCCAAGTCAATTAATATTGCAAACCTAAAACCAAAATAACTCTGTGGCTTTCATGAGTTCATATAACTAATTAAAACAATAACATACTACCCACATCTTCCTCAAACTATCAAATATGTCATTTCAAAAATCATAATAAGGCAAACTTTAAAAGGATCTCATCAGAGGGCAAGTTCAAAAATAACATGATTGGAACTGATCAGGCAGGTTTAGTTTCTTAAAAAGTGTGAGTTCATACTCAGTTGTAGTTATAGAAGCCTACTTTTCAAGTTCACAAAATGTATCAAAATCATTCAAGTTATTAAAGTCATAAAAATTTCATTTCTAGTCTTATAATAGTGAATTATTCTATATATAACTTAAATTAGCACTCAGTGTATTTTAGATAGGCCACATTACAGAAATAATAAAGAGAAATAAAAATGTTTTTCATTTTTAAATTTCAATTTTATATTCTTATACATCCCACAACAGCTTTTTTATCAAACTATAATTTACCAAATGTCCAAAATCCCTTTGGTGTTAAGCAAGAATTCTTAATATACATTTACTTAAATTCAATACTGATGCAAAAATAAAAATAAAAATCGAGAGCTAAGCAAATAATCTATACATAAATGTCTACAATAAACCTGGCCCAACTCACCCTGGCACCAAAAACATAAGGTTTTTATAAAGGAGGAGCAGAATCAAAAAGAAATTAAAGTGAAAATTTTATCTCTAACGTCCTTACTTAATTTTTTCCCTACCATCAGGCAATAGACATTTTATTTAGTGACTGGTTATAATGTATATACTGAAAATAATATAACTAAAATGCTCATTCATAAGTCAATGATACTGAAAAATTAATATAAAATATAATGTCCAACTACTAAGAAATTATCCTGTTTCTGGCATTTTAAAAATATTTTTTTAATTACAAAAACTATGTTGTGCCAAAATTCTCCATTTTGCTTTTGTGCAATACGTCTCCCCCAAAAAGCCATTTATATAACAATTAAATTCATCTACTTTTAAGATAAAGTGGGGGGGAAAGGAAAACATTAAGAAATTTACCCTAAGTTCAAGAGGAAGCAAGAGAAAGAGTTGTGTGATTAAAAAAAAAAGTATAAAATGTATTTGTACCTGGTAAAAATGTTGTTATAACCTTTGACATTTCCTCCACAATTTCCTGACGGACTCTGAGGTCATCATCTGTTATTCCTTGTTCTTTTGCTAATTCAATAACTGCAACACTTAAAGCTGCCAAGTGGGCAGGGGAAGGAGGTGGCAGAGAACGAAGCTCACTTTCTTCCTGTTTTTCCTGTTAGTATAACATTTAACAACAACAATATATATAAAAAAAAATATTTCTATTTTAATGTCCTTATATTTAGGAGAAAAAGACAAATATATTCAACTTCTATGTGCCAGATTTATGGCACGCAGGATATGGAAGTGAACAAGAGACAGAGATCCCTGCCCTTCTGAAGCAGACTTGGAAGACCGAAAGCTACTGTGAGTGAGGCTCCTATTAAACATTTAAAAATAAAACTTGTTATACTTTATTGTCTGCATAAATTCTGAAATGCCAAGAGACCATAAGTACAACACTTAGCTGATAATTCTGTTGCAGCAAAGAGATTGAGATGTAGCAGGCCTTGAATTGCCTCTGATCAGCATATACAGTATCAGATTAAATGGTCACAGGAAAACATCCTAGATACTATCATCACACTTTGATATATTACCTACAATTTACAATTGATTTCTCTCTATTATCCAACACTAGGCAAAATGTTTACAAAAACCACACACATTCTATTCTGCTAAAACAGGGGTAAGGGAACACCCGGCCCCCAGGCCAAATAAAGGCCCACAAAATCAATACCAGCTAACATCACACACCTCACCAAAGAGAAGCAGTTCCAGCCATCACATTAGGGGTAAGTTAATTAAATGTTTGACCAAATATAGCAGGCTAATTTTTAAGTTGATAATTTTATATGGCCCTCAAATGATGCTATAAATATCCAAATAGCCCTTGGCAGAAAAAAGGTTCCCCACCCCTGTGCTAAAAGTTTGAAAGCCATATTAAACCAAGGAGCTAAAGAGGGACTATATTTTACATATATACAATAACTTTTTAAAACTAATTTAATGTTCGGGTTTTTAAAAAATGCATGCTCACCGAAAAAAAAAAAAAGACATAAAATATAAGAAAATACAAAGAAGAAAAATCTCTCACAAGCTCTTGTTCTACTATTTTCTTTATTTTTTTAACATAACTGAGACCGTATCATTTCTTTTATTTATTATTATAACAAAGGCATTTTTTTTTTTTTACCACATTTCACTGAAGAAACAATCTCTTATTTTGAGACATGGAACTCCCAACAGATCTAATCATCAAAAGTAGTTTGTTCTCTCTTCTCTCCCCAGTATAGTTAAACAAAGACTGGTCTATTTCCTAATTTTATTCATTGTTACCATATTCAGTCTTAACATAAGTAAAGTTAACCTAAGGCACAGAATAATCAAACACAGGAGTTAAGACAACTTCATTTTTATAAGTTTCTGTGACCATTTCTGCAACTTTAATTATAAGTCGTAAGTTTGTGGGACTATATATTTTTTTAGGATTTATCCAAGTATTAATAGCAATACACTTAATGAAAAAAAGATACAGTAAAACCTCGATATAACGGACTAATTCGAGCAAGGGGGTGTCCATTAAAACGGAAAGTCTGTTACATAATAAAGTAGGTTTTCTGAATGCATGTGTTAAAAAATTGACAAAAAAAGTTTACTTGTTTTTACTTATGTAGACACATTTGTGTAATTAAAATTAAGTATGTGTGAAAAGTTTAATTTCACATTAAAGTTTCCTATGTGTATTACAGCAATTTTAAATTTATACTGAATAGGTCTAGTAAATACATGCACCAACCAGTGACTGCCAGTAAACAAATGCACAGGGCTGGGGCGTAGCTTAGCACAAGTTGGAACACTGGCCACTGCATTAAAACTGCTGCAGAAAGTCCCACCACATGACAACAGAACCAATTACCACGCATGATGGGGTGTGATCATGTGCTAATCATTCATCGAACACTGCTCACAAGTGGTGACTCTTGGATTTAAATATGTAGACTATAGTTGTAGATATGCAATATTTATTTATGTCAGCGAAATTACTACAGTTTTTACCAACATATGGCCTATTCACTCAAATGTGTTTAAAATAACAGTGAATTGCCCTGGACAGTTTGACTTAGCGGTTAGAGCGCTGGCCCACGGACCAATGAGTCTAGGGTGCGATTCCAGTCAAGGGCATGTACCTCGGTTGCGGTTTGTCCCCGGCCCTGGTCAGGTCGTGCGGGAGGCAACCAGGTGATGTAGCTCTATCACATCGATGTTTCTCTCTGTCTCTCTCCCTTCCTCCCACTCTATCTGATAATAAGTAGAAAAATAGCCTCAGGTGAGGAATAATAAATAAATAAATAAATAAATAAATAAATAAATAAATAAATAAATAAAATAACAGTGAATTAATAACAAAAAAATAATCTGTTAATTTAATTATAAGCATTTTAAAATTAACAGTGTTAACTTTTTTTTTTAATCCTCACCCGAGGATATTTTTACATTTATCTTCAGACAGAGTGGGAGGAAGAGAGAGAGAGCGAGAAACATCGATGTGAGAAAGATAAATCGAGGTCCGCAACTGGCTGCCACCCACACGACCCCAACCAGGGCCGGGGACGAACCACAACTGAGGTACGTGCCGTGCCCTTGGCCGGAATCGAACCCGGGACACCCTGATCCACAGGCTGACACTCTAACCACTGAGCAAAACTGGCCAGGGCAACAGTGTTAACTTTTATATATGACATATGGACTGGAAATTGTGTCTGTTAAATCCAAACTCTGTTAAATCGAGGTCCGCAAAATCGAGGGTTTACTGTACAAGATTAATATGTAACAAAACCATCTTTATCTACATAGAAGTACCACAAAATGCTTTGAATTATATTGCTAGATTGTCATGGCAATAAGAAAATAAAAGACAATCAATGAACACACTCTTCTACCTATGCTATTAATAAGCCTATCCTACTTCCTTTAGAATACTGTTCCATCAAACATTCTCACTGATATCCTCATATCATTGATCAACCTCATATCCTCATATATCCTTTGTCATAAATATGATCAATGAAGTACCTGCCCTTATGTAACTTACATTCTAGTTAGAGGAAATAGACAACAGATAAATAAATACATAAATACTATCATGTCAGATAGTACTATGAAGAAAAATAAAACAGGGTAAGAGGCTACAGACTGATGGGAAGGGGGTTATTTTTTTTTATAATAGAGTGGACAAAGAAGGCCACTCTGAACAGGTAATGTTTAAGCAGAGACCTGGAAGAAGTAAAGGAGAGAGAAAATTTCTGGGGGAAGAGCATTTTAAACACAGTGAACAATAAATGCAAAGACTTGGAAACAAGAAAAGTGTCTAATGTTATTCAAAGAGATCAATGTGTCTGGACTGAGTAACAAAGGGATGACTGTGCAAGATGACGAGGTTGAAGAGTTAACTAGAGTCAAATATTGTATGACCTTATGAAACTTGGTAAGGGCTTAGAATTTTATTCTAAGTTGGGAAGTCACTGAAGGGCTATGAGCAAGAAGTAACATGAGACGACATTTTAAAAGACTCCTAGTTGCTGAATAAAGAATAGATTGTGGGGACAGGAAGAGATGTAGGTTGAAAACAGTCCAGGTGAGAGATGGTGGTAGCTTTAAACTAAAGCAGAAAGAATAGAGGTATGTGGAAAATGACTAAATTTGGAATACATAATGTTTTGAAGGTAAATTCTATAGAATGTTACTGGTTTGAATGTGGTGTATAAAAGAAAAGATAAATCAAAGGCACTTGTCCTAAGCAACTGGGTAATGGTGGCACCTTCTATTGAGATGAGGTAAACTCTTGAAAGAATTAGTTTAGACTAGGAAAACTTGCCCAAGAGGCTAGCGCCTCCTAATTAGTCTTCCATTTCCAGTCTTCGGCCCTTCATCACATTCCCTATATCTCTACCAGTTAGTCTCCTAATTAAAAGTGTTCAATAAATCCTCAACAAGATACTAGTAAACCAAATTCAGCAGAATATTTAAAGGATAATACACCATGACCAAGAGTAACTTATTCCTCCTGGAATCCAAGAATGGTTCAATATACAATATTCAATCAATATAACACACAACCTTAACACAATGAAAGGGCAAAAAAATGACACTATCACGATTATCCCAATTGATGCAGAAAAAAGAAAAAAAAAAACCAACAAACTAGAAATAAAAGAAAATTATTGCCCTGGCTGGTCTGGCTCAGTGGTTAGGGAGTTGGCCCATGGACCAGAGAGTCCCAGGTTCGGTTCCCGCTAAGGGCACATACCTCGGTTGCAGTATGTCCCCGGCCCCGGTTGGGGTTGTGTGGGTGGCAACCAGTCGATGTGTCTCTCTCACATTGATGTTTCTCTCTCTCTTCCTCTTTCTCTCCCTCCAGTTCTGTCTGAATATAAATGCAAAAATGTCCTCAGGTGAGGATTAAAATAAAAAGAAAGAAAATTACTGCCCTGGCCTGTGTGGCTCACTTGGTTGAGCATCATCCTATACACCAAAAGGTCACCAGATGGATTCCCCATCAGGGCACAAGCCAAGGTTTTGGGCTCAATCTCTGGTTGGTGTGCATGCAGGAGGCAGCCAATCAATGTTTCTCTCTCACATCGCTGTTTCTGTTTCTCTCTCTCTCTCTCTCTCTCTCTCTCTCTCTCTTTCTCTCTCTCTCTCTCCCTCCCTCCCTCCCTCTCTTTTCCTCTCTCTCTGAAATCAATAAAAAAATATTTTTGAAAGCCATAAAAAATAAACAACTCCCATGCCAGAGAGACACATTTAAAAAAAAAAAAAAAGAAACTACTTTCATATAATAAAGACCACATATGAAAAACCCACAGTTAACATCATATTCAATGGTAAAAGACTGAAAGCTTTTCCTCTAAGATCAGGAAAAGTCAAGAATGCCCATTTTTCACCACTTCCATTCAATATGTTATTGGAAGTTCTAGCCAGGGGAATTAGGCAAGAAAAAAAACTATAAAGCAACCAAATTAGAAAGGAAGAAATAAAATGATCTCTACTCAGATAACATAATCTAATATTATAGAAAACCAAAATGATTCCACAAAAATGTTGTTAGAATTAATGAACAAATTCAGCAAAGTAGCAGGATACAAATCAACACACGAAAATCAGTGCATTTCTATACACTACCAATGAACAATCTGAAAAGGAAATTAAGAAAACAACTCCACAGGGTAGAGGGGATCAATGGGGAAAAAAACAGGGGACATCTGTAATACTCTCAACAATAAAGATAATTTAAAAAAAAAGAAAATTCCATTTAAAGCAGCATCAAAAAGAATAAAATACTTAGGAATTAACTTAACCAAGGAGATAAAAGTCTTGTACACTGAAAACGATAAAACACTGCTTAAAGAAATTAAAGACATGAATAAATAGAAAGCCATCCCATGTTCATGAATTGTCAGATTTAAGACTGTTAAGATATCAATACTACCCAAAGCAATCTATAGACTCAATGCAATCCCTATCAAAATCTCAATGACATTTTTTTCTCAGAAACAGAAAAACTGATCCTAAAATTGACATGAAATCTCAAGGGACCCCAAATAGCTAAAACCACCTTGAAAAGGAACATCAAAGTTAGAGAACTCACATTTCCTGATTTCAAAACTTACCACAAAGCCCCAGTGACCAAAATAGCATGGTACTGGCATAAAGACAGATGTATAGGCCAATGGAATAAAATAGAGAGCCCAGAAAAAGACATTCACATATACGGTCAAATGATTTTTTAAAATAATTTTTAAAATATATTTTTATTGCTTGAGAGAGAGAGAAACATTGATGTGAGAGAAAAACATCAATCGGCTACCTCCTGCACACCCCACACTGGGGATTGATTCCACAACCTGGGCCTGTGCCCTGACCGGAAGGAACCTCTCAGTTCATGGGACAACACTCAATCCACTGAGCCATACTGGCTGGGCTCAAATGACTTTTAATAAGGATGTCAAGACCATTCAATGAGCCCTGGCCGGTTTGGCTCAGCGGTTAGAGCGTCGGCCTGCGGTCCAGAGGGACCCGGGTTCGGTTCCCGCTAAGGGCATGTACTTCGGTTGCAGTTTGTCCCCGGCCCTGGTTGGTCGTGTGGGTGGCAGCCACTCGATGTGTCCCTTTCACATCGATGTTTCTCTCTCTCTCTCTCTCTCTCTCTCTCTCTTCCTCTCTCTCCCTCCCACTCTATCAGAACAAAAAATGAAAAAATGTCCTTGGGTGAGGATAAAAAAAAAAAAAAAAAAAAGACCATTCAATGGGGAAAGGACTGTCTTTTCAACAAACAGTGCTAGGAAAACTGGATATCCACATGCAATGTGAACATTTACCTTACACCATCTATATAAATCAACCCAATCAAATAGGATCAAAGACCTAAATATAAGAGCAAAATTATAGAACTCTTTTTTTCTCAGTGTAATAGAATTTTTAAATTAAGTTTATTGGAATGATATTGGTTAATAGGATCATATAGGTTTCAGGTGTAGATTTCTATGATAAAAGATCTCTATACTGCACTGAGTGCCTACCACCCAAAGTCAAGTCTTCTTCCATCACCATATATTAGGCCCCCTTTATAAAACTCTTAGAAGAAAAACTCTTAGAAGAAAACAGAAGAGAAAAGCTTCATGACATTAGATTTGGCAATGATTTCTGGGATATGAAACAAAAACACAGGCAACAACAACAAAAAAATAAGACAAATTGGACTTCATGAAAATTAAAAACTTTGCATCAAACAAAACAATTAACAGAGTAAAAAGACAATCCACAGACTGGGATAAAAACTGAAAATCACATACATAATAAGGGACTTATATCCAAAACATATAAAGAACTCCTAAAACTCAACAACAAGACAATTCAATTCAAAAGTGGTCAAAGAACTTGCATAGACATTCTTCCAAAGATGTACAAATGAACAACAAGCACATGAAAAGGTGCTCAACATTACTAATCATTAGAAAAATGAAAATCAAAAGTACAATGGCCCTGGCCGGTTTGGCTCAGCGGTTAGAGCGTTGGCCTGCGGTCCAGAGAGACCCGGGTTCGGTTCCCACTAGGGGCATGTACCTCGGTTGCAGTTTGTCCCCGGCCCTGGTTGGTTGTGCGGGTGGCAGCCACTCGATGTGTCCCTTTCACGTCGATGTTTCTCTCTCTCTCTCTCTCTTCCTCTCTCTCCCTCCCACTCTATCTGAACAAAAAATGAAAAAATGTCCTCAGGTGAGGATAAAAAAAAAAAAAGTACAGTAAGATACAGCTTCACATTGATTAGTATGGCTATTATAATAAAATAAAGTAAAATAGAAACACACACAAGAGTTTTATGGATATGGAGAAATTGAACCCTGTACATTGCTGGTGAGAATGTAAAATGGTTCAACTGCTATGGAAAACAGAATATCAGTTCCTTGGAAAACTAATCACAGACCTACCATTTGATCCATTTAATTATGTTGGAAAGGAAAGACATTAAGAAGGCTTCTGGATATATAATGAAAGCAGGGATTCAAACAAGTATTTCTACACCAGTGTTCACACTAACATTATTCACCATAGCCAAAAGGTAGAAACAACCCAAATATATATCCATGGATTAACGAATACACAAAACATGGTATATACATAGAACAGAATATTATTCAACATTAAAAAGGAAGGAAATTCTGAAACATACCATAATATGGTTGAACCTTAAAGACATTATGCTGAGTGAAATAAGCAGAAAAAGACAAATACTGTATGATTCCACTTATATAAGGTACTTACAATAGTCAAATACATACAGAGAGAAAGTAGAATGGTAGTTACCAGAGGCAAGGGGGAGAGGGGAATGACAAGTTATTGTTAAATGATTACAGAGTTTCAATATGGGGGAGATGAAAAGTTCTGGAGATGGATAGTGCAAATGGTTGTACAACAATGTAAAGGTACTTAATATCACTGAACTATACACTTAAAAATGATTAAAATGGTACATTGCCATATATATTTTACCACACTCAAAAATATTTTAAACCATCATTGGCACCAATAAGATAATACACCACCTTAACATGGAATATAAATACAGCAATTTAGTTTTGGCTTACCTTTTCAGACCCTCCTCCAACCATTCCCTCTACTCCTTCCAACATTTTTGGCAGACAGCCATGATTTAGTAATCACCAGCTTCTAAATATTATATGTGCTACTGGGTCCCCATACCTTTACCCACTTCGTTCCCTATGTTTAAAAGACTCTTGACACATTTTTGTATCCATCTGAAACTAATCCTTGAAGGTGTAGCTTAAACATTAACTAGTGAAGCCTTCTTAATGTCTTTCCTTCCAATGTAATTGCAATCAACTCAATCCTCCTCATTTTAAACACTGCCCTATCTACTGGTTTGTGTTTTCATCAAGTAAGCACTCTCTACCTCTACTATAACAGCAACAACCACCACCATTTACTGAGTACCTAGTATGGGCCTGGCACTGTGTGAGGGGCTTTACAGATGTTATCACTTAACTCTTGCAATATACCTCCATAGGAAGATACTATCAAAATTATTTTATAGATAAGAAAACTGAGGCTGAGAAATGTTTAATATCTTTCTACAATCACAGAGTTTAACTGATAATTAAATCTAGGTCTAACTCCAAAGTTTGTACTCTTTCCACTTCCATTTAAATAACTCCATCAACAAATGTTATAGAGCAACTATGTGCCAGGCACTGTGCTAGCCAAAGGAGCTACAATGGAGAAAAACATACATATAATCCTTGCCCTCATAGAGTTTACAGTCAAGAGAGAGATTAAGATTAATTAAATGATTATTCAAATTAATAAAAAATTAAAACTGTCATGAGTTTTACTATGCCATATAAAAACCAACAAAAAATGCTGTGTGCCACTCAAGCTACTACCAATTTTCCTCCCTCCCTCCCTTCCTTCCTTCCACAGTGAAGTTTCCTGAAAGTTGCATCTATACACCTTTTCGTTAGCCTGCTCACTCAAAACTATGTCATTAGCTCTAAAACAGAAACTGCTCTTATCATGATTCTCAAAAAAATCCTTAGTTGACATTTTTATGCTCTTAGATTATTTTTATCTATATTATCAGACACTTTGGACCACTTACTCTAACAAAATTCTTTCTTTTCACTTCTGTGATATCTCTCCCTCTATTCTTCTAATTTTTCTGATCATTCTCCAGTATGTTGGTTGCTCTTCCTTTACTGATCTCTTAAATGTTTGTATTCTTTGATCTTCTCTCCTTCTCACTCCCTTGGGTGATCTAGACAACACCTATGACTTCAATATGCTGAAGATTACCAAATCTAAATCTCCGTAAATTCTACATCCTCATATTCAGCTGATTGGTGAACATCCCTACTTGAAATATCATACAAGTGTTTCAAATTCAGTATGTTCTAAAACATTTCTCTTTTTATATCTCCTTTTAGTAAATGACACCACAATCTATGGTAACATCTCAAATCAGATACCTTACGATCATTCTAGACATCCTAGGCCTCTTCCTAGGCAAGGGGGAGAGGGGAATGAGCAATTATTGTTAAATGATTACAGAGTTTCTAACCTTAACTCCATTCTAACTACTACTTCATATCAAATGTTCATCATTGCCTGACTAGATTATCATGAAAGACTAACTGGTCTCCCCAACCTAGACCCTTCAAATGCTTTTTTCACACTAATGCCAGGTAAGTTATCTTGCAAAAATGAATGTCATTAAAATAAACCTCAAAATAAAATCCAAACACTCTACCACAGTATGCATATTCATTCACGATCAGGCTTTTGCCCTACTGTCCAACATCATATATTTCATCCTCCCCTTTGCTAGTTTGCTTCAGTTATGCTAAACTACTGTTGTTCCCTGAACACAGTCTGCCATTTCTTAATGACTCTGCACACGCTGGTTTTTCTTCTGTAAAGATGTATTTTCCCTTCTTTACCTGGATAACATTGTTAAGAAGCAAGATCAGGTTCTCGATTCACCTTATCTATTAAGACTTCTCTGACTCAATACACAAACTGTTATGTAAGTCCCAATCGGCTGTCATTGCATATTCTAAACACCATCTACTATGACACTTACCACACTCTTTTCAACCATTTGCTTATCGCCTGCCTCCAGTGCCTCTGAACTCCTTTCATCCACAGATTATGGTGCTTTATTTTCTTAGCTCTCTATAGCATAAGTACCTAAAGCAGAAGCTGAAGGTACTCAATAAATTATTTATAAATTAAAATTTTATACCAGTCTTTTAACTGGAAAATATAGTTCACTTCTCTTTTTGGATGTGTATAATATAAATTTTTATTGAGCTTTCGTTTTGATCTGCTTTTCATGACACCATCAGCCTACCATGCCACCCTACACCCTGCCTATTCATGTATACTTAACCTAACAATATCTAAAATAAACCAGTATCTTTATTCTCCTCCCCCAAAATATACGTTTTCTTTTTGATTGATTTTTTTAGAGAAAGAGGAAGGGAGAGAGAGAGAGAGAGAAATATCAATGTGAGGGAGAAACATCAATTGACTGCCTCCTGCACATCCCCCACTGGGGATCGAGCCCGCAACCCGGGCACATGCCCTGACCGGGAATCGAACCAGGACCTCTCAGTCCATGGGACGACACTCAATTCACTGAACCACACTGGCCGGGCCAAAATATACTTTTAAAAGATTTAACAGTAATAACCTTCTCCAAATTTACAACCTGTTAATGTTGAGTATTTTGGTTCTAGCCTGCATTTTTCTCTCTGACAAACTGAATGCTGTCATTGTTGTTGCTATTGCTGTTACTTTATTCAACCAATATAATATATCTAACTTTCCATTCCTTCTTACATCTCTGTTTCCTCTAGGATCATTTTCTTTTAGTCTAAAATACATCCTTTAGAATTTCCTTTACTGAAGGTCTTTTGAAAGTTAACTCATTTCATTTACCCATCAATATAGTCTGTGCTCATTAGTGTTAGAGAATTTCATTAAGTATAGAAATATAGCTTGGCAGGGGTTTCCCCCCACCACCACTAGAACTCTGAAGATATTACTCAACTATCTTCTGGCTTCTTTTGCTGTAACTGTTAAGTCAGCCACATTCCATACTGCTGCACCTTTATGGGTGACCTTACCTATTCTTTCCGGCTGCTTTTTTAAAAACAATTTCACTGAGATATAATTGACATAAAACAAACTGCACATATTTAAAATTTACAATTTGGTTAATTTTTGACATATGTATATAACCATAAAACCATCACCATAGTCAAGATAACAAACCTATAAATTACATGTAAAAATTCCTTCACATCCCTTTGTAATCACTCCTTCCCCCTTCCACACCCGTACGGGCAACCACTGACTTGCTTTCTATGACTACAGATTAATTTGCATTTTCTAGACTTTTAAATAAATGAAACCACACAGTATATACTGATTTTTGTCTGGTTCCTTTCACACAAAATAATTATTTTAACATCCATCTATATCTGTTACATATATCAACAGTTCATTGCTTTTTATGTTAAACAGTATAATGTGGTATGGATATACCATAATTTGTATATCCATTTACTTACTGGTGTACATTTGACTTGTTTGCACTTTTTGGCTAATTATTACACATAAAGCTGTTATGAACATTCGTAAATAAGTACTTGTATGAACATATGCTTTCACTTCTCTTGGGTAAATACACAGAAATGAAATGGCTGAGTCATGTATTAGGTGTATATTTAACTTTTTTTTTTAACCCTCACCCGAGGATATTTTTCCATTTATTTTCAGATAGAGTAGGAGGGAGAGAGAGAGAAAGAGAGAAACATTGATGTAAGAGAGATACATCGACTGGTTGCTTCCTGCACAACCCCGACCAGGGCTGGGACTGAACTGCAACTGAGGTACGTGCCCTTGACTGGAATCGAACCTGCAACTCTTTGGTCTTCAGGCTGATGCTCTAATCGCTGAGCCAAACCAGCCAGGGCTAACTTTTCTTTTTTTAAATCATTTATTATTTTTCGCCCTGGCTGGTTTGGCTCAGCGGTTAGAGCGTCGGCCTGCAGTCCAGAGAGACCCGGGTTCGTTCCCGCTAAGGGCATGTACTTCGGTTGCAGTCTGTCCCCGGCCCTGGTTGGTTGTGCGGGTGGCAGCCACTCAATGTGGCCCTTTCACATCGATGTTTCTCTCTCTCTCTCTCCCTCCTACTCTATCTGACCAAAAAATGAAAAAGTGTCCTCGGGTGAGGATAAAAAATAAATAAATAAATAAATAAATAAATAAATAAATAAATCATTTATTATTTTTCAATTACAGCTGACATATAATATATTAGTGTCAGGTGTACACCCCAGTGATTAGATATTATATAACTAAGTGATCATCCTCATAAGTCTCGCACCCATCTGACCCCATACATAGTTAATAGAATATTATTGACTCTATTCCCTATGCCGTACTTTACATCCCCATGATTGTTGTGTAACAACCAATTTGTACTTCTTAATCCCTTCACCTTTTTCACCTATCCCCCAATCCCCCTCCCATCTGGCAACCATCAAAACATTCCCTGTATCTATGAGTCTGTTTCAGTTCTGCTGGTTTGTTTACATTGGTTTTTAGATTCAATTGTTGATAGAGGCATTTATTTATTTATTTATTGCCATTTTATTGTTCTTTTTTTTTTTTTATCCTCACCCGAGGACATTCTTGCATTTTATCTTCAGATAGAGCGGGAGGGAGCAGGAGAGAGAGAGAAACATCGACGTGAGAGAGACACATCGAGTGGTTGACACCCACACAACCCCAACCAGGGCCGGGGACAAACTGCAACTGAGGTACATGCTCTTAGCGGGAACTGAACCCGGGACTCTCTGGTCCGTGGGCCGACGCTCTAACTGCTGAGCCAAACTGGCCAGGGCTATTGTTCATATTTTTTGTCTTTTTCTTCTTCTTCTTCTTAAAGAAGACTCTTTAACATTTCATGTAATAATGATTCAGTGGTGATGAACTCCTTTAGATTTTTTTGGTCTGTGAAGCTCTTTATATGTCATTTGATTCTAAATGACAGCTTTGCTGGGTAGAGTAGGCCCTTGGTTTTCATCACTGAATATTTCTTGCCAATCCCTTCTGGTCTACAAAGTTTCTGTTGAGAAATCAACTGACACTTTTATGGGAGCTCCCTTGTAGGTAACCAGATGCTTTTCTCTTGCTGCTTTTAAAATTCTCTTTGTCTTTAACCTGTGGCATCTAAATTATGATGGGTCTTGGTGTGGGCCTCTTTGAGTTCATCTTGTTTGAGACTCTGTGACCCGTGGACTTGTCTATTTCCTTCACCCGGTTAGGAAAGTTTTCTGTCATTATTTTTTTCAAATAGGTTTTCAATTTCTTGCTCTCTTTTTTTCTCCTCTTCTTTTTCCAGCACTTTCATGATGCGAATGTCAGTACACTTGAAGTTGTCCCAGAAGCTCCTTATACTATCCTCATATTTTGGGATTCTTTTTTCTTTTTGCTGTTCTGATTGGGTGTTTTTTGCTTCCTTGTATTTCAAATCACCAATTTGATTCTTGGCTTCATCTACTCTACTACTGATTCCCTGTAAGTTATTCTTCATTTCAGTTAGTGTATCCATCATTTCTGACTAGTTCTTTTTATGGTTTCCATGTCATTTTCTAAGTTCAGTGAGCATCCTTATAACCAGTATTTTGAATTCTGCATCTAGTAGATTGCTTGTCTCCATTTTGTTTAGTTCTTTTTCTGGAGTTTTGTTCTGTTCTTTCATTTGAGACATGTTTCTTTGTCTCCTCATTTTGGCAACCTCCCTGTGTTGGTTTCTTTGTATGAGGTAGAGCTGCCACATCTTCCAGGACTGGTAGAGTGGCCTTATCTAGTATGTGTTCTGTAGGATCCAGTAGCACAGCCACCCCAATCACCCAAGCTGGAAATTCCAAGTGTACATCCCACTCCTCCTTGTGGGCTGTGTACATCCTCCAGTTGTAATTGAGCCATGACTGTTATTGGCACGTCAATGGGAGAGATTTACCCCCAGGCCAATCGGCTACAAGGTTTAGCTGCAACTACCACTGACCACTGTGGAGGATCAGCTATGCAGGGGCCCACCCCACAGAGCAGCACTTGCTTCAGTGGGGCTCTGGTGCCCAGAGTCCTCTCCTTGAGTGTGTTGGTTGTGGAGGTGGTTGGATGGTCCTTCAAAGAGGTCTGAAGCTGTCCACTGGGTGTGCTGGCTCTGGAGCCTCCCAGGAAATGCAGGCCAAGTTCAGTCACTGCCTATGTTCTGCCTAGGGCCACCCCACATGAGATACAAAGCGATCTGCAGATGGTTGCTACAGCTTGGAGGTACCCAAGCATGGTGGTGTTTCTCCTCCAACTTCATTCTTTTTCAAAGTTGTTTTGGATCCTTTAGGGCCTTTGCATTTCCGTATGATTTTTAGAATCAGTTTTTTAATTCAAGATTTTGTTTGGTATTGTTGTGAATTTATAGATCAGTTTGGAAAGAACTGACATTTAATACCAATTTTTCCAATGCATGAAGGTTTATTTCTCCATTTATTTAGTGCTTTAATTTATCTCAGGAATGTTCTGTGTTTGCACCACACAAGTTTTGTATATTTTTTTTGTTATTGTAAATTGTTTTTAAAATTTCAGTTTATATATGAAATACAATTATAACATTAGAATAGAATACAACTGATTTTTGCATTTTGATCTTGTATTATGCAACCTTGATAAACTCATTTATTAGTTCTAGTAATGTCTAGATTTCACTGAATATTTGACATCAACAATAATATTGACTACAAATATAGTTTTACTTCTTCTTTTCCAATCTAGATGGCTTTTCTTTCTTTTCCTTGCCTGACTGCACTGGCTAGAGCCTCTAATACAATGTTGAGTAGAAGTGCTAAGAGTGAACATCTTTTTTCCCTCCGTGTTTTTATTGTAATAGAATATACATAACATAAAATTTACTATCGTAACCATTTTTAAGTTGACAATCCAGTGACATTAAGTATATTCATACTGTTCTGTGACCATCACCATCATCTATCCACAGAATTCTTTTCATCTCACAAAAACTGACACTATACCCAGTAACGTTAACTTCCCATTCTCTCATTCCTCCAGGCCCTGGCAACCACCATTCTACTTTCTGTTTCTATGAGTATGACTACTCTAAGTACCTCATATAAGTAGAATCACACAGCATTTGTCTTTTTGTAGCTGGCTTATTTTGATTAACATAATGTCCTCAAGGTTCATCCATGTTGCAGCATATCAGAATTTCCTTCCTTTTTAAAGTCTATTTAATATTCTTCTATGTATACATGACATTTTGTTTATCCACTCATCTGTTGATGAACACAGGTTCCGTCCATGTTTTAGCTACTGTGAATAATGCTACAATGAGTATCGGTGTACAAATATATCTTCAAGACCCTATTTTTAATTCTTTTGAGTATATACACAGAAGTGTAATGGCTGGATCATATGGTAATTCCATTTTTTATTTTTTGAGGAGCCTCAACACTAGAGCAGCTATACCATCTTTTTTCCTAATCTTAGGAGAGAGCATTCAGTCTTTCACCATTAAGTATGATACTAATTGTAAGTTCTTCATACATGTTGTTTATCATGTTGAAGAAGTTCCCTTCTATTTCTAGTTTGCTGAGACTTTTTATTAGGATTTTTATAAATGCCTTTTCAGCATCTACTGAGATAATCATACTGTGTTTTTTGTTTTTTTTTTTAATATCATGAATTACATTGCCTGCTTTTCTAATGTTAAACTAACATTGCATTTCTGGAATAAAGTCCCACTTGGTAATGAAATATTTCTTCCTTAAATATTCTGTTAGATTCAATTTGCTGAAATGTTTAGAAATTCGGCATTTATGAGGGATATTACTCTAAAATTTTCTCTTATTCTGATGTCTTTTACTGATTTTGGCATCACAGTAATGTGAGCCTTATACACTAAGTTCAATTCTAGAAGAGTTTATATAACACTGGTAGGTAGGTAGGTACGTAGGTAGGTAGGTAGGTAGGTAGATAGATAGATAGATAGATAGATAGATATAGATATAGATATAGATATATAAATTATCCTAGAGCCCAATGATGCTATTTTCTTTCTTTTTTGCAATTTTTTTTCTCTTTAGTTTCACTTTGGATAGTTTTCACTGCTGTCTTTCCAAGTTCATTAACCTTTTCTTTTACAATTTCTAATCTGTCATTAGTCCTACCCAGTGTGTTTTTCAGCCTAGACATTGTTTTCATTTCTATAAGTTCGGCTGAATCATTTTTATATCTTCCATGTCTCTGTTTAATTTTTGGAACATCAGGAATATAGTTATGTTAACTGTCTTAATGTCCTTCTCTGCTAATTCTACTGTATGAGTTCAAATTCAGCTTTAATTAGCTGGTTTTTTTCCCTCAACCTGGTTTGTATTTTCTTGCTTCCTGTATGTCTGAGAATCTTCAATCAAATGCCAATCAATGCGAACTTTTGGGGGTGGTGACAAATATTTTGTATTTCTATACATATTCTCATGTTTTGTTCTATAATGACATTAAATACTTCTAAACAGTTTATCCTTTTGGGTCTTTCCTTCAAAGTATTTTAGTTGGGACCAAACAACAGTTTAGGGCTAAACATTCCCCACTACTGAAATAAGAACTTTCTAAGAACTCTAGTCAATACCCCATAAAGTATGAGGTTTTCCAGTCTGAATAATAAGTACTACTCCCAGTCCTGTGTGAGCACAAAGCACTGTTCTAATTCTCTCAGGTGGTTCTTTCCCTGGCTTCAGGAAGTTTTCTACATGCATGTACCAATCAGTCTTATGCTAAATACTCAGGGAACTGTCCACTGATCTCTCTGGATTTCTCTGTATAGCTTCCTTTTTTTGTTATTCTATCCTACAAACACTAGTCACCTTAGACTCAAGTCCATCTCCTCAACTCTGGGAGTCCACAAGATTGTCCTCCCTATAGTACAGTCTGGAAACTCTCTCAAACTAGAGTTATCATTGGGCTCATCTCAACTGTTTTCCATTCATTGCCTGTCCTTCATTGCCTAAAAACCATTGTTAGCTATTTTTGCCCTTTTTTTGCTGTTGTTGTTATTTCAAGGAGAAGGTAAGCCCAGTCTCTGTTATTCAATTTCATGAAAAGTAGAAGTCCGCCCTGGTCAGTTTGGCTCAGCGGTTAGAGCGTTGGCCTGCGGTCCAGAGAGACCCGGGTTTGGTTCTCGCTAAGGGCATGTACTTCGGTTGCAGTTTGTCCCCGGCCCTGGTTGGTCGTGCGGGTGGCAGCCACTCGATGTGTCCCTTTCATGTCGATGTTTCTCTCTCTCTTCCTCTCTCTCCCTCCCACTCTATCTGGACAAAAAATGGGGAGGTGTCCTCAGGTGAGGATTAAAAAAAAAAAAAAAGTAGAAGTCCAGTATGGCTGCTTTTAAGGTTTGTCTGTTTGTTTTTTGTAATGTTCTAAAATACCTTGGCTTTAAGTTTCTTGTTTAGAATTTCCAGAGCTTCCTGAAATAATCAGCATCTTTCAACATTTCTTGAAATTTTTCAGAGCGATAATAATGTGAGTCTGTCTCCATTCTAGTAAGTCCTCTGAAGCTCTAATTAAATCAAAATCAAAGGCTGATAAAATCTGAATTTCTTTTCCTTCTAAGTTCCTGATTTTCTTCAATGCATTCTTTTTTTTTTTTTAAGAAAAATGTATTGACCACCTATTATATGTCAGATACTGTCCTAAGCAATGGAGAAACAAAAATAAATAAGAAACTAAACCCGCTCTCTTGAATATTAAATATTGAAATCTAGAAGAGGAAAGGAGGCAAATGTGTTAGGTTTTTCTAATCAAGTGCAATGGGAGCAGAGAAGAAATACCTAACAGAGACTTGTCAGGAAGGTCAGGTAAAAAAGTATTTCTCAGAGGGGATATACAAGCACAGACTGAGAGATAAGAGGTTATATATTATTATAACTTTAAAAAGAAAAAATTGAGCCCTGGCCGGTTTGGCTCAGCGGTTAGAGCATCGGCCCACAGACCAGACATCCGGGTTTGGTTCCTGCTGAGGGCACATACCTTGGTTGCAGTTTGTCCCCAGCCCTGGTTGGGGTTGTGTGGGTGACAACCAGTCGATGTGTCTCTCTCACATCAATGTCTCTCTCTCTCTTCCTCCCTCTCCCTCCCGCTCTATCTGAAGATAAATGCAAAAATGTCCTTGGGTGAGGATTAAAAATAATAATAATAATAAAATTTAAAAATTGAATAGCTAGAATCCTAATAAATTTTAAAAAGAAAAAACATTCTGCTCATATAGATGTTTATGAAATGTTCTAATAAAAATAACTGAAGAATTAAGAATTCTCAAATTCTAAAGCTTATTAAGGCCATGCATGGTCTGGACTTCTCCAACTTCATCTCACATCATTTTCCTCCTAGCTTTGTTTGCTCCACTCACACTAGACTCTTTCAGTTCCTCATATGCCATGTCCTTTCCTGACTTAGAGACCTTTATTCATGCTGCTTTTTTGTGTAAAATGCTCTCAGCTTACCACTCTATTCCACTCACCTTTTTGCCTTTTAAACTATTACTTCAGCCCTGGCTGGTTTGGCTCAGCAGTTAGAGCATCGGCCCATGGACCAGAGAGACCTGGGTTCGGTACCCGTTAAGGGTACATACCTCGGTTACAGTTTGTCCCCAGCCCCGGTTGGGGTCATGTGGGTGGCAACCAGTCGATGTGTCTCTCTCACATCGATGTATCTCTCTCTCTCTCTCTTCCTCCCTCTCTCCCTCCCATTCTATCTGAAGATAAATGCAAAAAAAGTGTCCTCAGGTGAGGATAAAAAAATAAAAAATAATAAATTACTTCTTCAAGGTTCAACTCAAATGTTCACTTTCTCAGAAAAATTGTCCCTGTTCTAGACTATGTAAAATATTCTTGTACACTTCTTTAGCAATACATTTCCCCCCTTAATAAAACTCATGATACTTAAATCCTTATTCAAGCGATGCCTTCACCAAGACTTTAGAAACTCTAAAGGCAAGAACCATGACTATCTTATTCACCACTGCCTAGACCTAAGCACATAAGAATTCAATAAATATCAGCTGGATTAACAACACCTGAAGGTTTTAAACTTAGGAATCAACATACTTTAGGATGAGCAAAGTGGTCTCTAAGAAGGTTCCCCTCCTGACTATGTAAGATAAAGAGGGAAATCAGTGTTTCAACGATGTCACTGAGGTTACTAATATACAACTGGATAAATACTGGATTTTCACTTTCATAAATAAAAAATATTTGATATAGTTTAACCATTCAAAAATAAATAAAACATTTTGTAATAAGAACTTACCAAAATATTTTTCTTATGTCGTTTCTCCTTTATATGTTTATGAGCTCCCTGGATATTTTCAATGTGAATTAAGCAAAGTTTGCATAGATACCGGCAATTGGTATATTCTGGTGAGCGCTAAAAAATGAAAAAATGCAATTTTCAGAAAACAGAGAAATAATGTTTTACTATATATGTAAATGACACAATTATGTAAATACAAGAGATAAAAATAAGCACTGAAGGATTAAGTTTTTAGTAAACAAACCAGTACTTATATAACCAAGATAGCTGTCCTTTTCAAAACAGTCATCATAAGATTAGATACTAATTTCAAACAATATCATGAAAATGCTAAATATGTCTGCATAATATAGTTTTTACAATCCAATGTAAAATAAGAAAGGCAATGTTGTTACTAAATCTTACTCCAATGATGCCCCAAAAATTGATTTCAAACTTTTAGTCTTTTTGATTACTATAAAAAATAGAATCCATCCTCAAAGAGAGGATTCAAAAGCATGAATTGCAAATATGGGAGATAATTCCAAAACCTGAGTTCCAAAAACACTCCAATCAATCACAGTCTCATGGGAATAAATGGATAACCTCCTGAGGTTATCACTCTGAAGGAAACAATTCTGATACATGAAAAGTATCAATCATAGTACTTTAGTCATAGTTCACATATATATTCTTGAAATAATAAAAAATTTCATAATTCCAAAGTGCTTGTTATATTCCAGGTACTTGCTAGCTGCTTCACATACAATGTAACTTTTTTTTCCTTCTTTTTTTTCAAATCCTCACCCAAGGACACTTTTCCATTTATTTTCAGATAAAGTGGGAGGGAGGGAGAGAGGGAGAAAGAGAAACATCGATGTGAGAGAGACATATCAACTGGTTGCCTCCCACACGACCCCAACCAGGGCCAGGGATCAAACCGCAACCGAGGTACACGCCCTTAACCAGAATAGAACCCGCAACCCTTCGGTCTGCAGGCTGACGCTCTGCCAAACCAGCCAGGGCTATAACTTTCTTTTTAATATATGTTTTTACTGATTTTTAGAGAGAGAGGGAGAAGAAGAGAGAGAGAGAGAGAAACAGATGAGAAACATCAATTAGCTACCTCCTGCACGCCCCCCACTGAGGACCAAACCCGCAACCCAGACATATGCCCTGACTGGGAATCAAACTGGCAATCTCCTGGTGCATGGGACGACGCTCAACCACTGAGCCACACCAGCCAGGCAAAATATGACATTTTAATTCCCCTAATAACCCAATTAGATTGGCATTACCTTCATTTTTTAGATATAAAAACAAAAGCTCAAAGAGCTTGCAACTTTCACAAAAACAGAACATTAAGTGGGAGATGCTTAATTTAAATTCATGTATGTCTGAATCCAAAGCCAACTCTCTACCCATAAGATTATGCAATAAAAAAATCACAAAAATATTAAATACATGCTGAATTTTAAAACATTGTTTCTAGTCCCTTACACTGAAATTGTAGCAGTGCTTAATTTTTATCTCAGATTGATCTTCAAAAGGCCACAACTCCTGACAAAAAGATTCTCACTTCAGAATATTAACTATATGATTTTCTTTCAATGGGAAATTTGGCCCAAATATAGCAACAGTCCTGCCACAGACTAAAAATAAACATAGCCATCACGAATTCAGTATCTACTAACCTTACAATAACTCTATGAAGACTCTCCATTTTACTGACAAAGCAACTAAATCTTAAGGATTAAATAATTGCCCAAGGCAACAAGCAAAGAAGAAAATTCAGCTCAATATCATTATTCCAATTCTTTAGTACAAACAATTATTTCAAATCTGTCCTTATTGGTGAATGAATTAAGCCCTCACAGAGACTTCTACCTCTTAAGTGTCCTACCACAACTACTTAATTCACCATTTTTTTTTTTTTAGCTCATACTATATATCAAACATTTTTCTAGGAGATGGGTGTAATAGTGTAAATAAAATAAACAAAAATGCCTGTCCTCATGAATTTATATTCAAGTGTAGGGAAACAGGTGATAAATAAACAAATGTACAAATAAATAAATAGGAATATGGTAAGGGGTGTTAACTGCTTTTTAAAAATAGGATCATCACTTAAGACCTTACTGACAAACTGACTTAAAGAAAGTGAAGGATTAAGCCTGTGTGGATATTTGGAAAGAGACATTCCAAAGAGAGAAAAATGTGAATGCTAAGGCCCTGAAGAATCTGCCTAATATGTTTGAGAAATGGCAAAAAAGCGAGCATGACTGGAACAGAAAGGTAATGGAGGCCAGATCACAAGGCTCCTTATAAGGACTCTGGCTTTTATTCTAAGTATTAATATAAAGGGAAGGCATTGAAGGTTTTGAGCAGAGAATTACAAGGTCTAGACAATATTTTAAGGGAATCATTTATCTTCTATACTAAGAACAGAAGCAGGAAGAGCTTGTTGCCATTATGAGCATACTGCAATAATCCAGAAGAGAGATGATGCTGGCTTAGTTCAAGGTTTAAGAGTGGTGGAAATGGCTGGAAGGGTTGGATTTAGGAGTTGAAAGTATAAACACAGAATACCTAAATCCACGAATCTTGATGAGGTCACTAAGGGAGTCATGCAATCACTCATATGAATTTTTCAATTGTAAAGTGTTAGCAGACAAGGACATATCTGGATTCCTTTAGTAAGAAAAACCTGATAGAAACTGAATGGGGAGTCAGCAGGCCTGGGATGACATCTCAATTGACCTTGGATAAAATTCTAACACTGGAGCCTCCTTCTATATAAGTCCTTAAAATGAAATAATAAAAACTGCCCTACCAGTTAAAATAACTCAACTCCACAGTAGCTAATCTTTATTCAGTGCTGACTACGTATCAGACACTGTGCCAAGAACTTTACATATATTATCTTATTTAATCCTCATAACAGCCCAATGAGTTAGGTATTATTTTCATCAACTCTATTTTAATGATGATGAAACTGAGGTTTAAAGAGGTTAAATAACCTATTCAATGGTATTCAATCAGTAAGTGACAGAGCTAAATAGACCCAGTGACTCCAAAACCCATAACATGCCCTGGCCGGTTTGGCTCAGCGGTTACAGCGTCGGCCTGCGGACCACAGAGTCCCAGTTTCGGTTCCCACTAAGGGCACGTACCTCGGTTGCAGTTTGTCCCCACCCCCAGTTGGGGTTGTGTGGGTGGCAACCAGTCGATGTGTGTCTCTCACATCGATGTTTCTCTCTCTCTCTTCTTCCCTCTCTCCTTCCCGCTCTATCTGAAGATAAAAATGCAAAAATATCCTCAGGTGAGGATTAAAAAAAAACAAAAAAATCCATACACTTAACCACTAAGCAAACTACCTCTAATTACTGACCAATTATGTGCAATGCACTGTGTTAGGCACAACAGTAAATAACACAAAAACGTTCTCACCATCATGAAGCTTCTAGTTTCACAGAAGAGACAAATGAAAATTGTTTTAAAATCTCTTCATTATATTTTATTTAACCATTAAACAAATACACTAATAAACTTTCTTAAAGTTTCTGCAGACCAACTAAAATAATAATTGCTGGGCATAGAGATTCTAAGTATTTCCTAGTCAATATTTAACACTCACTATAGGGAATTTTACCCTTCTAATCTAATTGTTTGGATTTATTCCTTCTTTGGCACTACAGGTTAAAAATCACATCTTTGCCTTGGCTGGTCTGGCTCAGCGGATAGAGCGATGGCCTGCAGACCAAAGAGTCAAGGGTTCGATGCCAGTCAAGGGTACATACCTCAGTTGTGGTTCAATCCCCAGCCCTGGTTGAGGTCTTGCGGGAGGCAACCAATTAGTGTGTCTCTCTCACATCGATGTTTCTCTCTCTCTCTCTCCCTCCCACTCTATCTGAAAATCGATGGAGAAATACCCTTGAGTGAGGATTTTTTTAAAAATCACATCTTTACTCATCAATTAGATAATCTATGGATATAACTGTGAACAAAAGGACCTGATGAAATAAAAAATAAGTTGGTAAGAATATTCTTTTTTTAATCCTCACCCGAGGACATTTTTCCATTTTTTTTGTTTTTGTTCAGATAGAGTGAGAGGCAGAGAGAGGAAGAGAGAGAGAGAAACATCGACTTGAAAGGGACACATCGAGTGGCTGCCTCCCGCACGACCCAACCAGGGCCGGGGACAAACTGCAATTGAGGTACATGCCCTTAGCGGGAACCGAACCCGGGTCTCTCTGGACCGCAGGCCAATGCTCTAATCGCTGAGCCAAACTGGCCAGGGCAGTAAGAATATTCTTAATGAGTGTCTAAAGTTGGTAAAGAAAAATGTTAATTAAGAGTATACTGTAGCCCTGGCCCTTTTTTGCTCAGCAGTTAGAGCATCAGCCCAAGGACTGAAGAGTTGAGGGTTGATTCCCTGTCAAGGGCACCTACCTCGGTTGCAGGTTCAATCCCTGGTCCCAGTCAGGGTCATGCAGGAGGCAATCAATGTGTCTCTCTCACACTGATGTTTCTCTCTCTTTTTCTCTCTCCCTCCCTCCCTCTGACTCTATCTAAAAATCAATGAAAAAATATCCTTGGGTGAGGATAAAAAAAAAAAAAAGTACACTGTAGTATACCAGATTGAAAACAAAAGGTTCTGGAGGGCTTGAGAAACAAAGAGGTGTCATAAAGAAAAACGATTACAGACATCTCAGCTGGTATTGACACACTAATTTTACATCGCTGCTGTTTAAATTCAACAACAAATAAAATGTTCCCATGCTTCTAAACTTTTCTTTCACCCTATACCATTCTTTCTTACTACCATCAAATATCCATTCCACCCCAACTTCTTTCTCCCAAGAACTGATCTTTCCATTTCATATCCTATGCATCTTCCCATGTAGTCCCCCGCTTATTTTTCTTGAAAACATATTTCCACATTTCCTTTATACATCCCATAAAATTTACCCACATCACTCTTCCCCAACCCATTTGGTCAACTTCTAGTCACTCCTTCTGACTCAGTTCCAATATCACCTTCTTATAAAGAATTCCCCTGCCCTGGCCGGTTTGGCTCAGCGGTTTAGAGCGTCGGCCTGCAGTCCAGAGAGACATGGGTTCGGTTCCCGCTAAGGGCACGTACCTTGGTTGCAGTTTGTCCCCAGCCCCGGTTGGGTCGTACAGGAGGCAGCCACTCGATGTGTCCCTTTCACATAGATGTTTCTCTCTCTCTCTCTCTCTCTCTTCGTCTCTCTCCCTCCCACTCTATCTGAACAAAAAATGGAAAAATGTCCTCGGGTGAGGATAAAAAAAAAAAAAAAAAAAAAGAATTCCCCAATTTGAATTCCCCAATTTGATACCTCTATATCCCAACTCAAGTTGGTCACTCCTTTGTCCAAGATCCCATTTTCAAGCAATACTGTTATTACTATTATTGTGGTTTGCTTACATGTCTTTCTCTAATTAGTAAACTCCTAAAAGAGCAGTATCATGTTTTTAAAAAGTCACGCATACCCCATTTCAACTTTTTATCACCATATCATGGCACATGAAAGGCACTTAATGTTTATCTTGACAATGCAGATCCAAAATAGCTACTAATTTTCTAGGCTTAGGAAAGAGAAAGTGAGAGTAAAGATAGAACAGCAAACTGCAAAAGAGATTTCTAACTAGGACTTTGTGAGACTAGCTGTACAACCCAAAATCTCTCCTATGGGCTTCTACTCCTTAATATTCCTTTCTATTTTCATAGGGTGACTACTCTGTCATAAATTCTATTAATAACCTAGGATTGCCTTCTTCAATTTAGCTATGACCTCATTTTTCTAAACTATACAAAATCAGACCATTTCTTGCTTTCCTTTATTATTTATCAAGAATGATGACCTACTTCTTTATATGCATTTTTTTTTTTTGTAAATATTTTTTCTTTACTGATTTTTTTAGAGAGAGGAAGGGAAAGGGAAAGAGAGAGACAGAAACATTGATGAGAGAGAACATTGATTGGCCGCCTCCTGCATGCCCCCACTGGGGATTTGGCCTACAAAATCGAACCGGCGACCTCTTGGTGCATTGGTCGACACTCAACCACTGAGCCATACCGGCCGGGCTTTATATGCATATTCACAAATATCACAAGTACCTATTTGTGAACAGATTAATTTATTATTCATTCCTTCAATATCTAGCGGTATTTTTATTGTTCATGCTAGGAATGTGTATTTCTAGGTTAAGAAATTAATCAGTACTCAGGAACAAGATACCAATGGCTAGAACAGTTCCTAACACATAGATGTTCAGTAAATATGGGAGAAAAAAGAGGAAAGGAGAAGAAAAAAAAACAAGGGGAAACGGAGGAAGTCTAGAACATCATGTAGTATTTTCTAATTCATTCCTGTCACTCCAAATGAACTGTTAACTTCTAATGGACAGACACTGTGCCATTTTCATTAATAAATTCCCAATACCTAGCTCATTACCTAGAACATAACAAGAATGGAGTGTCTATTTGATGAGTAAATAAATTAGGGGTCAGGAAACTTCTTTCATAAAGAGACAAAGTAATATTTTGGTAAATAGTTTATGCTTTGGTAAAAAGCAAATATTTTGTGCTTTGTGGGCCATATATTCCTTACAGCAACTACTCAACTCAACCCTGCCATGGTAGCAAAAAGCAGCCATAGACAACACGTAAACAAATGTACATGGTGTTCCAACAAAACTTTTTTACAAAACAAGGGGCTAGGTGTATTTTACCACATTTAAAAAAATAATAATGATTAAAAGGGTAGGCCACAATTCCATCAACCTCTGGGATGAATAAATGAAGTCAGACTCACAGATATAAGGATTTGCTAAACAAAGGGAGGGAAGGGAGAAAAGAGAAAAGGAGAGAAAAAGGAAAGAGGGAAGCAAGGAAAGATGAATGCTATTTCTGCCTTAGGAAGAGAAGAAAAATAAAAAGAGTTGTACTTGGAAAAGAAAAGTTATAAAACACGTATTTTCCTCCAAATAACTAAAACATAGTATACTTTTTCAAGTCGAAAGATGTGATCTCTTTCTAAGCGTTCTTCTGCTTGTTTCAAGCCTAGTCTCTGCTCAGGTGTCAATGTAGATTCATCTATCACAGTGGCATTTTCTAAATAGTCCATCTCTGAAGAATTTTCTTTATTAGATTCATCATTCTTCATTTTACCTAGAAAAGGAAGCAATCACTTAGTTATCATCATCATCAAAACTGGTAAATTTTTAAAAACTTAATGAAAAACAAATATTCAATTTATACACACACAAAAAATACTCTTTCCTTGGATGTACAAGTTAGCATACCTATGTAAAATGTAAGTAAGAGATATACATGGTATCAAAATTCACAAAGAAAAATCTACTTCATGGATCAAATGCCTATGTAGTTCTTCCAACCTATCTATCAAAAGAGACAAATATATGACTGAGACTTACTATATATACAAGACTAACATAACAACCATTTTGTGAAATCTCTAAAGTAAAAAGAATATAAAGCTCTTTTAAGTCCCAATGAGTAGTCATTGAATTAAGTGGCTTTATTAACTTTATCACTATACACTAGCAGCTGAAAGAACATACATACTCCAGACCACAAACCCACACTAGGCTCCTCCTTCTTTGCTTTCACTGAACCCATAGATATCTCCACAACAACATTTTTTTAATATATTTTATTAGCCTCCTACCTAGATTGAAATCTCTCTCTTTTTTTTTTAATCCTCACCCAAGGATATTTTTCCATTTCTTTTCAGATAGAGTGGAAGGGAAGGGGGTGGGGGGGGAGAGGGAGAAAAACATCAATGTGAGACACACCGATTGGTTGCCTTCTGCACGACCCCGACCAGGGCCAGGGATGAACCACAACCAAGGTATGTGCCCTTGACCGAAATCAAACCCATGACTCTTTGGTCTGAGGGCCAAAGCTCTAACTGCTGAGCCACACAGGCCAGGGCTAGATTGTAATCTCTTTAAGGTACAGACTATGTGCTTTCATCTTTGCATTTCTGGCACCTAGCAATATGTACCTGGCATAGGTTCCAACACCAGTGTGATTTTTAAAAAATACAAATTGTGTCATGTTATTCTCTTGTTTAAAATACTTAAAAGGTTTTCTCAAAGCAATCAGAATAAAGATAAACTCTCTAGCATATTACACACAGTCCTTACCCTCATGAAGATAGTAAAGAGAATACATCATAATTCCAAGTTATAGTAAGTGCTATAAAGGAAGAAAGCATGTAACTGAGAGAGAGACCAACTTTAAATATGAGAGTCAGGGAAGGTGTCCCTCTCTAACCTTACATCCTGCCCTAACACTTTTCACTTCATTCACACATGTGCTAGAATGGATCACTGCTACATCAAGTCTCAATACCTTTACATATGCTGTTCACTCCACCATCAAGACCTCTCCACTTGAACTAGTAATATTTATCTGTCCTGCAAAATACAGCTTAAGTGTCACCTGTTTCAGGAGACACTTGTTATTCTTTATATTCTATAATAGCACCCTCTATTATTTCATATTTGCATAGTAATATAATTTATATTCATTTACCTATCTCCTACATTAGATGAGATGAATTCCTTTATGCCAATGACTAGGTCTTACTTAAGTTTGTACTTTCATATTTTAATACAATGCCCAGACCAGAGATGACACAATAAAAAATATGTTGAATAAATAAATTTGGATGTATCTAAAAGCACTGCTAAAAGTAAATGTTCATAGATAATCAACAAATCTTTCCACTCTGCCCTCAAAAGTAAACTACATGCCATCTATAAGAACTCTAACAGTCAATTCTACCTTTTGATAGCACTAATTTTCTGAACAAAGAAGAAATAGTGTGCCTCTGGAGGTAATGTGTTTCCTACCACAAAAGCAGAGAATAGCTAAGCAAACTCTTATATAAAGATGTTATAAAAAGGATTCGAACATTAGAAGTGTCAGTAGGTTAGCTAAGTGTTTTATTAAATTATTGTCAGGACAGCCCTGGCCAGGTAGTTCAGTTGGTTAGAGCATAATCCCAATACACCAAAGTTGTAGGTTCAATCCCTGGTTAGAGCACATACAAGAACCAACCAATGAATGCATAAATAAGTAGGACAAAAACCTGAGGTTTCTCTTCTTTCAAAAAAAAATTCAATTGATAAAAAAAAATTATTGTCAGGGGAACAATGATGCACTATGAGCAATTTGCAACTGTATCCTAATATTTGGAAAAATAATTGTTTTTTAGTAATAATTTTATGATGGAAATGTAAAAGAAAAGGTGAAATCCTAGTCTTATTTCAACATTTCATGAAAAAGGATAACAGCAAGACAATAATATAATATTCTAACCTTCTTCTCTATATATACAACTTGCGCTGCATGACAGTAATTTAAGAAAAACTTAGCTAACCTAGTGACACTTCTAATGTTTGAATCCTTTTTGTAACATCTTTATGAAAGAGTTTGCCTTCCTATTGTCTGCTTTTGTGGTAGGAGACATATCATCTCCAGAGGCACATCAGCAAAGATTGCATAATTATCACTTCTACCAATATAAAAAATTAGAGAAAGCTATCTTTCTTTAAAAGTCAAAAATAGATTATTTAATTTCCTGAAATCAACATCAAAATTAAATAACATCAGGCAGAATTTCCCAAACTTTGTTTCACAGAATATTAGTTCCTTCAGGTATTAACACTCTCACAAAAAAAGAGTTGAAAACAGATATTCAAACAAAAATCTGGACATGACTGTTCATAGCAACACTATTCACTACAGTCAAAGATGGAAATGACCCAAATGTCCATCACTAAATAAATGAAGAAACAAAATGTGACATATCTATACAATGGAATATTATTCAGCTGTCACAGTCAGTTTATGCTGCCATAACAAAATACCACAGACTAGGTGGCTTAAACAACAGAAATTTGTTTTCTCACAATTCTGGAGGCAGGAAGGTCAAGATCAAGGTGCCAGCAGGGTTGGCATCTTATGAGAACTCTCTCCTTAGATTGTAGACAGCCATCTCACATGGCCTTTCCTTGGTACACACACTGAGAAAGATCTTCCTCTTCCTCTTCCTCTTCTTATAAGGCCTCCAATCCTATCGGTTTAGGACCCCACCTTTATGACCTCATTTAATTTTAACTACATCCTAAAAGCTCTTATCTCCAAATATAATCACATTGGGAGTTAGAGCCTCAACATAGGAATTTTGAGGGGACACCATGCAGTCTATAGCATCAGCATTAAAAAGGAAAGAAGTACTGACATATACTACATGAATGAACCTTAAAAACATGATGTTTGCCCTGGCCGGTTTGGCTCAATGGTTAGAGTGTCAGCCCACTGATCAAAGAGTCACGGGTTTGATTCCGGTCAAGGGCATGTACCTCGGTTGTGGTTCAGTCCCCAGCCTGGGTCAGGGTTGTGCGGGAGGCAGCCAGTCGATGTGTCTCTCTCACATCCATGTTTTTTTCTCTCTCTCTCTCTCTCCTTCCTACTCTATCTGAAGATAAACAGAAAAATATCCTTGGGTGAGGATTAAACAACAACATGATGTTTAATGAAGGAAGCCAGACACAAACAAAAATACATATTTTATGATTTCATTTCTATGAAATATCTAGAATAAAAAAATACATAGAGCCTGACTGGTGTGGCTCAGTGGACTGAGTGTCGTCCCATGGACTGAAAGGTCCCGGTTTGATTCCCAATCAGGGCACATGCCCAGGTTTTGGGCCAAATCCCCAGTGGGAGGCGACCAATAGATGTTCTCTCTCATCGATGTTTCTATCTCTCTCTCCCTCTCTCTCTAAAATCAATCAAGAAAATTAAAAACAAAAAAAACAAAAGAAAGGTTAAAACTAGGAATCATTTGGGGGTCTGGAACAAATTAATTCAAGTTACATTATTCCTAATGGGGAAAAAATGATTCAGTTTTCGAACAAATCGCTGGTTGAACAGTCTTCTGGAACGATTTAAGGCCACTGTACCACTTTATCTGTATCACCTCCATCTAATTAGAAGCTTCCTTGTGGTTTGAGGCTGGGGAGGGGGGTTGTTTTCATTGTACACACATACTTGACATATAATAAAGACACAGTACATACATGGTTGATGAATGACTGAGCAACATAGTACCAGGACCATTTAAAAAGAGTATGAGCCTTGGCTTGTGTGGCGCAGTAATTAGAATGTCAGCCCAGGTACCAAAGGGTCTCAGGTTGGATTCTCGGCCAACAGCACATACCTGCATTGCAGGTTCAATCCCCAGCCCCAGTCTCAGCACATGCAGGAGGCAATCAATCAATGTGTCTCTCTCACATCGATGTTCTTCTCTCTTTCTCTCTCTCTCTCTCTCTCTCTCTCTCTCTCTCCCTCTCTCACCACACCCCCTTCCACTCTCTCTGAAAATCAATGGAAAAAATAACCTTGGGTGAGGATTAACAAAAATAAAAAGAGTATGAAAGGAGGAGAGAAGGGAAGAGGAAAGGAGGAGGGCAGGAAAGAGGGAAGGAGGGAAGGGGGAAAGAGGGGAAGAGGAGGGGAAAGGAGGAAACATATTGACTACAGGAGCCACTAAATTTATATTTGCACAGGCTTTTTACCTACCATAATAAATGTAAGTTCTTTTTTTAGTTTAAAGAGTCATATTATTAATGTCCTTCTGAATTACAAAGTGATTAAAATAAAAATGGGGATACTTTAAAGAATGTTAATATAGGAAAAACCCTCCAAAAGTCACTTCTGGGATAATTTGTACTTACTCAAATCATCCGATATATCTTCAATTCCTGAAGCACTATCATCAGAATCACCAGTATTATCTGTAGATGTCTGTTGCTTCTGAGATCGTGGTGAGTTTTCCAGAGCAGATTTTTCTCCTTCTATATCAATATTCACTTTGTCCAGAGAAGTCAAGGAGCTTGGAGTTTTTTTCCCAGTCTGCTGAAATTCTGTCTGTCTCATGTTTTCTTTCAATAGTAAACTGGGTACCTTCTCTGCTTCTGCTGGTGAACTGGGAAACTTTTCTGATTTCATCTGAGAACTAGGTGCTTTTTCTGCTTTCTTCTGTGAACTAAGTGCCTTTTCTGCTATTGCTGCCTGTGAACTGGGTGCCTTTTCTGCTTTCACTGGTGAATTAGGTGACTTTGGCAATTTTTCTGCTTTTGCCTGGAAAATGGATGCCTTTTCTACTTTTGCCTGTGAAACAGGTAACTTTTCTGTTCTCACAGGTGAATTAGGTGACTTTTTTGCTTTGCAATGACTTTGATCTCGAAGGACTAACCCCAAATCCTTAGGGCCTGGAACACTGGCAGCATTTACTTTACATGATTTAACTTCTGTTTTTTCTATACAAATATCATTTTGCTTATTTTTTTTACTACTATTCCTATTTGGAGAGCTGGTCCCAATTTCTTTTATGGATTTATCATTTCTGGCTTTCAAAGTTTGATTAGTTATAACTTTAACTGTTTTGCTTTCTTCAGAAAGAGCCCAAGCATTCTTCTTTGGTTCATGATTTTCATTTTTAGAGGTCTTAGACTCTTCCATTATTTGAAAACCTGCTTCTTTCCAATTGTGATATTGTAAAATAGCAGATCTCCAGTAGTTTGAATTGCTTCAAATCCAGTTTAGGCAAGCAAACTATTGAATTAAAAAAAAACAAAAAACACTGTTATTTAAAATGCAAAAGTCATTTTTTTTAATTGATGAGAAATAAAAAATTTTTTTAATTTGTTCTCAAAACTAAAAATATAGTAAAAAATATTTAAACTCCGTAAACTATTTAAGAATTAAAGCCCACTTAGTAAATAATAGCCAAATGCTCATAAAGGAGGTTCTAATGTAATTATGGCAATATGTCATTTTAGAAAACATTTTACATTACTCAGTAAGAATTTCAACTAAAAGGAAAACAATTGTGATGCACCACAATTAATACAAAAGGAAATGGTACAAAGAAAATACAAGCCCTGGCTGGTTTGGCTCAGCGGTTAGAGTGTCGGCCTGTGGACCAAAGAGTTGCGGGTTCAATTCCGGTCAAGGGCACGTGCCTCAGATGCAGTTCGTCCCCGGCCCTGGTCAGGTCATGCGGGAGGCAGCCAGTCGATGTGGCTCTTATCACGTCTATGTTTCTCTCTGTCTCTCTCTCTCTCCCTCCCACTCTATCTGATAATAAGTAGAAAAATGTCCTCAGGTAAGGAATAAATAAAAAAAGAAAATGCGAGAATTCCAATGTATATGCAACATAGGAAGTCAGTTTATAAAGCCTAAGTGGTAAGGTCTTGTCCACATGACTTTCCTACTAAACACTACATATTTATACCACTAACCTTGACTCTCTAAACATGGGGACACAATTCAACATATTTTCTCCACCTCTGAAGTATAAAGGACATTAAATAAATTCTTCTGAGGTAAAAAAAAAAAAAAAAAATTAAAAAACAATAGAAACCCAGAGTTAAAAAGTGATAGTAAAGTTTTGTATAATAGTATAATGATGATTATGTGTCAGTATACATTTGTCAAAATACATGGAATTTATTCCACGAAGGGTGAAACCCAATTTAAACTATAGACTTTGGATGAGTGTAGGTTCCTGGCTGTAACAAATGTACCACTCTGCTGCAGGGATGTTGATAGTGGGGAATCTGTACTGTGGGGGGGGAAGGGAGTACATGGGCACTCTGTACTTTCTGTTCAATTCCGCTGTGAAACTGAAACTGTTCTAAAAAAGTGTTTTAAAAAAAGATGATAGTAAGAACACTTATATCAGAACTCATTTTGTTCTAAAATATAATATGAACAATTATGTATTTACCAGAGACTACAAACTATAAGCAAATTAAAATACTGCACTTTGTTAAAAGATTCCAATATTATAACTATCTTGTATACTACACATCATATGGAAATCAGGATATTTTGCTGTTCACTTTGCCCTTGTATGCCTTAGATTCAGACCAATGCCTCTAAATAAAGATTAATAATATGAGTAAAAATTAGTCAACAAAAGCAAACTGAATGTGTAGCACCATTGATTTTACTTGGTTAATTTATTAAATTATATATTTGAGCAGTAGAACACCTCTAATAATATACTATATAAACACGAAAATATTACCTAAAATAAAAAGTTCAGAACACAGGTCATTTACTCCCAACTACCCGTATTTATGCCAAAGCATATTTGCAAAAAAAATAAAAAGTAACTAGTTATCTCTCCACTGAAACATCTTACTCAACTTGAACCCAGTTTTTATCATTCCTATTTGTAATACGTTCCTCTACACTCCCTGACCTGATGTCTCTCTAGATTGTCTTTTATTTAAAAAACAAAACACAAACTTAAGTCTTTCTAAATTATTTTCTGAATATTTTAAGATATTATGACAATTAAAATTTAAGCCAAAACCATACTAGATTTTCACCATTAATTTCATTTTGAACTAACATTATTTTCCAGTAAAAATCTATAGCACTTTTATCCAATAACTATCCTGGTTTATGGATATTTGCATTTTTTAATTAATGCATTTTTCTTTCATTATATTTTAAATTTTTTAGTTACTGATTTTTGTAAAGTGAAAGAGGGAGGGAGGAGAGGGGGGAGGGGGAGAGAGTGAGAGAAAATGAGAATAATCGATTTCCTGTTCCATCCATTTATGCATTCATTGGCTGATTCTTGTATGTTCCCCAACAAGGGATCGAACCTGCAACCTTGGTATTATCAGGAGGACACTATAAACAACTGAGCAACCTGGCCAGGACTCTTTCATTACTTTTGATAAGGTGTTTTACTGTCAAACAGCTGTCAAATAAATATTTGACCATGCCTAAATTCTTGCAGAAACTGCTATAAGTTCCTAATTTTAAAAATAGAAATGGGTTCTATTTCTAAGTTTAGTTTTACCTAATCCAGTAACTGAAATATTTTACATTTTCTAATACTATTCTACAATAAAGATTCTTTAATAATTTTGTAGATGTTAACTTACTGACAAAGTCCATTAATAATAATAGACTTGATACAGAAACACTGATCCACAATTCTGTTTAATAAATCTTTGTGGGGACACTATTTCTCCACTCAATAAAAAAAAACACAACTCTATATATGAAGTTTGCATATATAAATAAAAGCTTCAATTTTTAAAAATCAATATACTTAATTAATGTAAATAAATGGTAGTGAAGAGTTCAAGACTCAGAAAATTGCTAGGTTTCACTTTATGGAAAAATTTTGTTTCATATAACTAAAAGTACATCTAAATTTTTAATAGGAACAATGGGTTTAAAAAAATTTTTTTTTCAATTAAAAACACTTCTGCTGCCCTGGTCAGTTTGGCTCAGCGGTTAGAGCGTCAGCCAGCAGACCAAAGGTTCAATTCTGGTCAAGGGCACGTACCTCAGTTGCGGTTTGGTCCCTGGCCCTTGTCAGGGTCTTGCAAGAGGAAACCAGTCGATGTGTCCCTCTCACAACAATGTTTCTTTCTTTCTCTCTCTCTCTCTCTCTCTCTCTCTCTCTCTCTCTCTCTCTCGTTCTCCCTCCCTCCCTCCCTCCCACTCTATCTGAAGATAAATGGAAAAAAATATCCTTGGGTGAAGATTAAAAGAAATTTTTTTTAAAAAACACCACTTCTGCCCTGAACGGTGTGGTTCAGCTGTTAGAGCACGGGCTCATGTACCAAAAGGTCATAGGTTTGATTCCCAGTCAGGGGCACATTCGACACCCAACCCCAGTTGGTACACAGGCGGGAAGCAACCAATCGATGTGTTTCTCTCACATGGATGTTTCTCTCTCTCACACACTCTCTCTCTCTCTCTCTCCCCTCCCGCTTCTTCCATTCTTTCCAAAAATCAATGGAAAAAATATCCTTGGATGAAGAGTAACACCCCCCCCCAAAAGGCTCTGACTTCTATAACTGTAAGGTAATACATTTTTTTTTCATTTTTTGTTCAGATAGAGTGAGAGGGAGAGAGAGGAAGAGAGAGAGAGAGAGAAACATCAACATAAAAGAGACACATCGAGTGGCTGCCACCCGCACGACCCAACCAGGGCTGGGGACAAACTGCAACCTAGGTACATGCCCTTAGCGGGAACCGAACCCGGGTCTCTCTGGACCACAGGCTGACACTCTAACCGCTGAGCCAAAGCGCCCAGGGCAGGTAATACATTTTTAAGATAATAAATCTGTAAGATAATCTGTGGCAACTAATGTATTACAGCATCAATAGGAAACAAATAAAATGAAAACAAATGGTCTTTTAACTTTCTCTAAGTTATCAACAGTATAACTGTTATAAAATGTTATAATTCTTAGAAATAAAGTTCTCTCTTAGGAGATAGGGTTTTAAAAATAAGGTCCACAGCCCTGGCCAGTTTTGCTCAGCGGTTAGAGTGTCGGCCCGTGGACCAAAGAGTTGCAAGTTAGATTCCAGTCAGGGGCACGTATCTCGGTTGCAGTTCAGTCCCCAGCCCTGGTCAGGGTCGTGTGGGAGGCAACCAATCTCTCTCACATAGATGTTTCCCTCTCTCTCTCTCTCTCTCTCTCTCTCTCTCTCTCCCCTCCCCCCCACCCATCCCTCCCTTCTTCCCTCCCACTCTATCTGAAGATAAATGGAAAAATATCCGTGGGTGAAGATTAAAAAAATAAATAAGGTTACTGCTTCCTAGAGCACACTCATAGCAAAATTGGTGGAACCAAATAAAAATAATCAGACTTACTTTCTAGTTCCTAGTTATATTTTTAGAATTCGATAAATGAGCATTAAATGAAATTCTAACTTTAAATAACCAGTTATTATTAAGAAAATACTAGGAATTTTTAATGAATTTCTAGCCTGTATAGATACAGAAAACAATAGCATTTCCAACTTCTAGTTCTAAGCATGTCTTTTATCTTCCCTGAATATATACAATACCTATCATATTGCTAGGTACTTAGGAGACATTCAAAATCACCAGCTATTAAAAGAATATCTATGCCCCGGCTGGTGTGGCTAAGTCGTTAGAGCGTCAGCCCGTGTACCAAAGTGTGGCGGGTTCAACTCTCAGTCAAGGACACATACCTGGGTTGCAGGTTCGATCCCTGGCCCCAGTCGAGGGCACATGCAGGAGGCAACCAATCGATGTCTCTCTCATATCGATGTTTCTCTCTCTCCTCCTCCCCCCTCCCTTCCACACTCTCTAAAAATTAATGGAAAAAAATATCCTCTGGTGAGGATTAACAATAACAACAAAAAAGATCTACTCTGCCCTCAACCTCATGGGAGATCCCCTAGCATCATTCTCCTGAAGCCCAGCAGCCCTGCCCTGCTGAGATTGGAACTCCTGGCAGAATCTGGGAGAGACTGAGTTGTGTGGCTCTAGGAGGGGCCATTTTCCCTCACATGCCCAACCGGTGCAGAGTCTTTCCTTCATATGGCCAAATCTTGGCCTATGTGGAACTGATAAACTCTGCTGGCATCACTCTGACAACTCCAAGACCCCATCCCACCACAAAGGCATGCAAATACCCAGCAGGTAGAAGCAGGTATGCCCTGGGACATTTGCTGAGTGGCTTCAGACCGAGCACTGGCACTGAGTTTGAACCTGTATCAATCTGGTGAACACCATTCACCCCTACATGGTGACTCACAAGAACCTACCTCATGCAACTCAAGTACTGCCAGACGCTCTTTCAGTGACTGAGCCTAACAGATAGCCAACAGGCAGAGGCAAGGGAAGGCGGATCTCAGGGTACCTTGGGACTTTTGCTGACCTGCCCCTGGGCCTGGTGCTGGTAAAAAGCTGGCCTTTTTTTGCCCAGTGTGGCTCAGTGGATTGAGCATCATCCCATAGACTCGAGGTCCCGGTTTGTTACCCAGTCAGGGCACAAGCCTAGGATGCAGGCTCGATCCCCAGTAGGCGGCATGCAGGAGGCAGCCAATTGATGTTTCTATATCTCTCTCCCTTCCTCTCTCTCTAAAAAAAAAAAAAAAAATCAATAAAAACATATTAATAAATAAAATAAAGCTGGCCTTTTTGCACAGCTTGGTCCTTCCCAAGCAAACCTAGACCCAGGAGAGGCAGCCATAAACTGTGGATCGCTTTGTAGCTCCAAACAGATTGCCCAAGGGTCAGTCACAGGTAGCATCTCACATTGGCCTACACCAGAGTTTCTGCTAAGAGCCCCCAGAACTAACACACCCAGTGGCCAGCTTCAGACATTAAAGCAGGATCTAATTAGCTTCACAAGCAGCATATTCACAGGGAAATCTCGGCAGGCACTAGACCCGCTGAGGCAAATTCCACTTCGTGTGGTCAATACCTGCACAACAACTCATATAGGTTGATCCTCAAAATCAGCCAGCCTGAGGGTCGACCCCAAGCACAAATTGGCTAATAGAAATCAAGACTTAATTACAACAGGAGGGCCCACATAAGAGACATTCTCGGAGCACACAGTAAGGTGATCAAGAAGACTGCACCACTGGATCCCACAGGACACCTACTACATAAGGCCACCCTACCAAGACTGGAAGTCATAGCAGATCTACCTAATATATAAAAACAAACACAAAGATGCAGCCAAAATGGGGAGACAAAGAAACATGCCCCAAATGAAAGAACAGCAGAAATTTCCAGAAAAAAGAGCTAATAAAATGGAGGCAAGCAATTTGCCAGATATAATGTTCAAAAAAGTAAGGTTATAAAGATGCTCAAGGAACTTCAACAAACAAATGGTGAGCATTAAAAAGGGCATAGAAACCAGCCCTGGCCAGTTTGGCTCAGCGGTTAGAGCGTCGGCCCGCAGACTGGAGGGTCCTGGGCTCAGTTCCCGCTAAGGACACGTACCTTGGTTGCAGTTTGTCCCCGGCCCCAGTTGGGGTCGTGTGGGTGGCAGCCAGTCGATGTGTCTCTCTCACATCGATGTTTCTCTCTCTCTCTTCCCCCCTCTCTCCCTCCTGCTCTATCTGAAGATAAATGCAAAAATGTCCTCGGGAGAAGGTAAATAAAAAAATAATTTCAAAACGAGGACAGTTTAAGGGACTTTTGGAACAACATGAAGTATGACAACATCCACATCATGGAGATACCTGAAGGAGAAGAGAGACAGGAAGGGATCGAGAACCTATTTGAAGAAATAATGACAAAAAACTTTCCTAACCTGGTAAATAAAAAGACACAAAAGTCCAGGAAGCACAGAGCACCAAACAAGATAAACCCAAAGAGGCCCATACCAAGATACATCATAATTAAAATACCAAAGGTTAAAAACAAAGAAAAAATCTTAAAAGCAGCAGGAGAAAGACAGTTACCTACAAGGGAGTCCCATAAGACTGTCAACTGACTTCTCAACAGAAAAATTTCAGGCCAGAAAGGGTTAGCATGAAATATTCAAAGTGATGAAAAGCAAGGACCTACAACTAAGACTACATTACCCAGCAAGGCTATTGTAAAACCGAAGGAGAAATAAAGAGCTTCCCAGGCAACAAAAAGGTAAAGGAGTTCATCACCAACAAACCAGCATTACAAGAAATGTTCAAGAGTCAAAGAAGAAGAAAAATGGAGGGAGGAGGAGGAGGAACAGTTAGGGGGGAGAGGAGGGGAACGGGAAGGGGAAGGAGGAGGAGAAGAGAAGAACAACAACAGTGCCCTGGCCGGTGTGGCTCAGGTGGCTGGGGTGTCGTTCTGTGTACCGAGAGGTCACCAGTTCAATTCCTGGTCAGGGCACACACCCAGGTTGTGGACTCGATCCTCAGTAGGGGGCATGCAGGAGGCAGCGATCAATGTTTCTCTCTCTCTCTCCCTCTCCCTTCTTCTCTCATTAAAATCAATAAAAACATATTTTTTAAAAAACAACATAGTTTAAAAAAATAAAATGTCAATAAATACATACCTATCAATAATCTCTTTAGCCTTGGCTGGTGTGGCTCAGTTGGTTGGAGTGTCATCCCGTACACCAAAAGGTGGAGGGTTCAAATCCAGGTCAAAGCACATACCCAGGTTAAGGGTCTGACCCCTGGTTGTGGTGTGTATGGGAGGCAACCTATTGATGTTTCTCTCTCACATCAATATTTATCTCTCTCTCTCTCCCTTATTCTAAAATAAATAAAAAGCATATAGTTGGGTGAGGAAAAATTTTTTTTAAATAATAATAATCACTTTAAATATAAATGGCTTAAATGCTCCAATCAAAAGGCATAGAGTAACTGAATGGAAAAGAAAACAAGACCCATATATACGCCATCTACAAGAGACCCACCTCAGAATGAAAGATACACACAGACTAAAATAAAAGGGATGGAAAAGACATTTCATGCAATTGGAAATGAAAAGAAAAACCACTGGGGTAGCAATACTTAATAAAAAAAAATAGTCTTTAAAACAAACACTATAGTAAGTGACAAAGAAGGACACTACATGAGGATAAAGGGAGCAATCCAACAAGAGGATATAACCCTTGTTATATGCACCCAACATAACAGCACCTAAATATATAAAGCAAATCTTGAGGAACATAAAGAGGGAAATCGGCCCAGCCAGTGTGCCTCAGTGGATTGAGCATTGTCCCATAGACTGAGAGGTCCTGGTTTGGTTCCTGGTCAGGGCACATGCCCAGGTTGCAGGCTCGATCCCCAGTTGGGGGGGGGGGATGTGCAAGAGGCAGCCAATCGATGTATTCCTCTCATATCGATGTTTCTAGCCCTCTCTTCCTCACTCTCTAAAAAATAAAAATCAATAAAAACATTAAGCAACAGTAATATAGTCATAGTAGGGGGTTTTAACACCCCACTGACACCAATGGATAAATCTTTCAGAGAGAATATCAACAAGGCAACAGTGGCCTGAAACAACACACTAGAACAGATGGATTTAATTGATACCCTTACATCATTTCATCCCAGAGCAGAATATACATTCTTTTCAAGTGCAAATGGAACATTTTCTAGGATAGACCACACGTTAGGGCACAAAATAAGTCTCAATACACTTAAGAAGACTGAAATCACACCAAAGCATCTTCTCAAATCACAATGGTATGAAACTAGAACTCAAGCACAAGAAAAAAAACATGTTAATAAACAAGAAATGTGTTAACAATGAGATTAAGGAAGAAATCAAAAGGTATCTTGAAACAAATGAAAATGAGAACACAACAACCCAAAATCTATGGGACACAGCAAAATCTGTCCTAAAAGGAAAATTCATAGCATTACAGATCTAACTCAAGAAACAAGAAAAATCTCAAATAAACTAACTTTACACTTAAAAGGAACTAGAAAAAGAACAAACAAAACCCAAAGTGAAAAAAAAAAAAAAAGATCAGAGGAGAAATAAATGAAATAGTTAAAAAAAAATACAAAAGATCAACAAAAGCTTGTTCTTTAAAAGGATAAGCAAGATAGCCCGGCAGTGTGGCTCAGTGGTTGAACGTCAACCCATGCACCAGGAGGTCGCTGGTTCAATTCCTGGTCAGGGCACATGCTCAGGCTGTGGGCCTGGTCCCCAGTGGGGGGCATGCAGGAGGCAGCCAATCAATGTGCTCTCTCATTGATGTTTCTATCTCTCTCTCCTCCCTTCCTCTCTCTCTAAAATCAATAAAGAAAAAATATATATATATAAAAAAAAGATAGGCCTGTCTGGTTTGGCTCAGCGGTTAGAGCATCAGCCTGTGGACCAGAGAGTGCTAGGTTCGGTTCCCGCTAAGGGCACGTGCCTCAGTTGCAGTTTGTCCCCAGCCCCAGTTAGGGTTGTATGGGTGGCAACCAATCAATGTGTCTCTCTCACATCAATGTTTCTCTCTCTCTCTTCCTCCCTCTCCCCCTCCCCCTCCGCTCTATCTGAAGATAAATGCAAAAATGTCCTCGGGTGAGGATTAAAAAAAATAAAAAAGATAAACAAGATTGACAAACCTTTAGCCAGACTCATCAAGACAAAGAGACACAAACAAATAAAATCAGAAATGAAAGAGAAGTAACAATGATCACCAAAGAAATACAAAGGACTATAAAAATATTATGAACAACTTATATGTCAACAAATTGGACAATCTGGAAGAAAGGGATAAATTCCTAGAAACATGCAATATTCCAAAACTGAATCAGGAAGAATCAGACAATCTGAATAGACAGATTACAACTACTGAAATTAAAGCAGTAATAAAAAAAACTCCCAATAAATAAAATCTTCCAAACATTAAAAACATTTATCCTTTTCCAACTATTCAAAAATTTCAAGAGGAGGAAAGACTCCCAAGCTCATTTTACGAGGCCATCACTATCCTAATTCCAAAACCAGATAAAGACACTACCAAGAAAGAAAATTATAGGCCAATATCCCTGATGAACATAGATGCTAAAATCCTCAAAAAAATATTAGCAAATCAGATCCAACAATACCTTAAAAAGATCATACACCATGATCAAGTGGGATTTATTCCAGGGATGCAAGATTGGTACAATATCCACAAATCAATAAATGTGTTACACCACATACACAAAATGAAGAATAAAAATCACATAATCATATCAATAAATGCAGAAAAAGCATTTGATAAAATCCAGCACCCATTTATGATAAAAACTCTCAACAAACAGATAATAGAGGAAACATAACTCAATGTAATAAAGGCCATATGTGACAAACACACAGCCAACATCATATTCAATGGGCAAAAACTAAAAGTGTTTCCCTTAAGATTGGGAACAAGACAGGGTTATCTGCTTTAACCATTCTAATTCAACAGAGTACTGGAAGTCTGAGCCACAGCAATCATACAAAAAGAAATAAAAGGCATCCAAACTGGAAAGGAAAAAGTAAAGCTGTCAATATTTACAGGTGGCATGATACTGTATATAGAGAACCCTAAAGATTCCACCAAAAACTATTAGAACTGATAAATGAATTCAGTGAAGTAGATTACGAAATAAATATCCAGAAATCTGTTCCATTTTTATACACCAATAATAAACTATCAGAAAGGAAATCTAAGCCTTGGCGGATTTGGCTCAGCGATTAGAGCGTCAGCCCACGGACCAAAAAGTCCTGGGTTCAATTCCAGCCAACCATACCTTGGTTGCAGTTGGTCCCCAGCCTGGGTTGGTGTGGTGCGAGTGGCAACCAATTGATGTGTCTCTCTCACATCGATGTTTCTCTCTCTCTCTCTCTCTCCTCCTCCTCCCTCCTGCTCTGAAAGTAAATGGAAAAATATCCTCGGGTGAGGATTAAAAAAAGAAAGGGAATCTAAGAAAACAATACCATTTACAATTGCATAAAAAAAATATATACCTAGGAATAAATTTTTTTTTTATCCTCACCTGAGGACAGTTTTGCATTTATCTTCAGATAGAGCGAGAGGGAGAGGGGGAGAGAGAGAGAAACATCAATGTGAGAGAAACACATTGATTGGTTGCCACCCACACGACCCCAACAGGGGCCAGGGACGAACTGCAACCGAGGTAGGCGCCCTTAATGGGAACCGAACCCAGGACTCTCTGGTCCGCGGGCCAACACTCTAACCGCTGAGCCAAACCAGCCAGGGCATACCTAGGAATAAATTTAACCAAGGATGTAAAAGACTTATACTCAGAAAATGGTGAGACACTGAAGAAATTGAAGGAGATACAAGTAAGTGGAAGCGTATTCTGTGTCCATGGATAGGAAGAATTAACATCATTAAAATGTCCATACTACCCAAAGCAACCTATAAATTCAATGCAATTCCTATCAAGATACCTTTCTATAATTATCCATCATTCAATTAGCAGACTGGCCTAAAAGTTCTAGGTCCTGAGATTTAAAAGTGTTGTTCGGATACACTAGCTAAGAAAGTTCACCTGAAATAACTGTTGCATAACTAATGGAGAACCAAAACACAGCCAATAGTTACTGTTCAAGTAACCCTTCCATGAGACAGACAGGGAAACTACTGTATGGCATAATTCCACAAAGTTATCAGAATCTTCTACTGCTTAAAAAAAAAAAAAAAATGAACAAATTTCAGCTAAGACCTCCAACCACTGTGGCCTAACAGCTGCTGAGTGACTATGAACAAGAAGACACTGACCCTATCTGAGTCATAGATTTCTAAACTATAAAATGAGTGGCTGAACCAGGCTATCTTTAGAGTCCACTCCAACTAAAATATTATGAATCTATGCAAATCCTAAAACACAGTGATGATAATTGATATTGGTTCTGATAATTTTAGCAAGTTATAGAATATTACTGGGACCTCTTTGGCTCCCATAAAGACATGTTAAATAGATATATTGTGGTGATGATTTCACAAAATAGGCAGGTATTGAATTATTATGTTGTATCCCTGAAACTAATATAATATTGTATGTTAATATTACCTCAATAAAAAGAAAAGAAAAACACAGCATTTGTAAACAATGCTCTCCTTCAGGAAAAAAGCTTGCTAAGCAAAAGAAGTGCACATAAACTAGGACTCCAGAGACTGAATTATACTATACATGGTATGTGCTTAATAAATAAATTCTGAATGAACATATTATTAAACATTTTAAAAGTCATTAAAGGCTTAATAATTACATAACCTGCCCTGGCTGGTTTGGCTCAGCAGTTAGAGCACTGGCCCACAGACTGAAGGGTCTCAGGTTTGATTCTGATCAAAGGCATATAGCTGGGTTGGAGGTTCGATCCCCAGCCCCAGTCAGGGTTGTGCAGGAGGCAACCAATTAATGTGTCTCTCTCATATCCATGTTTTTCTCTCCCTCCCTCCCTTCCACTCTATCTAAAAATATCCTCAGGTAAGGATTAACAAAAATAATAATAATTATTATATAACCTGGTATATGCAGTTATTTTTTTAAATCCTCATCTGATATTTTTATATTTATCTTCAGATAGAGTGGGAGGGAGGGAGAGAGACGGGGTGAGAGGGAGAGACAGAGAAACATGAGAGGGACACATTGACTGGTTGCCTCCCGCACAACCCCAACCAGGGCCGACACTCCAACCACTGAGCCAAACCGGCCAAGGTGTCAGTTATTTATTTATTTATTTATTTATTTATTTATTTATTTATTTAATCCTCACCTGAAGACATTTTTCCATTTTTGTTCAGACAGGGTGAGAGAGAGAGAGAGAGAGAGAGAGAGAGAGAAACATCGACGTGAAAAGGGTGGCAGTTATTTTTAACACTGAAATACAAGCAGTAATAAACCAAGCTCAAAACATTGATTACCTTTAAGGCAATAGTTCTCAAATTTTAGCATTCATTAGAATCATCTGGAGGGTCCCATTCCCAGTGTTTCGGATTCAGTAGGTCTGGGATAGGGGCCTGAAAATCAGCATTTCTAACAAGTTCCCAGGTGATGTCCATGTGGCCAGATTGGGAACTACACTCAAAAAATCACTCTCTAAGGAGTGGTTCTGAAAGGAAAACCATACTCTCCTTAACAATCTTACACACAATGAAGAAATTTTGATTCGTGCCAGTCACCCCACTAGACTGTAAATTCCAAGAGGTAAAAAACCATTGCTTATTTTGTTTACCATTATATCTTCAGTACCTACTAGTGCCCAGTACAAAGCAGGTATCAATAAATTTGTTAAATGGGTTAATGAAAAATCAATTTAAGTTTTTTTTAATGTTTTTATTTGGTTGAGAGAGAGAGGAAGAGAGAGAAACATCAATGTGAGAGAGAAACATTGATCGGTTGCCTCCTGTACACACCCAGACAGGGGATCAAGCCCACAACCTGGGCATGTGCCCTGGCTGGGAATCAAACTGGCAACCTTTCAGTGCACAGGACAACATTCAACCAACTGAGCCACACCAGCCAGGGCAGCTTAAGTTATTTTTATTTGTTCACACTTTAAAAATAAAATATAATAAATCCAAAAGATGTTTAATTGAATAAAGTTATATTGTCCACAATGTAACTAGAAAATGTCTCTCTTCCAGAAAGCCTTCCCTAATCCATCCCCTACCCTCCTACCACCCAGGCTGGTCTCAGATAAATATGCCTCTTTCTATAAACTTTGCTCTTACTTTTCTCATAGCACTTAGCACTTAATACTTTTTATGTGTTTACTTCCTACTTGTACAGTCAAGATTTTTTTCCAATTTGCTTTTTTATAAGACAAATACAATTACAGAGTGCAAAAAGTCAATAGTATTTTCAGGCAAACAGTGTTCTCTGACTACCAATATCTCTTCTCAAAAGCAACTACTTTCAATTCTTTTAGCTGTTTCTTCTGAGACTTATCTCCATATTTCTAGATTACATGCTTAAACTGATACTTATTTTGTGTTAGCTTTAGATATTATTTACTGATTTCCTACTATGGAAGATAAGGATTTGGCTGTCTCAAACACCCCCCCCCCCACCCGCCCAGAGACAGAAATTGTACACACACATCTGTTCCCATCCCACCTGCATCCTACCAGGATGATTTTAATATGACATGCCAATATTAAATGAGCCAAATATTACACTAGAATACCGAGTTTTCTAGATGTCCATCAAAATTCATTTTCTCCTTTTTCCTGGCCACATAGCTAGACATGTCTCAACCTCCCTTGCAGTTAGGTATGTCCTTAAGATCAAGTCATACTTCCTCCTTGCTCTCCCCTTCTCAATGGATAAAATTCTCATCATTCATTTTCCATCATGTAGTCAACAGTTATGTCCTAATGCAGACTAGTGAGTCGCAAACTTTTGTGCATAGGAATCAACAAACGGGCAAAATGACTTAAACAGACATTTCTCCAAAGATAAAGAAATGGTCAGTAAGTACATGAAAAGATGCTCAACAACATTAGTAATTAGGGAAATGAAAAACAAAACTACAATAAGATATTATTTCATACCCACTAGGATTATCAAAAAAGCAAAAAATAACAAATAGTGGCAAGGATGTAGAGTCTGAAATCCTCATGAAATTGTTGGTGGAAATAAAATGATGCAGCCAATGCAAAAAAAAAACAAAAAAAACAGTTCGGCAGTTCCTCAAAAGTTAAACATAGCATTACTACATAATCCAGCAATTCTACTCCTAGGCATATATCCAAAAGAATTAAAAGCAGAGACTTGAACAGATATTTGTACACCATGTTCACTGCAGTATTATTCATAATAGTCAGAAGATAGAAGTAACCCAATTATCTATCAAAAGATAAACAAGCCCTGGCCGGTTTGGCTCAGTGGTTAGAGCATCGGCCTGCGGTCCAGAGAGACCCAGGTTCGGTTCCCGCTAAGGGCACGTACCTCGGTTGCAGTTTGTCCCCGGCCCTGGTTGGGTCATGTGGGAGACAGCCACTTGATGTGTCCCTTTCATGTCGATGTCTCTCTCCCTCTCTCTCTCTCTCTCTCTCTCTCTCTCTCTCTCTCTCTCTCCGTCTCTCTCCCTCCCACTCTATCTGAACAAAAAATGGAAAAATGTCCTCAGGTGAGGATAAAAAAAAAAAAAAAGATAAACAAAATGTGGTATGTACACACTCAGCTAGTAAAAGGAAGGAAATTCTGATACATGCTACAACATGGATGAACAGTGAAGACACTGTGCCAATGAAATAAGCAGTCACAAAAGTACAAATATTGTATGATTCCATTAAATAAGATTATTTAGAATAAGCAAATTCATAGAGACAAAGTAGAACAGAAGTTATCAGGGTGGGCGGGGAGAGGGGAATGGGGGGAGAGGGGAATGGGGAGTTATTGCTTAATAGGTACAAAGTTTCTGTTTGGGATGATAGAACTATTCTCTAGATAGACAGTGATAATGGTTACACAACATTGTGAATATACTAATGCCACTGAGTTGTACACTGAAAGATGGTTAAAAGGGTAAATTTTATGTTATGTATATTTTATCTCAATAAAAAATTTTTAAACTCAAAAACATTTTAATCAAAATAAGGTGCTTAATTAAGCTTATATAAAGTATCATGGACCTCACACTTGAAATGTTATTCACTCTTGAAAATAGCTAAAAGTTTTCAAAAACATAACTTTTTATATGGGTAAATCAACTGACAGAATTTTTTTATGAACAAATGCAAATGGAACTGTTCCTTCCCTCTCAAAGCCAGTTTTGTGAATAAATGAGATTTCTAAACTAAATTACCTAGATACTAACCCACAACCTGATTATCTAGGTTTCCTTGGTTATTCAAGACTTTTCCTTCTTTGTTCATTGGTAAGCCTTTTTGGCCATTTTATTATATATTAGGATCTTCAACAGCAATGGTCAAAGAAGTGTAAATTCTGCTTTTTTCCACAAGGAATTTGTTGGTTAAAAGAGCCTGAGATTGCCAATTGTTTGTTTGTTTTTTCTAATGAGATGTAGAGATTAATCTTGATTCCCAAATTACCAAAGCCACATTTTCCTCTTTTTCCTTATAAACAAATAATCAAGAACCAGCTCTAGATATGAAGAGTTCTGTGATGCAAGATACACTAGAGAGCTCTTGGTTCTTTCAGAATCAAGCAGCTCCTGGGTATTTATTTATAATAATATACCTAAGAATGCTTTTTGGTGGGTTTACTTGTTTGTTGGGGATACCTACTATGTCCCATAGGTGCAAAAATTGTGATATGAAACTGTGCTGGTCCTACAAGGCTTGTGCTTCTACACCACACTCATTTTGAAATTTCACAAACTCTATTACTCAGAATGGGCCACATTATGCTACAAATACTGATCACATGAGTTGACTTATCAACTCCTGCAAAATCCTCTGTGAATTCAGTTGACTGTCCAAGGCTGTCTTTCATGCATTGGCTCAGCATTCCAAACTGCTTTAATCCTGTGTTACCTCCCACTATTAGCAAAACAGGGGAAGAAAGAATGACACTGGTCACCTTTGCTCCCATTTCATTTACCAAAACAAGTCACTTGGCTGCACCTAATTTCAAGGCAAATAAGGAACACAACCCTCAGAATGCTTCAAAATCAAGTAGTATCAATGCTTATAACATTAGTACAAGGGAAACAATGCCAGCTTTTGTCTCGTTGCATATTAGTATTTCCTTCCAACTCTTTTGTTCAGGGCTGATTTCATAGACAAGTAATCTGTGCAGTCACACAGGGCTCCAAATTCAGAAAGATCTTGTGCTTGATTTAAAGCTCTGCTGTCACCATCTCGAATTCTTAATAATTTTATCTTTAAATTTGTGTTTTTGGAGTGAAGTCAGATGGGACAATGCAATATGCACGTGAACAAAAGATATACACACAAAATGCATGTTTGCCATTCCTTTCCACCTCATTCGCATATTGCATTGGTGATGCCTCATGAGCACAGAATTCTAGTGGATCCATGGTGTGTGGGAGTTCAGCAAGACTCAAAGTGAGTATAAGGTAAACACGCTGTCTATAACTAAGTAAGCAGGGGTACTGACAGCCCAAGAAGCCATATTTTCTGTTTAAATCATAACCTGCTTTAAACACAGAAAAAAAGCAATGGTATTCTAAGAAACATGAATGACAAAAAAACTAGCATATCTTTTCTTACACATGTTACCTCCTTGGTATTAACCAATCCCTTACGCTCCAAGTAATGACACACAAGGAAAGGAAAAGATAAAGCAAGCCACAGTTTCTTTCCCTTTTGGTCCTGCCAAAGTCAAAGGTAGAAAGTATTGGTAAAATGTGCAAGTATAAGAAGTGAAATAAAAACAGTTACATAAGTTTTTTTTTTTTGGTTAATCCTCATCCAAGGATATTTTTTCTATTGATTCTTTTTTTTTTATCCTCACCTGAGGACATTTTTCCATTTTTGTTCAGACAGAGTGGGAGAGAGAGAGAGAGGGAGGGAGGGAGGGAGAGAGAGAGAGAGTGAGGGAGGGAGGGAGAGAGAGAGAGAGAGAGAGAGAGAGAGAGAGAGAGAGAGAAACATCACCATGAAAGGGACACATCGAGTGGCTGCCTCCCACACGCCCCCAACCAGGGCCGGGACGAATCGAAACCGAGGTGCCCTTGACCGGAATCAAACCCGCGACTCATTGGTCCGCGGGCCAACACTCTAACCACTGAGCCAAACAGGCCAGGGCTCCATTGATTCTTAGAGAGAGTAGAAGAGAAGAAGGGAGGGAGGCAAAGAGAGAGAGAGACACATCAATTGGTTGCCTCCCACATCCACTCCAATCGGAGCTAGGGATCCAACCTGCAACCCAGGTACGTGCCCTTGAGCAGGAATCAAACCTGCGACCTTTCGGTAAATGAGTTGATGCTCTAACCACTGAACCACACCAGCTAGGGCCACAAGAGTAAGTTTTCTGCAGTTTCTCCTATTCTGATAAGAATAAAATATATATGTATGCGCTATGAAATACCAGCAATTTCACATAAAAGTTACATACTCTTACATTCGCATTTAAAATTGGCATTGCACAATATAAAGATGAACAGTAAAATTCATGCTTAATAACTGTAAATTTTTCATTGTTCTTTTACTTAGAATGACATTTAAAGGTAAATTAGCCCTGGCCAGTGTGGCTCATTTGGTTGAGTATTCCATGCACCAAAAGGTCTCTGGTTCGATTCCCGTTCAGGGCACAAGCCAGTGTTACAGGTTCAATCCCCAGTAGCAGGTGTGCAGGAGGCAGCCAATAGATGTTTCTCTCTCACATCAATGTTTCTCTCTCTCCCCCCTTCCTCTCTCTAAAATCAATAAAAACAATTTTTAAAGTAAATTAAAAAGCATGACAAATTGAGAAAAAGATCACAGAAAAAAGGAAAAATCTTTATATTTTAGTAATTTATAGCTTTATATATTTAGTAGCTTTATATTTTAGTAGTAACTTAATGGTACTTTTTTCCTGCTTTTCTAAAATTTTAACAAAATGTTTGTCAACATTCACTTATCAGATGCTGGGTTAAAAGCTGTGGATACAAAGATAAATAATGGGCTCTTGTCTGAAAGGGGAGATAATCACATAAACAAATAATGACAATATTATGTGACATATTCTGTGGAAACCCTGAGGAAAGAGACTAAGAAAAGTCTTCCATCTTGGAGATAATAACAGTTGAGCTGAGAAAGAATTTCACACTTGGGAGAGGGAGTGTGAAGGACTAGTCCTAACAGATAAGACTTGTACGTACTAAACAAAATGTATTTATAAAACTGATAAGTTTTTAGGACTATAAAATAGCATTCATAATGATGAATACAGCAGATGAACTGGGAATGTAAAATGGTGTTCACATTTGCATACCAAGTAGAGTTTAGACTTTAGGAAAGAAAAGCCATACACTTATTTATAAGCAGAAGAGTGGCACAATTTCTGTTTTAGGTTAACTTCATCAGAACAGGAAGAGAGAGTAGTGAGGAAAAAGAGATGAGTCAGTAAAGTAAGTAAAAGTAATTACCAATAATAGTAAAAAGCATTAGAAGGTTATTTAGGGCCTTATCACAAGCAATTTTGGTATGGTTGGGGAGAAAGAGAAACTGTGTTCAAGTTAAATGGGTTTCTTTCCAGAAGGACCTTTCAGACTCTTCAATATGCTAATGAGCACAATAAATCTGAGAGATATAATTTACAACATTTTTTGACTAAAGAAGCTTCTTTTGCCAGGACCACCTATCAGTACACATCTCAAAGAACTGCAAGGATTACACGTTTTATAACACTATTCTATGAAACAAGAGGCCAGCACTGAGAGAGAAAAGTAGAGGGCAGTAGAGGACTTAAGACAGAGGTAAAACAACAGCAAATGTGAAGAGCAGGAAAGAAATCTAAAACACTGCCAAATTGTGATAAGAACCTAACTAAACATATAAAACACCAGTCTACTAGTTTATACAATTTGTAGATATTTAAATTCATACTGGGTATGGGATTGACAGAATGAACATTTCAATAGAAACTGTGATGAATCTTTGACTATCAATTTGGGGAGTATTGTTCTTTTTTTTTTTTTCTTAATTATGTTTTTATTGATTTTTGAGAGAGAGAAGAAGGGAGAGAGATATAGAAACATCGATGTGAGAAACACATCAGTAATGGTACCAGTGGGGGAAAGAATAAAGCCATAAAGAGATAACATATAGATTAGGAATAGATCAGAAAACTAAAAAAAAAAAAAACAAGAAAAATGCACCTATACATATTTAGGAGATTTTGATCAGAAGTAGAATAGTTTTTGAACCATATGAAAATGTCAAGAAAAATATAGTTGATTATCACTGCAATACAAATATTAAGAAAAAAATTAAGTTAAGGTGCTAGACGAGCTTCAAATGTTATGCCTCTAAATGCCCAATATGATGTCAAGAATTACACCAAAGTATCAGTGAAAACAGGGGTGAACTAGAGATTGAAATGACAAAGTAGCATAAGAAATATAGCCAGCAGGGCACCAATCTTAAAAGAAGAGGAATTTTAGAGGAGATAAAATAAACAGCCAATATGTAGAAAAATATGGGTCCAGTTTCCTAGCCTTGAGAAAAAAGGTGTGAGGAAAATAAGCTACATCCCTGAGAGGATTGAGAATAATGGTTCTCAACCTTTTCTCTATGCCAACTCCTCTGAAAAATAGAATACACTCCCAACAAATATGAAGAAGAACACAAGAGGGGGGAAGGGAGGATAACTGTGAGAGGTTTATAAGGCTTTCTAAAGTGATTATGAAATGTCTTCCTAAGGAAGTACAGCTCTCATATATTGAAAATCACTGGTTTAAAACTGGTACAATCACAGAAAGCTTAAACATTAACAAATTTTTATCAATATGACACAATTGAAGCAAGATACTGTCACATAACAATACCACAATCTCCTACATAAAGTCCCAAAATTCTTACAAGCATTTCACTTAAAAAAAAAAAAAAAAAAGTTTTGAGCCCTGTGGTTCTGTTGGTTGGAGCACTGTCCTGTGCACAGGAAGGTCTCAGGTTCAATTCCCAGTCAGGGCAGGTTCAATCTCTGGTTGGGGTGTGTATGGGAGGCAACTGATTGATGTTTCTCACATCAATGTTTCTCTGTTTCTGTTTCTCTCTCTCTCTCACCCCACTTCCTCCCTCTAAAATCAATACAAAAAAGAACTCTCTAAAAAAAAGTTTTGATGATTCAGCATCATCTAATATATGTCTAGTATGCCCATTCATTTATCTTTACTCATCTGTGAAGTTAACACAGTCTTGTTGTGTTTCCATTTTATACATTAATGAGGCACCCTGAATTTATACTTGCCTAAAATGACACGAATGGGACTGGTTTATGACTAACAAGAAACAAGAGTCCCAATTTTTGGTCCCATGTGTAAGCACTAGGGCATGTTTCTTAGCCTAAACCAGTGGTTCTCAAATTTTCTAATCTCAAGATATATTTATTCTCTTAAAATTACCAAGGATCCAAAGAACTTTTGTTTTTGTGGGTTACAGCTATTGATATTTATGTCATTAGATTTTAAAACTGAGAAATTTTTGAAATACAAGAATATATTAACTTAATCTATAAGACCAGTATTACCCTAATACCAAAACCAGACAAGATATCACAAAAAACTACAGACCAATGGCTCTTATATAGATGTAAAAATCCTCAACAAAATACTAGCAACAAAAGGATTATATGCCAGGACCCAGGGGTATTTATCCCAGGAATGCAAGGTTGGTTCAATATATGAAAATCAGTTGATGTAATGCACCTATTAACAGAACAAGAAACAAAAACCACAGTCATCCCAATAAACCAAAAACCAAAAAAGCATTTGATAAAATCTAACACCCTTTTATGATTAAAAAAAACAACAACACTCAACAAACTAGGAATAGAAAGTAACTTTCTCAACCTGACAAAGGGCACCTAAGAAAAACCCACAGGTGACATCATACTTAATGGTGAAAGACTGAATGTTTTCTTCTCTAAGAGCAGAAACAAGACAAAGATGTCTGCTGTTTTCACTTTTATTCAACATTGTACTAACCAGGAAAATTAGACAAGAAAAAGAAATAAAAGGCATCCAGATTGGAAAGGAAAAAGTAAAACTATCTCTGTTTACAGATGACATGATCTTACATATACATAATCCTAAAGAATCCACAAAAAAACAAGGTTGCTATCCAAGATCAATATATAAAAATCAGTTGTATTTCTATACACAGTAGCAATAAATAACCCTAAAATAAAATTAAGAAAACAATTCCATTTATAATAGCATCAAAAAGATAAAATACTTAGGAATAAATTTAACAAAAGTATAAGGCCTGTACACCAAAAACTACAAAACGTTGTTGAAATAAATAGGTGAAGTCCTATTTTTTTTTTCTTTATTGATTTTAGAGAGAGAGGAAGGGAGAGGGAGAGAGAGATAGAAACATAAATTGGTTGCCTCCTGCATGCCCCCCACCGGGGACTGGGCCCACAACCTGGGAACGTGCCCTAACCGGGAATAGAACTGGTGACCTCCTGGTGCATGGGTCAATGCTCAACTAGTGAACCACACCGGCCAGGTGGTGAAGTCCTATTTAAAAGAAACGGATGTAAGTAGAAAAATATCTCATATTCATGGATTGAAAAACTTGATATTAAGATGACAATACTCCCACTGGACCAGTGTGGCTCAGTGGACTGAGCATCGTCCCGTGGAGTGAGAGGTCCCGGTTTGATTCCTGGTCAGGGCACAAGCCCAGCCCGGGCTCGATCCCCAGTAAGGGGCATGCAGGAGGCAGCCAATCGATGTTTCTCTCTCTCACGTCGATGTTTCTATCTCTCTCTCCCTTCCTCTTTCTCTAAAAAATCAATAAAAACAGCCCGGCTGGTGTGGCTCAGTGGTTGAGCGTCGACCCATGCACTAAGAGGTCGTCAGTTCGATTCCCGGTCAGGGCACATGCCCAGGTTATGGGCCAAATCCCCAGTGGGGGATGCAGGAGGTGGCCAATCGATGTTCTCTCTAATGGATGTTTCTATCTCTTTCCCTCTCCCTTCCTCTCTCTAAAATCAATAAAGAAAAAAAAATTTTTTTAATCTTCATATATAAGACAACAGTATGGTGATTACCAGAGGGAAAGTGGGGGTGGGAGGATGTAGAAGAGGGTATGGGGGCATAAATGGTGATAGAAGGAGACTTGACTTGGGGTGGTGAACACACAATACCATTTACAGATGAGTATTAGAGAACTGTATACCTGAGACCTATATAATTTTAATAACTAATGTCACCTCAATAAATTCAATTTAAAATAAAATGTTCTGGAATTAGAGAGTAGTGATGATTATATAACCTTACGAATATACACTGAACTAAACACTTTAAAAATGTGAGTTTTATAGTATCATAAATTATATTGCAAAGAAAAAGACAGAAAGAATACACTACTACGCCCTGGCCAGTATGGCTCAGCGGTAAGAGTGTCGCCTGCGGACCAGAGAGTCCCAGTTCGAGTCCGGCCAAGGGCACATACTTCAGTTACAGTTCATCCCCGGCCCCGGTTGGGGTTGTGCAGGTGGCAACCAATCGAGGTGTCTCTCTCACATTGATGTTTCTCTCTCTCTTCCTCCCTCTCTCCCTCCAGCTCTATCTGAAGATTAATGTAAAAATATCCTCGGGTGAAGATTAAAAAAAAAAGAATACACTATTACACTTTCCATTAGCCACCAGACCAATGCTTTCACATATCATGTAGGCTTTACTCTACATTCCAGATAAGAGGAGAGGGGGAAAGGCAAATATTGTCTTATTATTACTGTGAAAACAGTTGTGACTCAGAGATCCCCCCACAAGAAGTCCCCAAACACAGTTTGAATACCCCTGGCCTAAACTAACACGCAGCACAAGATTGGAGCTTAAATACTTTACGACTGATCAATTTTTAATGATAATTATTTAAACTACAGTGTATAGCTCAGACTGACAAAAATGCAATCAGATTGCATTATTATGTACAATTCATACTTTAGGTTCTTAAGAAATATTTTTTGACAATCTATGTGATTATATTAAATTTAACACCCTCTGCATACTAAATTTTGACAACCTAAAACTGAGGTGCAACACAGTACTGTGATTAAGAGCTATGAATCTAGACTCGGACACCTGGAATTCAAATCCTAACTTGGCAGCAAACTAGCTGTAAGATCTTGTCCAAGGTACTTAACCCTTCTACACCTACTTTCCTCATCTGTAAATAAAGATAACATAAAAAAGGTTCTTGCAAGGACTGAGTTAATGCTTGTAAGATCTTTAGAAAAAAATTAGCACAGAGTAACTATACAGTAAATTATATATTGGCATTGTAAATCAAATACCCATTTAAAACTACCTGACTACTGTGTACTTACAAACATACCTATTTCTTTCTGAAAATACAGGCTACTTTGTGTAAAGATTAAGACTTCGGCTCATCTTTACTGATGAACATTGAGCTTGCATGAATGCTTCTCCTTCTTTCCCACACTCCCCAATGCCTTACCCTATTGCTTGCTAGTGTTACTACAAAGAAGTAAACTAACCCAGGCCAAGAAGTGAAGAAAACTTCTTGAGTAACTATAACAAGGTGATTTCTCCCAAAGACATTTTTATCTCAAAAGAACCTTCTAAGATATTAAACATTCTTAGACAATAAAATTTGGATGACAGGATTCTCAAAAAAAAAAAAAAAAAGTATGGAAGACAGTAACTAGAGAGAAGAGGAGAGAGTGGCATGGAAAAGATGGCAGGTAAAAGCTATTGGTAAGGAAGCCAAAGAGAAAGAAATACTAAACTAGGATTCAGAATACATACCTCTGATCACAACTCAACCACTATCTCACTTGGTGATTTCAATTTACAAGATAAAAATCCAAATGCCTTAATTTAACATACACAATAACTTTCACAATCTGACTCCTACTTCCAAGCATTTCTCTCACTGCTCTATCCATAAATCCTCAATTCCTGACACACTGAATTTCTCACTCTTTCCTACACACGAAGTCCCACAACAACTTATCATCTTTGCATATACCATTCCTTAGCTCTGGAATGACCTCCAGTCTATCCCTTTCTCCACCTAGCAAACTCCTATTCATCCCTCAAATGCCAGTTTCTACCCTCTAAACTCCCATAATCTAGGGCAGCTATTTTTAACTGGTGTGCAGTGGCAGGCACAATGGTGTGCCAAAAGAATTTTTAAAACATGCATGCAATACCTGACTATTTAGTTAGGGGCATTGACCTCTTTTCCCCTAGACTGTCAAATAAAAAAATGATAACAGCCAATACAATAGTCATCCAGTGTTAGTGAACCAAAATTATATCTATTTTTTTTGTCAGAACAGCAAAAAATATACGTTTTGGTGTGCCACAGAATTTTACTAATTAGTTTGTGTGTGCCATGAGATTAAAAAATAGGTTGAAAATCGCTGATCTAGAGTGTTATAATTTATCTGTATTATATGTAGACTGATTTCCCTGAAAGGAAAGATTGTCTTCAATAATTCTGTATCTCTAAAACCTAGCAACATCTAGCTTGAAGTATAATGAAATGTAAATGTTTGATGAAATGAATGATTAAACGATGAATGAATGAGCAACCTTAAACAGTTTCTCCTATAAAATCAAGAGAATACTTGATATATCGGAGAAGCAACACAGCCTATATAACAGTTTCTAACTCTATGATCTTCAGCAAATTACTTAACCTCTGAGTCAGATATTTATAATCTACAAAACAGGTTTCATAGTGTTTTTTACATTGAACAAGTGGGGGAAAAAAACACAAAAAACCTAACACCTTGCCTGGAACAAAATAGGTACTCAGATAAATGTTAATTCCCTTTTCTTTCTCCCTTTAACTCACAGGATAATTATGGACATCCAATGAGATAATTTGATATGAAAACAACTTGGAAACTGTAACACATCACACAAATTAAATCTCTCATTTAAGGGGGAGGGGAGATCTAAGCTGTTTATCTTTGCATTTATATACCTTCTCTTATTTTATTATTTTTTTAATCCTCACCCGAGGACATTTTTCTATTCATCTTCAGATAGAGTGGGAGGGGGAGAGAGAGAAATGTCGATATGAGAGAGAGAGAGAGACATACAGACAGACATCGACTGGATGCTCCCCACACGACCCTGACCAGGGCCTGGATGAACCGCAACCAAGGTGCCCTTGACCAGAATCGAATCTGAGACTCTTTGATACAAGGGCCAATGCTCTAACCGCTGAGCCAAACTGGCCAGGGCTATACATTTTCTTCTTTTTGGATTGTAAGAAATACTTGGAGACATTTACACTGGTTTTTAAACATTTTCCCAAATTATGCAACTATGGAGGATTCTAAAATTAAAACATAGTTTAGTGTAAACAATCCTAATTTGTCTAAAATTAAGAACAATGTCTACATATCCAGCTTTAAACTACAGTGTCCCTTTCGTTTCCCTGTTTTAGGTCTTTCTAGAACTGTTCTTTTTTTAGAACATAATTCTATCTACAGTAATGACTTCGACTGAATTTTGTAACATTTTATAAATTCAAGCACTTTTAGTTTACTTTAGAAAATAATACATCTCACTCAATTGTTACATCGAACTGATCTAATTTTTTAATGATAAACAAAATTTAATGGTAAGTCTTGCTTATTGTTTCTCTGAAACCAGAAACTCTGTAGAAAATAAATTCAAACATCTTTCTCTACCCACAGATCCTGATTTTACATTCTGTAAAGAGCACAACTTAATTAATGGTGCTTATTATGCATGTGCAAGGTTAACTCTGAGGTCAAAAAAAGTTCTCTAATTACTCTTACTAAAATCTGCTCTGAGAATAAAAATTCTCTTTAAACAGTTTTTATTAATCAGAGATATTTATAATTACAATTATAAATTTTTATTTTAAAAAGTCTAAAAGTATAATGTAGAGACTGTACTGTTCTAGCTAAATTATCTAAAAATAAATGTAATTCTAGATGTGATTAAGGATTTACAAAATTAAACTAAATTTATGTACATGATAACATCTTAATTTATCTGTATTACTAACAACTTGACCTACAGCAATGAAAAGTTTTCATTTTCTTTTAGTATTTAGATATTTGCTAGACTTAAAATATTAAATGTCAATAACCTTTACTTCCGCTATTGTATTATTTCAAGGAAGCTTTATTTTTTTTTTTTCATTTTCCACACTAGTCAAATAAAAAAATTGCTAACAGCAGGAAAATTTAAATAAGCTCTTTTTTTAAACAACTTTCTTCTGTTTATACTAAATATATTTTTAAAGTGTAAATGACTTAAAATTCTTATTTCCCCCAAAGTATATGTTTGTTTGTTTACTGGTTTGAGAGAGAGAAAAACATCAATTTGTTGTTCCACTTATTTAAGCATTCTTTTTAAAAATATTTTTATTGATTTTTTAGAGAGAAGAAGGGTGAGACAGATAGAAACATCCAGATGAGAAACATCAATGGGCTGCCTCCTGCACGCCCCCTACTGGGGGATCCAGCTGGAAACCTGGCATGTGCCCAGATCCAGAATCAAACCAGGACCTCTCAGTCCATGGGACAGTGCTTAACCCACTGAGCAACACTGGCTGGGCTATTTATGCATTCTTTGATTGTCTTGTATGTGCCCTGACGGGATGGAACCCACAACTTCAGCAAATCAGGATGACGCTCTAACCAACTCAGCTACCCAGCCAGGGCCCCAAAGTATATGGTTTAAAAGAAGCACTCGTTAAATTTTGTTTATAAAAGCATTATAGCACACTAGACACTAGTGAATTCATTATCTTAAGCACAGCTTCCTAAATGAATCAATATTTCGTAATTTTACAAGTTGTGCCTAATCAGTAAGAGGATGCAGTGTAGTGCAGCAATTTCTAAGGAGACATACAAGGGTTCTGAGCCTAAAGAAAATTTCGGCATACAATTGACTCAAATACAGAATATGCTGACTGATACTAACCAAAAAAAGTCAACTTTTTAAAAAATCATCCCACAATTCGCCACCTTGGTATGCCATTCTCTCTAAATTATAACATCCGATTGGAATTATCCAACTTTATTAGTTAATAGTTCTCATTACTTTAAAAACAGAAACAGAATATGTTCTGTTTCACCAAATGTTACACATTTCACTACTACAAGACTTGCGGGGGGGAGGGGGGATCCTTTGGAAACAAAAGGTAACCTGATCCACTCCAGCTAATTACTTCATGTCAACAATACACAATTCGAAATGTATTTCTGGACACTAAGATTACAAAATGAGTGGAACGTCAAAATATATCAAAATGAAGAAACATGGTATACCAAAACTAACATCTCGTGCAAGGTACAAAACTCATCTGATTAAAGAGTTAATAAAAATCTTCTACAAAGAAAATGTTTAATCAACGTTGTTAAAACGATAGTAATTCATCCCATTCAGGTATGACTTGAAGTCCCAATAATGTGCAGCTTTCAGGTCTAAATATCTCATTCTTTTGCAATCTGGATACCAAAAGGACCTGAAACCTCTCGTGGAGGCGTGCAATACACTTGGTGAGGGCTGTCTGTTTACAAATAAGAATCTCACAGTTTCCCACGTCAAAAGCGTTCATTACCACCATTCCACAAGGGGGTGGGAGGTGGCGCCGGAGGGAGAGAGAAGGCGGGCGAGCAAAAAACGAAATCCTCATTTACCTCTGCCTTCTCCCGACAAGGGCGAGCCCAGAGAAATATCTATGATGTATTATATGCGTGTATATGTGTATGTTATACATGTATACATATATCTAAGCAGGGGTGAAAGAAAGGGATACCGTACTGGACCCAATAAAATGCTCACGCCAATTCCGTTAACTCAAAATCCGCTTCCCAGGTCTACAGGTTTCGGCCCGGGGCTGGGAGCCCCCAGCTCTCAGTGGAGTTTGGCCCCAAAGCGCCCCAATATCCTCCTCAGGCTGCTCAGGCCGCCCAGGCCGCCGCCCCTACCTCCCTTATCTCTGCCTTCCCCTGGGACACCCGAAGCCCATTCCGGCAAAGAAAGAAGTGTCAGGCCCCAGAGGAGCGGCTGAGACGCGCTCAGGCCCGGCCGCCGACACCTGCGAGGCACCGCACCTGAGGGCGAACAGGGGGCGGCCCGGCCTTTCCAGAGCACACCCCCTCGGCGCCGGGTGCTTCGCCGCAGCCGGAACCTCCGTACCTGCGAGCTACAGGCGCGCGCGGCGCCTCCTCATCTCAATGGCTCCCGCTCCCCCTCCGCCTCCCGCTGCGGCTGTTGCCGCCGCCGCCGTCACCGCCGCCGCCGCTGGAGGCCGGGACACGACGAGCTCAGGACTCCACCGCCATGTCCGCCGCGCCGCGAACTGCATTGTGGGGGGGAAGGGGAAGGGAGGGGGTGGAGGGAGAGGGAGAGAAAGAGGAGGGCCCGCTGAAGGGAGGGGGCCGTAGAAGGAGAGCCGGGGGGAGGGGGAGGGGGAAGAGAGAGAGACGGAACCCTGAATGGAGTCCTGCCCCGGGGCGGGAGAGATCAACCCTGGAGATGAGACCCAGGGGAAAGTGTTCAGGGGTATCCCCTCCCTTGGTTCTGGGGGCCCCTGGGCACCAGTGAAACCGGCCGGGAAGAGTAAACGCCATTGGGGGAGGGGCTACGTTCGGGGGCTCGTAGTGGCGGCAAGAAACAATGGGGAGGTGGTCGAAGTGAGAAAGCAGTGCACATACACTCACGCTGAGGAAAGGGGCGGGCGCGGGAAGACACTCGTTAGCCCGCGAGGAGGGGGCTGGGCACTGTAGCGTCGGGGGAGGGTCGGAGTCACCAGGGGCTCGCGGGGAGGGGCGGGGCCAACGAGCGGGTCCGGAGGTCTGGCTCGCAGCCGGGGCCCCACTAGGGAGCGCGGCTAGGATGCCTGCGCGCCGGCGGCGGCGGGGGTCGCGGGCTCTGCTACGCCGCTCTGGTCCAGCTCCCGGGCTGCCGTCCGCCCCGCCGAGGCCCCCAACGGGGAAGAAGGGCCCGAAAGCCAACTCCGCGCCTCGCTCAGGGAGTGGTTCCCGTGAGGAAGGGTACCCGGCCTTGAACGTGCACCCTGTGTCCAGGCTCACCGACCCGCCTTTCCCGGGCCTTCGCGGACCCTCGGGGGCTCGCGCGGTCTTCTGAGCACCAGCGGAAAGCTAGACAGAGGAAGACTCGGAGTCGACCCCTCCCCACATTTACCTTTGCCACTAGCACACCAAAGCTGAATCCATTTCTTTATAAGAGGCAGCTAGCAGGAGTTAAGGAGTTCAGAGAAATCTCAAGAGCATCCCCCCAGAAAAAGATTTTAGACATCATTTCTTTAGTTTCACGTGGATTTAGAATCAACTACCATCCATGGGCCCGCTTCCCTACCCTCCTTGCTTTTAATATGTCAGGTCCTTCCACATAGTTATTTAAGTCACAATCCAAGAGAATTTATGGTTTGGTTAGTTTTTTTAAAGCCCCCCAGCCTTGGAGATTATTCAACCAACCTCTGGCCTCAAAGCTGGACAATTCACACAACTAAGATCCTTGCATTTGACAAATGCTAGGCCGGAAAAGGATATGACAAGGATGCAGGAGGGCGGGGGCAGGGCGAACTAAATCTTAAGTATTTATAATATACTGCCTTATAAATTTTCTTATAAATTGCCTCAGAGACAAACCTGTAAGAGATTAGAGAAGGATATTCCTCTCTGCATAGTCCATATACTTCCCACTGTACCCCAGAACTGGATACCTCATATATTTATTTGTTTATGTTCATATGAATTGGAAGCTTGGTGAGAAGGCACCAAGTGTTGCCCACTAAGTACGTATTAAGCATTTTTAGTAGGGACTTCACATATTCCATCATTTAATGTTCATCACAACCCCATGAAATCAGAACTATTGTTCCCATTTACAAGAGAAAACTAGAGCTCTACGCTTAAGTGCATTTTACTCCTACCTGTCTGATGCTGCCAGACCCCAGTATAATACATAGGGTAGTGTGATTTTAAGTCAAAAGAGCCCAATCTGGCTGCAGCACTTACCAGCTGCATGACTTTGGGCAAAAATGCACCCTCTGAGTTTCCTCATCTGTAAGTTTTTGAAGTAAAAAAAACCTACTTCAGCCCTGGCCAGTTTGGCTCAGCGGTTAGAGCGTCGGCCTGCGGTCCAGAGAGACCCGGGTTCGGTTCCCGCTAAGGGCATGTACTTCGGTTGCAGTTTGTCCCCGGCCCTGGCCCTGGTTGGTCATGCGGGTGGTAGCCACTCGATGTGTCACTTTCACGTCAATGTTTCTCTCTCTCTCTCTTCCTCTCTCTCCCTCCCACTCTATCTCTCTCTCTCTCTCTTCCTCTCTCTCCCTCCCACTCTATCTGAATGAAAAAAAAAAAAATGTCCTCGGGTGAGGATTAAAAAAAAACACAAAAAAAAAACCTACTTCACAAGGATGGTGTAATGAAAACAACAGGACACAAAAGTCAAAACCTATAGAGACATTAAGATGATACCAACATGCCCTTCACTTTAGTAAATGATACCAGTGTGCTTGGAGCAAGTTCAAGTGAATAAATTTCCTGATTACTTAAGAGCAAAGCATTGAGTTGGGTGCCTAGGGATACAAAGGCAAATCAGATTCCTGTCTCCAAAAAGTTCACCACTGAGCAAGGAAGGTGGTTCTATTGAGCTACAGTAAAAAGCAATAGGTCATATGAACAAAGCCTGGGCTAATACAAAGGAGAGTGTGATAAATTCCACTTGGGTGAGGCTTTAATGGGAAAAGGTAGAAGATAGACTTTGGAGGCTTGCCTGCTATGTGCCAGACACATGTATGTGATTCAGAGAACATAATTTAGTCTGGAGTGTGCAGAAGATAATGCTTATGGAAACAAAAGCCAGGGCCAGACTGAGAATCCCAGTGCCTCTCTGCTCTTATCCCTTCCAGATAACTCTCTTCTACCACCTTTTCTGTTTCTCAAGACCCAGCTCAACTCCTGCCTCCTTTGTCAAATCTTCCTGATCACCCCCTCTCCATGAAATGTGATAAATCCATTCTCTGAATCCCTACATGTTACTTTTATAAGTCTGACCAATTAGATTATAAACTTGAGCATAAATACTTATATTTGTATTCCTGCCTAGCTGGTGTGGCTCAGTGGATTAAGTGTCGTCCCATGGACTGAGAGGTCCTGGTTCAATTCCTGGTCAGGGCACATGCCTGGGTTGTGGGCTCGAGCCTCAGTGAGGGGCTTGCAGGAGGCAGCCAATCGATGTTTCTCTCTCACATTGATGTTTCTATCTCTCTCCCTTCCTCTCTCTTTAAAAAAAAAAAAAAAAAAATCAATTAAAAAAAACACACACATATTTATGGCCTGGCTAGTTTGGCTCAGCGGTTAGAGAATCGGCCAGCGGACCAAAGAGTTGTGGGTTTGATTCCAGTCAAGGGCACTTACCTCGGTTGCAGTTCATCCCCCCGCCCTGGTCAGGGTCATATGGGAGGCAACTGGTAGATGTGTCTCTCTCACATTGATGTGTCTCTCTCACATTAATGTTTCTCTCTCTCCCTCTCTCTCCCTCCCTCCCACACTATTTAATGATAAATAGAAAAATATGCTCAGATGAGGATTTAAAAAAAAAAATTTTTAAAAACACTTATATCTGTATTCCTTATAATACCTACATGCTGAGTTGAAAATTTTAGCAACTATAATCTTATCACAACAAATTGTATAGAGCAAGTATTAGTTCCACCTAAAGAATGAGGAAACTAGGGGCATAAGAGGCTTAATTAGTGGCCAAGGTCATATAGTAAGTCACAGGCAGGACTAGAATACCAGTCCTGTGTGACTCAGTTCTTTCCATTGAATCACAAACAGCGTCCTGAGAAATAAAATGGCAAATGTCCGACTGCTTTGTAAAAATACACTGAGGACTTATATCTGATACTTGCAAGAAAGACCTCATAACTGTGGTTAAGTCTCCAAATTTAGCCTTTCACAGAAGTTCTGGGAACTCAATTTCATCCAAACTCAGGTGAAAATTACTTGCAGCAAAAATCTTATTTCATCATATATAATGGGAAATACAATTTCCCAGTGGATCAATATTCATATTTTATTATCTTCCTAGGTGATAGGAAAAACTAGTCCAAAAATAATCATGTTAGATAAAAAGGTGATATGGTGAGTAAATTAAATTAGAACAAGAAAAGTATCTCAGAGATAAGTGTGCTCAAACCAAGTAGATCTGCTGGTAGATTATAAAGGGAACAAATCATAAAAGGCCACATATGCCATTAGAAAAAAACAGGCTTTATCCTGCAGTTAATGGGGAGTCACTGAACATTTGTAAGCACGGGAAAGAGATGATCAGATCTGCTAAAGATTTTTTCTGAGCCTCCTTTTCCCCCCTTATACCTGATTTCTTCAAGGAGAGAGACTTCAGTGGTTGGTAACCTTTTATAGACAGTAGCTGATGATGAGCTTAAGTCAAAAAGAGTGCATCACCTCCATGATGTGGTCCTAACAGTGCCTTCTTCACTTTTGTATTCCAGCATCCAGCACAATCTTGACACATAGAAAGTACCTAGAAATTGCTGTTGACACTACATTGTATATAAAGCAGAAAATCTGTTCAAAGTTTAAAATTTTTGTGATTCTTACAAATAGTATATAATACCAAAGCTCCTAAATTATGTGCTCACCTCAAGGATAGTGTAAAGGATCTCTTTCTTTTTGACATTTTGCATTCTTAAATAAACTAAAATATGTTAAATGTCTGTTACATAGTAACCATTCAACAAAAAATAATTCCCCTTCTCCCTGAAATGGAGTTTCATGTCATATACCCCAGATTGGATTTTATGTGCCCTTAGACTCACCTTAGAACATGTGTGTACTTGCTACCCATTGATTCTATTTAATTTGTTCTGAGGATTCTATGTGTGGAATTTTAAACTATAGCCACACCCTTTAGCTTACTTCCTTGAAACATTAGAAAGAGTCTTTTTTTTTTTTCAAGGTGGCTTTGTTTAATGTGAATAAAATCTGAGAGTAGAAAGGACATTAGAGTTCATACAGTTGCATATCTCAAGAACATAGATACATGGCAGGAGATGCTACTATACAGGTAAACTAGGACCACATCATAAGAGCTATGTATGCCATTTTTTAAAAATATGTTTTTATTGATTTTTTTAGAGAGAGAGGAAGGGAGAGAGAGATAGAAACACCATGTGAGAGAGAAACATGGATCGGCTGCCTCCTGCATGCCCCCCACTGGGGATGGAGCCCACAACCCGGGCATGTGCCCTGACTGGGAATCAAACCGGGACCTCTCAGTCCATGGGACGACGCTCAGTCCACTGAGCCACACCGGCCGGGCTATGTATGCCATTTTTAAAAGTTGTTTTTTATTCTGAAATTAATGGCATGTATGCCATTTTTAAAAGCTGGCCTTTATTCTGAAGTTAATTGTCAGTCACAAGACATTCGCAATCAAGACAGAGAGATGATCAGACATGCCTTCTACAGCACTTATAGGTAGTCATCCAACTTGTTTGAATATTTGTAGTTATAGAGAGCTCATTCCTTCCCAGATTATCATCCTAGATGTTAGAAGTTCTTTCCTTCTTCAAGATGAAATCTTCCTTCTGTATATCTCATATATATATATATATATATATATATATATATATATATATATAATTATTATTATTATTATTGTAATTCTGACCTCAGAAGCAACACCAGGCCTCTTTTTCTTCATATATAAAAATAAGGATGTGAACTAGATGAACTAGGGCAGGAAACAGGTCTATAGGTCTATCATTTTGATATGAACTCCTTTTTAAGTCAGCTCTTTTACCTTCCTCTAAATCAAACTGTCTCTCCCTTTTTTCTCTAAAACAAAAATAAGATCAAATTCCATTCTAAAAGTTTCCCTAGGACAAATTCTAGTGTGTTAGGACAGTCTGCACTCTGATTCATCTTTGTATCCTATAAAATGTCCTGTACTCTGTCCAGAAATAAACCCTTGTGTGTATGGTTAAATGATTTTCGATAAAGGTGCTAAGGCCATTCAATGGGGGAAAGACAGTCTTTTCAACAAATGATTCTGGGAAAACTGGATATCCACATGTAAAAGAATGAAGTTGGACCCTTACCTAACACCAAATATAAAAATTAACTTAAAATGGATTCATGACCTAAAGTGTAAAACCTAAAATAATAAAACACTTAGAAGAAAACATAGGGCAAAAACTTCACAACATTGTATTCTGTAATAATTTCTTGGATGTGATATCAAAGGCACAGGCAACAAGAGAATAAATAGACAAATTGGACTTCATGAAAATTACATTGCTATGCATCAAACAACAGTATCAAAGGAGTAAAAAGGCAACCCACAGAATAGGAGAAAATATTTGCAAATCATATATCTGGAAAGGGATTAGTATCCAGAATATACAGAGAACTAAAACTCAATAACAACAAAAAACCTGACTCAAAAATGGTTAAAGCGCTTGAATGTACATTTCTCCAAAGAAGATATACAAATGGCTAATAAGTACATCAAGAGATGCTCAACATTACCAATCATCAGGGAAATGTAAATCAAAACTACAATGAGATACCACTATTTGGATGGCAACTATCAAAAATAAATTTATTTTTAACCTAGAAAATAACAAGTGTTGGTGAGGATGTGCAGAAATTGAAACCCTTGTGCATTGTCAATGATAATGTAAAATTATTCAGTCGCTATGGAAAACAGTATAGTGGTTCCTCAAAAAATTAAACATAGAATTACCATATGATCCAGCAATTATACTTCTGGACATATACTCAAAAGAATTGAAAGCAGGGTCTCAAAGAGATATTTGTACACTCATATTCATAACAGCATTATTCACAATAACTAAAACGTAAAAGCAATTCAAGTGTCCATTGATAGATGGATAAGCAAAATGTGATATATACATACAGTGGAATATTATTGAGCCTTATAAAGAAAGAAAATTCTGACATAGGCCACAGCATGGATGAACCTTGAAAACATTGTCCTAAATGAAATGTCAGTCACAAAAAGACAAATACTGTATGATTCTAGTTGTACAAGGTACTTAGAATAGTCAAATTCATAGACAGAAAGTAGAATGGTGGTTGCCAGGGGCCAAGGGGAGAGAAAAATTAGGAGTTATTGTTTAATAAACATAGAGTTTTGGTTTTGCAACATAAAGAGTTCTGGAAATGGATGGTGGTGATGGTTGCAAAACAATATGAATTTACTTAATACTACTAAACTGTACATTTAAAATGGTAAAGATTGTAAATTTTATGTTATATGTATTTTACCACAGTTTTTTGTTGTTGTTGTCAATCCTCACCCAAGGATACATTTTTTCCCCATTGATTTTTAGAGAGAGTGGAAGGCGGGGGGGGGGAGGGGTAAGAGAGAGAGAGAGAGAAACATCAATGTGAGAGAGACACATCGATTGGTTGCCTCCTGAACACGCCCTAACTGGGGCCAGGGATGAACCTGCAACCCAGGTATGTGCCCTTGACCAGGAATCAAACCCATGACCCTTTGGTATGTGGGCCGACACTCTAACCACTCAGTCACACTGACCAGGTCTACCACAATTTTTTTTAATTAAAAAAAAAAAATGTCATGCATTTTAAATTTTAAAAAAAGTCAGCCCTGGCTGGTTTGGCTAAGCGGTTAGAGCATCGGCCTGCAGTCCAGAGAGACCCGGGTTCGATTCCTGTTAAGGGCACGTACCTCAGTTGCAGTTTGTTCCCGGCCCTGGTTGGGTCATTCGGGTGGCGGCCACTCGATGTGTCCCTTTCACGTGAATGTTTCTCTCTTCCTCTCTCTCCCTCCCACTCTATCTGAACAAAAAATTTTTTATCCTTGGGTGAGGATAAAAAATTTTTTTTAAATGTCTGGAGCTGAAGCTCTCTTCCCTCACATCAATGTTTCTCTCTCTTTCCTTCTCCCTTTCTCTCTCTCTAGCATCAATGAAAGCATATCCTTGGGTAAGGATTTTTTTAAAAAAAAAGAGCCTAAAGCTAAATCTAGACACAATAAGAAAGAATGGTGAATTAGTAATTTCTGCATGGATGCAGAATGAAAGAGCACTAGAACATGACAGCTATTTAACATTCCTATTCTCAGGCAGAGGAAAGATAAAAATGTATCCTGTGTGTTAAAGAATACATACTGTGTGTTTCCATTTTGTTTTTTAATCCTCACCCGAGGATATGTTTTTTTTAAGGTTTCTTTTTAGAGAGGGTGAGAGAGAGAAACATCTATTGGTTGCCTCCCCTGTGTGCCCTGACCGGGAATCGAACCCACAATCTTTTGGTGTACGAGATGATGCTTCAACCAAAAGAGCCACCTGACCAGGGCAGTGTGTTTCCATTTTTAAAAATTCAAGAACAGGTAAAACTAATTTTTGTTGATAGAAGTCAGAATAGTGGTTATTTCTGGGTGGGAATGCAAATATAGACCGGCAAGGGGTAAGAGAACCCTACTGTTCTATAAATGTTCTAGATCTTGACACATATGTGAACAACCACTGAATTGTACACTAAAGTTTCGTGCTCATTACTATATGAATGTTATATATCAATAAAAAAGTGAAAAAAGTTAACCTGTGTTAAAAAATGGCAAGTAGTCTGATGTAACACATGGTAAGGAAGAAAAAGAAAAGGTTAGCAGATTACTGGGAGATATAGTTAGAGAGGTAAAATGGCAATAGATTATGAAGGGTCTTGGGAGCCATATTAAAGAGCTTGGACTTGCCCTGACCAGTTTGGCTCAGCGGTTAGCGCGTCAGCCCACACACAGAAAGTTCACAGGTTCAATTCCCAGTCAAGGGCAGGTTCCTGGGTTGCAGGTTCAATCCCTGCCCCGGTTGGGGTCGTGCAGGAGGCAACTAATCCATGTCTCTCTCTCTCTCTTTCCCTCCTTTCCACTCTCTCTCTCTAAAAAAAAAAAAAAAAAACAACAGCCCAGCTAGTATGGCTCAATGGTTAAGCATTGACCTATGCACCAAGAGGTCACAGGTTTGATTCCCGGTCAGGACACATGCCTATGTTGTAGGCCAAATCCCCAGTGGGGGCATGCAGGGGGCGGCCAATCGATATTCTCTCTCATCAATGTTTCTATTTCTCTCTCCCTCTCCCTTCCTCTCTCTAAAATCAATAAAGAAAAAAAATTTTTTTTAATTAATGGAAAAATACCCTCAGGTGAGGATTAACAATAAATAAATAGCTTGGACTTGATCCTGCAGGCATGGGGGAGCATCTCAAGTTTTGAAGTAGGAGAAATATATGCTCATATCTTTGTTTTGTCTGTGTAGAATCTGCTTGGAGAAAGAAAGATGGAGAACAGTTTCTCTGACCCAGATAGGATTACAGACCTGGTACCTCCTCAGCAAATGGGATATCAATTTTATATCCATCCTTGGAAATCACGAAAGGGAGGAGAATTCAATAGTTACCTTTGAAAGCACTTGGCAAGTGACTTAATTAAAATTAAAATTTTTTTTGTTATGAACCAAACATAACCAGGTTGCAAAATTTCAAGCCTAAAGAAAAGTGGCATAAACTACCTATTATCCCACCACAGGACTATTAGCATTTTGGTATACTGGATTTCTTACCAATCTTTTTCTTTATTTTTAAAGTTAGCTATTCAAGATAAGGCAACTGGCTGCTAGAAGAGTAACAGGGGTCAGATACAGAGAAGCATAACCAAAAGTAATCTCTGAGCATATTTTAGCAGGAGCAAGGCAGATCTAAAAGAAAAACAAATCAGAAATATGTGTCTAAAATGAGGAAGCAAAGGGCAAGAATGCAAAGGGTGGAGAGGTTCAAGAGCTAGCCACTGCAGGACAGTATGTATAGGGAAGTTCCTTTTATGGGTATCTACTGTATATTGTGAGCCTGAGTGTACTTGTTTAAAGTGCTGGGCTGAAGAGTTGTAATCTTAATTATTTTGGCCTATTTTCTTTTTCTTTTTTTTTTTTTTTTATCCTCACCCGAGGACATTTTTCCATTTTTTGTTCAGATAGAGTGGGAGGGAGAGAGAGGAAGAAAGAGAGAGAGAAACATCAATGTGAGAGAGACACATCGACTGGTTGCCACCCCCACAACCCAACCAGGGCCAGGGACAAACTGCAACCGAGGTACGTGCCCCTAGCGGGAACCGAACCAGGGTCTCTCTGGACCGCAGGCTGACACTCTAACCGCTGAGCCAAACCGGCCAGGGCTATTTTGGCCTATTTTCATTTAACCTTAAATCATAAGCATTTTTCATTTTGTTATATAGTCTTCATAACCACTGGTGTTTTCAGAGATTGAGTTTTATTTTTAATAAAATAAATATAAAAAATAAATATTTTAAAATGTTTTATTTTATTCCTTTAACAATTTTGTTTTATTTCCTTTAGCATGTTTTCTACAACTTCTAAATCTTTTGTAAAATTATTTTTTACTAAATTATTTTTATATTTGTAAACATTTAGTTCCCCAATTTTTCAGACATTTAAAACTAAACTTTTTTTTTTTTTTTAAGATTTTTTGTTGATTGTTAGAGAAAGAGGAAGGGAGAGGGAGAGAGAGAGAAACACCAATGTTAGAGTGGAACATTGATTGGCTGCCTCCTGCACATCCCCCAGCAGGGATTGAGCCAACAACCTGGGCATGTGCCCTGACCAGGAATTGAACAGTCAACCTTTCAGTGCATGGAATGATGCTCAACCAACTGAGCCACACTGGCCAGGACTAAACATTTTTTTCTTATTATAATAGTATTACATGCACTTTGTAGAAAATCGGGAAAATATAAAGAATAAAATAATAATAACAATAGACCACAAACTCACTATCTTTTTTTTTTTTATTAAGCAATTTTTTTTTCTTTATTGATTTTAGAGAAAGGAAGGGTGAAGGAGAGAGAGATGGAAACATCGATGAGAGAGAACATCGATTGGCCGCCTCCTGCATGCCCCCCAGTGGGGAACAGGCCCACAACTTGCATGTGCCCTGACCTGGAATCAAACCGGTGACCTCTTGGTGCATGGGTCGATGCTCAACCACTGAGCCACACCAGCCGGGCCACAACCTCACTATCTTAAGATCATCAAGCGAAACAACATTTTGGTCTATTTTCTTCCAGTCTTTTTTTCTTTAATGCATTTTAACATAGTTGTAGTCACACTTTGTGTATAATTTTTTACTTAATGTTTTATAAGTATTTGTCCACATTATTAAGAATTGTTTGTAAATGTAGTTTTAGAAGCTGCAAAACATTATACAAGAGAAGATGCCAGAGTTTGCTTAACCAGTCCCTTATTGTTAGGCATTTAATTAAATTAGGCATTTAATTTTTTACTATTTAAACAGTATTTTTTGCATAAATATATAAAGTACTATATGGTTATTTCCTCAGAGAAAATTCTCAGATGTGGGATTTCTACAACAAGTACTGTGAAAATTTAATAGGTTCCTGATATGCACTGCCAAATAGATTTTTGAAAGGTCTGTCCTAAATTCCACTTCCACTATTATGTGGGACAGAAAACCAACTAAACATTTTCAAGTTTTTTTATTATTACCATTATTATCATCATTATTATTATTATTATTATTTTTAAATCTTCACCCGAGGATATTTTCCCATTTATTTTCAGATAGAGTAGGAGGGGGAGGGAGAGAGAAAGAGAGAAGAGAGAGAGAAACATTGATGTGAGAGAGACACATCGACTGGTTGCCTCCCGCACGACTCCAACCAGGGCGGGGGACCAAATCGCAGCTGAGGTACTGCATGTGCCCTTGACCGGAATTGAACTCTGGACAATTTGGTCTGAGGGCCGGCACTCTAACCGCTGAGCCAAACCGGCCAGGGCACATTTTCAAGTTTTAAAAATGATAGGCTTCTCAGAATCTCTGAGCAAAGGCTATAGTATCTATGAATGTATTTTTCCTTCAAAAAATAAATACTGGCTGGTAGCATAGAAGTCCCAGATTTGGGGAAGGGGGGTTTGCCACACTAAATTTACTTTGAAGTCCTCGAAGAACCTGAGAAACATACCTTTTCAACAGCTAAGTACCCCCACCTTGTAAGCCAACCATATTTTAGAGAGTGATTTCCTTAATGTTAGGCAACATCAACAAAACATCTTGCTGGGTCTCCAAAGTTCCCCAGAAATTATGATCCAGGATTACTTACAGCTTTCGAGGGGAGGCTCTCTAGGGGTTCCCTGGAGGGACTACCAGTTCCATCAGATGGTATATGCAACTCTGACTTTTCTTTCTGTTTTTTTGTTTTGGTTTGGACTGCCCTTGGTCCAGTTCCAGAATCCTTTCCTGGCCTTCAGTCCCTCCCAACACTCCTCCAGGGTTCTCCAGACTTCTCCAGACTTCCACAACCTTGAGAGAAACTTGAAGCGTTCCCCTTGTCTCTTTCTTGTCCAAGCATGCTTGTTTGCTCTAGCTTTCCTCACCCCATTCTCACTTTCACTTTCTTTTCTGCTCTTGTTCTCCCCCAACTATTTCTCTCACCCTTTTTCTAAGCGTCTTTTAAGGCTATTCTCTCTCTTGCTCTGTCTCTACTGGTTCTCTCAAACTTTCAGCCCTTTCCTCCTCTTCAAAGGCGACATAACTGACCTTCACTAGGAACAGCCTCTCTCTTTTGTCCCCAAACTTCTCTCCCCTGGACTTTTCTACTCTCCAAATGGCACACACAACATCCTCAATTTTGCAGGAGTTTCTCCCAGCCTCTTTCATACAGGAGATAGCTTTTACCAAGGAATACTCTTAGTACAGTACTATTATTCCTCTAAACCTAAGTATGACTTCCTTCTGGTATTTATCCTTATCATAAAGTCCAAGAAATGATTAATTATATTGTGCCCATGTTTTCCTCTCTATTCAAATTAAGATACATGAAAGTACAAGTATATAAGCATACTTATAGTTATGACAAGATAAGGTATTTGAAATCTGGGCTGTCCTTGCAAATCTGGGACATAATGTTGCTATAAATTCCACCCATCCAGAATCCAGCTCTCAAGCAGTTTCACAAGCAAGGAGAACTCTAAACATCCTCAGAATTGTTAGGAAGTTTGGGTTCTATATATTACACGGACTAAAAAAGACGTCTTCTCCCTTTTTTGCCCACTCTGGCAGTCAGAATTTTGACTGCACATCGGGTAGGGTCTAGCCATCCAGATTGCTATCTATAGATCATACATAGAGGAAGTCTTTAATTGGAGACTTTATGAAGGTCACAAAAGGGTTCACTGAGAAAGACTGACATAAGAATATACAGTTTACTGCTCATTGACTTACACATAAATCTGTATAAAGATTTTCAGGGGGCTCGGCCAGTGTGGCTCAGTGGATTGAGAGTCGTCCCATGGACTGACAGGTCCCAGTTCAATTCCTAGTGAGGGCACATGCCTGGTTGTGGGCTTGATCCCCAGTGGGGGCCATGCAGGAGGCAGCCGATCAATGTATCTCTCTCACATCGATGTTTCTATCTCTCTCTCCCTTCTTCTCTCTCTGAAAAATCAATAAAAACATTTTTAAAATAATTGTTAAAAAACAATAAAAACTTATTAAAAAAAAAAAAGATTTTCAATGGTGGATTAGGAGGTTCTGGTTTAAACTTTCAGTTCCTACTCCCTAAAAAAATTAGGGAAAGCTCTTAACCAATGTGAATTCCTGAGGTTCAATTTTAACCTTCCTTCTTGCACTATCCAAGATCTGTTGATTCTGTTCTGTCTGGGGCCCTTAATTTAAATCCCCATGGTTATATTTGCTCAAGGTTTACTTTAAGTACAGTCTTAATCATGTTTCTAAGGAAGTTTGCTTCCTCCAATAAGCCTGCAAAACTTTCTCTTCTTATTCCTTATTGTCTCCTGAAATGATGTTTCTCTTTGGGAATTAATATGGCTCTTCAAGGCTCTAGATAATCCTCACTCTTTTGTCATGTGTCTTGTCTGTGTTGCCATTTTCCACCCACTTTTGTCCTCTACAGTGAAGAGAGTATTTTAAATGTTTTGTTTGTTTCCAGTGAAAGCAACTCAGTGGTTAGAGGACCCAACTTTAAAATGGACTCCCAGGCCTGGCTGGTGTGGCTCAGTGGTTGAGCGTCAACCAATGTACCAAGAGGTTGCCGGTTCGATTCCCGGTCAGGGCACATGCCCAGGTTGTGGGCCAAATCCCCAGTGGAAGGCATGAAGGAGGCGGCCAGTTGATGTTCTCTCTCATCAATGTTTCTATCTCTCTCTACCTCTCCCTTCCTCTCTCTAAAATCAATAAAGAAAAAAAAATTTCTTTTTAAATAAATAAATAAAATGGACTCCCAGATCCCTGACCAGTCTGGTTCAGCGGTTAAAGTGTCGGCCCTCGGACCAAAGAGTCATGGGTTCAATTCCGGTCAAGGGCACATACCTCGGTTGTGGTTCAGTCCCCAGCCCTGGTTGGGTCGTGCAGGAGGCAACCAATCGATGTGTCTCTCTCACATTGATGTTTTCTCTTTCTCTCTCTCTCTTTCTTTCTCCCACTCTATCTGAAGATAAATGGGAAAAAAATATCCTCAGGTGAGGATTTAAAAAAATAATGGAACCCCAGAGAAACATGAGTGGCCAGAGACATCCTGTGTAATCCAATAAATGTCTACCCACCCCACCCCCACCATTGCAGGCTACAGCAACTGTAAGAGTCAGAGAGGGGAAGGAGTTATTTTTAAGCATTTCATGCTTAGTCTTGTGCAGGCTACACATGCTGTAGAGTTTATGCACTTTTCTCCCAGAAGGGACTCTCAACTCTTTTTTTTTTTTATCTTCACCCGAGGACATTTTTGCATTTATCTTCAGATAGAGCGGAAGGGAGAGAGGGAGGAAGAGAGAGAGAGAAACATCGATGTGAGAGAGACACATCAAGTGGCTGCCACCCACACGACCCCAACCAGGGCCAGGGACAAACTACAACCAAGGTACATGCCCTTAGCAGGAACCGAACCCGGGACTCTCTGGTCCGCGGGCTGACACTCTAACCGCTGAGCCAAACTGTCTAGGACTCAACTCTTACTTCACTTGCAGTTCCAACAAGTTTGGATATTTTGTTTCCATGTCAATAGCAAGACAAAAACTACACCTAGGGACTTGCCGTCAAGATGGCAGCATAGGTAAATGTGGTACTCACCTCCTCCCACAACCACATCAAAATTACAACTAAACTACAGAACAACCATCATTCAGAACCACCTGAAATCGAGCTAAATGGAAGTCATACAACTACAAAATTAAAGAAGAAATCACATGGAGACTGGTAGGAGGGGTGGAGGTGCCGATAGGCTGGTCCCACACCCACTTGTGGCAGATAAAAATCAGGAGGACCCTGGCAGGTTTGGCTCAGCGGTTGGAGCGTCGGCCTGTGGACCAGAGAGTCCCAGGTTCGGTTCCGCTAAGGGCACATACCTCAGTCGCAGTTTGTCCCCAGCCCTGGTTGTGGTCGTGTGGGTGGCAACCAGTTGATGTGTCTCTCTCACGTCAATGTCTCTCTCTCTCTCTTCCTCCCTCTCTCCCTCCTGCTCTATCTGAAGATAAATGCAAAAATGTCCTCGGGTGAGGATGAAAAAAAAATCAGGAGGGATGCTCAGCTGGTGTGGCTCAGTGGTTGAACATTGGCCCATGCACCAAGAGGTCACTGGTTCCATTCCCAGTCAGGGTGCATGCCCGGGTTGTGGGCTCGATCCCCAGTGGAGGGCAAGCAGGAGGTGGCCAGTCGATGATCTCTCTCATTGATGTCTCTATCTCTCTCCCTCTCCCTTTCTCTCTCTCTAAAAATCAATACAGAAAAATTATTTTTTAAAAATCAGGAGGGAGGCAAGGGGGTGACTTCCGGTCAAGATGGCGGCGTAGGTAAACGCGGTATCGCGTCCTTCCACAACCACATCAAAGTTACAACTAAACTACAGAACAACCATCATTCAAAACCACCTGAAATCAAGCTGAATGGAAGTCCTACAACTACGAAATTAAAGAAGAAGCCGCATCGAGACTGGTAGGAGGGGCGGGGGCGCGACAGGCTGGTCCCACACCCACGTGTGGCAGATAAAAATTGGGATACCTCGGCTGGGAAGGTCCTCCCAGAGGGCTGAGTGGTCCCCATCCCACACCAGGTGCCCAGCTCAGGGTCCCAGTGCCAGGAAGAGAAGTCCCCATAACTTCTGGCTGGAAAAACCAGCGGGAACTGAGGCTGAGGCGGCTGGAGCCCCCGCAGCTCCTCTTAAAGGGCCCGCACTCGGACTTACTCGGACTCCCACCCTCCAGGCTCCAGCGTGGGGGAGGGAGCCTGAAAGGCACCAGAGTCATATGGGGAAGAACTGAGCTGTTTGGCATTGGAGCGAGGGCTGGAGAGGCAGCTTTCACCTGGACAGACGTGCTAACAGAGGCTTTTGTTCCTTTGGTGAGCCCTTCCTGAGCCCGCAGACGCCGCCATATCCGAGACTCCAGCAACCTGGCTCACACTGTTGGCCCCGCCCTGGTGATTCCCTGAGGCCCCGCCCCACCCAACTTCCAGGCCCACCCAAGCTGTTGCCAGTTGCTTCACCATAGGATTGGCCTGTCTTGGAGCCTGCTTCAGCTTTTCCTAAAATAATTCAAACAAGCAGCATCTGGTCTCAGCTAGCCCTATACCTCTTGCTAAGTAATACATAGGAACAAACAGAGGGAGGCAGCCAAAATGAGGAGACAAAGAAACAGGTCCCAAATGAAAGAACAGAACAAAACTCCAGGAAAAGAACTAAGTGAAATGGAGTTAAGCAACCTAACAGATGCTGAGTTCAAAATACTGCTTATAAGGATGCTCAATGGACTTAGTGAGAACCTCAGTGAACTTAGAGAGGGCCTCAAGAGCATAAAAAAGGACCAGTCAGATATGAAGGAGGCACTAACTGAAATAAAGAATAGTTTACACAGATTCAATAGTAGAGTAGGTAAATCCAAGAAGCAAACCATCGATTTGGAATATAAGGAAGCAAAAAACACCCAATCAGAACAGCAAAAAGAAAAAAGAATCCAAAGAAATGAGGATAGTGTAAGGAGCCTCTGGGACAACTTCAAGCGTGCCAACATTCGCATCTTGGGGGTGCCAGAAGGAGAAGAGAGAGAACAACAAATCGAAAACCTATTTGAAACAATAATGGCAGAAAACTTCCCGAACTTGGTGAAGGAAACAGACATACAAGTCCAGGAAGCACAGAGAGTCCCAAACAAGATGAACCCCAAGAGGCCCACACCAAGACACATCATCATCAAAATGCAAAAGGTTCAAGACAAAGAGAGAATCTTAAAAGCAGCAAGAGAAAAGCAGTTTGTAACCTACAAGGGAGTTCCCATAAGACTGTCAGCTGATTTCTCAAAAGAAACTTTGCAGGCCAGAAGGGAGTGGCAAGAAATATTCACAGTGATGAAAAGCAAGAACCTACAACCAAGATTACTCTATCCTGCAAAGCTGTCATTTAGAATCGATGGCCATATAAAGAGTTTCCCAGACACGGAAAAGCTAAAGGAGTTCATCACCACCAAACCATTATTATATGAAATGTTGAAGGGTCTTCTTGAAGAAAAAGATAAAAAAATATGAACAAACAAAATGGCAATAAATACATATCTATCAACAATTGAATCTACAAACAAAATGAACAAGAAGAACAGAAACATTCTCATAGATACAGAGAACTTTTGTTGGTTACCAGATGGGTAGGGGCTGGGGGGAGGGGTGAAAAAGGTGAAGGGAATAAGAAATATAAATTGGTTGTTAGACTGACAAACCTCAAAGGGAAGGGGGGTTGGGGGGTGGGAAGAAATAAACCAAAGAACTTATATGTATATATGCATAACTAATGGACACAGACAACAGTGTGGGGAAAAGCAAGATGGGGGCGGAAATGGGGAGGAGGGGGGCAATGGGGGAAAAATGAGGAACATCTGTAATACATTCAACAATAAAATTTTTAAAAAAAAAAAAAAAATCAGGAGGGAGCCCGGCTGGTGTGGCTCACTGGTTGAGCATAGACCCATGCACCAAGAGTTAGCCGGTTCGATTCCCAGTCAGGGCACATGCCCAGGTTGTGGGCCTGATCCTCAGTGGGGGGCATGCAGAAGGCGGCCAATCAGTGTTCTCTATCATCGATGTTTCTATCTCTCTCCCCCTCTCCCTTCCTCTCTCTCTAAAATCAATAAAGAAAAAAATTTTTTTTTTAATCAGGAGGGATACCTCAACTGTGAAGATCCTCCCTGAGGAGTGAGGGGTCCTAGTTCCATACCAGGCCCCCTAGCTCAGGGATCTAGTGTCAGGAAGAGAAGTCCCCATAACTGCTGGCTGTAAAAACCAGTGGAAATTGAGGCTGAGGGAGGCTGAGGCTTCTGGAGTCTCAGGGAATTCCTCTCAAAGGGCCCGCGCATGGATTTACTCGGACTGGCACCCTCCAGGCTCCAGTGTAGAGGAGGCAGCTTGAGAGGGACCAGAGATATACTGATTCGTTTGGCATCAGGGTGAGAGCTGGAGAGGCAGCTTTCTTCCAGACAGACATGCTGGCGGAGGTCGTTGTTCCTTTGATGAGCCCTTACCCCATAGGGGCCAGAGGATAGGCGCCATATCTGGGACTCCAGGAACCTGGCTGAAACTACTCCACCCTGGTGATTCCCTGAAGCCCCGCCCCACCCAACTTTCAGGCCCATCCAAGCTGTTTCCAGTGGCTTTATTTATTTATTTATTTATTGGTATGTGCCCCTAGCAGGAACCAAACCCGAGACTCTCTGGTCCGTAGGCCGACGCTTCAACCGCTGATCCAAACCGGCCAGGGCTGTTTCCAGTGACTTTACCATAGGATTGACCTGTCTTGGATCTTGCTTCAGATTTTCCTAAATTCTCTCAAACAAGCAGCATCTGGCCTCAGCGAGCCCCATACCTCTCGCTAAGTGGCCCCACGACTGGCACTAGAAGCAGCCAGCCTTGGTTCACAGTTTGGCTTTGCCTGGGCACCTCCAAGCCCAGCACAAGAAGCAGACATCTGCAGATCACTTTGTAGCTTATGCCTGGTGGCCCTGGGTAGAACACAGGAAGTGGCTGACCTTGCCCCAGGGCCAGCACATCCACGGGACAGCTTCAGAGCACATCGAAGCACCACCACCCAACCACCTCCACAAGCAACACACTCAAGGAGCAGACTCAGTGGGTACCAGAGTCCTGCTGAAGTAAGTCTTGCTCTGTGTGGTGAGCCCTTGGACAGCTGATCATCCAAGGTAGTCAGAGGTCAGTGGTAGTGGGCACAGCCAGTCCTTGCAGCTGATCAGCCTGAGTAAATCCCTCCCATTGATGTGCCAATAGTAATCAAGACTCAATTACAACAGAAGAATAGACAGTCCACACAAGGGGTGCACCTCGAGAGTCCAGCTGGGGTGATCAGGGAGGATGTGCCCCTGGACCCTATAGGACACCTACTACAACAGGCCACCCTATGAAGCCTAGGAGAGATAGCAACTCTACCTAATATTAAATACATAGAAACAAACTCAGGGAGGCAGCCAAAATGAGGAGACAAAGAAACATGTCCCAAATGAAAGAACAGAACAAAACTCCAGGAAAATAACTAAACAAACCAGAGATAAGCAATCTAACAGATGCAGAGTTCAAAACACTGGTTATAAGGATGCTCAAGGAACTGAGTGAGGACCTCAAGAGCATAAAAAAGGACCAGTCAGAAATGAAGGAGGCACTAACTGAAATAAAGAATAATTTACAGCCCAGCCAGTGTGGCTCAGTGGACAGAGCGTCATCCCATGGACTGAGAGGTCCCGGTAAGATTCCCAGTCAGGGCACATGCCCAGGCTGCAGGCTCGGTCCCCAGTGGGGGGCATGCAGGAGGCAGCCAATCGATGTTTCTCTCTTATCGATGTCTCTATCTATCCCTCCCTTCTTCTCTCTCTAAAAAATCAATGAAAGCATTTTTTTTTAAAAGAATAATTTACAGGGACTCAATAGTAGAGTAGGTGAAACCAAGAAGCAAACCATCTATTTGGAATATAAGGAAGCAACAAACACCAAATCAGAACCACAAAAAGAAAAAAGAATCCAAAAAAATGAGGATAGTGTAAGGAGCCTCTGGGACAACTTCAAGCTACCAACATTCCCATCATGGGGTTCCAGAAGGAGAAGAGAGAGATCAAGAAATTGAAAACCTATTTGAAAAAATAATGACAGAAAACTTCTCTAACTTGGTGAAGGAAACAGACATACAAGTCCAGGAAGCATAGAGTCCCAAACAAGATGAACCCAAAAAGGCCCAAACCAAAGCACATCATAATCAAAATGCAAAAGGTTAAAGACAAAGAGAGACTCTTAAAAGCAGCAAGAGAAAAGCTGTTAGTTACCTACAAGGGAGCTCCCATAAGACTGTCAGCTCATTTCTCAAAAGAAACTTTGCAGGCCAGAAGGGAGTGGCAAGAAATATTCAAAGTGATGAAAAGCAAGAGCCTACAATCAAGATTACTTTGTCCTGCAAAGCTATCATTTAAAATTAATGGACATATAAAGAGTTTCCCAGAAAAGGAAAAGCTAAAGGAGTTCATCACCTTTATTATATGAAATGTTGAAGGGTCTTCTTGAACAAGAAGAAGATAAAAAATATGAACAATAAAAGGGCAATGAATGCATATCTTTCAACAATTGAATCTACAAACAAAATAAACAAACAGAACAGAAACAGACTCATAGAATCAGAAAAATTTTTGTTATTTGCCAGATGGAGGAGGTTTGGGGAGATGGGCGAAAAAGGTGAAGGGATTAAGAAGTACAAATTGTTAGACTGATGAAAGGTGAAGGGATTAAGAAGTACAAATTGTTAGACTGATGAACCTCAAAGGGAAGAGGGGAGGGGTGTGGAAAGAGATAAACCAAAGAACTTATATGGATATATGCACAACCAATGGACACAGACAATAGGGTGGGGAAGGCAGGGGTGGGCAGGAGTGGGGAGGAGGGAGGGTCAATGGGGGAAAGGGGGGGACATCTGTAATACATTCAACAATAAAGGTAAGTTTAAATTAAAAAAAAACAACGGGCCCTGGCCGGTTTGGCTCAGCAGTTGGAGCGTAGGCCTGAGGACCAGAGAGTTCTGGGTTCGGTTCCCGCTAGGGGCACGTACCAAAAACAAAAAATAATTAAAAAAAAACAACAGCTAGTAGGTGGGAGTTGGGGGGAGGGGCACAGAATAAGATAGTAGTTAAGAGCACAGACTCTGGAGTCAAAATGCAGGTTTGAATTTTGGTTCTGCCACTTCCCAACTGTATGATTTTGAATGAGGTACTTTACCTTTTGCCTCAATTTCCTCATCTGTAAAATGGCAATAAGAAAAGTACCTGTTTCACACAGTCATCATAAGGATTAAATGAGTTAATGTATATAAAGTGCCTGCAACAGTAGGTACTAAATGAGTATTACATGGAGTGGGCACATTGATAACAGTTCTTACAAAAAATAAAAGGAATAGCTTACAACCCACTAAGCCTTTGCAACATGATGCTTCTTCTTTTTTTTTTTTTTTTCCTTTTATTTTAGAGAGAGAGGAAAACATCAATGATGAGGGAAACATCCATTGGCTGCCTCCTTCATGCCCCTTGCTGGGGATCGAGCCTGCAACTGGGGCATGTGCCTTGACTGGGAATCAAACCTTTGACCTCTTGGTCCATGGGTAGACACTCAACCCCTGAGCCACACAGGCCAGGCACAACATGGTGCTTGTTTGGCCTGATAAACCCTATTGCCTTTCTTTGCTGGCAAACTATCACCCAACTTAAATGCATCCTTCCCTCTGTAGCCTCCTGTGGCTTCTTCGGAGAGAATGTCACTCTCTTTTCTTTGAATCTAAAGCACTTAACGCAATCACTTCACTTGATGGTATTGTGTTGTAATTACTTATTTATGAATCTTCTCCCTTACCAGATTTTATGGTCCTCCTCAATGGTTGAAGCCACATCTTATTTTCATAGCATCTAGCACAGTACTTGGCTCTCAATAAATGTTTTGATGAACGGAGAAATAATAAGAGCAAACACACAGTGCTTAATTCTAGGCTCTGTTCCAATGCTTAACAATATATTAACACTTTTAATCTTGACAGTAATCCTATGAAGTATTATTATCATCTCTAACTTACAGATAAGGTAAATGATACACACACCAAAAAAAAAAAGTGATGTAATTTGTTTAGGGTCACCTCAGCTACTAATAATCAAAGCCAGGATTCAAATCTAAGCAGTTGGTATCAAGACCAGGTTTTTAATCAACACACTACAATGCCTCCCAGAAAACAGGGGAAGAATCACACACACACTTGCCTTTCCCAAAGGTCTCAACTTCCTCAAGTTTTGGAATGGTTCATTCATTCATCCAACAAAGATTTACATAGTGCTTTCTATGTGTACACGTTAAACACCTATCTCTCATTGCTCCCCCTTCCCCCCTCCATCTCTCTCCCCCCTTCTCCAATCTCTACTACCTGACCCAAACTCCCGTTCTCTGTGAACTGCTTAGTTTCTGAATGTGTTGTGCTCTCTCTCAGCTCTACACGCAGACTGCCACTTTGCCTGGCTAACTCATGCTTACCCTTCAGTTCTCAGCTTAAACTATTTCATTCTAAGAGCCTTCCATTATCCCCTAAAGTAAGTTAAGTGCCCGTGCTCTGGGATCCCTATGGCATTTTTGTACTTTTCTTATCATAGTATTTGTCATATTGTTCTTGCGCATTTACTCATCTGCCTTCTGCACTAGACTATAAAGTCTGAGAGCAAGGAGTGAGTCTTATCTGAGTTATCATTAATCAGCAGCACCTAGCCTAATTACCAGCACATAGTAGGTGTTTGATAAATATTTCTTGAATGAATGATTCAAGGATGAGCAAGGCAAAATCTATATGCTTAAGAAGTCTTGCCCTGGCCCTGGCCAGTTTGGCTCAGCGGTTCGAGTGTCGGCCTGCGGTACAGAGAGACCCGGGTTCGGTTCCCGTTGGGGGCACATATCTCCGTTGCAGTTTGTCCCCGGTCCTGGCGTGCGGAAGGCAGCCACTCGATGTGTACCTTTCACGTCGATGCTTCTCTCTCTCTCTCTCTTCCTCTCTCTCCCTCCCACTCTATCTGAACAAAAAATGGAAAAATGTCCTCGGGTGAGAATAAAAAATAAATTAATTAATTTTTAAAAAAAAGAGAAGTCTTGCCCTAGCCAGTGGTTTGATTCCAATCAAGGGCAGGTACCTGGGTTGCAGGTTGGGACACGTTCACGAGGCAACCAATCAATGTGTCTCTCTCACATTGATGTTTCTCTCTCTCTCCCTCTTTCCCTCCCTCCCTTCCACTCTCTCTTAAAAAATCAATGGAGCGCTGGCCGATCTGGCTCAGCGGTTGGAGCATCGGCCTGCGGACCAATGAGTCTCAGGTTCAATTTTGGTCAAGGGCACGTACCTCGGTTGCAGTTCATCCCCGGTCCTGGTCGGGGTCATGCAGAGGCAACCAGTTGATGTGTCCTTCTCACATTGATGTTTCTCTATCTCTCTCCCTCCCTCCCACTCTATTTGAAGATAAAAAGGAAAAAAAAATGTCCTGGGGTGAGGATTAAAAGAAAAAGAAAGAAGTCTAGTTGGCGAAGAAAAGGCCTAGTGGGGATACAGGGAAATAAATAGTTACAGTATACTGTGATAAATGTTATAATAAGTCATGTGTATGCCAGGATCTTCCAGTTACACAGAGGGGAAGATTTCTAATTCTATCTGGAGTAAAATGAGAGGGGTGCAGTTCAATAGAATCTTAAAGATGAGTGAGAGTTTATGAAAAGGAAAGGAAGATGTAGTATAGAGATCATAAGCAAGAACTATACTAGAAATTGCTTGGTTGCCTAAGTGGCTAAACCATTTTTATGTGTCTAAAATAACATTGATCTAAACTTAATCCTACAATTGACTGATCTAATATGAGCTTGAAATCAGTATGAAATAACATAGAAGGCAATATGATGAAATAATTTAATTCCTTAAGTACCTCTTCTGTGAATTTTCATGAAAATCTCTTCTTACCTCTACCATCATATTCATCACGCTGTACTGCCATTGTCAAAGTGTTTCTACCCCACCTGATGAGCTATTTAAAGCCTGGGATTAAATAACTTTAAAGCCTGATTCAATTCTATGTCTCCCTAGTACCCAGAACAAAGCCAGTCCCAGGGAGAGGATCTGTGAATACTCCAACATGCCCATAAAGTCTTAAATGAGCTGACCTCCAACAGCCTCTCAGCTTTGTCTCAAGTCCCATACTCTGTGCTCCAGCCAATACATATCTTTCAGTTCCCTGAACAAAATTTGGTTCCTTAAGCCTCTGGACTTTCCCATGTGCCAACACCACTCCCACTGTCTCTTCCCACTCATTTCCCCAGCTCTTCATCTAGTTAACTCCTGCTCATCCTTCAGATTTTGGCTTCAATATTACTTCTGAAGGAAGTCTTCCCCAACCCAAAGACAAGTTTAGACTTTACTATTAAATGGTCCTATAATACTCTATATTTCTCATTTATGTCATTTATCACACTTGTAATGCTGTATAATTGTCTCTTCAGTAGGTCATACGTTTCATAATGCAACACTTGGAACAGAGCCTGCAAGATAACAGATGCTTGCTAAAAATTATTTGGAATAAGTTACTAAATAAATGAATAAAGTGTTGTGATTTGTTTTTAGTATAATTTTAGTGTCCCAGTTTTCAGGAGGCTCTGTATGGTGCTGTGAAAGATTGGGACTAATTAAATCAAACCCCTGAATCACCATTTAGTATTAGAAGCATTTCCCATGCACCATTAAGAATTAGGGTTGTTGTCCAGCCAGTGTGGCTCAGTGGTTGAGCATCGACCCATGCACCAAGAGGTCGCCAGTTCGATTCCCAGTCAGGACACATGCCCAGGTTGTGGGCCCGATCCCCGGTCGGTTTTGCAGGAGGCAGCCAGTCGATGTTCTCTCTCATCGATGTTTCTATCTCCCTCTCCCTCTCACTTCCTCTCTCTCTAAAATCAATAAAGGAAAAAAAAAAAATCAGCGTTATTGCCCTGCAGAGCAAACAATTGAAAAACAATGCCTTGTCCAAGAAAAGTTACATGGACCTCTGTGCACACCACTTTTTTCCCTCTGCTATTGAATCATTTTTCTAGGGGATCCTCCTTGCTATCAAAATCTTCTTTTGAGCCCGACTGGTGTGGCTCAGTGGACTATGAGGTCCTGGTTTGATTCGCAATCAGGACACATGCCTGGGTTGCAGGCTCGATCCTCAGTACGGGATTTGCAGGAGGCAGCCAATCAATGTTTCTATCTCTCTCTCCCTTCCTTTCTCTCTAAAATCAATAAAAACATACATATAGTTTTAAATTTCCTTTTGAGCTTACTTTTCCTATACCAGCTTTCAACTCATCTCTTATTCCAGGTCCCCCTTCCTGGTTCTTCAAAGACTTGCCCTATGCAGACAGCCCCAAGATTTACCTTTCTTTAACAGCCTGGCCCAGAGCATCAGAGTATCATTGCTCCTGGCCCCAGATCATCTTACTCAGCACCTCTCCAGCTCCTACCAACTTACCGCTCTAGTAAGTTCTGGCACAAGGTAAGGGGCTGGGTAGTGAGAAAGAGCCAAAGAAAAAACAGTTCCCGTTCTTAATGAACTTCCAGTCCATTGAGGAGACAAAGGATAAACACAAAATGCCAAATAACCATAGCTAAATGCCAAATAATTTAAATGCACACAGAGTATTTCTGAGGAATTCAGAGGAGTCATCCTTGAGTCTTCCGTCTTACTTAACACACATCCAATCACTCTCCAAGTCTTACTGCTTCGGTTTCCTTCTTAATTGTTTTTTTTTTTTAATCTTTCTCTTCTCACTATCCCCATCACCACTGCCTTGGTTTAGACCTCATATACACACCTTTTGGCTATTGCAACAGCCTCCCAGTTTATCTCTTTGCTTCTATTCTCAACCCCCATTCAATTCCTTCTCTGTTGTAGACAGAGGTCATATTCTTAAAACACAAATCTGACCACATCCCTCCCCTGCTGAAAGTCTTTTAACAGCTTCTCATTATTCTCAGGGTAAAGTGCAAGTATTCAAGGTCCTTTACAATCTGCCCTCAACTCACCTTTCTGGCCTTAAGTCAAAGGCAGGGGTAAGGGGAAGGTGACTCAAGTTTTGACCATTGTTCAGTGGCAAATCTATGCAAGGGAATAAGGTAAAACTATCACAAATGTTCATTTTGGCATTAAACTATATATTCCATTTTTAATGAAATATTTTAGATATATTAAAAAATTATAGAAAATAATATAATAAATACTTGTATTCCTATGACCCAGTTAAGAAATAAAACATTACCAATAAAATTTGAGCAAATTTACACTCCTCCACAGTTTAATCCTTTCTTCCCCTCCCTCAGCATCCAGACATATTTACTATCATGAATTTGGTGTTTTTCATTCCAATGTATGCACCTAGACTTTCAATGCATATTTGTACCCCTGAATAATATGTAGTATTATTTTTCATTTTTAACTCTTTAATTTGAAATAACTCTAAATTTATAGCAGAGTTCCAAAAATAGCACAGAGCATTCCATATACCCAACTTTCCTTAATGTTAACATATTGCACAATCATGGTACAAATATCAAAACTAAAATTAAGTTGAATGCAGTACTATTAATTTAACTAAAGTCTTTATTCAGATTTCATCAGCTTTTCCACTAATGTTCCTTTTTTTCTGTTCTGGAATCCAAGCTAGGATTCTACATTACATTTAGTTGTCACGTCTCCTTAGTCTCCTTCAATCTGTGACAATTCCTTAGTTTTTCCTCTTCTATCCTGACCTTGACACTTTTGAGGAGTACTGTTCAGGTATTTGGTAGAATGTTACTCAATTTGGGTTTAGCTAAGGTTTTCTCATGATTAGATTTAGGCTGTAACTTTTGGGGAATAATATCCCCAAAGCTATGAGCCTTTTCAGTGCATCATGTCAGTGGGTATACAATATTGATACATCTTTTTATTTGTGATATTAACTTTGATCACTTGATTAAGGAGAGACTGCCAGGTTTCTCCATTGTAAACCTACTATTTTTCCTCTTGTAAAAATAATATTTGGAGAGATATCATTTGAAGCTATGCAAATATCTTGTTTTATTTTAAACTTTTATTAACTAATTATAGCATTCATTAGTAGATCTTGCTATTTTGAGTGTTAGAATTAAGGGTGATCTATTACTTGTGTTTTTTATGTACTTCTTGAATTTTTTATGAGCATGTATCATTATTTTTAAAGCATGATAAAGTCACTCCTCTAAAACCTACAGAGAGCCCGGCTGGTGTGGCTCACTGGTTGAGCATCGACCCATGCACCAACAGGTCGTCAGTTCGATTCCCAGTCAGGGCACATGCCCAGGTTGTGGGCCAGATCCCCAGAGGGGGCATGCAGTAGGCAGCCAATCAGTGTTCTCTCTCATCGATGTTTCCATCTCTCTCTCCCTCTCCCTTCTTCTCTCTCTACAATCAATAAAGTACCCTGGCTGGTTTGGCTCAGCAGTTAGAGCGTCGGCCTGCGGACCAGAGAGTCCTGGGTTCGGTTCCCGCTAAGGGCACGTGCCTCAGTTGCAGTTTGTCCCTGGCTCTGGTTGGGGTCGTGTGGGTGGCAACCACTTGATGTGTCTCTCTCGCATCGCTGTTTCTCTCTCTCTCCCTTCCTCTCTCTTCCAGCTCTATCTGAAGATAGATGCAAAAAGATGTCTTCGGGTGAGGATAAAAAAATAAAAATAATAAAATCAATAAAGAAAAAAAATATTTAAAAAAATAATAATAAAACCTACAGAGAAAGGGAGTTTGGTTCTGAAGAAATATTCCCTAACTTTTGAGACACAGATTCCCTCAATAATACCAATATTAATAGTTACTTTCATTGAGTGCCTACACTATGCCAAGGATTTTTCATATAGTATCTTTATTACTCACCACAACTCTAAAAGCTAGGAACAGTAATTCCCAGTTTACAAATAAAGCCTTTTCCCAAAGTCACATACTCTGGAAAGGTCAAAATCAAGGTGTGTACTCAGATCTTTCTGATTCCTATGTTCATTTATTCAGAGTTAAATCATGTAATTAAAATTTCTCTTTGAATTTTTGCAACCTTGGATTATTGTAGATGCTTAATGATAAACAGTGGGACACCCTCAAAAAGACTGGAAATGAGGCTGTCCCTGAAATAAAATCACTCTCCATAAATGAAATTAACCATCTGTAGGAAACTAAAAGCCCGTTTGTAAAACTGTGTCTGAGAAATTTGGGAACACACAAAACTTTAACCAAGATTATCTAGCAGTATTTTCAAAGCTGCAGGCTTGGAAACTGACTGCAATTTAATAAGTGGAAACCATATCAATTAAAATATATCTTGTTCAGAGAACAGGGGAGGATGGTCAATCATGGAACCTTGGAAAGGGAAAGTCATGGGTTTCTCTCTGGGCACTGTCTTGGGGTGAGAAGTCTTAGCTAAGCAATGTAAAGATCATGATTTTCTTGACAACACCTAGAAAGCAGCCCTTTGCTCCATGTTAGACTTGCCTCAGCCCTTTTATTTATTTATTTAATTAGTTTTTAATCCTCACCTGAGGATATTTTTTCTATTTATCATCAGATAGAGTGAGAGGGAGGGGGAGAGAGAGAGAGAGAGAGAGAGAAACAGCAACATGAGAGAGACACATTGACTGGTTGCCTCCCACACGACCCAACCAGGGCCGGGGACGAACCACAACCGAGGTACGTGCCGTTGACCGAAATCGAACCCACAACTCATTGGTCCCTGGGCCAATGCTCTAACCGTTGAGCCAAACCAGCCAGGGTGCCTCAGCCCCCTTTTAAAATAAGATTCCTATTTCAGCTTTACCACAGACCAACTGGATCAACATCTCAGACAGTGGGCCCAGGCATTAGTATTTAAGAAGTCTTCCCCAGATGATTTAACGTGCAGTTAGGGTTGAGTAGAAATCTAAACTGACTGATGGAGAGATCTCTTTTGAGATTGACTCATACCCCTTGCTCTGATTCCAAGCCTACCATGCTACCCTCTGATACTTTGCTTCCCATGTGACGTGCTCAGAGGGAGAGAGAAAATGCGCTGATCTTCTGATGTGAATGTTCTGGTCTGCTTCTCAAATTAAATTGGCTTTACAAGTCATACTTTCTTTTTGCAAATTAATAAATGAACTGGTTTATGCACTAGTCACAGTGAGCTTTGTTAATATGAGTCTGAGGATTTGTCTGTAATCTGAGAGATGCATCCACTCTTCATGTGCCACAAAATCAGGGTTCTGAGCCTGTTAGGATGCTGGACCATCGTAATGCCAGTCCATGGGAATGAGTCCACGTGGCTAGTGGACTTTGCCCAGGACCACATCTTTAGCCCCACTGCAGGCCGTTTTTTCTCCACAGCCAGACTATAAATTCCTTAAGGGCATATACCATGACTTCTCTCTTTTCATCTCCTACCTCTGCCTAGCACAGAGCTGGGCAGTTCTAGAAACTTCCAAAAGAGATTAGGAATATTAATGAAGGACTGAATATACTCAGTGTGTATAAGGGTATGTTTCTGTATTGTGAAAAGTTGTGTTTAGTTTCTGCCCTCAGATCAGGAGGCTGGGATACCTGGCCAAAGGTGTCTACAACTCCAGATTGAATACCAAGTGCCAAGCAAAGTGCCTCATATCTGAGGCTTTGAAAACAGATACCTGGGATAGTAGTGGGGGGGGGGGGGGCAGTAATTCTTAGCTAGCTAACACCCTTTGTCCTTCAGGTCTCAGATGTCATCTTTCCTAGAATATCTTCCCTGATCTCTCCTGACAATAGTTCCTCTTCTCTGGAGACCCATAGTCCCCTCTGCTTTCCTCTATCACAGTGTATTCAAATTGTCCATTTACTCATCTGTCTCCCACCACACCAGACTTGGAACTCTTGAAGACAGATGCTGGTCACCTTTGCATTCCCAAGGCATGATATTAAAAGTTCAATAAATATTTGTTGAGTGTCATGAACACTTGTCACTCTGAGTGCCCCACATCTGAACCTTCTCCTTACATTAAGAGACTCCTTGAGCTTTGGTGTAAGGTAGAGCTTAATATAAAAGCAGAAAACACACGTTGCTGTTTCCCCAGCCTCCCTTGCAGGTAAGCAAGGGCATGTGTCCTCCAATCAGATACACTCACCTCAAAATGTGAATCAGGAGCTTGTTAGGAAAATTTCCTGGGGCCATGAGACCAAAGAAAGAGGCTGAGGACCCCGGCTTTACATCAAGAGCTTATTAAGGGTGGGGGAAGGGGAGAGTTTATTAAGAAAACTTATATTTGAGGTGCATCTTGGAAGGCAGCAAGATGACGTGGATATCCTCCATGCTGCATGGCAGGCACTAAAAAATTATATAGAACAGGGCAGGATATATGGGGGTACAGGAGCGAGACCTGCCCCAGATAAGGGGGAAATGCTTGCCTGGGGCAGACAAGGGCCTATTCCAGGAACCAGCATTCCTGGGGCATAGGGGAGGGGTCCATCAGACAGTCTCTGAGGAGCTAATTTAGGAGAAGCAATCTGTTCTGGCCCAGATCTAGCTGGATCTAGCTCCAGGGTCTAGCAGCGGTCACATCATGGAACATTCTCTCCTCCACAGAGCTGTTGACTCAGATGAGCAGGGGCCACAGAGAATCTATTCTGGTGGCAGAGTGGGAGCAGCAGAAGGCATGCCAAGTTTACAAGGGACAGTGCAGCATGTAGGATCCAGGGAGGGTAATGTCACTGGTCATGGCAGCAATGTCCTCACTCACCAGACTGTTTGGTGGTATGATTTGAGGTGTGGGCTAGTTACTCACTGCCTCACCTCTCTTGCACCTGACTGTTTCTAAGTCTTCCCTGTGATTTTTGTGGAATTCTCAGTGCTCTTTTAATACTTATTTTTTTTCGGCTGAAATCATTAAGAGTCCGTTTCTGTTGCTTACTACTTAGAACCTCCTGTTAGGGGCTGAATTGTGTCCCCTCCATAATCCCCCAACAAAATTCATCTATTGAAGCCCTAACCCTTGGTTCCTCAGAATGTGACCATATTTGGAGACAGGGCCTTTAAAGAGGTAAGTTAAAATGAGGCCGTTAAGATGGGCCTAGTCCAATCTAACTGGTGTCCTTATGAGAGGAAATTTATACACACAGAGAGACATCAGGGGCACCCATGCATAGAGGAATAACCATGTGAAGACACAGAGAGAAGGTAGCCACCTGTAAGCCAAGGAGAGGGGCCTGAGGAGAAACCAAACCTGCAGACACCTTGATCTTGGACTTCTAGCCTCCAGAACTGTGAGAAAATAAATTTCTGTTGTCTTAACCACCCAGCCTATGGTATTTTGTTATGGCAGCCCTAGCAAATTAACATAAACCCTGGTTTCATTTAGTGATTGATCAAATATTTTCTGGTCAGTCACAAAGCAGGCATTAGAATGGGATTAATATATGCAAATGAGCAAGTCAAGAAGGAAGAGTCAAAATGCAAAGCCAAGCAGGACCCTAGGAAAGAATGAACTAGGAGGTACAAAGCAGCAGGTAGGATGGGAAGCTAGAGGAATTGCCTAAATCCAATGAAAGTGTATATATGGGTCCCAAGACTGAGGGTCTCAGAAAGAACACCAAGTTTCTAATGGAGAGAAGCTGGACTCTGGAGGCAGAGCTCTAGGTTCAAAATCTTACCCCATCACTTGCTTGATATGTAATTCTGAGCAAATTACTTAACCTTTCTGAGCCTTAGTTTTCTCACCTTTAGAATAAAAATGAAAATAAAACCTATCTAATGTAGTTGTTAGGATTAAATTAAGAATGCATATATAAAGCTGCCTAACATCTAATAAATGTTAATCCTTTTCTTTTCCTCCCCCACCCCTTGGGCTAGGGGAAGAGAGAAGTAGACATCTAGTAAGAAGACTGAAGATCTTCTTGGGCCAATGCACAATGTTCAGAGTGTGAGAGCTCAGATATGCTCTGGATAGGTGGTATGGGTGGCAAGAAGCTCCAATTTAGCAGGTGGATGTGGCAACCAGAGTCTAGGCAGCAAGTGATACTGATAAGAGCCTGATGGGAGGAACATTGTAGATCTGGGTTATTATTCTGTTCACAACTATATACCAGCCAGTGACTAAAATAAGGAGCAGGATCCATCCTCCATGCACTACTTGGGTTAGGATTATTAGGATTTACGCAGACTGACAACCATGGGACAAGTATATTAAGTGAGAGAATTGCAACAATATCAGTTGTACAGACTGACCCAGGGTTCACATCTGGCCTATCCAAAACTAGGTCTAATTCTCAGTTCACCTGCTACTAGAGGTGAGGCAGCCTGACCCTACATTGGTCAGGGTTAGCTCAGAAACTGGGCAGAACTGAGCCTTCAGTTCTAGAGTAGTTATAATTTATTAATGATTACTATGTGCCAGGATTTTCACATACCTTTTCTCTCTACCTCATAAGGGCCCTTGGAGGTGGGAACTATTATTTAAAAAAAAAAAAATTCTTTTTCAGATAAAGAAACTGAGTTTCAGAGATAATAGGCAACTTGTCCAAACCTATACAGTTAATAAGTGGTAGGGCCAGGAGTTTGACCAATTTAAAATCTTGCCGCTGAAGAAAAGAAGAGGTTTTAATTGTTGGCAATACAAACAAATTTCTAAGGAGAAATTTTCTAATATCACAACAGATCCCTCAACAATAATACCTCCTAGTATCTCGATTTGGGGCCCAGCTTCAAACCTTTGATACTTCTAGCAGAAACCAATATAACAAGAGGGCAGCCCTGTGGAATATTTTCCACAGGAAACATCTGCCCAAATATTTCAAAGACTGCAGAGTATCCCAAGAGGGAGGGGAAAAGCTGAAGCCAATCACAAGCATGGTGATAAGTCCAGGTACCAGGTGGACTGAAGCAGAGAGAAAACACAGGCTTCCTGCTTTCCGCTCCCTCTGGAAGCATGCTCTGGTAAAATAAACTCTTTCCAAGACTCAAGTTCCCAGGTTAGTGATCTGGTTTTCTTCTAATAGGAAGTGAGCTGTCTCTCAATCAAGGAGTGGGGGAGGAGGAAATTATTGTGAATTACACTAAATATATAGGAAGGAAGGTTCAGGCATTTCATGTCTTTACATTCAAGAGACCTCTACTTTATTCTTGGAGTCAATCACAGCCCAGCCACAGGACAGACATTCTTTCTTTGAGTGTTTACAGAGAATCCATTTTAAAAGATTTTTTAAAATCTTTTTTTGTTTAAAAAAAGTGACATAATAGAAAGGATTGAGTTCCTGCCAAGAAAGGGCTTTCTAAACCTTTTTTGGCTCAGATCGACAGCACTTTAAGGTCTTTCAATAAATCAAGTCATTGGCCCCAAATAGAAAATTGCTACCAGGAAAGAAAAAAAATTTTAATGGGATATCTTTGAGTTAAATTAGAGTCTGTAATTACTCTGAATGTATTATTCAGGCTTATTGTTCTTTATATTTCTACTTCACATGAGATTAATGAGAACCACTCCCCACATGCCCATTGTAGGAGGCACTGAGAAGCCAATTGTATTAATTAATCCTGATCCTTCCTCTCCAAGGACTTCCAGTTTGTGGAGGAGATGGACTGGTACTCACAAATGGTACAAGGGAGTAAACAAAAGGATGGGGAAAGTGGGAAGGTCTAGGGGAGACTGAGCATACAATACTGAGTTAATGGGTTCTAAAGTGGAATTTGGTAGAAGGGACAGCTCTTCAGTCTTCTCCAATGATTGGGGGGGTGGGGAATTCTCTTTCATCTGGGGATAGAAGGATATTGTCTTTTTCTTGTTTTTCTTCTCCTGTACCTTCTCTTCAGCCACTGCTATACAACCTATCTGCCCATTCATTCATTCAATACCCATTCATTCAATAAGCATTTACAATACACTAGGCAATGTGCTAGGCCCTTCATATACATTTTTTCTTTCTTTTTATTTTTTAAAATTTATCTTTATTGTTGAAAGTTTTACAGCTGTCTCCCCATTTTTCCCTATTGACCCCTTCCATCCCGCTCCTGCCCCCACCCCAGGCCATCATCGCACTATTGTCTGTGTTCATGGGTTATGCATATATGCATATAAATTCTTTGGTTAATCTCTTCCTCCACCCCTTCCTTCTGAGATTCATCAATGTCTGTTCCATGCTTCCATGTCACTGGATCTAATTTTGTTCGTTAGATTTCAACCCTCACAGAAACCCTGTGAGGATGTAACTATTGCTTCACTTAACCATTGGGAAACTAAAGGCAAGGAAGGTTTAAGTCACATAGCTAGTACATGGTTCAGCTGACATTTGACCTTTGTGTCTGAAAGCCTATCTCTCCACTATACTCAAAAGCTAAGAGATTTCTTAGAGATGAAGTAGATAGGATCCTTGCCTCTGACCAACTCATAATTTAGTGGAGTAGAAAGGTAAATAGTTTTAATTCATGCAGTCATTCAACAATATCTATTAAATGCCACTAATTATTTGTTGCTGTCACAAAGCAAAATCAGACATAGTTCCCTGCCTTCAAGGAATTTATGGTCTTTGGGAGAACAGACACACATATAATATTACAATCCAGACAAATGACAATATAATGTAATGAATCCTCTAAGAAAAGACATTGTAAGGCTTCAAGGAATATGAGAGGATGTAAGTCTCCCTGGGATAAGAAGAGGGGACATGTTTGAATGGAAACTTGAAGAATGTGTAAAAATTTGCCATAAGAAACTTCTTCCAGTTGTTTCCAAATACACTATGCTATCTTGCCTCTGAAACTTTACACATGTAGTTCCTCTATAGACCTTTTCCCTGCTCCCCCTTCTTGACCTGTGTAGCACCACACACCCTTCTGGTATTAGTTTTCATGACACTTTCTCCTAGAAGTATTTCTTCACATGCCCTTTCTCCATCCCACATCTAGACTAAGACTTACTACCATGGTTTCCCAAAGACCTGTGCTCATATATAAAGGTTAGAGGGAGATAGACCTTTTGTTGATTATGTAAGGAGCAGTGAGAAGTTCAATGTGATTGAAGCATAGGGTACACAGCTCAACCACGAAATATTTATGGAATGAATGAATGAATGAATGAATGAATGAATGAACTGTAATTTCACGTAGCAAAGTAGGCTTTAATCAGATTATTAACTTACACCTCCATATATTTGAACTGCCTCCATCACATTTCTCTTGTCTCTACCTGATCTACTCATTGTTCAAAACGTTCCTTTGTCTTGAAATCCTTTCCCGACAACCCTCCTTTGTTTTTTCAGTCTGGGTCAGGTGCTCACTGCTCTATTGTACCTTTCTGGGACCAGTGAGGTCAGGCAGAGAGGCTACTCTCTGGATCAAAGCCCACCAATTGGAACCCCACATATTAAATCGGAAGGAACCTTCAGTTATCCCTTCTTCCACAGGGAACTTGTTTCCCAGCCTTCGGTTCTTGTTTGTTGCTGAAGCACCTACTCCATAGAAGACTTTGATGGGGAGGGCAGCAATGTAACCCCATGGACACCTGGACCTCTCCACTTGATGACCCATGGGCACCCCAAATTCAACTTGTCCAAAATGAAAATACTGGAAAGCGTTTAGTTTTTGGAATCAGACAAACTTGGGGTTTAGCTCTGCACTTTACTTGTTACATGGACCTTGGGCAAGTTATTTAAAATCTCTAAACCTTTGTTTCTTTAACTAAAAGCCCAAAGTTTTTGGAATAGGGGAGTGTGGTGGTCTGGTGCCTGTTTTAGAAATATCCTTCCTGCAGCTGTGTGGGGGATGGGCTGGAGAGGAGAAACCAGAGGCAGTTCAGAGGCTGCTGAATAGAAGTGTTTCCAATTACCTCCGCCTGGGCGGGCCTCCGAAGCACACTCTCCACTGTGACCCCAGAGCCAACCTCATGCTGTTGCCTAGCAACTCACCTGCATCACCCAGGGATCTGAAGCTGGGGCCCCAACGAGGATGGGGAAATGACCAGTTTAATTACAAAAATCTCAGGGGAATCATGCATCAGGTCATTCCTCAAATACTCACTGAGCTCCCTCCAAGTGCCTCACTCACTCCAAGTGCCAGACCCTGTGCTAGATACTGGGGATTTAGAGATGAATAAAATCCTGTCTCTTTCCTCAAGAAACTCATGATGTAACAGAATGGACAGATTTCTTCATTCACTAAGAAATATTTATTGAGTGCCAATCAACAGTAGAATGGAGAGATGAATAGCATATTCACACACTTTTAATAGTACATATACACACAGCATGAGAATGAACAATCTACAATTATACACAAACATTTGGAATATTGATGAGTGAAACATATGATGAGTGAAAAAAGCCAGATAGAAAAGAGTACATTCTATATGATTCCATTTAGATAAAGCACAAAAACAGGCAAAAGTAATCTATGCTCTCAGAAGTCAAGATTGGAAGTTTGGGAGGTAGTGCCTAGAAGGGAACATGAGGAGGGTTTCTGGAGTCCTGGAAGTATTCTGTTTATAGATCTGGATGCAGGTTACATAGGTGGGTTTAGTTTGCCAAAATTTATCAAGACTGAGTGCTTACAATATGTTAATTTTTCTGTATGTACATTTTTCACCAATAAAGTTTTAAAAAGAAATCTTTACTGAATATCTACCATATAAAGGCACTGTGTGTTAGGTAAACAGAAAAGAAGAGAAATTTATAATACAGGGATCTGAGGAGCAAGAGAAAGGACTCCCTCTCAACTGTATCCCATCTGTGGCAAGGGGGCTGAAGCATGGCTTCCTGAAAGAAGGGATTTTGAATCAAGTGGGAGTCTACCAGGCAGGAGATAGGAGGCAGGGCCTTTCAGGCATCAGAAACAAAAAGGAAGAGGCAGGAAATGAGGCTGAGGGGTTACATAGCACACAAACTGTCAAGGGCCTGGGAATAACAATAATGATAGCTAAATGTTTGTGGTGTGACAAGCATTCTTTGAAATACTTCATGTTTAAATTTATTTAATCTGTCCAGCTGGTGTGGCTCGGTGGTTGAGCGTCAACCCATGCACAGGAGGTCACCAGTTCGATTCCCGGTCAGGACACATGCCCAGGTTGTGGGCCCGATCCCCAGTGTGGGGTATACAGGAGGTGGCCAATCGATGTTCTCTCTCATCGATGTTTCTATCTCTCTCTCCCTCTCACTTCCTCTCTCTCTAAAATCAATAAAGGAAAAATAAATAAATAAATTTAAGCTGCCAACCATATAATGAGAAGGTGCTATTATTCCTATTCTACAGATGAGGAAATAGAGGCACTGTGGGTTAATTAACTTGCTTAAAATCCCACAGAAAGTGGCAGAACTAGGCAACACACCCAGGCAGCCAAATCCAGTGTGCTTGACCCTGCCCCATGCTGCCTAGGTCATTTAGTCACAGACTAAGTCACTGAAGGGCATTTAAACAGAGGAGAACCATGCTCAAATATTCTGGCTGTTCTGTGGAAAATTGCACTGGATTGGATGGGGCAAAAGTGGAGGCAGGGAGACCAAGGAGAAACACTCCAGGAGTCCAGGTGAGAGAAGCTGAGGCCTAAGTGAGGATAGAGGACAAGGAGAGAAGGGGAGAGTTTTACAAGTCAATGACAGAACCTATCTGCTTTGCATTTGATACATACCATTAGAAATAAAATCCATGAGAGAGCAGAGATTACAGTATTTTATTTTATTTTTCCATCTCATGTGCAGAGATTTGGGTTAAATGTAGTATTCAGTTGTCTTCTTTGGCCTTGAAAGCTGCCTCTTGTTTTATTTACTTATTTATTCCCTTTTGCCCTCTTTCCTCTCCCCATCCCTACACACAACTCTTTAATGTATAATGTATTGTGTAACTGTTTATACTGTTATTGAAAAATGTGCATTTTCATATTGTGTGCACATATTATACATTTATGTAAATGATGTTGGATTTTATGTATTTCATTTTGTATCTTACTTTTGCACACCATATTATATTTTTCAAGATCTATCCCTGTTGCTCTATGTATCTTTAGTTTGTTGTCTCTAACTGCTCCCTAGGGTTATAGAATTGGATTGACAATATAATGCGGTAGAAAGTGCTCTACCATGGAGAGGAAAGACTTCAGCTGTGACCTCTGCCTCTCTAACTTGTGGTGTGAACTCGAGCAAGTCCTTCCCCTAGTTGTCTTAGCTTCCCCATTTGTAAAATCAGAGGTGCCTTCTACCACTAATCTTCCATATGATCTCTCACATTACACACAGGAAACTCCAGTTCAGAGAGCGGGGGTGACTTGATCAAGGTCACACAACAGTTTTCAATATGTAGTTCGATTCAATTTAGCCCACATTTATTTTGTGCCATGCATGGTGCTTAGTGCTTCGGATACTTAAATAAGTAAGCCCTGCTGAGTCGCTCCTCCTATTGCCTTTAAACAGAGCTGTGTTAATTTTCCAAGAGCAGGTGCAGATGTAGCCTATGGGCACCGGTCAGATGCCAAACGATGCCCTAGAGATATTAATAGGGCATAGGTTTAGATAGAATCTAAGGCAACACCTCTTTGGCCCCAAGCAAACCCCCAAACATTCTTGGCCTCAAGAAAAAGAAAAAGACCATAGCATTTACTAATAATAACTGTTCAGATACAGTAAGACAAAAAGCCCTTATCTATCTGTATGCTTAATAATATCCATCAATAGTCGCAGGATAAATAAAATTTTATATTCTTTTTCTAAAAAGTGTTTTGGTTACAGATACTGTTGATTACTTAGTCTGTGCTAGACACCACTTTATATGTGTTATTTCATTTAATCTTCATTACAATCCCATGAAGTAGGAGGTACTATTAGAGTATCCCCATTTTAAAGATAAGGAAACAGGCCCAGCCGGTGTGGCTCAGTGGATTGAGTGTCATCCCATGGATTGAGAGGTCCCAGTTCAATTCACAGTCAGGGCACATGCCCAGGTTGCAGGCTCCATCCCCACTGGGGATGTGCAGGAAGCAGCTGATTGATGTTTCTCTCTCACAGCGATGTTTCTATCTCTCTCTCCCTTTCTCTCTCTCCCTAAAAAATCAATAAAAACATATATATTTAATCCTCACCCGAGGATATTTTTTCCATTTATTTTCAGACAGAATGGGAGGGGGAGAGAGAGAGAAATATCGATGTGAGAGAGACACATTGACTGGTTGCCCCCACAGGACCCCAACCAGGGCTGGGACTGAACCAAAACTGAGGTACGTGCCCTTGACCAGAATCGAACCTGTGACTCTTTGGTACAAGGGCTGATGCTCTAACTGCTGAGCCAAACCAGCCAGGGCAATAAAAACATATTTTAAAAAATAAAATAAAATAAAGATAAGGAAACAGAAACAGAGAGAATATTATTACTTGTCCTACATCAGTGGATTTCAAGCATTTTGGATGCAAGCCACAGTAGAAACATACTTTACATTGTAATCTAGATCACACATACCTGTTTCACAATACTACACTAACCCCTTACAATATGGGACCTACTTTGATATTTTCTATTCAATTCTTTTTTTTTTTTCTTCTACCCCCATGCTGGTCTGAACCACTAAATTGATTCTATTACCTACTCATGGATTGCAACTCGCAATTTGAGAAACAATGCCCAGGGTGACATTATGTACCACAATCCTAACAAAATTACACAAAATGTGAAGTCATCGTACTCTTTAATTTGAACTTTCATGTCCTGAGCACTTGCCCTATATCAGGTCCCATGCTGCATGTTAAAGACACAGGTTTGAAGCAGACATGGTCCTAAGCTCAAAGCACTCACAGACTCCTCAAGGAAACACAGGAAAACACACAGGACACAGGTAGATAGGCAATGACAACATAGCAGTAGTTCATAATCCTGGCTGCACCTTAGAATCACTGCACCTTAGAATCACCTGGAAGATATTTATTTATTTAACCTGGATGATTTTTAAACTTTTTTTTTTTCTTTATTGATTTTAGAGAGAGAGGAAGGGAGAGGGAGAGAGAGATAGAAACATCAATGAAAGAGAACATCAATTGCCCCCCCACTGGGGATTTGGCCCACAACCTGGGCATATGCCTTGACCACTGGGAACCGAACCAGCAACCTCCTGGTGCATGGGTTAACATTCAACCACTGAGCCACACCAGCCAGGCTAACCTGGAGGATTTTTAAAAGCACTAATGTTGCCCTGGCTGGTTTGGCTCAGCGGTTGGAGCTTCAGCCCATAGACCAAAGAGTCTCGGGTTCGATTCTGGTCAAGGGCATGTACCTCAGTTGCAGTTCAGTCCCCGGCCCTGGTTGGGGTCATGTGGGAGGCAACCAATCGACGTGTCTCTTTCACAATGATGTTTCTCTTTCTTTCTCTCCCTCCCACTCTATCTGAAGATAAATGGAAAAATATCCTCGAGTGAGGATTAAAAAAATAATAACAGGGGGCCCAGCCGGTGTGGCTCAGTGGTTGAGCATCGACCCATGCACCAAGAGGTAGCCGGTTCAGTTCCCAGTCAGGGCACATATCCAGGTTGTGGGCCAAGTCCTCAGTGGGGTGCATGCTGGAGGTGGCCAATCAATGTTCTCTCTCATCGATGTTTCTAACTCTCTCTCCCTTCCTCTCTAAAAAAAAAAAAAAAAAAAAAAAAAAAAAGAATAGGGGCACCTAACTACCTGAAGGTGTTGAGAAAAGCCTGAGAGAGAAGTTGGCTTCCCTCTGGAAGCTGGCTTCTCTCATGGAAGTAGGATAGGAACTATAAGGATAAGGAAAACAAAACAAAAGACCCAGGCAGAAGGAGCAGCATAGGTAATAGCAAAGAGGCATGAAAATATTGTATTTTCTGTTTGTTTAATTCCATTTATTGGTGAACGGTAAATTGCTAAATCTAATGTTCAGTTCTTAGTCCTAATCTTACTAGATTTATCAGCAGCATTTAACCAGTTAATCACTCTCCTTCTTGGGACAAACTTGTCACTTGGCCTCCACATACTGTACTCTTTTGGTTCTTGCTCTTCCTCTGGCTACTCTTTTTCAGTTTCCTCTTCTGGGTCCCTCTCATTTCCCTGATGTCTTCATTTCTCCTTGCTGAATGTTGGAGTCCCAAACGCTGTCCTTGGTTCCCTGGTCTATCTACATCCACTCTCCATCATCATCCAGTATCATGGCTTTAAATACTAGGTATGCTGTCCGCTCCCAAATATATATCTCTGACCTAGACTTCTCCAAGTTCAGACTCATATAGCCAACCTAAGTAGAGATAGGAATAGTGTCTAAAGCCAGCTCCCAGAGCTAACTGTTACATTTCCAGGAATTTGTTTAGCCTCTTGCTAAAAGTAGCCATTATTAAACATTAAATTATGTAAATTTAAAATTAAATAAATTATATTAAAAACAAAGGTAGCCCTGGCCGGTTTGGCTCAGCGGTTAGAGCGTCAGCCTGCGGTCCGGAGAGACCCGGGTTCGGTTCCCACTAAGGGCATGTACCTCGGTTGCAGTTTGTCCCCGGCCCTGGTTGGTTGTGTGGGTGGCAGCCACTCGATGTGGCCCTTTCACGTCGATGTTTCTCTCTCTCTCTCTTCCTCTCTCTCCCTCCTACTCTATCTGAGCAAAAAATGAAAAAATGTCCTCAGGTGAGGATAAAAAAAATAAATAAATAAATAAAAAATAAATAAAAAATAAAAACAAAGGTAATATTCAAAACTCATCATTTTCTAACTATTTTACTGTATATTATTTTCTATGTTCTTAGGGTTATTAACATCTATTCTAGCTGTATTTTGGAAATACTACATAATGGTGTGCTACTCTTACATCTCTTCCTAACTCCATGTTCAGTAACATCATGTTGGTAACTCTGAAACCAACCATGGTGAGAGTATTACATCATCGAAATTGGTAAATGCTACCAATCAGAGTTTGATTTATTATTTTGTTGATTGCCTACACTTAAGAAAGTGATGAAAAAATATTAACAATGCAAATTAAATTTGGAGTGTATTGGGTCTGTAGGTATTTTATTGTGAATAACATCAAAAAACTTGAGGAAATATTCCTCCAGTGTTGGAAAACTACTATCCAAATCAGCAAAGTCACTTGACTAGTGAAGCTCCAAAATATGTCTTTATTGTTTCACTTTCATCTTACTATTAATGTAAATGAAAATATCAACCAACATTTATCTTGGAACTACACTAGTTTATTCAGCAATTGCAACCATTAGTTGGCTACAGATAGTTTGGCAAAAATCAATTAAAGCATTCTGTGAGAATAAATTGGCCATGTGGAATTTACAATAAGGAGTAGCGTATATTTTATTATTATTTGTGAATGGTGTCCTATGCATCATTTATATCAGCAAACTTTATTATATTTTTAATTTTTTTAAATCCTCACCCAAGGATATTTTTTCCTTTTATCTTCAGATAGAGTGGGAGAGAGAAAGAGAAAGAAACATCGACGTGAGAGAGACACATTGATTGGTTGCCTTCCGCACTGGGACCGAACTGCAACCGAGGTACATGCCCTTGACCGGAATCGAACCCGTGACTCTTTGGTCTGCAGCCTGACGCTCTAACCACTGAACAAACTGGCCAGGGTGGTAAACTTTATTATAAACTTATATGGGTACACACACACACACACACACATTTTTTTTCCCTAGAGAACTAGCTGTTAAACATTTACCATTATATCATTGCTAATACACAACTCAAACTTAACATGTCCAAAACTGAACTCGTGATTTCCCATACCAAACCAGTTGCCCCTGCAGGTGTCTTCATCTTACTTAACAGCAGCTTCTTTTTTCCAGTTACTCTAGCCAAAACTCTCAAAGTTATCTGTGACTCTTTCATACCCACACCCAACCTATCAGGAAATCCTTTTGCCTCTACTTTCAAAATATATTCAGGCTCTGACACTTCACACTACCTCTACTGCCATCACTTTGGTCTAAGCCTACATGTTCCCTCACATCGACTACTACAATAGCCTTCTGACTGGTTTCCATATTTCAATACTGCAGTTAAAATATAAATTAGAAATGTCATTCCCCTGCTTAAAACTCTTCAATGGCTTCCCATCTCACTCAGAGTCCAAGCCAGTCTTTACAATGGCTTATAATATCCCACAGTATCTGCTCCCCATCCTGTTACCTCTCTAACCTCATCTCTTGCTACTTTTCCACTCACTCACTCCACTTCATCTACACCAACCTCTTAGCTGTTCTCCAAAAACATCATGCATGCTCCTGCCTCAGGATATTTGTACTTGCTGTTTCCTCTACCTGGAATGTTCTTCTTCCAGTTTTCCCCACTGTTTGCTCTCTCTCTTCTAGTCTTTGCTCAAATGACATTTTCTCAGTGAGACTTCTGATCATTTGAATTAAAGTTGCAATCCCTCCCCACCCCACCACCACATTCTCTAGTCCTCTCCTCTACTTATCACCTACTATAGTATAAGTTTCATACTATAAATGTCAATTATTATCCTCCCCACCAACTAGAATGTAAAATCAAGAATTTTTTATCTGTCTTATTAACTATATATTCCTAGATCTTAGACTAGTGTCTTGTACATAGTAGGTGCTTGACAATTTGTTGAATGAACAAAACATTAATGAGTATTCTAAATGCCCATAAAAAGCTTCTCTGAGCTTATTATGAGAAAGACAATTATGAGGGATCCAGAAGAGTTCTCTATCCTTCCAGGTGCTCAGCTGAGAACTGTATGCATTTGTCTGTGCCTGTGGGTCTCCCACTTGTGTAGATGGACCACCTGGGAATAGCTGTGCTCTTTCACAAACCAAAAATTCATAGTGAACTGAAAATAAGATGACAAAATATACACTGTGGGCTAAAATCAACAGCATCTCATATCAGACTCTAGCATAGACAAGTAATAAAAGTCACCAGAAAGTCTAAGAAAAATGAATATTTACTGAGTAGTTAGTGTGCACTAGGGGGACACAAAGATGATTCAGATATAGACCTGCCTGCCCCTAAGGAGCTCACAGTCTGGTGGCCATGGAAACAGACAACTACACCATATTATTATCAGCCCACTAACAGGAAAATGTACTAGATACAAAGGCAACAGAGAGGAGGGAGTGATTAAGTGTAGTAGCAGAGGGGGGTGATATCTGAGCTGAGTTCCGAAGCATGAATAGGGGAGGAGGAAAGGGCCCAGGAGAGAGATTTACAAGTGAGAAATATTTCACCACTAACATTTTTTCCTGCTTAGTAGAAATGCCTACCTATCTGGATTTTAACAGGAAATAGCTCAGCCAAGCTTGCAAAACTCAGAGTTGTGTGGAGCAGAATTTGAGAACCCCTGGTTATTGGGACATGCAAGGAAAGGCTGAGTGAAAGGGACAGATGGCAGAAAGGGAGACAAACTGCTTCACAGGGGCAAAGCAGAGAAGATGGAACCATTTAATACCATAGGACCCATCAAAGGCTCAAGATTCCAACGGAGAAGAGGGAAGAAGAAGTAGAAAGGGCAGGGACACTTTATTTCTGCCTTGGCTATTGTCTAAAGTATGTCTTCTCTTGTTTTCCATCTCTCCTGATAATGTTTTCTGCTCCTGAGAGGCCTTGTTCATCACTGCAGAAAGTTCCCATGTCTGACTATAAAGGCCTGGGTTTCAGTCTTATTAACTGTATGATCTTATGCCCAGTTTTAAAACCTTTGCTTGCCACAGCCTAGAGCAGTGTTTCTCAACCTTCCTAATGCCGTGACCCTTTAATACATTTCTTCATGTTGTGGTGACCCCAACCATAAAATTATTTTCGTTGCTACTTCATAACTGTAATTTTGCTACTGTTATGTCTTTTTTTTTTTTTTATCCTCACTCGAGGACATTCTTTCATTTTTTGTTCGGATAGAGTGGGAGGAAGAGAGAGAGAGAGAGAAACATCGATGTGAAAGGAACACATCGAGTGGCTGCCACCCGCACAACCAACCAGGGCCGGGGACAAACTGCAACCGAGGTACATGCCCTTAGCGGGAACCGAACCTGGGTCTCTCTGGACCACAGGCCGACGCTCTAACTGCTGAGCCAAACCGGCCAGGGCTACTGTTATGTCTTAAGCGACCCCTGTGAAAGGGTCATTCGACCCCCAAAGGGGTCGCGACCCACAGGTTGAGAACCGCTGGCCTAGAGAGTAAAATCCAAACTCCTTGACTTGGCACTCAAGACCTTTCTCCATCTGGCCCCTGATGACCCCTCCAACCTCTTCTGTCCCATAACCCTTCTCACCCCAAACAGCCAAGCACTTCTCTTGAGCTCTGTGCTTTCACAGACACTGCTCCCTCAGGCTGACATCTTTGTCCCCTTCTCCATTCCCAAACTGGAGAATTCCCATTCCTCTTTGAAAACATCACTCTAGGGTTATCACCTCCAGGAGGCTTTTCCTGACTATTAGGTTAGCAACTACCTCTGGGCCTCAGAATCCCAGATCTCCCTCTATCCCAGCATCTGGAGCACATCTGCTCTTGCTGCTTCCTATCTACTCTCTACAGAACAGCCAGAGGGATCTTTCTATAACACAGGACTCACTGCTATTCCCCCACTTAAAAAAAAAAAAAAAAAGAACCTTCATTCCTTAGCTTAAAGACAATAATCTTTACTATAGCCTACCAGGTTCTGTGTGACCTCACCCCTGCCTGCTCTACACCTCCTCCTCTCACCCTTTGCTCTCTCTGCTCCAGCTGAACACCAGTCTTTGTTTCTCAATGCATCATGTTTTCTCTCTCCTCAGGACTTTTACATTTTTAATCTGGCTAATTTCTACTCATTCTTTAGAGGTCAGCTCAAACCTTCCTTCTTCTGGGACCTCCTTGTGCCCCACCCCTACCCCCAAGACTAGTTTAGTTGGTACTTACCACAATAGCAATTTTAGACCTATTTATGAATTATTTAATACTTGTGCCCCCCCCCCGGTAGGAACCACACTATCTTGTTCATCACTGCATAAGAGACACCTACAGCAGAACCTGCTGTAGAACAGATGCTCAAGAAATTATTTGTTAAATGACTGTAGGAATGCTTAATTAGCCCTTATTGCATTACACAAAATCCTCAGTTTACCTGGTTTCTCTCAGGGCAGCCTGTGAGCTCCCGGGCAACTAGTACAGTGTCAGCACCCAGCACCATAGTTGGCATTTAGTGGGGCTCCGTAGGGGTTTTCTGAGTGTGGGAGTCACTATGATGTGCTGCCCAAATCCCCCATCAGTGAAGACTTGAGACACCAGTGCTGTCGGTGGAAAGCCCTTAACTGTCAGCCCCTCCAGGGACAGGGCCACCTTGGCTCCTGTCACACCTCTTCCCAGATGGCCCACATCCAATGACTGATGAAGGCAAGGATATAAAAGCCTGGCCAATTTAGTTTATCTGGGGACAATTCTGATGGGCCATTCCAGCTTGAGTCCCTGTGGAGTCAGCCAAAACTGTCCTTGGGCCTGCATGGAGCTCTGGATTTCTGCCCACTCCTACCCCCACCTTTCCTTTCCATGCATGTTGATTCCCAGGGTGTTTCCTCAGAAACATCCTACACTGCAATCTCATCTCAGAATGGGGTTCCCAGGAACCTAATCTGCAACAGGCCCTCCATTTTCTCTTCCCCTTCTCCCTGCCATCTCTTTCAGGGGCCATTCATTCATTCACTTAAAGCTTGTAGGGACCATTCAGCTGACAAAGTGTTTCACATCATTTTTCTATATCTCCCATTCTATACAGCCTACCTGCTGCAAGAAGGGAGGCTAGCCCCACTGAACAGGTGGAGAAACTGAGGCCCAGAAAGGTAGCATGACAAGCTAAAAGCCTATGTGCTCATTAGAAGCTAGCTCTCAGATTCAGATTTTCGCTTCCTATCCCTATCAAGTCGCTGCATCCTAGAACAAAAGAGAGAGAGAACCTCAGTGAACTGAACTCTGGTCTCGATGGTCAAAATCCTGGAATCATGGCTTTGGGGTCCAGGAAGACGCGCGGAGTCCAATGCTCCCGTAGTAAGGATGGGGAAACTGAGGTCTAGAGCCTGACTGCACCGCTCGCAGAGAACGAGAAGGGGGCGCGTCCTGCCTCGCGGGCCGGGTGGCGCTGGAGCCGCCTCCTCCCGCCCCCACGCCGGGTCCCCCCCTTCCCCCCAGTCTTTGCCCTCGCAACTCGGCCACCTCGGGAACGAGTCATGGTGGCTGCACTGGTGTCGGCGTGGCTGCTCCTGGCGGCCGTGGCCTGCGCACAGCGGGAGCAGGACTTCTACAACTTCAAGGCTGTCAACATCCGGGGCAAGTTGGTGTCGCTGGAGAAGTACCGCGGTTCGGTGAGTGCGCGCCGCGGGGCCTCGGCGCCGCCCTGGCGGGACCTGATGGGGGCGCCCCGCGGCCCTGTAGCCTGCCGGGTGTGGCTACGAGGGCGCTCCGGCTGCCGGGTGACACTGCCCTGGCTCCCTGCCCCCACCCGGGCATTCTTACTAGGGCGCGGCGCCCCAGATCCTTCTCGGGGTCTGTCCTGCGACTACGTGGCACGGCCCTGGCACACAGTGAAATCCGAGAAACTCTCGCAGTCATCTCTGATTTCCCTGCCGCCAACTTTGGGCAGTGGGTCCAGACCTCTCCGAGAGGCTGGATACCTCAGCTCAGCCTTTGTCACGCAAGGGTGGAAAAAGTAACCCTAGCATCCTGCAGCCTTTGTCTCTCCCATCCCCAGTTTCTGAGTCTGCAACTGAGGGAATTGATGATATTGAGTCGAATGAGAACACTGTAGAAATGAATGTGGAGTGCAGAGGAAGTGCACAGGTACCTTACACAGATCCTCCAGGGGGGACACTAAGGCCCAGAGAAGAAAGATGTATTTGTACAGGGTCACGCAGCGCTAGAAAGCACAGAGCCTGGAGGAGAACCATTCATCCACTCTTGGTGTACTCTAGGCAAACTCCTAAGATGGCCTCTCAGGGTGAAATATAAGAGTCATCCAGCTAACTGCTACCTCATTACCAAGAGGGCATCTCAGCTCAGAATGGACTTCAGAAAGGAAGTGTATGGGGTGAATCTTTGAAACAAGAGTGCGTTTAACCAAGATCAAGAAGAGCATTCCAGGCAGAGAACTGTCCATGTCAAGGCTCCAAAGCAAACACCAAGAATCATGATAGAGGGGGTGGTGGTGGTGGTGGTGGTAGTGGTGGTGACTTCAAGCAATTGCACTTGAGGGGTTAAAAAGCATGAGGCTGAGAGTGGTGGAAGATGAGGCTGAAGAGGATAGGGAGGCACCAAGAGGGGCCTTGAACACTACATTTAGAGGCCTAGATGTTGTGCTGTGTGAAAGTTCACTTCCCAAGTGAGGCTGTGGTGTGGGAAGGGTGGGGAATTGGTCTCTAATGGACAGGTGGGCCCATTGTCCAGATTTGGATGGACCACACAGAAATGGCTGTTAGCATTCTTCTCCAGGAAGCAAGGCCATCGTTAGTGAAGAAAGTACTCTCTAAGCCTTTAAATTCTGGGGCAGTAATCCTTGTCCTGACTGTCCTCCAAGGTATTGTGAGTTTCAAATGAGATGACAGTGTGGAAGGACTTGGTAGAGTGCTCTGTACCTGTGTTTGGTGGGCCCCAGCAGGAGCTGCATCCAGAACTCAGAGCAAAGAGCCAATAATAAGAGCAGGACCCATTCCCATTCAGGCCTCTCCTTCCCTCTAGTGCAGCCGGCCACAGAGCCCCAGGTTTAGCACTTGACCAGCTCTGCTACTCATTAATTCATTATTTCGTATTGAGCACCTGCTGTATACTAAGGTACTAGGCCAGCCCTGGGGATACAGTGGTGAACAAAACAAACAAGTTTCCACTTTAATAGAGCCTATATGAAGTGAGAGGAGAGAGAAAATAAAAAAGAAACAGGAAAATGAACAAGGTAATTCCTAATAGTAATAAGTGCTATGACAAGAATAGAACAAAATTTATTTGTTTTCAGAAATAATAAGACATTCAGGATGTGAGGAACAGAAATCCTGGAGAAAAATGACTCAGAGAAGTAATCCCAGAATTCTGAATGTTTTAATACTCTATCTAGGTCATTGATAAATGCATGGGAGCGAGAGGCCAAGAAATCAATTAGAATGAAACTGAAAAAAAAAAAAAAGTCACACAGCTAGTAAGTGCTCGAGTTAGAATTCAAACCCAGGCAGTTCAGCTCCAGAGCCCATGCCCTTAAACACCAGGTTAAGAGGGGAACTAGCAACAGCCAGTCAAGGAAAGCTGTTGAGTTAACAGAGAATGATACTGAGTTAATCCCAAACTAGGTCTGCCACTTGGGCAATATGGTCATTTATTCAGCTCCAAATAGTTATTAGCTCATTATGTATATTTCATCATAATTTTTTTAATTGAAAAAAAAATTTACTGGCTCCCACTACATGCTTGGCACTGGGTCTAGCCCTCATAGAGATATAGCTATGAGCAAGACTATGATTTATGCTCTCAGGCTAACTGGGAAGACAGTCATTTAGACTAGTGTTGAGTATGAATGAATGGGTGACCATTTGGGAATGTACTTGCCTGCAGTGTGAAGTTATGTACATGTAGGCCTGTGTGTGTGTGTGTGTGTGTGTGTGTGTGTGTGTGTGTGTGTGTGTGAATGGTTTGTTTGTTTGCTTGCTACACAAACTAACTATGTGTATTTGGATGTGTCTGTTTGGGCCACTTTAAGGATAAGTTGTTTGGTTTCAGGCATGGAACTAGAAGCAGGATTTCCTTCCTTCTAAGAGTGGGCAGACACAAGATGCAGGTTAAAAATAAGCAATTTTTAATGCTCTCAATGCCCAGGGATCCAGCAGAGAAGAAAGAGGAAGACCCCTATTAGGGAAGGAAGTTAAGGATCTCAGTTTCTCACTACCACAGGCAGAATATGGCATATGCTGATGCAAATAGGGGAGGTTGTTCTAACAGCCTGTGGCTCCAGAGAATGGGTTGTTTCTCATCTGATGGAGGCAGAGTGAAGGAGTTACAGCTCAGTGGTTCTCATTGTGTAGCCCAGTGGTTCTCAACTGGGGGTAATTTTCCTCCCTAGGGGACATTTAGCAATGTGTGGAGACATTTTTGATTGTCAAGACTAGGCATCTAGTGGGTAAAGGCCAGGGATGCTGCTAAACATCCTACAATGAACAGAATAGCCCCCCTCACAACAAAGAATATCCAGCCCAAAATGTCTAACCTGAGCAGTTTATGCCTATGTATGTCCAGTGCCCCAGGTTGCCCCTGGGAAATGGCCCTCTTTATGCAGCCAGCTGGTATAATCCTGGCTCTTCTAAAAAAGGTGGCCATAGAGATAGGGCTGGGCAGCCCAGACACAATGTAATATTTAAAATCCTTTAATAATATATAACTAAAAGCTAAAAACATAGCATTGGTGCCAGAATTCTAATTGCAGTATTATAATTAAGTTGCACCAGCCAGCTTTATATTTATCACCTAAAGGCACAAAATAAATTTATAAACAAATTTATATAAATACATACATTTATAAAAACAAATAAAGTATAAAACGATAATAAATTTAAGGGTGAGTCTAGTGATAGAAGAATGTGGTATTTGTTTGCTGGAGTGAGAGAGGCAAAGAGATTGCCCTGGGGACCTTGTGATCCTTTTATCAGGAAAACTCATGTCTGGTAAATTTCCAAAATATATAGAGTACTCATACAATTCAACAAAAGGAAGACAAAGAATCCAATTAAAAAATGGGCAGAGGACTTAATAGACACCTCTCCAAACAGGACATACAAATGGCAAGAGACATATGAAAAAATGCTCAGCGTCACTCGCCATCAGAGTGATGCAAATTAAAACAACCATGAGGTATCACCTCACACCTGCCAGAATGGCTGCCATCAACAAATCATCAAACAACAAGTGCTGGCAAGGGTGTGGAGAAAAGGGGACTCTAGTACACTCCTGGTGGGAATGCAGACTGGTGCAGCCACTATGGAAAACAATATGGTGTTTCCTCAAAAACTTAAAAATGGAACTGCCATTTGACCCAGTGATCCCACTTCTAGGAATGTATTCCAAGAAGCCTGAAACACCAATCAGAAAGAATATATGTACTCCTATGTTCACAGCAGCACTATTTACAATTGCTAAGATCTGGAAAGAGCCCAGTGTCCATCAATAGATGAGTGGATAAAAAAGCTGTGGTACAAATACACAATGGAATACTATGCAGCTGTAAGAGAGAAAGATCTCTTATCCTTTGAGACGACATGGAGGGTTCTGGAGAGTATTATGTTAAGCAAAATAAGCCAATCAGAGGAAGACAAATATCACATGATCTCACTTATTTGTGGAATATAATGAACAAAATAAGCGGATGAACAAAATAGACCCAGAGACATAGAAGCAGGGTTCAGACTGACAAACCTCAGAGGAGGGGGGTGGGGGAGGAGGGATAAACCAAAGAACTTATATGCATATATGCATAGCCAGTGACATAGACAACAATGCTGTGAGCAGGGGGATCGGGAGGAGGGTCTCAATGGGGGAAAAAGGAGAAACATCTGTAACAAAAATAAATTAATTAATAAAAAAGATAAATAAATTTAAAAAAAAGAAAAAGAAAACCCATGTCTGTCAATGTACCCACGCAGATGATTGTGCATGTGTGCACACTTACTCATTCAGCATGCACTTTCTGAGACTTTTCCATATGTCAGGCCCTGGAGTGAAGTGGACATAGCTCCTGCCCTCAGTGGGTTCACATTCTAGAAGGGAGACTGACACGTATGCAGGCAAATACTGTGACAAGTGCTAGCTGATTGAGTCAGAAATTAAACCTGGTCCACCTTTCTACTCCCCTACAGAACCTCTTGATGTGAGGTCCCCAGTGTGTATGCCTCTCTCTGATTGTGCTGTGTGTTTGTGGGCATGTATGATGTGTGCTAATGTATCTTTGTATCATGGGGCATATGCATACCCATTTGTGACTATTGTGTGCTTATTCTTATGAATGTTCATGTATGTGTATGCACACATATCTGTAAATCCTGTGTGTTTGATTTCATTTGTGCCTATGTGCATGTGTTTGTGTATATATACACATTTATGTGTGTACATTGTGTTCTTGTATGTATGAGAAAGATAATTAATTGTAGAGGGGAGTCACACATGTGGGCATGTCAGGACATGTACAGGCATATACCTCTTCACTGGGCCATGTATGTCTGGATTTTGTTTTTGCCACCCAGGTGTCCCTGGTGGTGAATGTGGCCAGCGAGTGTGGCTTCACAGATCAGCACTACCGGGCCCTGCAGCAGCTACAGCGGGACCTGGGGCCCCACCACTTCAATGTGCTTGCCTTCCCCTGCAACCAGTTTGGCCAACAGGAGCCTGACAGCAACAAGGAGATCGAGAGTTTTGCCCGCCGCACCTACAGTGTCTCTTTCCCCATGTTTAGCAAGGTCGCAGTGACCGGCACTGGTGCCCACCCTGCCTTCAAGTACCTGACCCGTGAGTCCTGATCCTTCTCCTCACCTTTCCACAGCTGGCTGAGGGCAGTGGCTCCCTGGGCAGCAGAAGTCACTGGCTAACTGAGTGACCTGGGGCCCTTTCCAGACCCCACCCCCAGATGGGTTGATGGTCTATTCTAGCACTAATCTTTGAGGGTGAGCTTGAGGGGTATTCCTGCCTAAGAATATCTTCACCCTGCTGCCTTTCAGCTCTCCCGCAGAGTCAATCTTGCAGACTTCTCTGGGCTCTTGTGATTTTAGTCAATGTGCATTAGTTCGACTTAGGCTGGAGAAATTGAGGTGCTGACAGAGTCAAAGTCTATTGGCCACGGGAGAGAAACCTGAGATAAAATACCATATCTCAATATTTAGAAATAGATCCCTTCTCTAGCCCTAGAAGCCTCAGAGCCAAAGAAGGGGGTCATGGGCCACACTTGTCATTATGGTCCTGTTTGCTCCCTGGGGCTTCTCTCCTCCAGGGGCTCCATTTTTGCCTTCTCCCACTCCCTGCTTCTGGTTGCCTTCATATTCCCTCACCACCCCCACTAACCCTTTCACCTGGAGAAATAAATGAGAAACAACAGTGTAGCAAACAAAAGGTCCCTTACTGAGGCAGATTGGAATTTTGCTCTGTGGGTCAATCCTAATATTTACTTTTTTTCCCCCTGTGTGTTTTTATTAGTTCCTTCCCAGTTACCATAGTTATAGATCAAACCTGGCCCTGTTTTGGAAGCACCTGGGGAGCTCTTAAAAGTGCATTAGCCTGAAACCTACTGAAGCAGGGCCCAAGAATCTGTTTATTTTATGCACCCCTCACCACCAGCACCATGATTCAGATGAAACCAGTCCATGAACATTTGGAAACCATTTAGATTTCATTAGAGAACAGGGTGTAGACTATTCAGTAGTTTGAGATCATTAATAAAGGAAGACCTAACACTGCTTTATCAAGCACTTCACAGAATCCTAGAGCAGTAGTTCTCAACCTTGGCACCAAATCAGAATCTCCTGGAGAGCTTTTGAAAAATACTGATGCCTGAGTCTTGCCCCCAGAGATTCTTATTTAAATAGTTTAGGGGGGGGGGGAACTGGCCATCAGAATTTTAAAACTCTCCAGTTAATTCTAATTAATAGAACCACTGCTTCAAGGAAAGAATGGTCACTGATGGTGGAATTCCAGGAGAGGGTACACAGGGAAGCACACTTTGCTCTACTTTTTCCTTTTGCTCTAGAAACTTCTGGAAAGGAGCCCACTTGGAACTTCTGGAAGTACCTAGTGGCCCCGGATGGAAAGGTGGTAGGGGCTTGGGACCCAACCGTGTCAGTGGAGGAGATCAGACCCCAGATCACAGCGCTTGTGAGGAAGCTCATCCTGAAGAAGCGAGAAGACTTATAACCACATTCCCTCCTCTCCCACTGTCACCCCCCCCCTTTCCATGGGTGACCAAAGAAAACTCAAATGGTGCTTCAAAGGGAGAGACCATGACTCTCCTTTATCCACTCTTATCTCACCTGTCACTCCTGTGTGGGAAAAATTCTAGTATTTTGATTATTTGAATCTTAGAGCAATCTAAAGGAACTCCTGGCCAGTGACAGCTCCTGACCAATGAATCACCAGTCAATAAGAACTTCTAGGCCATAAAAACATGTGGCAAATAGATGTATATCAAGCAGTAATCTCCTACTTATTAAGAACTCTATAAAACTGGGCCAATTCCTACCTCACAGGGCTGTTGTGAGGATTAATGACCAACCTATGAATGTGCCTAGAGCAGTACCAGCTCAATAGGAGGCATTCAATAAATTTTTTTTTTGCATATAAACAAAAATTAACTTGTGATAAATGAAAACTTGCACCCAACATGAATTTCCAGCCAGTGAGAATCCAGGCCAAACATTTAGTTGTCGTTGTTATTTTCCTTTGCATTACTTGTTTTAAATTACAAAAGTAATGTAAATTCATTGTAAGATAATGTAAGACGTCATGATAAAATGAAAATGTACCCCTCATTTTCTATACTCTCACTCTCTGGAGGTAAACATTGTTAGTAATTTGGTACAAAGGCTTCTAAGCCTTTTACCAAGCCAATCATTAGGACTCGAGAATTCACTGACCAAAAGTACACTACAATAACAAATAGTCAAACAATATGAATACATAACTCACAGAATATAGATGGATAATAAGGATATGAAAAGAGAGTCAACTTTGCCCTGGCCAGTTTGGCTCAGCGGTTAGAGCATTGGCCCACAGACCAATGAGTCTCGGGTTCGATTCCAGTCAAGGGCACGTACCTCAGTTGCAGTTCATCCCCAGCCCTGGTCGGGTCATGCGGGAGGTAACCAGTCGATGTGGCTCTATCACATTGATGTTTCTCTCTGTCTCTCTCTCTCTCTCCCTCCCTCCCACTCTATCTGATAATATAAGCAGAAAAATATCCTCGGGTGAGGAATAAAAAAAAAAAAGAAAGAAAAGATAGTCAACTTCATTCAAGTTAGAAATATTTTTTAAAATGGTAATACCCATTGGTAAGGATGTGGGGAAATGGGCATTTGCATAAACTACTGTTGGGACAATAAACTGGCACATATTTTTGGAGGGTGATGCATATCTTTTAAAACAAAGTGTTCATATCCTTTGATCCATTATTTCTACTTTTAGAAGACTCCCAAATATATATGTACAATAATATATATAGACACTGTTCATAATAGTGAAAATTGGATGTAACCCTTGTATCCATCACCATAATTTATTACCAACCCATAGTCTGGTAATAAATTATGGTATAAATTCAAATGATACACTAATATAGTTATTAAAATTAATGAATTAGATTTCTATATGTTAACATAGAAAGTTGTCCAAAAGTGAAAAAAAGGGAAACACAATGAACACATGCACACACAAAAAATTCAGTATAAAGTATAATACTTTTATAAAAATGTTACAATGTTAAGTGAGAGTGGGAGAAGGGGGAAGGAGTATAGACCAAACTGTTAATGGTGGTTATCTGTGTGGAGGTGAGGTGAGATAACAGGAGACATTCACTTTCTTTATTAAGTATTACTGTAATGTTTGAATTTTGTATGTAAAATATATTTTTTACTTTAAAGTAAATATAAAAAGAGGCAGCTAAAAACTGAGATGATGGGCAAAGTCACTGATTGATAATTCATTGGCCAAAAGGAATTTCATGTCAACTTCTCCCAAGGTCACTCTTCTAGAAGAAGCAGACACAGATTCAAGTCCTGGCTGTGTCCCTGACTCACAGACTGAGCACATTGTTCCCACTGGACAATGAAAAGCTTGAACTGTGCTTACAGTTCTCACAGTCTCCTTTAACGGTCCTTCTCAAAAGCTGCCCAGCGTAAATGAAGGCTCTCTTTGAGTTGACCATAAGCCTCTCTAAGGTGGCCTCCAGACTACCCTTACATACCCTGCTCCATACTCCAGCTTGGCATATACTCACTCATGTGTGCATACCCCTACACATACAATGAAACCCAGCTACCACAGACATTTTTTAAAAATATTTTTTCTTTATTGATTTTAGAGAGAGGGAGGGAGAGGGAGAGAGAGATAGAAACATCGATGAGAGAGACCATCAACTGGCCACCTCCTGCATGACCCCCCACTGGGGATTTGGTCCACAACCTTGGCATGTGCCCTGACCGGGAATCGAATTGGTGACCTCTTGTTGCATGGGTCAGTGCTCAATCAGTGAGCCACACTGGCTGGGCTATCACAGACATTTTTGTGATGGACATCTTGGAACCACATTCTCAATGGACATGTCTCTGACTTTATCCTTCTTGACCTCTCAGCCACATCTGACATTGCTGACTACACTCTTCTCCCTGACACATTCTCTTCCTTTAGCTTTCATGCCACTGTCTTCTCTTGGTTTTATCCATCGCTGAGTTCTCCTTCCTTCCTGGTGTTGGTTGATGTTTCTTCCTCTGCCCACTCCTTCCCTGTTGTTCTTCCTTGGGGTTCCAGGCTGGTCCCTCTTCTCACTCCATATACTCTTCTACAGCTATCTCATTTTTTTCTCATGGTTTTGACCACCATCTGTGCCTTGGATTCAAATCTATACCTTGGACTCTTATCAACCTGCCTACTGGGCATGTCTACAGACACCTCAATTCAACATACCTAGAACTAAATTCACTTGCTCTTCCTTCCACCCAGCCTTTGCAAACCCCCTAAGCCTTTCTTGTCACGCACCACTCACTCACTCACCATACTCTATTCTCATTGTTTAAGCAACCCTCTCTTCTCTCTTCAGCACAGTGCCTGGCCTTTAGCAGATTAAATGTAATTAGTTGGCAAACATTTTGAGCAACAGCTCCACGCTGTCCCTGACTAAATCCTATCTGAAAACCAAAGACAAACAGTTTCCCCCAGAAGTTTAGAGTCCAGCTGAGGATTTTAGTCTCAAATAGACCTTCATTCCTAGGCTTTATCAGCTTTCTGCTGTTTCCAAATCCCCTCTAATGTGCAAGAATCCCCTAGGAAAAATCTCACTTTAAACCCTTCTCAACTATTACCTTAGTCATTGGTTAACCAGTATATGCTAACAACTTAGTTTTAAATTAATCCCTCAGTTATCAGCCAGCATTTGAGTAGTTAATATTTGATCTTCTACCAACACTTTAATTATCTTCTAACACTTTATTTTTAAGCCAAATACTTTATTTATTAGGTTATATATTAGCACTCAATAATGTGGATGAGAAAGGGCAGGTCATGCTGGGTAGTCATGACTTCTTTAGTGAAATGTTTTTAAGCAAGCTTTGTCCATTGTTCTTGTGCATCGAGGTTAACACACCTTTGAAATGCAGAAGTAATACTCCTCAAAGACGTAACCACCCTTAGGAAAGCACATAATTTTGTAAGCCAATCCCTGCCTTGCTTTCTCCCAGCTTCATGTAATCTTCCTTAAATTACCTCATTAATTCCAAATGTATAAAAGAAACTGCAAACTGTTATTCTCCAGAGCATCTGAGATCTTGTTTCCCCGCATATATTGTCAGTTTGGCTCAAATAAGTTCATAAAAATTCTCTACAGGTTTGGACATTTCTTACATTGACAGTAGTTTAGCTTTGATAAGCCTTAATTATTAATCTATATTTTAGTTGTCTCCTTAAATCTTATTACTGATTCCTTAGCTCTCTGCTATTAATTTAGGGTAGATTAGCAAGCCAGAGACCACCAGTTAAGAGTTTGGGAAGGGGGCCATTTCTGGCTGTGGATATGATAAAGGCCTTTGTCTTTTGCTGGGCTCTCCTTCCGCACTCCCTCAACGATTCATTCTCTTTCAATATTGACTGGTCCCAGGTCCTCAGAGAAAGGGAGGTCCCATCCTAATTGCTTATTTATTTATCTGAATGGTGTGGAGAGTGTGACTATGAGGGGATTTCCTGGAAAACTATGGTTGGAAGAGACATTCATTCATCAACAAGCATTTCCTGAGCACTTCTTATGGGTTATGTTCTGCACTAGGTGCTAGGGATACATCAATGAACAAAACACATGTTCCCAGCTGTCGTGGTGCTTAGAGAATAGTGGGAAAGACAAACATTAACCAAATAATTACACCAATTATTGTAGAATTACAATTATGATAAGCACCAGGAAGAAGTACAAGGAGCCATGAGCATGTATAAAAGTGGGCACTGGACCTATTCTGGAGTTCAGAGAAGGCTTCCCTGAGGAATGACATTTAAGCCAAGAGGTGAAATTTTTCAATAAAAGTCAGTTGGGAAAAGAAGTGGGGAGGTCCTTAACCAATGGAGTGGCTCCTGCAAAGGCCCTAAGGAAGGAAGACACTAGATTATCCGGATGGAGCCAGTGTTGCCTGAAGCCAAGGGATAAGGAGAAGGGTGAGAGAGGTAAGCACGGATCAGATCCTCAGGACCTTGTGGAATGCAGGTAAGAAATGCTGCAATGAACATACACGGACAGGTGGTGAAAACACAATGCAATATACTGATGATGTAGAATTGTATACCAGAAACCTATAAAATTGTGTTAGTCAATGTCATCCCAATAACTTTAATAACATTTATGTAAAAAAAGAAATGATAGTGGCCCGACCTAGCATAACAGAGCCTGTCTTCAATCCCAAATCTTAAGGGCAGAAATAAACCCGGGTCAGAAGCAGACATTAAATTACTGATACAAGAAGTAGGCAGCTCTGGGGTCTGCCTGGAGACCCGGTCACCATGGAGACACCTGTGAAAATCAGACAGAGCTAAAATCTCCCACATCCAGCAGAGCCAGCCTGGTTGATGGAGGAGATTGCTGAGGCCTGGGTCCCTACAAATCAGAGCTGTTTGTATGGATTCCTGGACCCCACCCAGAATGATTATATTGCAGGGGGTCAAAAGACCACATTTCAAGAAAAAAATGCTGCCTTGGGGCAGCTCTCCCTTTCAGGAGCACACGCCCACCTTTCCCTTCCCTCTTTTCTCCCCCCCAGGCATGTTACCTTTGCCTTTTCTTCTTCTAAACTCCAAGAGCCCTTCTTTTGTTTCTGTAACTTGTTTACTGAGCCTATGCAGTCCAGCTGGCTCACTACTACCTCTGTAACTTTCTAAAATTTTTTTCATTGATTTTTTTTTAGAGAGAAACATCAATATGTTGTTCCACTTATTTATGCATTAATTGTTTGATTCTTATATGTGCTCTGACCAGGGATCAAACCCGCATCTTTGGCATATCGGGACATGCTCTAACCAACTGAGCTACCCAGCCAGGGCTCTGTAACTTTCTCTTATAATTTGAAAAAAGAAAAAGAAATGCTGTCTTGGGTATGACAAAACCTCTGTAGCCTCCTCTCCTCCCCACATCTCCTTTAGTCTCTACATCTTAGCCCTCACCTGACTTTTACCATTTTGTTTCAGGATAGAGATTGGGCAGCTACAACAGGAACCCAAAATAAACACAGTCTCAAATAAAGTAGAAATTTATTTCTATCTCACGTAAAAGTTGGATCTTTTCTCTGTTCCATGAATTAGTCAGGGACCCAGGCTTATGGCTCTGTCATCCCTAGGATGTTGCCAATATCTGCATGATCCAAGATAGCTGACTACCTCAATCCTATTACTTTAAGGGCACTACATCACATTATACAGATCAGAAGACTTAGTCACATAGCCATACACAAACACAAGGATCACTGAGAAATAAAGTTTTATTCTGTATGGCCATGTGCCCAGATGAAAACTGGAGGTTCCATTAACATAGAAGAAGAGGAAAACAGATGTTGGGGGAGCAGGAATAAATAGCCATCGCTGATCCACATCTTAACATCTTTCAATGCTCTCCCCTTTTCTTTCTTTCTGCTACCATTATTCTAATTGATATTTGTGACAATTTGGGACATAATAAAAAATTATTCATTGTTTATCTGAAATTCATCCTGTACTGTATTTTATCTGGCAATCCTAATATCGTTGCAGTAGTGAGTTGAACTAGATAGCCTCTAGGATCTTTTCAACTCTAGGAAACAGATTCTAATTCTTCTAATTCGCCTTGTTCCTTTCAAAAACAGAAACTCTTCTAAGAATTAAAGTAGAAGAGCTGAGAACAATAGTTACAAGCTAATCAACATAACAAATGACAAGACTACCTTACTAGCTGTGTAACCTTGGGACAGTCACTCCCTGAACCTTCACTGGTTCATCTAGACAATAAAAGTAAACCAAGATTTTACTTAATAAGTGCTAGGCACTGTGCTAGACACTTCTGTATATGTGTTCTGTTACCTGGAATATTCAGACAAACGAATGTATAGGAAGGCACTCTGTAAGTGCAAATGGGCTATATCAAATATGAATAGTATTAGCATTAGTGTAATGCCTGTCTGCAGGTGGTTTCCTGACCCTTGGAGGAAAAAGAAGCTTCCCTCGCTTGGTCATACTGTGAAGGAAAAACACTGTCTAAACTCTAGACTCTAGTTTAGAGGGTAGAGCAATGGTTCTTAACTAAAGATGATTTAGCTCACCAGGGGACATTTGGCAATATCTGAAGACATTTTTGGCTGTCACAGTGGGGGATGGGTACTAATGGATCAAGGCCAAGGAGGCTGTCTCTTACAATAAAGAATTATCTGGCTCAAAATGTCAACAGGTTGAAAACAGATTGACATCTCAGCGCCGATACATAGCTGCTGAGTGACTCATGGGCAAAGTACTTTACCTCTCTGGGCCTCAGTGTCCTCCTCTGGGACATCAAGAATATATTTTTTAAAAATATGTTTTATTGATATTTTAGAGAGAGAGATTGAAACATCCATGTGAGAGAGAAACATCGATCAGCTGCCCCCTGCACACCCCCTACTGGGGATCAAGCTCGCAACCCAGGCATGTGCCCTGACCCAGAATCAAACCCGAGACTTCTTGGTGCATGGGACAACCCTCAATCCACTGAGCTTCACTAGCTGGGCGACATTGAGAATATTAATAACATTTACCTCATAGTCCTATAGTGACAATTAAATGACAGTACACTCATAAAGCACTGCAGTGCCTAATATATAGTAAATATTCAGTAAATACTAGTAGTTCTTGTGGTTATTTAGGTATTACTGTCCCCATTTAGAAGACAGAAAATTGAGACTCAGAGGAGAACAGACTTGCCTGAAGTCAAGAAAAACAGCAGTTCTAGTCATGGGTTGACAAAGTTCATTAAGAGTCTTCTGTAGCAGATGACATGATACTGTATATAGAAAACCCTAAAGAGTCCACCAATAAACTACTAGAACTGATAAATGTATTCAGTAAAGTAGCAGGTTACAAAATGTCCAGAAATTTGTTGCATTTTTTAAATCCTCACCCAAGGATATTTTTCCATTGATTTTTTTTTTTTTTATCCTCACCCGAGGACATTTTTGCATTTATCTTCAGATAGAGCAGGAGGGAGAGAGGGGGGAAGAGAGAGAGAGAAACATCAATGTGAGAGAAAGACATCGAGTGGTTGCCACCCACACGACCCAACCGGGACCAGGGACAAACTGCAACCGAGGTACGTGCCCTTAACGGGAACCAAACCCAGGACTCTCTGGTCCACGGGCCAACGCTCTAACCTCTGAGCCAAACCGGCTAGGGCTCCATTGATTTTTAGAGAGAGTGGAAGGAAGGATGGGGGAGAGAGAGAGAGAGAGAGAAACATCAATGTGAGAGAGACACATCAATTGGTTGCCTCCCACATGGCATAGGGCCAGGGATCAAACCTGCAACTCAGATATGTGCCCTTGACCAGAATTGAACACACAACCCTTTGGTCCCTGGGCCAATGCTCTAACCACTGAGCCAAACCAGCCAGGGCTCTGTTGCATTTTTATAAACCAATAATGAACTATCAGAAAGGGAAACTAAGAGAACAATACCATTTACAGCTGCATGAAAAAAAATACCTAGGAATAAATTTAACCAAGGATGTAAAAGACCTGTACAGTACTCAGAAAATTATAAGGCACTGAAGAAAGAAACTGAGGAAGATATAAGTGGAAGCATATACCACGTTCATGGATAGGAAGAATTAACATCATTAAAATGTCTGTACTACCCAAAGCAATCTATAGGTTCAATGCAATTCTTATCAAGATACCAAATGGCATATTTCACAGAATTTTAATAAATATTCCAAAAATTTATATGGAACCACAAAAGACCCCGAATACCCACAGCAATCTTGAGAAAGAAGGACAAAGTTGGAGGAATCACACTACCTGATATCAAACTATACTACAAGGGGGCTTCTGGTCAAGATGGCGGCGTAGGTAAACACGGTATCACGTCCTCCCACAACCACAACAAAATTACAAATAAACTACAGAACAACCATCATTCAGAATCCCCTGACATCAAGCTGAATGGAAGTCCTACAATTACAAAATTAAAGAAGAAACCACAGTGAGACAAGTAGGAGGGGCAGAGGCGCGGACGGGCTGGTCCCACACCCACATGTGGCGGATAAAAATCAGGAAGATAGCTTGGCTGTGAAGGTCCTCCCTGAGGAGTGAGGGGTCCCTGTCCCACACCAGGTGCCCAGCTCAGGGTTCCAGTGCCAGGAAGAGAGTCCCCATAACTTCTGGCTGGAAAAACCAGTGGGAACCGAGGCTGAGGGAGGCTGAGGCTGCTGAAGCCCCAGGCAGCTCTTCTTAAAGGGCCCGCACAGGGACTTACTCAGACTCGCTCCTTCTGGGCTCCAGCGTTGCGGAGGCAGCTTGAAAGGCATCAGAGACATACAGGGAAGAACTGAATTGTTCAGCATTGGGGTGAGAGCTGGAGGGGCAGCTTTCTCCTGGACAGACTTGCTGTGGGAGGCCGTAGTTCCTTTGGTGAGCCCTTCCCTGGGGCAGCAGACAGCCGCCATATCTGGAACTCCAGCAACCTGGCTCACACTGTTTGCTCCATCCTGGTGATTCCCCGAGGCCCTGCCCCACCCAGTCTTCGGGCCCACTCAAGCTGTTTCCAGTGGCTTTACCATAGGATTGGCCTGTCTTGGATCCTGCTTCAGATTTTCCTAAAATCTCTCAAACAAGCAGCATCTGGTCTCAGCGAGCCCCATACCTCTCATTAAGTGGCCCCAGGCCTGGCACTAGAAGCAGCCAGTCTTGGTTCACAACTTGGCTTTTTCTGGGTACCTCCAAGCCCAGCACAAGAAGCAGCCATCTGCAGATCACTTTGTAGCTTATGCTGGGTGGCCCCGGGTAGAACACAGGCAGAGGCTGACCTTGCCCCAAAGCCAACACACCCAGTGGACAGCTTCAGACCACATCGAAGCACCACCACCCAACCACTTCCACAAGTAACACACTCAATGAGTGGACTCAGTGGGTACGAGAGCCCTGCTGAAGTAAGTCTTGCTCTGTGTGTTGGGCCCCTACACAGCTGATCCTCCAAGGAAGTCAGAGGCCATTGGTCAGTGGGCACAGCCAGTCCTTGCAGCTGATGAGCCTGAGCAAATTCCTCTCACTGATGGGCCCACAGCAACCAAGGCTCAATTACAACAGAATGGTGTATAGTCCACACTAGGGGTGCACCTTGAGGGCCCAGCTGGGGTGATCAGGGAGGTTGTGCCACTGGACCCTATAGAACACCTACTACAACAGGCCATCCTATGAAGCCTAGGAGATATAGAAACTCTACTTAATACATAGAAACAAACACAGGGAAGCAGCCAAAATGAGGAGACAAAGAAATATGTCCCAAATGAAAGAACAGAACATTCCAGGAAAAGAACTAAACAAAATGGAGATAAGCAATCAATCAGATGCCGAGTTCAAAACACTGATTATAAGGATGCTCAAGGAACTTAATGAGACCTTTAAGGAACTTAGTGAGACCTTCAAGGAACTTAAAGAGACCTCCAAGGAACTTAGTGAGAACATCAACAACATAAAAAAGGACCAGTCAGAAATGAAGGATGCACTAACTGAAATAAAGAATAATTTACAGGGAATCAATAGTAGAGTAGGTAAAGCCAAGAAGCTAACCATTGCATTGGAATATAAGGAAGCAAAAAATACCCAATCAGAACAGCAAAAAGAAAAAAGAATCCAAAAAAATGAGGATAGTGTAAGGGCCCCTGGGACAACTACAAGTGTGCCAACATTCACATCATGGGGGTGCCAGAAGGAGAAGAGAGAGAGCAAGAAATTGAAAACCACCCTGGCCAGTTTGGCTCAGCGGTTAGAGCATCGGCCTGTGGACCAGAGAGTCCTGGGTTTGGTTCCCGCTAGGGGCACGTACCTCAGTTGCAGTTTGTCCCTGGCCCCGGCTGGGGTTGTGTGGGTGGCGGCCGGTCAGTGTGTCTCTCTCACATCGATGTTTCTCTCTCTCACTCTTCCCTACTCTCTCCCTCCTGCTCTATCTGAAGATAAATGCAAAAATGTCCTCAGGTGAGGATAAAAAAAAAAAAAAAAAAAGAAATTGAAAACCTATTTGAAAAAATAATGACAGAAAACTTCCCTAACTTGGTTAAAGAAACAGACATACAAGTCCAGGAAGCACAGAGAGTCCCAAACAAGATGAACCCAAAGAGGTCCACACCAAGACACATCATCATCAAAATGCCAAAGGTTTAACACAAAGCAAGAATCTTAAAAGCAGCAAGAGAAAAGCAGTTAGTTACCTACAAATATCTCCCATAAGACTGTCAGCGATTTCTCAAAAGAAACTGCAGGCCAGAAAGGAGTGGCAATAGATATTCAAAGTGATGAAAAACAATGACCTACAACCAAGATTACTCTATCCTGCAAAGCTATCATTTAGGATCGATGGACATATAAAGAGTTTCCCAGACAAGAAAAAGCTAAGGGAGTTCATCACCACCAAATCAGTATTATATGAAATGTTGAAGGGTCTTCTTGAAGGAGAAGAACAAAATATGAACAATAAAATGGCAATAAATACATATCTATCAACAATTGTTGTTTTTTTAATCTTCACCCAAGGATATTTTTTCCATTTATCTTCAGACAGAGTGGGAGGGAGAGAGAGAGAGAAACATCGATGTGAGAGAGACTCATTGACTGATTGCCTCCTGCAGGAACCTGACCAGGGCCAGGGACAAACAGCAACCGAGGTACGCACCCTTGACCAGAATCGAACCCTGAACTCTTTGGTCTGCGGGCTAATGCTCCAACCACTGAGCCAAACCAGCCAGGGCTCTATCAACAATTGAATCTACAAACAAAATGAGCAAGCCGAACAGAAATAGACTCATAGATACAGAGAACATTTTGTTGCTTGCCGAATGGGAGGGGGCTGGGGGATGGGTGACGAAGATGAAGGAATCAAGAAGTACGAATTGGTTGTTAGACTGATGAACCTCAGAGGGAAGGGGGAGGGAGGGCAGGAAGAGATAAACCAAAGAACTTCTATGCATATATGCATAACCAAGGGACACAAACAATAGTGTAGGGAAGGCAGGCGGGGGCGGGATTGGGGAGGAGGGGGTCAATGGGGGGAAAAGGGGGGACATCTCTAATACATTCAACAATAAATATGTTTTTTATTTTTTATTTTTATTGAGGACATTTTTGCGTTTATCTTCAGATAGAGAGGGAGGGAGAGAGGGAGGAAGAGAGAGAGAGAAACATCGATTGAGAGAGACACATTGAGTGGCTGCCACCCACAGGGAACAAACCGCAACCGAGGTACGTGCCCTTAGTGGGAACCGAACCCGGGCCTCTCTGGTCCATGGGCTGATGCTCTAACCTCTGAGTCAAATCGGCCAGGGCAAAGATAAGTTTTTTTAAAACTATACTACAAGGCCCTAGTAATCAAAACAGTGTGGTATTGGCATAAAAACAGACATATAGATCAGTGGAACAGAATATATAGAGCCCAAAAATAAACCCACAACTATTTGGTCAATTAATATTTGACAAAGGAGGCAACAACATACAATGGGGTAAAGATAGTCTATTCAATAAATGGTGTTGGAAAAATTGAACAGATATGTGCAGTAAATGAAACTAGAACATCTTCTTACACCATACACAAACATAAATTCAAAATGGATTAAAGACTTCAATGTTAGACTTGAAACCATAAAAATCCTAGAAGAAAACATAGGCAGTAAAATCTTGCACATCACTCATACCAACATTTTTTATGATATAGCTCCTCAGGCAAGGGAAACAAAAGAGAAAATAAACAAATGGGACTACATCAAACTAAAAAGTTTTTGTACAGCAAAGTAAATCATCAACAAAATGAATAGACAACCCACTGAATGGAGAACATATTCACCAATGATACATCTGATAAGGGGTTAATATCCAAAATTTATAAAGAACTCATAAAACTCAACACCAAAACAAAAACAAACAATCCAATTAAAAAATGGGCAAAGGACCTGAATAGACACGTCTCCAAAGGGGACATACAGATAGCCAATAGATATATGAAAACATGCTCAACGTCATTAAGCATTAGAGAAATGCAAATTAAAACCACAATGAGATATCATCTCACACCTGTCAGAATGGCTATCATCAATAAATCAACAAATAACAAGTGCTGGCAAGGCTGTAGAAAAAAGGGAACCCTTGTGCAGCTACTGTAGAAAGCAGTATGGAGTTACTTCAAAAAATTAAAAATGAAACTGCCTTATAACCCAGTGATTCCACTTCTAGCTGTATATCCTAAGAATCCCGAAAAACTGATTGGAAAGAATATATGCACCTCTGTGTTCATTGCAGCATTATTTACAATAGCCAAGATTTAGAAGCAGCCCAAGTGCCCATCAGTAGATGGGTGGATAAAAAAGCTGGTAGCCCCGCCATTGTGTCTCAGTGGATTGACTGTCGTCCTATGGACTGAGAGGTCCCATTTTGATTCCCAGCCAGGGCACATGCCCGGGTTTCGGACTTGATCCTCAGTAGGGGGCATGCAGGAGGATTGATGTTTCTTTCTCACATCAATGTTTCTATCTCTGTCTCCCTTTCTCTCTTTCTCTAAAAAATTCAATAAAAATGTATATATGACTTCCGGTCAAGATGGTGGCATAGGTAACCGCGGTATCGCGTCCTCCCACAACCACATCAAAGTTACAACTAAACTACAGAACAACCATCATTCAAAACCGCCTGAAATCAAGCTGAATGGAAGTCCTACAACTACGAAATTAAAGAAGAAGCCACATCAAGACTGATAGGAGGGGTGGAGGCACGACAGGCTGGTCCCACACCCACGTGTGCTGGATAAAAATTAGGAGGACACCTCGACTGGGAAGGTCCTCCCTGAGGACTGAGGGGTCCCCGTCCCATACCAGGCGCCCAGCTCAGGGTTCCAATGCCAGGAAGAGAAGTCCCCATAACTTCTGTCTGGAAAAACCAGTGGTAACTGAGGCTGAGGCGGCTGGAGCCCCCCGCAGCTCCTCTTAAAGGGCCCGTGTAGGGACTTACTCGGGCTCCCACCCTCCAGGCTCCAGCGTGCGGGAGGCAGCTTGAAAGGCACCAGAGTCATATGGGGAAGAACTGAGCTGTTTGGCATTGGAGCGAGGGCTGGAGAGGCAGCTTTCTACTGGACAGAAGTGCTATCAGAGGCTTTTGTTCCTTTGGTGAGCCCTTCCCTGGGACAGCAGACACCACCATATCTGGGACTCCAGCAACCTGGCTCACACTGTTTGCCCCGCCCTGGTGATTCCCTGAGGCCCTGCCCCACCCAGCTTTTAGGCCCACCCAAGCTGTTGCCAGTTACTTTACCATAGGATTGGCCTGTCTTGGATCCTGCTTCAGCTTTTCCTAAATTCTTTTAAACAAGCAGCATCTGGTCACAGCTAGTCCCATACCTCTCGCTAAGTAATACATAGAAACAAACACAGGGAGGCAGCCAAAATGAGGAGACAAAGAAACAGGTCCCAAATGAAAGAATAGAACAAAACTCCAGGAAAAGAACTAAGTGAAATGGAGTTAAGCAACCTAACAGATGCTGAGTTCAAAACACTGCTTATAAGGATGCTCAATGGACTTAGTGAGAACCTCAGCGAACTTAGTGAGGGCCTCAAGAGCATAAAAAAGGATCAGTCAGAAATGAAGGATGCACAGTCAGAAATGAAGGAGGCACTAACTGAAATAAAGAATAATTTAGCCCTGGCCGGTTTGGCTCAGTGGTTAGAGCGTCGGCCTGCGGTCCAGAGAGACCCGGGTTCGGTTCCCGCTAAGGGCATGTACTTTGGTTGCAGTTTGTCCCCGGCCCTGGTTGGTCGTGCGGGTGGCAGCCACTCGATGTGTCCCTTTCACATCGATGTTTCTCTCTCTCTCTCTCTCTCTCTCTCTCTCTCTCTCTCTCTCTCTCCCTCCCACTCTATCTGAACAAAAAATGAAAAAATGTCCTCGGGTGAGGATAAAAAAAAAAAAAAAGAATAATTTAAACAGATTCAATAGTAGAGTAGGTCAAGCCAAGAAGCAAACCATCGATTAGGAATATAAGGAAGCAAAAAACACCCAATCAGAACAGCAAAAAGAATCCAAAAAAATGAGGATAGTGTAAGGAGCCTCTGGGACAACTTCAAGCGTGCCAACATTCGCATCTTGGGGGTGCCAGAAGGAGAAGAGAGAGAACAAGAAATCGAAAACCTATTTGAAACAATAATGGCAGAAAACTTCCCTAACTTGGTGAAGGAAACAGACATACAAGTCCAGGAAGCACAGAGAGTGCCAAACAAGATGAACCTCAAGAGACCCACACCAAGACACATCATCATCAAAATGCAAAAGGTTCAAGACAAAGAGAGAATCTTAAAAGCAGCAAGAGAAAAGCAGGTCGTTACCTACAAGGGAGTTCCCATAAGACTGTCAGCTGATTTCTCAAAAGAAACTTTGCAAGCCAGAAGGGAGTGGCAAGAAATATTCAGAGTGATGAAAAGCAGGAACCTACAACCAAGATTACTCTATCCTGCAAAGCTGTCATTTAGAATCAATGGCCATATAAAGAGTTTCCCAGACAAGGAAAAGCTAAAGGAGTTCATCACCACCAAGCCATTATTATATGAAATGTTGAAAAGTCTTCTTGAAGAAAAAGATTAAAAAATATGAACAAACAAAATAGCAATAAATACATATCTATCAACAATTGAATCTACAAACAAAATGAACAAACAGAATAGAAACATTCTCATAGATACAGAAAACTTTTGTTGGATACCAGATGGGTAGGGGCAGGGGGATGGGTGAAAAAGGTGAAGGGATTAAGAAGTACAAATTGGTTGTTAGACTGACAAATCTCAAAGAGAAGGGGGCTTGGGAGGTGGGAAGAAATAAACCAAAGAACTTATATGTATATATGCATAACCAATGGACACAGACAACAGTGTGGGGAAAGGCAGGAGGGGGGCAGGAATGGGGAGGAGGGGGGCAATGGGAGAAAAATGAGGAACATCTGTAATACATTCAACAATAAAGATAAGTTTAAAAAAATGTATATATATTTTTAAAAGCTGTGGTACATTTACATGATGGAATACTACTGAGTCGTAAATAAGAAGGAAATCTTACCTTTTGCGACAGCATGGATAGACTTGGAGAACATTATGCTAAGTAAAATAAGCCAGTCAGATAAAGACAAGTACCATATGATTTCACTTGCATGTGGACTCTAATGAACAAAATAAATAACAAACAAAATAGAAACAGACTCATAGATACAGAGAATAGACTGACAGCTGTCAGAGGGGAGGGAGATTGGGGGGTTGGATGAAAAAGATAAAGGGATTAAACAAAGAAAAAAAACTCATAGACACATGACAATGTATATTGTCTTGTGTGTTTACAAGTTAAGTCTCCTTCCATCACCATTTATCCCCTCTTTATCCTCTTCTACTCCCCACCCCCCTTTTCCCTCTCATAATCTCTATATTGTCATGTGTCAAGTTAAATCAATGGGTAAAGGACCCGTCCTTTCAAAGGATGGTTTTGGAACAACTGGATATCCACGTGTAAAAGTGAACTTTAACCTCTGTTTCACACCAAACACAAAAATTAACTCTAAATGGATTAGAGGCATAAAACGTAAAAGCTAAAGCTATAAAACTTCTAGAAGAAAACACAGAAGAATCTTTGAAATCTTGAGGTAGGAGCCCTGGCCGGTTTGGCTCAACAGTTGGAGCGTCAGTCTGCGGACCAGAGAGTCCTGGGTTCAGTTCCCACTAGGGGCATGTACCAAAAAAAATTTAAAAAAGAAAAGAAATCTTGAGGTAGGAAAAGATTTTAGATAGAACAAAAAATACTAATCTTAATAGAAAATAGTGATAAATTGGACTATTACATTTTTTAACTTTATTTTAATCTTCATTGATTTTTTTTTTTTTTTTAGAGATAGAGGAACAGAGAGGAAGAGAGAGACAGAAACATCGATGAGAGAGAACATCGATTGGTCGCCTCCAGCATGCCTCCCAACTGGGGATTTGGCCCACAACCTGGGCATGTGCCCTGACCAAGAATCGAACTGGTGACCTCTTGGTGCATGCGTCGGTCGACACTCAACCACTGAGCCACACCAGCCGGGCTAACTTCTGCTTTTTGAAAAACACTTTAGAAAATGAGAAGGCAAGCCACAGACTGGAAAATATATTGACAATAATATATTTGATAAAGAATTTGCATCCAGAATATATAAGAACTGTTACAGTTCAATAGGAAGATAATTCAATTTAAAATAGACAAGATGGACATTTTGCCAAAGAAGACATATGAATGGTTAAAGAGCACGTGAAAGATGTTCATCATCAGCCATTAGGAAAAAAATTTAAAGCCATAATAAGATACCACTTTGACACCTATAAGAACGGCCAAAAAAAAAACCAGTGAGACTACCAAGTGCTGGTGAGGCTATAGAGTCCTGCCTCTTATGTACTGCTGGTGTGATGCAAAGTGATACAGCTACTCAGAAAAAAAGTTTGCATTTTTTTATAAAGTTAAACATACATCTACCCTATTACTCAGAAATTCCACTCCTAGGTATTCACCCAAAGAGAAATGAAAACATGTACACACACAAACAAAGAAAGCATATATGCAACAATGATTATAACAACTTTATTCATAATAGTCCCAAACTGGAAATAACCCAAATACTTATTAACAGCTGAATGGATAAACAAATTGTGTTTCTATATAATGAGTATATTTCCAATAAAAAGGAAGGAACTACTGGTACATGCAACAATTTCTATGTATCTCAAAGTCATTGTGGTGAGGAAAAGAACTCAGACACAAAAGAGGGCATACTATCTGATTCCATTAAGATGAAAATGCAAGAATGGGCAGAACTAATTTGTAAAGATGAAAAACCGAGCAGTGGTGTCTAAGGCAAGGCTAAGGGTGGGGAGGAGGACTGATTGCAAAGGGGCACAAGGGATGGTGCTGGGTAGTGGAAATGCACAGTATCTTGACTGTGATGGCGGTTACAGGAGTGTATACATTCATGTACACACTGAGATGTACACTTAAAATGGATATATTTTATTGTTTGTAAAATATACCTCAATAAAATGGATTTGAAAAGAAAAAACTCAAGAGATGCATCATTGCATAGCAATAAAAAACATTGGGAGGAACCTAAATGTTGAGGAAATTGGATAATAAGTCATCATATATTAACTAAGTGTAAAACTATATAGCAGCAAAATGAATAAACTAGACTGAGCATACACATCAGTATAGACAAAGCTCATGAACATAAGGTTGGGGGGGAGCAGTGAGAGGTAGGTTCCAGAAGAATATATACAGTATGATGCTATTTATTTAAAATTTAATCACATGCAAAGCAACTCCATACATCACTCAAAGACCCATACATATGTGATAAATGCATACATAAGAGCATGAGAATGATAAAACACCAAATTCAGGAGAGAAGCTATGGGGCATTGGGTAGGGAGGAGTACAAAGGGGCTTCAACTTGACTGATAAATTTTTTGTTTTGTTTGTTTTTGCTAATCCTCGCCTGAGGATATTTTTTCATTGATTTTTTTTTTTTTTTTTTTAATAGAGTGGAAGGGAGGGAGGGAGAGGGGGAAAGACAAACATGATGTGAGAGAGACACATCAATTGGCTGCCTCCGGCGTGACAACCCGGGCTGGGGACCAAACCTGCAACCCATGTACATGCTCTTGACCAGGAATTGAACCTGAGACCCTTTGGTTGTGGGCTGACATTCTAACCGCTGAGCCAAACCGGCCAGGGCCTGATAAATTTTTTTATTTCTTCAACTGAGTGGAGAGTTCTTGTATTATCCTTTATGTTATTTTATGTGTCTTAAAGATCTCGCAGTAAAACAAACAGCAAACTAACAAAAACTTAAACGGAATGAATGATCACCTAGAGTGGGAGGAAAGCCTGGCTGGTATCAGGAAATAATGAGCTCCCATCCCGATTTGTCCCTGCATTTTTTTGTTCCACCTTGGCAGAGTCGCTTCTCTCAGGATGAGACGCAAGAGCCTTATTCTGGAAGATTAGGGAAAGAATCCAAGGGAGTCTTTGGAGAAGGTGGTCCGGGCAGGCACAGCTGGAGGCTGTAGGACGGGGAGAGTCCAGGGACTCCTGGTGGACCACACATGCGGCAGAGCCCAGGGGAGCAGAACCGAGTTCTCAACCGCAGGTTGCACCTGGGTTTTCATCCTTGGTTAACTGTGGTCACTGGTCACCGAGCTGCGTGGTCCACTACAGGGAGCAGGCGTTTCTTTCCGGGCTCTCTCTGAGAAGACAGGCTCCTAGAGCAAGGCTGCCTTGGTCTAGAGGGCACTGTTTTGAGAACCGCTCAGAGGGACTTCCAGTTATCTCTTTCTAAGTACCAGGCTTTGGCTCTTCCTACTGCACTGGTGCAGAGAGGGAAAGTGACCTGCCTAAGGTCAAACCGCAAGTGACTGGAACTTATTACTGGTACATCCTTGGGCAAGTACTTAACCTCTCTAGGTCCAGCTTTCCTATCTGTAAAGTGGATGTAAAATTGTGTGTGCATGTGTGTAACTGGAAGACTCCATACCAAAGTATTAAAAAATATTTCTGTGTGGAGAGATTATGGGTGGTTTTTCTTTTGGTTTATCTGTATTTTCTAAGTTGTTCTTTTGAATGAATATGTATAATTTACTTATTTTTTTAAATAGAGTTATATTGCATAGGGTTGTTGTGGGGATTAAAGGAGATAATGAAAAGCACAGCACAATTTCTACTTAGTGTGTTCTCCATAAATGTGAATTCTCCCTGCTCACTCTTCTCCTATACTTTACTTATCTCTGGCCCCCAAACCTCAGTTGGAGAGGAATGAGGAGGTAGGACTCTTATCTCAGCTACTGGCTGTGTGGCTTTGGGTAAATCACTTAACCTCCTCAGTTACTTTGTCCACAAAATGGGAAGGATAACACCTACCTCAAGGGAAGTTTTCAAGGATTATATGACATACAAGATGGGAAACTGCCTGGCATATAGTAGGTCTGCAATAAGTGTCTGCAGGAAGAAACATGATGCACATGATGAAGGTACAAGCACTGGGGTAGGAGCTAGACCAGAAGAGGTAGAAGATTTTAGCATAGATTCTATAGAGCCCAACGGGTCTATGGATAGAGTTCATGAGGGGTGGGGATCATGAATTTGGATGGAAAAAAATTATGTCCTTGTTTTCACTAACCTCTAATTAAAATTTAGCATTTCCTTCTGTCATGCATGTAAGCAACAAATCACAGTAATATTAGTATCTGTGACTTTGTCACCAATAGAAGTCATAGATATTTCCATATTGCATTACAGTAGTGATGTCTTGAAATACTGTTTACACTTATTCACCACCTCAAAATTACTACAGGTAATAGACTAATGTCTAGATCTTGTTACTTAATGTGTTTAAAAAGGACTAAATCACAAAATAAATATTTTGATAACAATTCTATAAAATTGATTTCCTTTATATTCCAAAGTAATTTACTTTTTGTAGTTAAAATATCCTTCTGAATAGAGGTCTATAGTCTTCATCAGAGTGCCAAAGGGGACCCTTGGCTAGAAAGATGTGGTACCAGTCCTGCCTGGGCCATTGACTACTGTGTGACATTGGGCTTGTTATGTCTCTCAGAGGAACAATCATCCTAGCTTGGCTCACCCACAGGGTTGATGAGAGGAACAAATTAATTCTTGGCTGGAAAAGGACTTTGAAAACTGTTGGCAGCTTCCCAATTTTACCAAAAGCCAGAACCCCATGTCTCCAGGAGCCCTCCCTCCCTTCTACAGAATTTCACCCCTCCCCTTTACTCTCCATCTAATAAATAAGGAGGCCAAAATGCACCTCCATTAGAGTACACCATCCAGTTCCCAGTTTACAGAGATCTCCAGCTGGAAAAATATTTTCTGAGGGATATAACAATTCCCTCCAATTTTCATATCTGACCTTAGAGTGACTCTTAAGGACACTACCCCCTCAAAACTCTTCTCTGGTCCTTCAGATGGTGACCTCTCTGTGGCTACAGTCCTTGCATTTCCCCTTCACTGCCCTGTCCTGTTTGTCTGACTCCCCCACCATGCTATGTGTTTCTCAAGGGCAGACCCAGACCTGACCCATCTCAGGGGCTCCAGTGCCCAGGTCAAAGGCATGGCACGCATTAGCATCTTAGGAGCTGGCCTAGACAAAGAAAAAGAATCTGAAGCACAAAGAGAAAAAGTGAGGAAGGGGTTTAGCTATGGCTTGAGCCCAGATCCCCTGATATCCATGATTTAGCCCATACATACTCAAAGCAAGGGATAGAGGAATTGGGGAGTCCCAAGGCATCACATTATTTCTTACTCTACCCATTGCTATGAAAAATGAGAGCTATAAATGAGGAGAGCCCATCTGTACAATGGGAGGTGTCAGATTCAGTACCTTTTAAACCTTTTGACCTGACTCAGAGTAAGAAATGCATTTTACATAGCGTTACTATCTACCATGTACTTTTTCTATTCCATGTAGTTATTGTTCATTTTAATGCTAGCTGTGACTCAATAACTGATTACATGGCCCATGGGTCCTTTTCAGCCCCAATACCCTGTGATTGGCTGAAAGAGAATTATTCACATAATGAATGGGACAATTAAACTCAGGAGTCCCCAGTCCTGGCTCAGTGTGATTGAGCCAAACTTTGCACCTCAGAGCCTCAGTTTCCCCGATGTACCCTGAGAGGACAGACAGGAAATCTCTAAGGGCTTCATATAGACCCTTCAGATTGTGGTCCTCTGATCCTACTGAGAACACTGCCCCTATGCACTGGAAATAATTTCTGAAAATGGAGAGGTGTACTTTGCTTCCTGGTGGGTGAGGTTACCATCTAGGACATTCATTAGCCTCCTTGTCCTAGGCCAGTGTGGACAGGATGTGAACGGGGGAGTACGAACATGTCAGTGCATTAGCTAGCTGCTCAGGGAAGGAAGAGACAAGCAAGGAAGCCTGAGGATGAGGGCACATAAATGTCCACTGGTAAAGAGGCACTGTGAGAGCAAGGCCATGGGAGGGAGACACATCCAGGTTAAAATCCCACGGGTTTGAGGGCCAGGGGAAAATGACTTCTCTCTCTGACCCTTAGCTCTCATGTATAAAATGGGTTTGAAAATCCCTGGTCCTCTGGGTTGTTAGGAAGGTTAAGTGAGGCAGTGTGTTAATCATCCCATACTAACCCTACTGTGTGGTCGCTGGCTGGTCGCTTGTCTGCGTCCCGCACCAGCCCTGAGATTCCAGCGTCCAGCACAGTGCAGAGCCTAGCACCAGGCGATGCTCAGTGCAGATGTGGAATCCACGCTTCGATTCCCGCCCTGCCACCCGGGACATGTGTTGTTTCTCTGAGCAGCCAGCACCCTCTTGCATACGCTGGGAACGCAGTGGGGCCGGCGGGGGAAGAGCGGGCAGGGACCAGCGCCCCGCAGCTCTCTGGGGCAGCTCCCTCCTCCCAGCTCCGCGGGTCGCCCCCGACTCGGTGCCCGCGCTCCGGCGCCGGCTCCCGCCTTCTTCCCGCCGCTCTCCACTCCCACCGCTCCTCTGTCCTCCTCCCTCTCATCTCCCTCTTCCACCTCCCCTCCGGCCGCGCCCTGTCCGCCTACCTGGTCGCCTCTCGGTCCTCGGGGACTCTAGGTCTCTAACCGCTGCGTCTCCGCGCCTCTAGCCTTGTCTTTTTCTGGTCTCTGTGTGTCTCTCTGCTTATCTCTGCTTCTCTATCTCTCTGTCTCTATCTTTGTAGAGCTCTGTTCTGTCTCCGCCCGTGCCCGCCCGCCGACCGTCTGGTGGCCCGAGGTGGCGGCGGCCCCGCGCCGGGCGCGATGAGCGGCGCCTGCACCAGCTACGTGAGCGCCGAGCAGGAGGTGGTGCGCGGCTTCAGCTGCCCGCGGCCGGGGGGCGAGGCAGCCGCCGTCTTCTGCTGCGGCTTCCGCGACCACAAGTACTGCTGCGACGACCCGCACAGCTTCTTCCCCTACGAGCACAGCTACATGTGGTGGCTCAGGTACCGGCCCTGGCCCTAACCCTAACCCCACCTAGAACCCCAATCCAGTTTTAGCCCTCTCGCCCCACCTCAGCAGGCTGGGTGATAAACTCTCAGTTCTTACTCAAGTGCCCACCCCAATCTGGGCGCCAACCCCCACTCAGTCTTAGCTCCTCGGGCCCAATACTGACGTTTGCTATCACTCCATCACCAACCCAACTTCCTCTGCAACCCCTTCTCAGCACCATTTCCCCATCCTGATCGTGATCCGAACCATTATTCAAATCCAAGCTTGAACCTCACTCCAACTCCACTCAGAAAAACCTTCACTCTATCCCCACTACAAGCGTCATCCTCCACCACCCTCGACCCAACCCCGAACTACATACCAGCCCTTTCCCTAACAGCAGATTCCCATCTCCCAGTCAGTGTTCACAGTAAACCCAAACTCCATCTTCATCCAAGTGCCCACCAGGGTCCCCTTCCTAATATCAAAATCAACCTCATCCCAGACTTGATTCACTCCCTAGTACTGATCCCAGCCCTTACTCTATCACGAGCTCAACCTCCCCCTCAATCCTCCCTGCATTCTCACCTCAGTTGTCCTTCCCCACCTTGACTCCAAACATATAGACCTACATCCAAATCTGGGTTTCAAGCCTTAATTCTCACCTGATGCTACACCCCAACTCAACCCCAGCTCAGCCCAGCCTCAACTATTTCCTTCCCCCTAAAATTCAGTCATTCTTTCAGCCACCTTTTACTGAGCACTTAGCTTTTCTAGGCCCTGTAATGAGTGCTGAGGATGTACTCCACTCTTGAGCTAAGCCAGAAGACCAAGGGATCAGAGCTACCTCCAAGTTTATCATGAGACAATGACATAATGCTACAGCAGAAGCCAGCTCAGGCTGTATTAACAGCAGTGTGATTTGGGTGAATATCCACCCACAGGGCCTCAGTCTGTCCACTTGTTCAGGGAAGCGGGTAGTTAGGCCATTGCGGATATTCCTGGAACCTCAGTGTGGGGTCGAGAGAGCAATTGCTCTCAATCTCTCTCCATCTCCTCACCCAGAAAGTGGAACTTGACCCTAACCTTGCTCTGGGAAACAGGCATCAGCAAAATTGGAGTGGGCCATCTCAGTAGACAGTGATTTTCCTGTACCAGGGATATTTGACCAGAGGCTGTGTGCCCTCTGAGTGGGAAAGGATAGCTTGCTGAGCCTTTATCTTTTCATCTATCAAATGGGAAGGATGACAAATTATTGCCCTGCTTTCCTACTAGGGCAAGAACCAAATGAGATGAAGAGGTGAAATCAGCTTGGCATATGCCACGGACAATTATAGATATTGCTGCTTTTTCTAAACAGCTCAATTCATAATTCTAAAGGATTTTCAGATGACCAAATTTTCAGTTCCTGCACATTTAGCTGCTATCTGTAACCCAGAGAAATATGTTAATTTATTCTCTGTTCATCCATATTTTCATACATTTATTATAGCCTTTGCTTTATGTCAGATGCTATACTAGGTACTGGGGACATAGAAATCAATTATTCCCTGCCAGTCAGCAGCTCACAGTCCATTCAGAGAGATATGACATGCACCTAAAGCATAACAATGGAGTATTTGTTTAAGACCCACTATGTACGTAGCACTAAGGTGGATGCTGAAGTGATAGCACTTACTTCCCTCTGAGGTTTAGAGACAATGTGAAGTTTGGGAACTGGTTAGAACCCGGTCCAAAGCTTGGCTCTGTCACTTAATAGCTATGTGAATTCCAGCAAATTATCTCTGAGTCTCTTTTTTTCACCTTTAAAATAGTAATACCTGTCTTATGGAATTGTGAGGATTAAGTGAAGTATGCATGTGAAAGTGACTAGTCCATACTGTAGAAACTCAATAAAAGAGAGTTCTCTTTCCCTGGCTCATAGGTGGGGAAAGCAAAGCTTGGAGTATGAAAAGGAATTGTCCAAGATCTAGCAATGCCACAGCAGAATGAGATTTAAAGAACATTAACTAGGATCATCCCAAGGGCTAGATGCATTCACACATTTGCAACCCTGGCACATTTTCTCTCCATTTTACAGATGAGAAAACCTGAAAGCCATTAAGTTACTATCAGGGAGTGCCCCAAGCCTGTCTGACCTCAAGCCCAGGCTTGTCCTGCTGCACAACTGTCTAAATCTAGACTGGCTCTCTTACAGCCTGCTCTGCTCAGATCATTTGAAAAAACACTCGGTGACCCTGACTCTCTTCTGGGAACTGTGCTAACCCTTGGGAACATAGAGATGAGTAACTTCTTCAGCACCCATCCAGAACCCCAACCCTCTACTAACACCCTTTTCCCTATTCACCCCTGTGGTTCCTCCAGTTGCCTTGGACCCTTTTGACGCAGGGAGTACTTTAGTGGCTTAGACAATGAGGTAGTGGGTTGAATGGGATGAGCTCTGAGGTCACAACATATATCATTGTGCTTCCATACTATGACCCCCAAGGGCAGCTGAAAGGTTCTAGCCTGCAGGGCTGACTCTTCCTCAGTTTGGATGTAAAGTTGTTCATAAACATCACAAACAATTGCAAAGTGGAGGAGAAGAACTGAAGGTCCTCAGGACATCTGGGTGATCTGTGTACTCCAAACCCTGAAAACCTTTCTGTCACCCCTCCTATCAGAGCCCTGCCATTGCAGTGTAGAGACCTGCAATGGGACTCCATTTGGCCCTTTTCATGAAAGCTGGCCCTTAAAAACATATAAATCTTCAGGTAAACACTGTTTCCTTCAATAGCGCTCAAGGAGAATTGCTCAAGGAGAATCTTTAAAAGCATGTCTCAAGAAGTGAAGACTCAAAAAAAAAAAAAAAAAAAAAAAAAGACAAAGGAGAAGGAGAAGAAGTCTCCCTGAGGACAAGCTGCTGGTGCTGTCGCTCTCTGGTCTACTTTCCAATCCCCTTCTATCAGTAGTTCTGATTTTGAAGGATGTGAGCCAAAAGGCAGCAGCCTTGCTGGAGGGCAGAATTGGTGGTCAGGCACTGTCTTATTTAATCTTATGGATATCTGGTGAAATAGGAACCTTTACAGATGAAGAAAATGAAGATCAAGAGGTGAAGGACTCTTCAGTTTATATGTGACAGAACCAAGATTCAAAATTAGACTTGCCTGACTCAAAAACCCTAACAAATGTCAGATTGACCCTCCAATTTTTTTTTTCTGGGGAGAGGGGGTCACAGTGAGTTATCTATATCTATCTTTCAGAGTCATAGTCATAAATCTGTGAAATTGGCTTGAAGAGCTAGTGGCTGTTCAGTTCAATTTCCCACCCAGGGCAGGAATCTCTAACTTTATTGAAAGGTGTCCTTATCTAGGTGGTCTGTGCAAATCTGTCCAGTAATAGGGAACTTACCCCTCTTGAGGAAGAACATTCACCATGGGACAACTCTGACCATTTAAAGTTCATCTTATACTAAACACAGATTTTACGCCTTGGAGCCTCTGTCCCAGCTCTGTACTTGGGGGCTGGTTCCTCTGTCCCCAGACAGACCATCAGAGACAGTGTCCACTTCCTGACTAACCACTGATCTGGGATATATACCCCCCCACCCCAGCTCTCTCACCCACTTTTCAAAGGATTCTACTTTTAGAGGTCCCTTTCCATCCAGGTGGCCATAGATGTCCCTTGTAAAAGGTGGGGTCTCAACTTGAGCACAAGTCTCCCAGTTAAGAGCCTTATAAACACTGAGTATATCTCAAAAGAGCAAATAATGTTTAAAGAACTACAAATACTACATGCTGTATGTGGAAAATGTGGAAAGGACAGGAGAGATAAAAAAAGGAAAGAAATCATGGGATATCCAGTATCTTAGCTTGGGTTCCCCAAAGACTCAGAGACAAGGATTTGAGGGCAGATAGTTTACATGGAAATCGATCCTAAAAGACACTGGTGAAGGGTGGGGAACTGAGGGGGTGGGAAAGGAAGGAGCTAACCATGGTGTTACCAAGCAAGTCAAGTCACTACTCAGGGTCACTGGAGCTTAAACCTACTGAACTCTGCCAGCCAGTGTAGAACCTACTCTGCCAGCCAGTGTAGAGTCACTCCACTTAAGGGCCAGGAAGCTGGGTATTTACATACCAATTTCTGTCAGTCATTGGTTGTGCGCTGGTGTAAGAAGGCAGGCATTGATTTTCCTACACTTCTGACCTTTTCACTGTGTAGGCAGAGACTGTTCTGAGCCTAAGAAAGCCCTCAGGCAAAAAGATACAAATGCTAGCATTTGAAACTCTGGCCAGAATATTTTACAATTATAACCCTAATGGGACAGGGACAGGGACAGGACATCCACAGCCTGGGCTACACCTAGAGACAACCTATTAGCATTTTGGTGTATTTCCATCCAACCTCACATATGTATAGTTATGTATATATTTGTATTAATTTATTCTAGTTAGAGTTACGCTGTATATTTGGTAGTGTGTCCTGCTCTTTTCACTTAATATTATCTCTTCTGAATTTAGCCTTGATCTTAAATATTTTTTGAAAATATGTTTTTAAGGACTCTATACTATTCCATTGCAGGGGTGTCCAATAATTTATTTAGCTATAAGAATACAGACTCTCCAAAGCTTTAAGGTGTTTCTGTTTAGTGGAAATTAGCCACCAGCTAGCTGGGAGTGAAATCTGGCAGAAATGGGAAGGGCAGGAGTCTGGGGCTGGGCTCAGGGAGGGGGATGGGCAGAAAAGCTGGAGGAGTCTGCAATACTGTGATTTATAAGACATTTGGTCTTCATCCATAGTTTCTGGCTCACAGCTCCAAAAACCCTGGGAATTTCCTAAGTGTTGAGAATAATAAAGGTGCCTTTTGGGTCCCACCCAGGTGTGGAGTCTGCTTGTCAGGAAAACCAACCATGTGATTAGAGGTTTGGAACTTTCAGCCCACCCCCACCTTCTTCCTGACCTATGGAGAAGAACTGGAGATTGAGTTCAACTGTCAATCACATGGTTGGCGAATGACTTAGTCAATTATGACTACATTATGAAGCTTCCATAAAAATCCAAAAGGACAGCAATTGATCTTTTTACTTTTTTGGAGATCTTCCATGTTGAGGAACCAGAATGCTTCCATGTGCTCCATACAAGCTCTTTTGTTCATTACCTCGTCCTATATATACCTACAACTGGCTATTGATTAGAATCCTTTAATATCCTTTATAATAAATCAGTAATAAATACGAGCCATTCTAGCAACGTAATGAAACCCAAAGAGGGGATCATTAGAACTTCCAATCTATAACTGGCTGGTCAAAAGCACAGGTAAGAGCCTGGGCTTGCAGCTAGTGTCTGAAGTATGTGTGTGTGTGTTGGGGCGGGGGGGCATTCTTGACAACTGAACCCTTAACTTGTGGACTCTGATTCTATCTTGGATAGATCATGTCAGAATTGAGTTGAATTCTTAGACACCCTACTAGGGTCAGAGAATCACTTGTTGGTGTGGAGAAATCTCCACACAGAAGTTGGAATTGGGTCGGGGAACCCTTTTCAGAGTCATAGGCAAGAAGGGCACACAAACAGAGCCTGGTACCTACTTATCTCCTACCATTAGGATAACATCTCACCATGCCTGACACATAGTAGGTATTCAATAATATTTACTAACTGCTTATCATGTGCCAGGGCCTGTACAAGGGGAGGAAAACACCAATTAAATATCATCTGAGTTTGCCTTCAAGGAGAAATATGTTGAACACCTACTGTGTGCCAAGAATGTGACATATATCATTCATCTTCACTACCACCTGTGACATGCTGTGTTTTGATTATTCTCAATTTTCAGCCAAAGAAACTTAGACTCAAAAGGTTAAATAACTTCATCAAGATCTCACAGTTAGTTACAGAGCTGGGTCCTAACCCAGGTAGGTCTGGTTCCAAAGCTCTTTGCTCTTTTCCTACCACATTGGGCTGCCTGACCCAGTGGGAAGTGCTAAAGGTCCTGAGTAAAGCATCCTGAGTAGATTAGCCTGGCATTCAGGGAAGTGAGGGGAGGGAAGAGAAAGATGATCTAGGAAAGCATTATTGAAGAGGAGACATTTGAGATGGGCCTTTGAAGACAGGTAAAATTCCAATGTGGGGAGATGATGAGGAGGGAACATGTGAAAAAGAAAAGATGGTGGTCCCCAAATGAGCTAGGAGTTGTTTAGAGACCAAGTGACCAAGGCCTGACTTGGGGCAGACACAATGAGGTTGAATAGTGAGGGACCAGTGACAGGGAGGTTTGTAATGTGGAGTCCACACTGATGTGATGACCTACTAGAGGGTAGGTCAGAAATTTCCTTGAGCCTGGAAGGACAGCTGGCTTTTAACTAATGCCTACCATGTGTCTTGATTTTTTTTAAGAAACAGCAATGTAGGGACGGCTCTTTGAGACCATCTCCAGCTCCCTGGGGTGGGAGCAAGTTGAGAAAAGTAGGGAAGGAAGGAGAGGAGAAGAAAGGGAGCACATACTAAATCCCAACTATGTGGTGGCACTGAGGCATGTCATGTTATGTATGTGGGGAATACTTGGCACATAGTTGATATTTTTTCCCATGCTTAGGTACAGAAAGCCTGTTTAAGACAAGTAGAGACAGAACAAGACTTCTATAACATGCTGCCTCCTAAGTCCCTTCCTGACACTCAGCTCCTCTGTGGTCTTCTCTCCCCAGTATTGGTGCACTTGTGGGCCTATCCATAGCAGCAGTGGTCCTCCTGGCCTTCATTGTCACCGCCTGTGTGCTTTGTTACCTGTTCATCAGCTCAAAGCCTCACACAAAGCTGGACCCAGGTTTAAGCTTACAGACTACAGGTAAGAAAGAGGTCACATGATTTCTTTGTATTCAGCAGGCAAGCATTTTTTATAAAGGGGACATATTTAGAAATGATATTTCGAACATTTGCCTCATGAGTATTCCTGGAATATTCAGAAGCAGCAGCACATTTCTCAAGAGGTGTATGATCTAAACATTTCCATCTTAAACCTTTCATGTGCTCTGTGTTTAGCAAAATAATTTGATATAGTCAGCATTCTATTTGTTACACAAAGATGAACCCATCTTGTGGATTTTCTAAGGCAATGTTTTTTAATTCTAGCCTTAGAAAATGCAAACTGATTTTAATATTACCCCAAACAATATACAACTAATAAGAAAAATTTGCTGCTCCCCAAACTCAACTCATTCAGAAAGTAAATACAGGTATTTTTTGATAATCTGATGTTCTGACTACCCATTTCTTTATTAGTACAGGCCACCTCGAGGCTCCCTACAGCCACCCCCCCCCCCAAAGCGTTGCTTTTTCACAAGTCTTTATATCACATATTTTTACAACCTCTGCAAGGTACTGTGAAAACAACAAGTGGCTCTTCGCAAAAGATCTTTCAGTATAGTTTGGTAGACAATTCTCAAAATGGGTGGTATTACCTCCATTTTACAAATGAGAAAATCAAGGCTGAGAGAGATTAGGTGACTGCTCAAAGAATCACAGCTAATAAATGGTAAGGCTGAAATCTGGCCCATGTCTTTCTGCCTTGAGTCATGCTTTTTCTTCAGCCCACCACACTGGGTCTGGGTAGGTATATAATTAAGCACAAAACTGTTTAATACCAAATGTAAGGAGGGTTTCAAAAAGGAAAGGAGATTTGAATTAGTGAAGGAGTTGGTTAGGCAAAATAGATGAGAAAAGGCATTTCAGGATAGGATAAATAATGGGTAAAGGTGTGTGGGCAGGACTGAGAGAGACCTATGCAGTGACATCCTGGGACACTGTAAGGAGTAAGGCCAAGCTGGACAGGGGAGGAATTTAAGCTCAGAAGCAAGGATGGCAAACTTCAGGGAGGGAGAAGGGGCAGGGTGAGTAACAGCTAAGTTTCAGAGAAAGACAGAGAGACCTTTTTCATTTGCACAAGATTATTTTTCCAATTTCACAACAGGCTTGTGCCACAAACAACAGCATATGAATGCATCTCAGATCCTGATGTTTATGAATAATCCCACTGTGGCTGAGCTGTGAAAAGCAGGAGGGATGGCTTTTGAGGGTGGGAGGATTTGTCTGGCTCTCCTTGGAGTTAGAAAGACCTGGGAGGCAGTGGCAGAAGAATCGGAAGAAAGCCTGAGCATAGACCCAACCTCGGGGAGACCAGGTATAGCCCAGACTTCAACTTTTTAAAAATTTTATATATCAGTTTGAGAGAAATGAAGGGGGGAGGTGGGAGGAGAGAGAGAGAGAGAGAGAGAGAGAGAGAGAGAGAGAGAGAGAGAGAGAGAGAGAGAGAGAGATTTATTCTATTTATTTATGCATTCAGTGGTTGATTCTTATATGTGCCCTGACCGGGGATCAAACCCACAACCTTGGCATATCAGGCTGATGCTGTAACCAACTGAACTGCGAGAGCCCAGGCTTCAACTTTTTTTTTTGGTACGTGCCCCTAGCAGGAACCAAACCTGGGACTGTCTGGTCCGCAGGCCAATGCTCCAACCACTGAGCCAAACTGGCCAGGGCCCCAGGCTTCAACTTTTATAGAAAAAAATCATAAAAGTTCATGAAAGACATAAAAGAACCTATCTTTTGAGATATGAAAAGTATGTGAATAGGAAGGCTCAATAGTATAGACAAATCAGTTCTTTCCAAATTAATCTATAAATAAAAATTCCAACAGAAGGTTTAATGGAATTTTTCAAATTAATTATAAAATTAATCTAGAAGAGTAAAGGTGCAAGAGTGAACAAAAACAATTATGGGAAAGAAAGAAGGGACTTTCCCTATCAGATGATAGGACATTTTTTAAAGATAAGAATTTGTCATTTTGATATTGGCACAGAAACTGACAGAAGTGGGCAATGCAGTGTCTTCAATTAGGTGCAAATTTGCCCCCCAAGGACATTGGCAATGTGTGGAGACATGTTTGGTTGTCACAATTGGGCGAGGAGTGTTACTGGTATCTTTTGGTAGAGGCCAGGGATGCTATTAATCATTCTACAACACAGGACAGCACTTCACAACAAAGAATTATCCAACCCAAAATGTCAGTAGTGCCGAGGTTGAGAAACCCTAGAATAGCTAGTCCAGAAACAGACCAATTAAAATATAGGAATTTAAATAAAACATTTAATTTTTTAAAATAAGGGAAAAGATTGGCAAATTTTCATACATAAAATGCAAATAATACAAAAGACATTATACATAAAGTTAAAAAATAAGTGATAGACTGCAAAGATATTATAAATAGAAGTGCACACATACAGGCAATCATTATTGGCAGATTCAATAGCTGTGAATTTGCCTATTTGCTAAAATTTATTTGTAACCTCAAAATCAATACTTGCAGTGTTTTCAAGGTCATTTGTGAATGTGGACATGCACAGAGCAAAAAATTTGAGTTGCCCCATCACACACATGCCTAGCTGAGGTTGAACAAGACTGTACTTTGCCTTCTTGTTTCAGCTCTCATACTGTAAACAAGTGTCCTTTTCATGGTATATCGAGTGCCATGTTTTTGCATTTTTATGACTTTTGATGGTGTTTTCACTGTTGAAAATGGCCCCCAAATGTAGTGCTCAGGTGCTGTCTAGTGTTCCTAAGCACGAAAATAGACTGTCATGTGCCTTGTGGAGAAAATACACGTATTAGGTAAACTTTGTTCGGGCAGGAGTTATAGTTCTGTTGGCCGTCAGTTAAATATTAATAAATTTACAATATGTATTAAATAAGGTGTCTTTAAACAGAAACACACAAAACAAAGTTATGTATTGACCGGCTGACAAATACATTGTGAACAGAGGCTCACAGGAACCTAACTTTTATCAATTACATTGGCAAGTACAAAAATGGATCACATTAATACTGAGAAGGTTGGGTGGGGGGAATGGACACTGTCATATACTGCCGGTAAGAGTATAAATTGGTACACCACTTTGTAGAGTAATTTGGAAGTATCTATTTATATTAAATATGAATATACCCTATAACTCAGCAATTCCATTTCTAATTATCTTAGAAGAAATAATTACACTAGAAGAGGATTTGTAAAGAGGATAACATGATAGTTTGTCATATTGGAAACTAACTAAATGTCCTCCAGTAGAGGAATAACGAAATATGATACCACAGTTAGAAGGAATGAACTAGCTCTAAATAGATCATCTCATTAGTTCTTCACAATGACTGGGCAGAATATAGATCTTATTACTATTCATTTCACAGATGAGGAAACTGAGGCCCAAGTTACCTAGGGAGTGAGTGACAGAGCCAACTCGACCTCCACTCTCCTTCCTCTCCTTATTTCTGTGCTGTAAACAAAAGTCTCTACTTTGTGCAAGACACTATTTGAAACTTTACATGCACTGTCTCATCTAATTTTCCCAACTATTTCAGTGAGGTAGGTGTTATTATCCATTTTACAGATGTGAAAACCAGGTCTCAAGGGGTCACAGTTTGTAAATTGTGGGTCTGGAATTCAAATACATGTGTGTTTCTGCCTCCAAAGTCCTACTCTTTCTACCTCACCAGGCCAGGTCTATGGGGTGCTCCGCTTGTGTCCTGGTCTCCTCATCACTCCCCACCCTATTTCTTCCCCCACACTGAACCTTTCTGAATCAAAGGGAATACAGTTAATCCCTTGGCCCTCTGAGTGAAAACCACCCTCCTTCTTTTTACTGCTCAGCCACCAGCTCGATTATTCAATTCAAATTATTCAATTTGTGTTCTTGCTTTTTGCTACTTATTTTTAAGATAGAAAATGCATTTCCTGACCTTTTACTAAATGATAGCTATCAGCTCTCTCTGTCTTTTGCCCAATCTTAGCCCTTAGTTCCTCTCTCTTTCTTCTTCATTAAGTGCTGTCCTCTCCTTCCCAGGAACCTCTTGTCCCACTTTCTGCATCTGAGGTAGTTTATAGTCCCACTATCTTACATTCATCAGATCTTTACCCTTTACACAGACTTTCGTTTTTGTTTTCTGTCTCCCTCTCCAGTAGGACATGTAGAGAGATCATTAGCCCTATTTCACACCAAGCTCAACCATGGGAAATGAATTGGCCAAGTCTACACAGTAGTGAGCATGTGTTGCTGGGAAGTCATTCCCCATCTACCAGACCCTATAGCCTAGGATCATTGCACTGTCCCTCGGGGTCCTAATCTCTGAGTGTGGGGACAAGGATGGTATGGGGAGTGCCTTGGCAAGAACAGAGTGGAAATGGAACAGAGATTCTGGAAACAGGCTCCTTCTGCTACCCAGGCATTCTATACTGTCCCATCAACCCAACTTCCATACCACCCCCTAAACTTGGGATGCAAAAAAAATCATAACTTTCTTACTCTAGTACTTTGTAACTAGCTTGATCAGAAGGGTGACCGAGTTCTTACTGTTGTGCTAGATGCTAGGCTAAGGATTTTAAACACAGTATCCCGCTTAACTACTCTGCCAGGTGGTTATTATCAACCCTATTTTGCAGATGAGGTGAGTGAGGGAAGTATGAAATTTGTGTCCCAACCTTGGTTTGGTACATTTAGTAAGAGACCGAAAAAAAAACAAAAAAACAATGAGAGTAAAAATGGAAGACAAAAGTTCAGTTCTTATCCTTCTCTGAAAGGTGTTGGTGAGGAGCTTATTAGTCAGCCATTCTCATTGACTCAGAGGGCTCCTAGAAATTAAGTCTGATGCTTTCATATAGATGAGGAGCTGAGGCCCTGAAAGGAGCAGTCATATGCCCAAGGTCACCTCCTAGGCCAAGGATCTTTCCCTGCAGCAGCCCCTCTTACCTTCCAGAGAGGGTTCAGTTGCTCCAGAGCCCACTGCTTTTTTTAAATTGATTGGGGTAACATTGGGTGACAAAATTATATAGGTTTCAGGTATACAGTTCTATAGTACATCATCTGTATATTGTATTGTGTGTTTACCACCCCAGAAACCACTGCTTTTTTTTTAATCTTTACCTGAGGATACGTTTTTATTGATTTTTAGAGAGAGAGAAATGGGGAGAGAGAGAGAGAGAGAGAAAGCAACATCAATTGATTGCTTACCATACGTGCCCTGCCAGGGGATTGAACCCAAAACCTTTTTGGTGTACTGGATAATGCTCCAACCAACTGAAACCACCAGGCCAGGGTGAACCCACTGCTTTTTTTTTTTTTTTTTAACTTATCTTTTCTTTTTTTCTTTATTGATTTTAGAGATAGAGGAAGGGAGATGGAGAGAGATAGAGACATCGATGAGAGAGAACATCGACCGGCTGCCCCCCGCATGTCCCCCTCTGGGGATCGGGCCCACAACCTAGGCATGTGCCCGGCCAGGAATCAAACCGGCGACCTCCTGGTGCATGGGTTGATGTTCAACCACTGAGCCACACCGGCCGGGTTCTACTGCTTTTTAATTAACCACATTTGATACCTATGATCCAAACAAGCCTCAGTGATGAGTCAATCTTTTATTTTTACTGATATTTTATTGTATTTATTTTAGTACTTTTTGTGAAATAAGTAATATACAACACACACACACACACACACACACACACACATATATTCTTTTTTTTAAATGAGGAGTGCAGGTAGGCAAAAAATGAAATAAAGTACATATCACACAGAAAGTCACTATTAACCTTTTGGTGTATAATAACTTTTTGCATTATATCACATATAAATGTACACTTTATATATACAATATTTTGCAATGTATTGTTTTCACTTTACAATATACAATGAGTATCTTATAATGCAAGTGAATGAAACATCCTATTAAACAAAAAGATTGGGTCAAAAGATGAGATGTTGGTAACAAGAGTCACCTGTAAAACAAAGGAAAATTGAAGGATTGGAGTAAAAAAAGCAGCAAATATTTAGTGAGAAAACACAGACAAAAAGAACCCAGTGATATTAATAACAGAAAATAGTTTAATCCAGGGAAGAAATGCATTAAATGGAATAAGGATAGCCCTGGGAATGCCTATGGTTAGAATGCAGAGTCCTAAAGTTTTTTCTCAGACCCCTTATCACTTCCAAAAACCTTTCCATCTCATTTCTCTCTCATTTCTTCATTATCAAAATGCCTATAATCTATGTCCTCTTTAAATTCCTCGAGAGACTGAAGCAGCCTTTGCCTAAGATTCCCTTCAGTTTGCTGGCATTCATTCTCCATAGAAGCCTTCTTCCTCTCTGGCACGCTGCACTTGGGCTTCCCTTCATTTTCTTTGCAGAGTTTTTGCATGATGTAGTTGTTTCCTGTGACAAGTTGGGATCGTTTCCTTCTCTTTTTCTTGCCTTGAGATGTCTGTGAACCCAGACCCTCTGAGCACCTGCAGATAGAAAGGAAGGGGGAGGGGAAGGAAGAGTTTTCTGCTGGGATTTAAGGAATTTAGTCCTCCTTCTCTTGGCCACAATCACAATCACCTGCAGGGCAGTAAGGAGCTGGTCAGTGATGAGTCAGTCTTAACTCATCTGCAAAGAGGAAGATAATCTAAGAACTCCTCTCCTGGCAGATCACAACAGGCTAGCCCTAAATTCAAGATTGAGGGCCCCAGGCAATGGGAGAACTGGCCACAGAGGTCCTTGGAGAATGGTGGGAAGGTACAACCCTGGCCTGGGACATCAGGGAGCCTGGCTGTAATCCTGGCTTTGTCACTCTCATTGTGTGGCCTTAGGTAAATCACCTCTCTCTGGGCCTCAATTTACTCTGTAAAAGGTATAGAATAAAACCTACTAAGAAAGTTGTGAAAACTAGAGGTGATGCTTATATAGGAGCTAAATTAGTCTCTGACACATGGTAAGTGTTTAACAATTAGTAGCTCTCATTTTTATTTTTATTAAGCACTTAGCTTTTACATGTTAGTCTCCTCAAAGAGTCTGTTGATATCTCAAAGATAGGAACTATATCTTAAATGCCTTTGTATCCCCAGGACCTAGCTAGTTCATAATCTGTGTTTACTCTGTGGTAAGAGTCCAAGCTTTAGAATCAAGCAGAATGGAAAGTGAATCCTGGATCCAACACTTAATATCTGTTTGACTATTGACTTTTTCTACATGGGCCTTAGTTATTTTTCTATAACATGGAATAATAATACCCACTTCAGAGTGTTGCTAGAAGAATCAGGTAAGATTGTTGAACCAGCACATTTCAGCCAAATGTGAATCTTATTGTAACTGCTCTGCTGCTCAGAGTGCTATAATTTAAGAAGGACTTTGATCAATCAGAAGGTGATCAGAGGCAATTTGGTCTAGGAACCAATTCATGTGAGTATCAGCTGAAGAGCTGGGGACTTTTGCCCTGCCCAAGTAGCTCAGTTGATGTAAGCATCGTCTCCATACATCAAGGTTGTGGGTTCTATCCCCGGTCAGGGCACATACAAGAATCAACCAATGAATGCATAAATAAGTGGAATAACAAACTGATGTTTTTCTCTCTCTCCCTAAAATCAATCGATAAATAAAAAAATTAAAAAATGTATTAAAAAAGAAAAAGAGCTGGGACTTTTGGCCTTGAACAAAGTCTTAGGGCCTACAGCCTAGGGCCTCAGATCTCTGCAAGGCTGTCCTGGGGCATGAGGAGGAGACATTTGGTGAGAAGCCATAGAACAGAACTGGGATCAGTGTGGGGAGCCATAGGGAAGCAGATGTTGATTCAATAAAGACAGAACTTTCTTTCTTTCTTTTTTTTTTTTTTTAATTTATCTTTATTGTTGAATGTATTACAGATGTCCCCCCTTTTTTTCTCCATTGACCCCCTCCTCCCCAATCCCGCCCCCCACCTGCCTTCCCCACACTATTGTCGGTGTCCATTGGTTATGCATATATGCATAGAAGTTCTTTGGTTTATCTCATCCTGCCCCCCAGCCCCCCTTCCCCTTGAGGTTCATCAGTCTAACAACAAATTTGTACTTCTTAATCCCCTTCATCTTTTTCACCCATGCTCCCAGCCCCCGCCCATCTGGCAAGACAGAACTTTCTTAGACAGAGACCTGAAGTACTCTTGTTAAGAAGACCCTCATCGTTTCATGGCCCCCTGATCCTGCTTGCTCCCATTCCTTTTCAGACTCAGTTTGGAGTCTGAAACCTCTTTCTGAGGGTAAAAATCTGCCATAAGTTTTCTTCAGCTTCTCATCTCATTTTACTAATCTCTGTTGGTTTGATTCTGTCCCTGGGCAAGTGACTTCCTCACATTGAAGCTCTTAGAAATAAAACAGCCTTTTTCTTCAATCTTAAAAAAAGAACACCCTCATCACTCTGGGCTATTTGGTTCATCAATTTGTAACTCTTAGTTAAAAACAAACAAACTAACAAACAAACAAAACCCCAAGATAATCAGGGTAAGGCTAAAAAGGCTAAATGTGCGATTCAGCTAAGGGGATTCTTGCATTGAATAGAGGGTTGCTAAACCCCTGTACCAAATGCTTAGGTGTAAAACTAAAAACACAGGATCTGTATAATAAAAACTACAAAATGCTGATGAAGGAAATCAAAGAAGACAAATAAATGGAGAGACATACCATATTCATGAATTGGAAGACTCAATAAAGATAAAAACTGCAGCAGTTTGTTTGTATATGTAGGCAAACTGTCTCTAAGATCTATATGGAAAGACAATGGAACTAGAATAGCTAAAATAATATTGAAACAGAATAATAAAGTTGGAGGAAATCACACTACTTAGTAAGATTTTAAGACTTACTATGTAGCAACAAAAATCAACAGTAATCAGGACAGTGTGGTATTAGAAGGACAGATACATACATCAAGATAGAGTCCAGAAATAGACCCACATAATAAGTATGTCCAACAGATTTTTGACAAAAATACAAAAGCAATTCAACAAGGGAAGAATAGTCTTTTCAATAAATGGTGTTGGAACAACTAGACTTCCATAGGTTAAAAACAAAAAAGCCTTTACCTAAACTTCATACATTATATAAAAATTAACTCAAAATAAATCGTAGATCTATATGTAAACCATAAAACTTTTGGGAGAAAATATTCATAACTGGAGTTTGGCAAAGACTTCTTAGACAAGGCACCAAAAGTACAACTCATTTTTTTTTTTTAATCCTCGCCTGAGGATTTTTTTTACATTTATCTTCAGACAGAACGGGAAGGAGAGAGAGAGAGAGAGAAACATCAATGTGAGAGAGACACATCGATTGGTTGCCACCTGCACAATGCCAGCTGGGGCTGGGGACTGAACTGCAACCGAGGTATGTGCTCTTGGTTGGAATCAAACCTGGGACTCTTTGGTCTGCAGGCCCATGCTCTAACTGCCGAGCCAAACTGGCCAGGGCACAACTCATTTTTTTTTCTTTATTGATTTTAGAGAGAGAAGAAGGGAGATGGAGAGAGAGATAGAAACATCAATGAGAGAGAACATTGATTGGCCACCTCCTGCATGCCCCCCACTGGGCACTGGGCCCACAACCTGGGCATGTGCCCTGACCGGGAATCGAACCGGCGACCTCTTGGTGCATGGGTTGATGCTCAGCCACTGAGCCACACCAGCTGGGTACAACTCATTTTTTTTAATTGGTCATTGGTCTTCATCAAAATCCAAAATTTCTGTGGTGTAAAAGACCTTATGAGAATGAAACAACAATCCCCTTACTGGAGAATAATATGCTGACAAAGGACTTTTACCCAGAATATATTTTTTAAAATCCCCAAAACTTAACATTAAAAAAACAAACAGTCCCGCCCGGCGGTGTAGCTCAGTGGTTGAGCGTTGACCCATACATGAAGAGGTCGCTGGTTTGATCCCGGTCAGGGCACATGCCCAGGTTGTGGGCCCGATCCCCAGTGGGGGGCATGCAGGAGGCAGCCAGTCGATGTTCTCTCTCATTGATAATTCTATCTCTTTCTACCTTTCCTTTCCTCTCTCTCTAAAAATCAATAAAGAAAAAACACTAAAAAACAAAACAAAACAACAGTCCCATTAAGAAATGTAGAAAAGCCCTGGCTGGTTTGACTCAGCAATTAGAGCATCGGCCCACGGATCAGAGAGTCCCGGGTTCGGTTCCCACTAAGGGCACGTACCTCGGTTGCAGTTTGTCCGAACCTGGCTGGGGTCGTGTGGGTGGCAGCCACTTGATGTGTATCTCTCACATCGATGTATCTCTCTCTCTTCCTGCCGCTCTATCTGAAAATAAATGCAAAACTGTCCTCGGGTGAGGATAAAAAAAAAAAAGAAAGAAATGTAGAAAAGACAAACAGATGCTTCAAAGATAGCAAAAAGCACATGAAGAAATGTTTCACCTGGATTAACCATTAAGGAAATGAATATTAAAACTACAAGGAGATACCACTTCACGCCTATCAGAATACTAAAGTAAAAACGCTGACAATACCAAGTGAGGAATGGAGCAACTGGATCTCTTATACAGTATTTTTTGTTGTTGTTAATCCTCACCCAAGGATATTTTTTCCATTGATTTTTAGAGAGAGTGGAAGGGAGGGAGGGAGGGGAAAGGGGGGGTGAGAGAGAGAGAGAGAGAGAGAGAAACATTGATGTGAGAGAGATACATCCATTGGTTGCCTCCCACCACATGGGCCCTGACCCAGCAAGGGAGTGAACCTACAACCCAGGTACATGCTCTTGGCCGAGAATTGAACCTGTGACCCTTCTGTGCATAGGTCAACTCTCTAACCATTAAGCCACACCGGCCAGGGTGTGCAAATGTATTGCTGGTGGAAATGTAAAATGGTACAGCCACTTTGGAAGACGGTTTGGTGTTTTCATAAAATTAAACATACACTTAATATATTTATTAATTTCCTATGGCCACTGTAACAAATTACTACAAACTTGGTGGCTTAACATAGTAGAAATTTATTCTCTCACAAAGTACACATAAAAACTGGTATAATTCACCCGGCTGGTGTGGCTCAGTGGTTGAGCATTGACCCATGCACCAAGAGGTCTCAGGTTCGATTTCCGGTCAGAGCACATGCCCAGGTTGTGGGCCCAGTCCCCAGTGGGAGGCAAGCAGGAGGTGGCCAATCGATGTTCTCTCTCATCGATGTTTCTAACTCTTTCTTCCTCTCCCTTTATCTCTCTCTAAAATCAATAACGAAAAAAAAAGTTTAAAAAAGAAAAGCATTTCTTTAACTGAATAGGATCAATAGTAGCTTAGTAAATAGTATTATATCAATGTCAGTCTCCTGGCTTTGAAATTGTTTTATGGTTATGTAAGATGTTATCAATGGGGAAAGCTAGGTGAAAGATATACTGGAACTCTACTATTTTTGTAACTTCTTGTGAGTCTTAAATTGTTAAAAAACAAAGTTTAAAAAAAAAAAAAAGAAATTTACTGACTCTGTAGGTGATTAGTCCAAAAGTAGGGGTGGGCTTTAGGCATGGTTTGAATAGAAGTTCACAATGTCCTCAGGCTTGTGACTACATCCTCTGAGAGTCTCTCCACTCTACCCTCTATTTGTGTTGGCTTTCTCCTCAGACTTACTTTTCTCATGGTACTAAGTTGGCTGCCAGCAGTCCGTTGGACTACATGCTTTTTGTTCCCTTCTGTGTGCCAGGAGGAGAAGGAGGGAGCTATCTTTTCCTTCATCCATGAGGAAAAAAAATAAAAGCCTGAGCTGTACTCTGATTGGACCACCTTAGGTCATGTGCCCACCCCTAAACTAATCACTGTGCCCAGGGAAATACCGTGCACTGATTGTCCATCTACTTGGCAAAGAATTGGGATTACTTGATTGGCTCAGATCAATCAGGTCCCACTCCTGTAGCTGGGGTGGTGCCATCCCACCCAAATATAATTGCTATTACCAGGTGGGGAAGGGGAAGAATGGGTGTTGGATAGCCAACTCCAGTCTCCAGTACAACTGCCTTCTTGAAATTCACTCTTCCCTTGGTTTCAGAGGCGCCATTTTTCCTAGATATCCTCCATCAATGGGTCTTTTTTTTTTTTATCCTCACCTGAGGACATTTTTGCATTTTATTTTCAGATAGAGTGGGAGGGAGAGAGGGAGGAAGAGAGAGAGAGAAACATCGATGTGAGAGAGACACATCAACTGGTTGCCACCCACACGACCCCAACCGAGGCCGGGGACAAACTGCAACCAAGGTAAATGCCCTTAGCGGGAACTGAACCCGGGACTCTCCGGTCCACAGGCCTGACACTCTAACCGCTGAGCCAAACCGGCCAGGGCCGTCAATGGGTCTTAAAGTATAAGAGTTTTCTAGACAGAGAAGGTATAAAGTGTCATTCTAGGAGAAACAGCACAAAGCCCAGAGATGTGAAGGAATGGACCCATTTTGGGAACAATGATAATTTTGGTGTGGCAAAGCATAGAGTTCATGAGGGAAGAGTGTTTAGTAATGAAGCTGAAGAGAAGAGATGGGACCAGCAGTGAAGAGCCTTGAATGCCACCTCAAGTATCACAGGCAATGGGAAGACATTGACGGCTTTTGAGAAAGAATAGTACATGGACTCACTTGACCTTAGAAAGATCTCTCTGGCTTCAGCCTAGAGGACAGACTGGAGGGGGCCTGAGTGGAGGCTGCTGCAGTGCTCTGGGCAGAAGAAGATGAAAGCCTCACCAAGGGTGGTGGCCTTCAGGATAGAGAGAAATGGATGAAAATGGCAGATAGTGATTTGGTGGAATCAGCAGGACCTGGTGAACTGCTTGGCTTTGTGAAGGGATTGGAGGAGAAGGTGTAGGAGATGACTCACATTTCTGGCTTGAACACTTGATACATTATTTTAGGCAGGAATGGCTAATTGTGTCAAATGCTGATAAGTCAAGGGAGATAAGGATTTATAAGTGACCATAGAATTTAGTGATAAATGTTTTTTGTTTTGTTTTGTTTTTATACTCACCCGAGGACATTTTTTGCATTTATCTTCAGATAGAGCGGGAAGGAGAGAGAGAGGAAGAGAGAGAGAGAAACATCGACATGAGAGAGACACATCGACTGGTTGCCACCCACACAACCCCAACCGGGGCCGGGGACAAACTGCAACCAAGGTACGTGCTCTTAGCGGGAACCGCACCCAGGCCTCTCCGGTCCGCAGGCCGACGCTCTAACCTCTGAGCCAAACCGGCCAGGGCGTGACAAATGTTTTAAGGGGCAGAAATCAAGAAAATTTCATCAGAATAAGTCAGGGAAGTGGAGAATAATAAAGTCAAGTGAGCTTCCTTTCAAATTCAGATATAAGAGGAGGAGAGGATAAAGCAATAGATAAAGAAAGTAATGGAATCTATTCTTAAAATAATGTATGTTTTTACATTTTCCAGCACTTCTCTGCATACTGGTTGTGTAGTAAGCCTGTATCCTCATCTAGAAAATTAATTTTTTAATAGTACCTACCTCATGGGTTTATGGTAAAGATCAAGGCTTCATATCACCTAACAATGAATTAGTCTGTCTCCCCCTCTGAACTTTGAGTTCATTAGAAACATTGACAGCTCCTAGTGCATTGCGTGGTATATTGCTAATTAACATTTGTTAAACGAATGATGCATTTAAGACTCTGAGCACAGTCCTGCCTGCCCAAGGTAAGCACTCAGGAAAGTTAGCCAGGGTGTGTGAGGCTGGTGGGAAGAATGGGATGTGGGAGGAAACCCCATGCCTTCAGCTTGCTGTTTTCCAGAACCCAAGGAGCTGTCCCCTGACCGCCAAGATGGGAATACAGGCAAATCGGTGGAGGTGCCAGGAGTGAGCCCTCTGGCACCTCTAGGGCAGAGTCACCCTTTCCTGAACCCACAGCTATACTGCAACGAGGAGCAGGGTGTGGACTCCAGACACTTCATCCAGCACTGCTTCATGGCCACAGTGACCACCAGTGACATTCCAGGCAGCTCTGAGGAGGCCCCTGTCCCCAATCTAATCTCACATGGACCAGCCCCATAGATATCCAATAAATGTCTCTACACCATTCTCTTCTGGAGTCTCTTTTCAGTGAAAGGTGGGGGTGGGGATGATCAAAGGGACTTTAGTGCCTATTGGGAATAAATGAGGGCTTTTCCCAGCAAACCAACCCAGGGCCTGCTGTGGACCCAGCTATTCTGCTCTGCCTAGCACACTGTGGACCAAAGGGAATTCAGACGCGGATCCTGAGTGAAATGGTCAGTAACAACTCCATGCAATCAAGGAGAAGCCTCAGAAGAGCCCATCATCTAACCTGAGGAGCCAGAGAACCCTGACTTGTTCTTCCTGCCACAGAGCAGATATACTTAGGATACCATGGAAAATGACTGGCTCCCAGAGGCAGGTGACTCCTGCCTCTCCAGCAGCTCTGCCCCACTCCCTTGCCAAGGAACAGAATGAGAGGGAATGTAGAGTACACAGGGCCCAACCATGTTTAATATCATTCAGTTCCTTAGGTGGATGAAAGAGTGAGCCAACAAGTGAGTGAGGGAATGAATGATTAGCAGACCAAACACAAGCTCCACGATGTGTACTTGGCCACTTTCTGGCCCTGTGTGGCCTTGACAAAGTCCCTTAGTCTCCCTGAGCTTCGGTGCCTTTGCTGGGTTATGGCAAATGTTCAGAGATGATGGATATGAACCCCTTCATAAACATGAAGATACTACAAATATTTTAAAATTACTAATGGGTGTTTTTCGATATAACAGTAAGAGCAGGTACTCTGGAGCCAAATGCCTAATTCAAATCCTGTCCCTGCCCTTACTTGCTAGGTAACATTTGTGCCTTGGTTCTCTCATCCATCTAAGTGGGTATAATAGTAGTACCTACCTCATAGGATTTTGGAGGATTAAATTATTTAGATCATGCAAAGTACTTAGAACAGAGTTGGAAATGGAAAGCTTTTTCTTTATGTGTGTTTTTTTTAAATTAAACTGATAGCAAAGAAATCTTAGGGCAGGATGCTGACTGCCACCCCTCTCTCTCAGCTCTTCTTCTTCTTCTCTCTCTCTCTTTTTTTTTTATCCTCACCCGAGGACATTTTTCCATTTTTTGTTCAGATAGAGTGGGAGGGAGAGAGAAGAAGAGAGAGAGAGAGAGAGAAACATCGACGTGAAAGGGACACATTGAGTGGCTGCCCCCCCCCCCCACGACCCAACCAGGGCCAGGGACAAACTGCAACTGAGGCACGTACCCTTAGCAGAAACCGAACCCAGGCCTCTCTGGTCCGCAGGCTGACGCTCTAACCACTGAGCCAAACTGGCCACGGCTTCTTCTTCTCTTTTTAATTTTGAAAATCCAATGAGCTTTATTAAATGATTTGTGAAAAGAGAAGCATCCCATGTAGAAAGTACAGAGGAGCATCCCCCTATTCTCATCTTAACTTGAACAGTGGCTTTAGGCTTTAAGTGCCTTGGGAGTGCAAGGCAAGGATTGGTGAGACTCAGTAGCCACTGAAAGCAGCTCTTGACATTTCTGACAGTGACACAATCTGCTGCTGGATTTGACAACAGTGAATTGGTCACTGTTAGATATCTGTACATGGGGCCCAAGCCAGCCAAGGGCACATGATGGGGTGGCAAGGCAGGGTGAGTCACCCACCGAAGTGCTTTAGGCTGGAAGCCAAGAGACCTCAGTTCTGGTCTTGCTTTATTTGTTGTCGTGTGTGTGTGTGTGTGTGTGTGTGTGTGTGTGTGTGTGTCTTAGTCTTATTTTCAGCTCTCTAAACCCAGCACCTTTGTCTACTTCTTGTATATTCAGTAGCATCTTCTGTGCCAGGATCTGTGCAGGTTAAAGAAACAAAAGGGAATCAGCCACAGCTGCTGCCTTCAGTGGTTCATCTAGGGGGCAAGGTATGCACACAAAAGGGCTGTTGGCCCAGTGGCAGCCCTTTATGCAGTTTAAGAAAGCAATAAGTGATGTTTGAGCTGAATCATCAAAGGTGAGTCAAAGTTTCAGCCCAGCTGGTATGGCTCAGTGGTTGAGCGTCGACCCATGCACCAAGAGGTCACAGGTTCGATTCCCGGTCAGGGCACGTGCCCAGGTTGTGGGCCCAATACCCAGTGGGGGGCATGCAGGAGGCGGCCTATTGATGTTCTCTCATCAATGTTTCTATCTCTCTCTCCCTCTCCCTTCATCTCTCTAAAATCAACTGAAAAAAAAAAAAGAGTCAAAGTTTCCAAGTAAGACAAGGTTAGAAGACATTATGGTCAGAGGACAACCTGTTCGGAAACAGTGAGAGAGCCTAGCAAAGCCCAGGAACTGCTTGTTGAGGGAAGTTTAGTCTCTGATGTTCTGTGTAATCTTTCACAGGACAGATCCCATCTCTCTCCTTAGCATTCCCATCAGTAAAATCCAATTTTTCTCTGACTACTTTCTGTGCTGAGCCTTCTGGGAGGTTATAAGGAAGAATCCAATTCTTCCCTTGACTTTAGGTCTGATGGGGGAAGATGATCTATAAATTCTAAAAACCCCAGTGGTCGTCAGTGGCCTAAGACAATGGTTCTCTTGAGCCTGCATCAGAATCAGCTGGAAGGCTTGTTAAAACATTGCTGGGCCTCCTCTCTCCCCTCTCAGAGTGTCTGATTCAGTAGGTCTGGAGTAAGTCCCCAGAATTTGCATTTCTAAGTAGTTCCAGGTGATGCTGATGCTGCTGGTCTTCAACCACCCTTTGAGCAAGACTGGCCAGGAAGAACAAAGACGACTCAGAGCTGGAGGTTAAGAGGAGACCTCACACTGAGCAGGGCCTTGAAGGCCTGGTAGAATTTCCCCAGCAGGAGCCTGTGTCGATGGGGTGGGGATAGGTGGAAAATAGACTGTGTGCTGTCTTTGCTGACCTACACATCCCAAGCCCATAAAGCCCCTCCCCATCCATTCCCCAGATTCGGCTTCTCTCATTTGAATTCAATCAATCCTCAGAGCTGGCTCTCACTGGGGTTGGCTTCTCTGAGTCTTGGGCTGAAAACAAACTGCCCACCCTGCGCTGCAGGAGCCTCCCTCCCCCAGGGCAGCCGAGGAGGAAGGAAGCTGGGTGGGCTGACGCACAGACAGAAATAGTCTGAGCTCACTGCTGCTCCCAAGCTCACATTGACCTGGCAATTATTTCTTGTAAATTGCTTTCCCGGTTATGTTCAGAACATGTGTGTGTGCCTGCCTGAGAACAAACACTCAGAGGGCACTGGGTGGAGGTGGATAGCTGGGGAGTAGTATCTAGATAAAGGGGAGCCCAAGTATGAATCTTCATCAAGAATTAGGGAACTGTTGATTCTTAAAACTTGCAAATATTAGAAACTTCCATTTGTTTTTATAGCACTGTTGGGTGGTTTTCCAGCCTTTTCTCAAACATTCACGTTTATTTGTTCCTTCAACATTGATTGACAGTGATGCTCTGCCAGGATCTGAGCTAAATGAAGTCCCAGTCCCTGTCCTCAAAGAGCTCATGCATATGGTGTCTCCAGGAAATCCCTAACCCAGCCAAGGGCTTCAGGGAAGACTTCTTGGACTAAGTGATGCCTGAATTAAGTCTTGAAATACCCACAGACAAAGGTTTGTTGTACAAGATAGGGAATAGCATTCAAGGCAAAAGGAACAGCATGATAAGTAGTTCAGTTTGGTGGACACTATAGTCAAGATGGGGAATAGGGGCTAAGTCCTGAAGCTTTGCCATGTTAAGGGGCTTGGGCTTTATCCTGTCAGGCAAGGGGGAGCCAATGCTTTTTTTATTTTATTGATTTTAGAGAGAGGAAGGAAGAGGGAAAGAGAGAGAGAAACATTGATGTGAGAGAGAAACATCGATCGTTTGCCTCCATACACGACCTGACTAGGGATCAAACCCGCCCTGAAGGGAATTGAACATCGACCCATCAGTGCATAGGACGATGCTCCAACCATCTGAGCCACATGGGCCAGGACTGGAAAGGGTTTTTTAAGTATGCTTAAAGGAACTCAGTACCTTATCTGATAGCTTGCTCTCATGTTCTTCATGACACTAAGTTAAATTTGCCAACCAGGAGCTCTGTTTTGGAGGGCCTATCGAATGCCTGCCCCTTTCTTTCTTAAAACCTCAGAAGTCTGAAGGATACTGATGGCTTCTGTGCCCACAAGAAGTGGCTCAAGCCCTGGACATATGCCCTCTTATCAGGAGGAGGAGGCCATTCCACTGCCATCTGTGACAGTGGTCTATGACCAGTTAGCTGAGAGGCCAGAGCATGGGACAACTAAGGCCCAAGCCATAGGCCAGAGCCCAAGATAGCCTTGTGCCTTGCTCTGTCCCAGAGACCTGGGAGGCTCTCATGTGTGAAGAGGATGTGAATGGCTCATTTTTCATTCCTCACAGGATCAAGGCCACCAAGAGTGGGCAGTCCATTCAAGGAGTTTGAATATACTGAGAATATACTGTGGGCCTAGCACTGTGACAAGCACTTTAGGATAGAAGGTGCAGCCCTGCCTTCAGGGTCTTACTCACTAGGAATGACGAGTAGGTTTGACTCATGAAACCCCTAGAAAGCAATTAGAAAAAGTTTGAAAGCAAATGCCAAGGTGTTAGTCAAAGTCCATTAGAGTTCCAGAAATTCTAAAACAGGAGAAAAGAAAGTCCGGAAATCTTTGTGGAGAAAGTGGGGTTGAATTAGACTTTGATGGACCATGACAATACTTGCAGGGTCTCAGTGAGGTAGAGAAAGTGTTCTGTAATGTCAACTTTATATTTATTTATTTATTTTTAAATGCAGTTTATTTCCCCCCTTTATTGATTTTTAGAGAGAGAAGTGCGAGGGAGAGAGAGATAGAAACATCAATGAGAGAGAACATCGATTGGCCGCCTCCTGCATGCCCCACACTGGGGATCGGGCCCACAACCTGGGTATGTGCCCTGACCAGGAATCGAACCAGAGACCTCTTGGTGCATGGGTCAACACTCAACCACTGAGCCACACCGGCCGGACTCAACTTTCTATTTAAAGACAGTTCCGGATGTGAGGGCGATCTGGCTGTGACATCTGTCACCCCATTGATGACCAGGGTTGATTCGGCTGATCTGGCTGGCTAGGCGGGTGTGCCCCTCCTCCCTCACCGATCCATGTGCATCCCTCCCGAAGCTGCATGCTCCGTCGAAGAGGACGACCTTCCCCCCAGAGGAGAGGACCGGTCTTCGGTCAAGGGTATACGAATAGCTGCGCTCCCCTGCTAGAACCTCCAAACAAGTTCTCAAGGTCCATTTGTAGGAGAACGCAGAGTAGTCAAGCTTCCAAGACTCCAGACACATCCAAATGAGGTGCTGCACGTGGCAGTCTGTCTTTCTAAAAAGAAAAAAAATAAAGAGAGTTCCACTTGTGGCTCCAAGGGCTTTGGACAAGTAGACCATTCAACAGCCCCACCCCATCCCGAGCCATAGTCATTCAACAAATATAGACTTAATATATTTTTCATGCCAGGCCTTCCCTTGAACTGTAGGAACAAAGAAATGAATCGTTTGTAAATCATGCCTTTTGGGAGCTCTCAGGCTATTGGGGGAAGACTGACGGATTAAATAGACAATTACAATAATGTCACCCTCTTGGAATGCAGTCACTGTGAAAGGAAGCCTGGCTTGGCCTGCTGGAAGATGAGACCGTGTAGAACATACATGAACTCTCCACTGGGACCTTCTAGAGACCAACCAGCTCCCAGTTGAGGTACCAGATGACTGCAACTGCTGAGTGACCCCAGGTGAGATCAACAGAAGAACTACCAACTAAGCCCAGCTCAAAGTGCCAAATTATAGACTCATGAGCAAATCAATGGTTACTATTTTAAACCATATGTTTTGGGGTAGTTTGTTACACAGCAATGATTACTGATAGTATTATTACATTTGTGACTGTACCTGCCTTCTCCATTTGTCTGTGAGCTCCTCCCTCCTTAGGGGAAAGAAACTGGGTTTGTGTTGAATATCTTCTGTTTGCCACTCCAGAACCACTCTCTTCCATTCTCAACTTTGCTCCATACCTTAGGAGTATTGGTATGGGTTACATCAAGGGCTACTTCGCCCTCTGGATTCTGGTATGGTTTGGCCAACTGGGGTCCCAGCATGGTATATATTCCCCTAGCTTCCTCCCTGACGTTACATCATGGGCTGGCTAGATCTCTTGACCAAGGGACACAGCTCATGTCAGGCTGCCCTTACCAGAGCTCTCTTTGTCTCCAGATTCTAATAATTGCTTTCTCCTTGATCCCTTAGGTATAAAGGTAGTAACTAGTACCCTAACATTACTTGTGTAGGAGTATTACCCTATCCCTAGTCCCTGTATTAAATAAGCCCTTTCTTAAACTCTTCTCAAATTACCCAATTTGAGAGTGTCATCTATTTCCTCTCGACACCCTGATTGATAGTTTTATTCTTTAATTTATCCCAGCTGCCACCTAGCTCATAGTACATGCTCAATAATTATGGTTTGGTGAAGAAATGAAGATACCAAGGGATCTGCTGTTCGAGATGCACTTTGGTCAGAAAAACTTGGGTCTGGATCCTGGTTTTGTGGCTTCCTAAGCTACTGTATGGCCTGAGTTTTCTCCAATGTTAAATTTGGATAACAATACCAACACTATAGGATTTTTGCTCAGATTATAGATGTTTATAAAATATTTAACTTACAGTAAATGATAAATATGACTTTGGTAAAGAGATAGGAAGGATTTCATAACCATTTTCCCATTTGATTCTCACTATTTCACTATGAAGAGCACTATACCCCCCCCCCTTTTTTTAAAGTAACCTCAGACCAGGGAAGGAAAACTACCTGCCCAAAGCCACACATTGAGCTGGAAGTGGAGTCAGAATTTGAATTGAGGTTTCTGATTCCTGGTTTAGTGCTCTTTTTGCCATATCAGGCGAGGAAGAGGCATGTCCTAAACAGACTTTCTCTCCAATAAGCCAACTGGGAAAGAAAACAAAAAGGAGAAGCTGGCAGGGGCCACCTGCCCCACCCTCTTCTTCAACAGAATTTTTTGAATTTTTCTAAGAAAAGGTCTTGGCCCACCTGTATGCCTCACTGCTCAGCAGGAACCTTGAGAATGAACTCGCCCTCCTGGAGACTGGGCATGGGAGAACTCATGCTTGGCTGGGAAGCCCCAGGAAATGAATGCAGTGCATTTTGTAGGGTAGCTCAAAGCACTAGAGTCCTCTCCCTCACCTTTGTCCTCCTAGGCACTCCTTCCCTTTCCCCCAGGCTTTCTCCTCCAGCAAGTCTTCTGGATCACTCCAAACCTCAGTGATGAGCCCTTCTCTGAGTTATCACAGTACCTGGCACATAGTAGGTGCTCTTTAAACCTTAGGGAACAAAAGAATGACGGTGTATATTTGCATAAATATTTATTCCATAAGTACCAATGTCTACTCTGTGCCTCCTTATTTGTTGGGGTGGGGACCCAGAGACAAGCAGACGATGCCCTTGCTTTACAGACCACAGGATCCTCATCTTAATATTCACCATCTTGGGTGAGTTTGCTAATAGTTTCATCAAACACTGTCAGAGCTGGAAGGGGCCTCACTGTCTCATTATACAAACGGGGAATTCTGGTACAGAGAGGAGAACTGACTGGAAGGCAGGACAGCTAGTTTCAAATGCCGGCCCCTGGCAATAACTTGCAGGCAACTCTCATCCGGCTCTGGGCCTTGTTCTCCAGGTCTGTCACACGGGACAACAGTCACTTCGCCATCCGGCACAGAGGGCTGTCCTAGTGCAGAGCTCTGTCTCCGAAGAGGCCTTTCTCCAGGGAGGAGGGAGCTTCTTTGTTAATCCTTCATTTTCAAAACCTCCAGCTCCGGGTTCCTAAACCCCGCCTCCTCTTCTGGCTGCTGTGCGTTACCATGGAGACTGCAAGCCCCTCGCAGCTTCCTGCGTTCCTCACCCCTCCCCCTCCGCCATCTCTCTCCGCTGTTTCTTCTGTGGATGTAGATCTCCCCTGGCCTGATAAACTCCTGAATCTACGGGAATTATTATCCCTATTTCAAACTGGGGTAAACTGAGACCCAGAGAAGGACAGGGATTTGCCCCAGGCTACCCGTAGCCTGTCACTGGCAGAATCCTAAACACAGGTTTCACCCAGTTGGCACACCTGGCCCTCACAACCACCCCCTGTGACATTATTCGCTCCTATCCAGGGAGACTTATTTTCTCTCTTTTTCTCTTCCTTCCTTCCTTCCTTCCTTCCTTCCTTCCTTCCTTCCTTCCTTCCTTCCTTCCTTCCTTCCTTCCTTCCTTCCTTCCTCCCTCCCTCCCTCCCTCCCTCCCTCCCTCCCTTCCTCCCTTCCTTCCTTCCTTCCTTCTTTCCTTCCTTCGTTTTTGTCTTTCCGCAGTTATGAGAGTTTAACTTTTTAGTCTAAGAAAATGAGAACATATTCTGACTAAACCTAGAGTTACTTGAAGTTCACTCTTTACGTTGGTGACTTTAAATCTATTCTTGGATATGTGGTTTAAGTCCTTTGTGAACTGGAAATAGTGCTGGATGATAAAACCTGACAAAAAGCTACCACAGAATGCACCAGCCCTGATATGCTGACGCAACAAAAATAATAACATTTTAGTGCGTTGCAATATGCCAGAATGCATTAAGAAAAACAGTACACAACTGTGAAGAATTTATACAACAAATATCTGAGAATTTGGACACATTATACCAAGTGGTTAAAAGTGTTTCTATAACTCTAGAAGATAAGGGTATCAAAACCTTGGCATATGGAAAATAGAATTTATCCTGCAAAGCTGGGTTCTAGTCTCAACCAATTCATTTTGATCTTCTGCACACTACTTAACCTAAAGTAACACCCACTGCCATGTAATGGTTGTACAGATGTGAAAGGACTTTGGCAGTTGTAAGATAACCAGCAGATGTTATTTATTGTTAGTAAATGAAGGTTGGAGAAAGATCTCCTAAAATTTTTTCCTTGGGGCCTCCAATTGTTGGATTGTTAGATTCTGATATTTTCTATGATTAACCAATGTGATGCTAAAGGTCTATGATTCTAGAATCCTGAGTCTGATTCTAATCCCAGAGCCCTGTGAGTCTGACATTCTCTGATTCTATGCAAGTGTAAGACAAGGTCTGAAGGTCAGAGCAGGGTAGAGACCCAGGTTAGCAGGATGGTCCTAGGCCCCAGGGGAGGAACAGCTGTCCCTGCTCTCCACCATCTGAACTCACCCATGGAGCCGGAGCCTAATTCCCATCAGACCTCTCTTCAGCTCATCACTCTTCCTCCAGCCAGCTTTCCTTGGGGCCTTCTCACCTGTATTATCCATATTCATCACAAATTTTCTCCCATTAGGTCCAATTAAACCACTTTGCCAACAGTGAAAAAATCAAAACCTCCCTTGATTGGTAGGCCCAGCAGAGGAAGTCTAATTTAGGATAACTCTACCTGTCCCCTCCCCATGCCCACCCTGTCCCCCATTACAACCCCCCTATTTGTTCACACCCCAGATCAGCATAGTGGCTACAGCATTCCTTTCTGCAGGTTCTGGTACATGGTGTTCTCTCCCTGATGGCCCCACAGGCGGCTGCTGACTCACCCCAGGTTGCTAATGCACCAGGTGTCCATGTATTCAGATGGGGCTGCTTCTCAACATGCAGCCTTCTTCTCTGTCTAAAGAGAGTATTCTGGCCCTGTGTTTCTCACAGGGTATTGTAAGGCTTTTGAACTAGTGAATCAACAATAAATTGTACAACAATGATGTGTTGTGATGTAAAGTGATATCTAAAAATAATGTACCACCTAGCTGGTGTGACTCAGTTGTTTGAGCGTTGTCTCATGCACCAAGAGATCGCTGGTTCAAACCTGAGTCAGGGCACATGCCCCGGTTGAGGGTGTGGGCTGAACCCCAGTAGCAGGCGAGCAGAACACAGCCCATTGATGTTTCTATAGCCCTCTTCCTTTCTCTCTAAAATATCAATAAAAACATATGTTTAAAAAACTAAAATAAAAATAAAAATAAAAACCATATACCACTAAGATGTTTATAGTCAGCCCATATCAGCACCACTGCCTAGCTGTGTGTCCTCAGGCTGGTGATTTATTTTACTTCTCTGAACCTTAGTTTTCCTGTGTGTGTGTGTGTTTTCTTGTTGTTTTTGAGTGCTTACTCTACGCTGGGCACTGTGTCTGGCATGTTAGATGGTTTACTCTGTACCAGTCAGGATTCTCAGTTGCAAACAATTGAAACCATATCTGGCAAAACTAAGCAAAATGGGTTTTATTGGAAGGCTATTGGATGACTCACTGAAATGACAAAGAGATTGGAGACCTAGACAGGAAGCAGAGCAGCTGGGCACAGCCAAAGTCCTGCGACAGGAACTCTGTTTAGGACAGATTCTACCTCAGGCCACATAGCTACTTGCTGCTCACCACTGCACTGCTGGGCTCTTGTCCACACTGCAGCCACCTGAAGTAAACTCTGATTGTCCTCACCTCTCTGCCTAACTCCCACCAGGCTCGAGGCCCAGGTGGGGCACCAACAGGGTTCAGGAGAAAAGTTGTTGTCCTCTTCAACTTCCACGTAGCTTGGAATTCCTCCAGATAGGCAGTGTTTGGATGCTGGGCAGCCAAAAGTAGTTAATGTTCATTAAAGCCTTCCGCAATACTGAGTCAGGTAATATTACATTTTACAGATGAAGAGACTGAGTCTCTAAAAGGTCTACTTACTGATCGTCTAGCTAGTGAGTGGGTACATTAACACCCACCTCGCCAGAATAGAAGAAACAAATGAATGTAGGTAATCAGCAAAGATTAATTCCCTTTCCTGCCTCAGTAATAGCTCTTGCTGGCAATGTTTGCTCAGCCATTGGGAAGGCTTTCAAAGACTTGTTCACATTCCCTATTACTCTGGATCTGGCCCCTAACTTCCTGGTAACACCCACAATTTTAATTTATTCCAAGACATTGACTAATATGCAGATAGATCATCAATACCACCACCATCATCATCATCATATTGCTTTTAGCTCATTGGAGTTTCACAAAGTCCTGCAAGGTAGGTATTACCTCAGTTTACCAATGAGAAAACTAGGAATCAGAGAGGTTTAGTGACTGTCTCAAGCTCACAAAGCAAGTCAGAGCTCGAATCATATCTAGATCTCCTGTCTCCAGAGTCACACAGCCTCTATTTTAAAGGAGCAGGCTGAAAACAGGACATCCAGGATTACACAGAATGTCAAGGCAGGAAGAGGCCTTAGCAATCTCTGCATGCTCTTCCCCTTTTCACTAATGGGAAATCTGAGGCCTAAAGAGAGGAAGTGCCCTGTCCAACACCCTACCCAGTGTCATCTGCGAAACCTTTGTGCAAGACTCAGGGTTTGAATACAGTTCTCTTGCCTCCCAGTTTAGTGAGCATTCCCCACACCATTATGGAGCTCATTTTAAAGTCAATATAATTGAGATAGAGAGTAGGAGCATACATAGCCCACCCATCTATTGGGATAAGGGCCAGACTAAGATGTGTGCCCAGAAGAAAGGACATGGTGGCAGGATGGCTGGGAGGTAAGAGGCTTTGTGCCTCTAGAAGATCCTGTTCTCTCATAATCACAAACTGTTTCCAAACATTAAGAGCCAATTATCTTCTCCTGGTTGGCATTGATTACAGCAGTCTTTTAAAAATGTTTTAATTTAGCCCTGGCCGGTTTGGCTCAGCGGTTAGAGCGTCGGCCTGCGGTCCAGAGAGACCAGGGTTCGGTTCCCGCTGGGGGCATGTACCTCGGTTGCGGTTTGTCCCCGGCCCTGGTTGGTCATGCGGGTGGCGGCCACTCGATGTGTCCCTTTCACGTCGATGTTTCTCTCTCTCTCTCTTCCTCTCTCTCCCTCCCACTCTATCTGAACAAAAAATGGAAAATAAATAAATTATTTTTTTTAATTTAAATCATTTTTTATTTTTCAATTACAATTGACATACAATATTATATTAGTTTCGGGTGTACACCCCAGTGATTAGACATTATATAACTTACTAAGTGATCATCCCAATAAATCTCATACCCATCTGACACCATACATAGTTATTAGAATATTATTGACTATATTACTTATGCTACACTTTACATCCCCATGACTCTTCTGTAACAACCAATTTGTACTTCTTAATCCCTTCACCTTTTTCACCCATCCCCCAACCACTTTCCCATCTGGCAACCGTCAAAATGTTCTCTGCACCTTGAATCTGTTTCTCTTCTGCTTGTTTGTTTATTTTATTTTTTAGCTTCAATTGTTGATAGATATGTATTATTATTTATAGCCATTTTATTTTTCATATTTTTAATCTTTTTTCTTCTTCTTCTTCTTAAAAAGACCCTTTAACATTTCATGTAATACTGGTTTGGTAGTGATGAACTCCTTTAGCTTTTCCTTATCTGGGAAGCTCTTTATATGTCCTTCAATTCTAAATGATAGCTTTGCTGGGTAGAGTAGGTCCTTGCTTTTTTTTTTTTTTTTTTTCTCCTTTATTGATTTTAGAGAGTGAAAGTGAGAGGGAGAGATAGAAACATCAATGAGAGAACATTGATTGGCCGCCCGCTGCAGGCCCCCCACTGGGGATCGGGCCCACAACCCTGGCATGTATCCTGACCAGGAATCGAAATGGTGACCTCTTGGTGCATGGGTTGATGTTCAACCACTGAGCCACACCGGCCAGACGGTCCTTGCTTTTCATCACTGAATATTTCTTGCCACTCCCTTCTGGCCTGCAAAATTTCTTTTGAGAAATCAACTGACAGTCTTAAGGGAGCTCCTTTGTAGGTAACTAACTGCTTTTCTCTTGCTGCTTTTAAGATTCTCCCAAGAGCCAGCCAAGTGCCCATTAGCGAGAGCTCTTGCAGTCAATTGGGTCTTTACTGGGCCCTTATAGGGTACTGAGCTAGGAATATGGAAAATTTAGTGGCTGAATCAGATAGAGACCCAATCTTGAGGTAAAACTAAGCAAGAAGGATGCCAGGACATCTGGAAGGAGGCGTTCTAGGGACCCTGTTACACCAACATTCCAAAACACACTAATATTCTAGCACACTAATGTTTCAGCACACCACATTCTGTCACCTTGCCGTTCCATTATGGGGGGCATTCGCCTTACCAACATTCCTCTCTCTGCCACTCCAGTGTTCTGCCCCACCAACATTCCTCCATCCCATCACTCCAACCTTTTAAAACACCAGCACAATTCGAATTTTCAACCTTCCAACTTCCTTCTACTAAAAGCATTTGTTTGTTTCTTGGTTTACTTTACCAATGGCTCTTAATATTTTGGGGAACACAGACTCCTTTAAGAAGTTATTAAAATCTATGGCTCCTTCCCCAGGGGGAATATATATATATATATATATAATATATATTTTACATATATATATTTTACATGTCATTTCAGATTTTCAACGACTCTCTGCCTTAATCCAGAATGACTTTTAAAGTAAAACAAAATCAGTAAGTTTAAGATAGGACAAGATAAGATTGAAAAAAACAAAGTAGGGACAAAGAGGAGCCTGGAATAATGCAAAAAATGCGGAACATAGTGATCTACAAAGCTAAATTTGTGTTCCACATAATTAGCAGTAAGACTTCCAGTAGCCAAGGCAAAAAGAGAAACCTGTTTACGTGCACGACTCACAGTGTTCATGAGATAAAAACAAGTCATTTTCTTCTTGGGAGACATACAACTATTCTTGGAATGAAGACCAGACAAGACTTCCTCCTGAGAGCCTCATAAAGAATGATATAATGGACCATGGCCTCCACAGGGCTCTCACATAGACCCAGAGATGCATTATATGATAGAGTAACCAGCTTGTCCTGTTTTGCCTGGGACATTCTCATTTTTAGCACTGAAAGTCTTGCCTCCCAAGTACCACTTTAGTCCCAGACAAACTGAGATGGTTGGTCACTTTATTTCTGAGTTATAGTTCAGTTGAAGCTTACCTAGGGTAAAGTTCTCAAAAACTGTGTATAATCAAAAGTATTATCCTTTTAATCACCCATAAAGTCTAGAACAATCTCTCAATAGCACAGCTAATTTTTCCTCTTGCAATGGAACAGATTACTGTTTCTCTGGTAGGATATCTGATGAAGAGACTGGCTTGCTTGGGGGCAGATATCCTTAAACACTAGAATCACACTCCATGTGGCAAAATGCGCACACACTGAGGATTTTATGAGGCATGTAGGAACTGGTACAAATGGAAGGGACAGCAGATTTACCTCTCGTGTGACACAACATCCTGGGGCATATGTTGAGTGAGTGAAATATTTAATATATTATTGGTCTCTCTCTTTCCATCTCTCTTTTTAGTCACAGCAAGTAAAACTGAATTTCTATAAATGGAATAAATATAGTACTTATCTCATAGGGTTATTGTGAGAATTAAGAGCTAATATTTACAAAGCACTTAAAATAGTACCTGACACAGAGCGATTGCTCTCGTTGTTAAATATGGATATGGTGGCACTCCACTGTACGTCCTACAGCAATCATGGATATAAGTTGACAGCACTTTGGAAAAAGATATTCTGTGGAGGGACAAGGTCTAGGACCCCAGCCCTCTGTAGCTGTAACTTTATAAAGGGATGCTTTCTGAACTTGAGTGGCTGAGGGACTGCCTGCCTTCAGACTATTCTCCCCAAGCACTGGTTTTGAATCTGAGATCTTAAGCATGAGTGGCCATGAACACTTCTTGGAGAGGGCCTTGCCCCTTTCAGTCTACTTCTTGGCTTAGAAAATTCCCAGACACAACCCAGAGAGCAATAAGTCACCGAGCTCCCCAGCATGTTCAGACTGCACACCCCTCCTGTGCAGCCTGCCCTATCCATGGGGCGGGTAACCCTAGCTGGCTGGGACCTGTTCAGAGACCTAGCATGAGTACTAAGCTGTCTGCCATACAGACCAATGTACCATTGCATGTGAAAACACTGTAAAGTGCTGTGCAGATGTGAGCGATCAGGATTAGTATATACTGGTGCTGAGTTCATAGTCCAGAAAGAGGAGACTAGAGCTTGGACAGTGCCCATAGTGATGAAAGGAGGGAGCACATAGGCAATTAATTCAGAAGGCCTAGAATGGACATACTTGACACTTAATTATACTGAGGCCAATAATTGGTAAGAAATCCCAAGACAGCTGGGTTCCTTAATCCTCCTCTAGCCAGAGCACACGTTTCCCATAGGCTTAAAATCTCAGAGATGAAAGAAACAATAATTAATTGATTAATTTAACAAAAACTCACCAGCCCGACCCGTGTGGCTCAGTGAATTGAATGTTGTCCCATGTACCAAGAGGTTACCAGTTCGGTCAGGGCACATGCCCGGGTTGCGGGCTCGATGCCTAGTAGAAGACATGCAGGAGGCAGCTGATCAATGTTTTTCTCTCTCATTGATGTTTCTGTCTCTCTCTCCTTCTCCCTTCCTCTATCTCTCAAAAAAAAAAAAAAATGAAAACATATTTAAAAGGAAACAAAACTCACCAGATGCCTACTCTGGTCTAAGCACTGGGCCTACTGATCATAAAGTCTGACCTAACTCCTAAGGTGGAATCTCGAAACTTCCTGACTGCAGGCCAGATCCTAGCTCTACCACTTACCAGCTCTGTAAACAGCAAGTCACTTACCTCTTCTATGGCTCAGTTTACATATCTGTTAAATGGGAGTAATGCTGAATAATACCTATATACCCTGGGATTGTCCTGAGGATTAAATAAAATAACAAACCTTATATACAGTACTTAGTATACATAAAGCACTAAATATTTTCCATATGTAAACTCATTAAAACAATTTTTTTTTCTTTATTGATTTTACAGAGAGGAAGGAAGAGGGAGAGAGAGATAGAAACATCAATGAGAATGTGCTTATTCATCTGCCATGTGGGTGTGATTCCTATTTTCTAGATGGGGAAGTAGGTTCAGGTAATGACAATGCCCTCCAGGATCTCTACTGGTTCTCAAATCCTGTGTTTCTAAGCACATGGGTCCCACTCTGCTGGAGTAACATAACTTTAAAAAAAAAAATTATTGATTGATTTTTTTTTTTGAGAGAGGGGTGGGGGAGAGAGAGAGAGAGAGAGAGAGAGAGAGAGAGAGAGGTTTGTTGTTCCACTTATTTATGTATTCATTGGTTGTTTCTTGTGTATGGCCTGACCAGAGATTGAACTTGCAATCTTGGTGTATTGGGATGACGCTCTAACCAACTGAGCTACCCAGCCAGAGCCTGGAGTAACATCACTTTGAAAGCTGATACAATTGTCTCCTTTGCCCAGGACTCTTCTAAGGTCTCAAGAGTACTCTTTTCTCTTCACAGAAGCAGGGTCACTGGCAAAGGCAGCCCAGGCTCGAATCCTGCTCTGCTACATACTGTGACCTTGGGCAAGTTCTCAAGGTTCTCTAAGCCCCAATTTTCTCATCTGTAAAACAAGTTCCATACTTCCTAAACCTCCTTTGAAGGATGTCCCTTCCTCTAGGAGGTGCCCTGCACACAGTGGGCCCTTAACAAATGTAGCTGTTATTACCTTACACCAGAGCATCTTCAAGGTCAAAGCTTGCTGCGACTGATGTCTGGAGTCTGCTGGGGCCTCCTGGAACCTGATCGGAGGTCACCGGCTGGAGGAAGGTAGTGTCAGCTGCTATTCTTGGATCTCATGGAACTCTGCCGGGGTTTCAAGTTCCCTGAGGGAGCCCTGGCTGGTCATGTTCAGCTGGTCATGTGAGCAGTGAGGTCTGAACTCAAGATGTTCTTCTGGACCCTCCACATGGCTCAGGCTGGAGAGAGCCCTGGGACACAGAGAGTGCTACAGAGAGACCACATCTTCCTGAAACTGACCTCAGCCTTTTAACTATGTTCATCAGCATCTACTTGGTGCCCAGAGGGCCCTGGGTGTTGTTTGGGAATCTCCCTGAGACTGCAAAGAGTTCTCAACATCTGGGTGACTAGCAGCCTTGGGGAGTGGAAAGAGGGATTATGAGACAGGCAGGACTGGGTTTCAATCTCAGCTGTACAATTCACTGGGTCTGTGTCTCTTTGCAGTCACTTTGTCTATCTGGGCTTCAGTTTCTTTGAGAAATAATGAGAATGAAAGCTTTCTTAGAGGGTTATTGAGAGGATTAGAGCATCTATTACATAGTAAATGCTCAATAAATGATCACTATTTAGGTGTGAGCTCTTAAGTGACAAGGAACCTTTAAGATTCAGCTCTGAATCTTCAGTGACCATCAAGGGCCAAGCTAAGGGGAAACTCTCAGTGTTGGTTAAATAAATAATTAATTATGGAGGGTACTGAATAAACATGCCTTGTAGGGCTCCATCTTTCACCACACTCACCCCCACCCTCCAAACCTGTCTTCTATGCATCATTCCTGACTGGTGAGCATCCCCTCAGCTTGCACACTCCTGTAATAGGAAATTCACCTCCTACCAAGGCTTCCTATTCTATCAAATAGGAAGTTCTTCCTTCTACTCAGACCTCTATGAACTGCGGTCTCTTTGCAGTTTCCATCCATTGGGTCTAGTTCTGCTCTCTGGAGCTGAACAGAATAAGCCTAGTGACACTTCTAGAAGACAGTCCTTCAGTGATTTATTACATGATTCAAATGTGCCAGACATTGAACTAAGTAACTCTTACTTTATCTCATTTAACCCTTTAACCCTTACATGAGCCTTAAGAAGTAAACATTATCCCTATTTCAGAGATGAGGAAAATGAGGCTTATAGAGGTAATATAACACTTTTTATGTGGCAGAGAAATTATTTAAATCCAGATCCTTTCCCCAAACACTACCTTTCCAGTGCTCAATGGATCCACTGGAAGATAAGATTTATTCTGAGTCCCTTCCCCTCAATAAAGATTTATTAAATATCTTATCTGTACCAGGTCTTGAGGTAGGCACTGGGAATAGAGATGTCAGACATAATCCATGCCCTTCAGGCACTTACAGCCTCTTCCAAACATGTGAAAAGAACTAAGAGTGAGACTCAATAAGGATTGTCGAAGGATCATAGACCTTGGGGGTCTAGAAGGGCTTCCTCAAGAAGATGATATCTAGGTTGAGTTTTGAAGGATTTGTAGGAGTTGATCTGGCTTGTGCCAAGGGCAGGGGGGCAAGAAAGCAGGATGTTTTGGTGGAATTGCTGTGCAAAGAACTGAAGGTATGGAGCCCAAACTACAGCTGGGTAGTGGTACCAAGTTCAGGAGCTGGGTCATCCACTGTAGTATGCATAAAAATCTCCTGGGATTTGCTTATTTAAAATCCAGATTTTTACATAGTACCTCTAGGTCAGTGGTTCTTAACCTTCCTAATGCCGTGACCCTTTAACACAGTTCCTCATGTTGTGGTGACCCCCAACCATAAAATTATTTTCGTTGCTACTTCATGACTGTAATTTTGCTACTGTTATGTCTTAGGTGACCTCTGTGAAAGGGTCATTCAACCCCCAAAGGGGTTGTGACCCACAGGTTGAGAACCGCTGCTCTAGGTGAACCCAAGAATCTCTATTTTAAGCAGGTGCCTCCAAGAGATTGAGGATTAGTAGTAAGTCATCACTGCTGTAGGGGACAAGAAATCTTTGAAAGATTTCCAAGAGGATTGAATTCTTGGTCCCTGTCTTGGGAATCTCATAGACTAATCAAGGAGAAAATATGAAGACAAGTCATTATAATGATGAGAAAAGACCATTCATTCTTAATATTGCAAGAAAGATATTCTTAGTATTCCAAGAAAAAAAAAAAGTGCCAAACTTGGACTTGTGATTCTTTAGCCTTGAGGATGTTCATATTGGTTTCTTGGCATTAAGTTACTGAGCATGTACTTTAGGGTGGCACTGTTGGGTCCTTTTCCTTCGTTATTTAAAAACAAAAAAAATTTTTTCAAAGACACTTTCCTGAATAGAACCCAAGAAATAGTACTGATCCATCATGTGCCAGCTCCAGCTTAGACAGGAGCTTTTCCTGACAAGCAGTTTCAACAACAGTACAGCTTAGTGGCTTACACTGGTTCTTGGATGTGAAGAGCAGTCTGGGCTTGATTTGTCTTGTGGTGGTTGGGAGGCTGCGAAAGTGCCACTCTGTACTGTTTATCTCAGCAAGCAGCCACTGATGGCCTAGCATGGGCCCAGCCTCATTCTGGTCACTGAGGACAGAGATGAAACCAACCATGTCCTTGTTTTCCAGGAACTGAGTCTTGTGGGAAGTGGAGAGATCAATACGCAGATGGTAACAATGCGATCAGTGCTGTGGTGGATGGAAACGCAGGGCACTAGTGGGCAGAGGAAGCCTCTAAAAGCCCGAGGGATGAAGGGAATGCTTCCAGAGTTTTCAAAGATGAAGGTCATTCTACATAAAAGATAGAAGGACATTCCAGACAGAGGAACCAACATCACAAAAACATGGCAGTAAGAAATAGCCCAGGTGTTTTTGTTGTTTTATTGGCAGTGGTGCAGAGACTATAAGCAGTTAGCTCCCTGTTGTAGAAGCCCAAGTTAGGAACAAGATGGAGCTAAATATGGAGGCAAGGACTGTATCATGGGGGTGGGGAGACTTATATGTTGGGCAAAGAATTTTGGCCTTTCTCCTTTAGGCAGTGGGGAAGGCTGATTTATAAACTGTAACCCAATCACCACTCCTCAAGCCTGGGGAGGGGCACCAGCTGGGAATAGTTTCCACCCTGGGTCCCCAGCAGGTGCAAGTCTTCTCAGCGGCTCTCTCTCCACTAGGGCAGCAGAGAAGGGAGGAGGTAGGAGGCAGGCCCCATCCCCACCCCTCACCAGACCTGCCTCCTGTAGCTGTTTTATACCCTGAATACTCCACTCCCTGGGTTGAAAAGAATGCCAGCAAAGGCAGCATGTTTTAAAAGCTAGACTCCTTCACAAGTCAACATTGCCACTTGAAGAGAAAATAATTATCTAATTGTAAAATCTGGTCCCATAAAAATCTTTTTAAACAAACATTTTTCATTCTATGATAAAAGCTACTATTTAATCCTCTTAACAACACTAGAAAAAATTGTTATCCCCATTTGAGAGATGACAAAAGCAAGACCCAGAAGGTTGGGTAACTTGCCTAAGGTCACACAGCCAATAAAAGGCAAACCTGGGTCAAGGCCCTTAGACGTAAGAACTGCCAATAATGTGGTGCCCCTCAGCCTTAATGTAGAATGAAAAGCAAAAAGACCTAACCTACAAAACGAACATTAGGAAACCAAAAAAGTTTGCATTTTCCCCCCCAAAGTGATTACTTGGGCTTTTTAAAATTATAAAATTATTTTTTAATTTCTATTTTCTCATTCTTTGTTAGATGCCCTAAACACTCATGCTCAGTATGCCTTTGACATATCCAGAGGTCCACACATCTGTGGGATCTGAAGTATACACATTTGCCCTCTGCCCTCTCACAAAATTTTTCAAGCAATTTCATAAAACTTTGACAAATTAAAGTGTAATGTATTTCTAAATTTTAGAAATATTACCAGACAGCTCAACAAAGTTTTTTTTGTCCCCATCTTGATCTCATAGGCTCCAAATCAATGTGAATGGCTTCCCCTGTCCACCTAGGTGCTCACGCTAGAAATATTTGTGTGTTTTTAAAAAATTTTTATAAGAGTTTATTTGAGCCAAACTGACAACATATGCTTGGGAGCAAGATCTCAAATGTTCTCGAAATCTGGTTATTTTTATTATTATAATTTTTTTTTCTTTATTGATTTTAGAGAGAGAAGAAGGGACAGGGAGAGAGAGATAGAAACATCGATGAGAGAGAACATAGATAGGCTGCCTCCTGCATGCCCCCCACTGGGGATCGGGCCCACCACTGGGCATGGGCCATGACCAGGAATTGAACTGGAGACCTCCTGGTACATGGGTCGACACTCAACCACTGAGCCACACTGGCCGGGCTCTGGTTATTTTTAAAATCCATTCCTTCTTTTTTTTTTTTTTGTATGTGCCCCTAGTGGGAACCGAACCCGGGACTCTCTGGTCCGCAGGCCGACGCTCCAATGGTTGAGCCAAACTGGCCAGGGCTTCAAGCCCAGTCTTGACTCCACCCTCCTCCTACCCTCTACATGACTCTCCTCCAATCTATTTTCCACAAAGGGTGATCTAATTTCCAAATGTGATTATTTCATTCTCCAGCTCAAAACCCTTCATTGTTGCTGCATGACTCACAAGATAAAACCCAAATCTCCAGACCCTCTGGCTTTCCCATCCCTCTCTGAGACTCTTGCTTCCCTTTCTCACAGCACCGAGCATTGCACTGTGAGATTTTAGACAGAACGCTAATAAGAACACAAACCATTAGTCAGTTATGAAACTTCTTCCCCATTAGACCATCCAGCCCAAGCCTAGCAGGGAAGAAAAACATTGGAAATAGCTGGTAATGATGATTCAAATGCCTGCTGGCCAGAAGACACAGTAAGATACTGCTTGCTGTAACCAGAATATGATAACCAATTTTCAAACCTTACCTCAAAGGTTGAACAAAAGTGAGAAATTCAACCTTGCTGGCCATTATCAACCCATTCCTTCCCACAGCAACCTGTATATAAAATGGCCGTAAATCCTTCCGGACAGTGAATTATTATTCTTTGCATTTTAATAACTTCTGTGAAATGTAACATTTTGACACTGTTAATACTCATTCCATTGTTTCCAACCCTATCTCGGTATGTGATCCAAGGCAGGCAGGCACCACAGGCCCCAGGCAGGATTTGGTCCATAAAAACACAGCCCAGTGCTCTCCCTCCTCCGCCCCCCACCCCAGCATGCCTGCATCTTTCCCCTCCCCTACCTCTCTTCTTCCCAAGTTTTCCTTGCCCTCCTTTTTCTCCTAAGCTCCAAGGGCATTTCTTTTGCCTCTGTAACTTATTCCTGAGTCCATTTTTTCTACCACTCACTTATTCTACCTCTGTAATTTTCTAAATAAACATAGCCCAGCACATCTGCTACCAAAGATCAAGTTACCCTAATTCTTCAAAATTACAAAACCCATTATTTAATTGAAAAGATGTGATTTTTAAAAAATCAAACTGAATCCACTACTTCATTTTTAGTGATACATCAAATAAAACCACCATGGAGCCCTGGTTGGTTTGGCTCAGCGGTTAGAGCATCGGCCCTCGGACCAAAGAGTTGTGGGTTCATCCGGCCGGTGTGGCTCAGTGGTTGAGCATCAACCCATGCACCAAGAGGTTGCCGGTTCGATTTCCGGTCAGGACACATGCCCAGGTTATGGGCCCGATCCCCAGGGCGGGGGCATGCAGGAGGCGGCCAATCGATGTTCTCTCTCATCGATGTTTCTATCTCTCTCTCTCCCTCTCACTTCCTCTCTCTCTAAAATCAATAAAGGAAAAAAAAAACATTTAAAAAGAAAAGAACTGTCTTAAAAAAAAAAAAAAGAGTCATGGGTTCAATTCCAGTCAAGGGCACGTATCTCGGTTGCAGTTCGGTCCCTGGCCATGGTCAGGGTCATGTGGGAGGCAACCAATCGATGTCTCTCTCTCACATCAATGCTTCTCTCTCCCCGCCCCCCCCCGCCCCCCCACTATCTGAAGATGAAATGGAAAAATATCCTCGGGTGAAGATTTAAAAAAAAAAGAACTAAAAAAAAAAAGAAAAGAAAAACCCCTACCGTGGAATAATTTACCTTTTAACAGATCTTTTGAAAGATCTAAAAGTCATCTGAACAACAGCTACATGATGCTTTCCTCTCCCATCTTGTTTTTAGTCTACACATGCCATCCACACTCTAAGCCTATACTACTTGGCCTCATGTTAATGAACTTTGTTTCCAAGGCTAAAATGAAACTATGAGTAAGAATGTTTATTACGTGAAAAGTTACAATAATGCAAGAGAGACATCTGTAGGATGGATTATGCAACCAAATGATTTGACATCTCCAACATAAATAACTTATAAAGCACTTAGGAAGGACAGGAATTCAGTGTGGCTCTAAAGATACATGTATCCAGTATGTATGGTGGTTGCAACAAAATATTTTAATTCAATAAATATTTACCCAGCAGTTAAAAGGAAAATTCCCACTGAAATCTTTGAATTTACACTATCTCTCTACTCCACAGATGGAAGTCCAAAAAATAATTTCAAGTTTGCTGTTAAATTTGGTAAATGCAAACATTCAGCAAATCAGATGCTCTATTTTTGGCAGATTTGCAAAGTTAACCCTGCCCTTTACAGGAAATGTTAGTGGTAGAGTCACTATACTTTTTTGTTCAATAGGTGTAGATTTCTGTTGGCTTTTCACTCTCTACAAGGCAGTCATAACTCCCTGACCTTGTCCTATTTGACAAATATCCTATTTGACAGACTATCTAAATGACATGTTGTGTTTCCATCTGTCAAATGCCAAATAATTTATTAGGGGTAGAAATCTATTGTTTCATTAGTTGTTTGTTGTTGTTATTTTCAACCTACTGCTACATGTCTAACTAGGGAGATAAAACATAAGTCTGATAAAGCCAATCTTAGGAAAAGATGTGATTCTTAAAAGATGGTTAAACAACATCATTGGGCCAAAGAATGCTGGTAGGTGGTAACGGGTGAGGGGTAATTATTTCTTTTGCTATGTTCCAGACTGCATTTCGAGAGAACATAATTCTTCTCATGGCTGAAAATATTAGACCTTGCATTTTTTAAAAAATTAAATGTTTACAGTTTTAAAAAAAATTTGTGGTAAAATACACATAAAATTTACCATCTTAACCATTTTTAAACGTATAGTTCAATAGTTAAGAATATTCATTTTGTGCAAGTAATCTCTAGAAGTTTTTTATCTTGCAAAATTGAAACACTATACCCATGAAACAACTTCCCATTTCTCTCTCCCCCAGAGCGGCAATCACCATTCTACTGACTCTGAGTTTAGATACCTCATCTAAGTGGAATCATACAGTATTTATCTTTTTGTGACTAGTTTATTTCACTTAGCATAATTTCTTCAAGGTTCATCCATGTTATAGCATATGTCAGAATTTCCTTCTTTTTAAGGCTGAATAACATTCCATTGAATGTTTTGGCTATTGTGATTGTTTCTACGTGCATAGGTTTATAAATATCTGGAGACCCTGCTGCCAATTTTTAAAGAATATGTACCCAGTAGTGGAATTGCTGGACCATATGGTAATTAACTTTTTGAGGAACCATCATATTGTTTTCCATAGTGGCTGCACCATTTTACATTCCCACCAACAATGTACAAGGCTTCCAATCTTTATGCATTCTTGCAAACATGTCTTAAAAAAAAAAAGTAATAGCCACCCAAAAAGGGGTAAAATAATTATCTCATTGTGGTTTTGATTTGCATTTCCCTGATGACTAACCATGTTGAACATCTTTTCATATGCTTGTTGGCCTACAGAGTATTTTTGAAACACAACCAAAGCTACTTTACATTTTTAAAAATAAACTTTTTTTAGGATTTGTCTGGTCTTGGGAAAGTCCCTCGCTTCTATCAACTGGAGAAACTGGTGGGCTTTGCTTACAAACCATCCACACAGCAAGCCTTCCTTCTAAGAGAGCTGCAAAACTGGAAGCCCCAAAACTGTAGGTGGTGACAGAAATAAAGGTCCTGTTTTCAGCAGGAAAATGATAAGCTCGCCCCCTAGTGACAAGTTAGGAAGATAATAGAAAAAGCAAACCTTGAAAAGACACAACCACTGAAGAACATAATCTCTACCCTACCCAGAATGTGGACAAAACACTAATAACAAAAATATTAATCAAAATAGTTTATTCACAGGGACAGTTAAAAAGGAACAGTTTTGAGGGATAAAAAGTGTTACAAAGCCCTTGCTTACAATCCCTACCTTAAATTGCCTTGGGAATAATCTGCTCCCTCAGCAGATAAATGGACTGGAGATGCCAGTCCTCTGTAAATGTCTCCACTGAAGGAGGGTTTATGTTTCATCCTCTTTAGCAACCTTGAAGCATAATCACTTTTCATCTTCCTAATCTTTATGAATTTATTGAAAAATGCGACTGTAAAGATAAAACTAAAGCCCACACCAATGACTACATAAATCAGAGGGTGGCATTCGTGACTTAGCTCCTTAAGCCCTCTATTATGTAAATCAACATACTTTCTGACTTTCAAGCCCTCCCGACTAAAATGATGATGATGATGATGATGTCTGATTCCTTCAGGCCCTATGGCTGCTAGTTTTTCCAATTTCCTGTTCTTTGTTCCTCCTTCCCACCCTTCTCACCCCAAAATCTCTATGGCTCTCTAGTTTGCTGTTTTTCACAGAGTTAAGAGTCTGAGATCTAAGGCCCCATTAATGTGGGTCTCTTCACACAACACACTAGTTAAAGAAATAAACACTTCAGGCTAATTCCAGTAGGTGACACTCTGGGGCAATGGGTATATGTAACCAGGGCTACTAATATCATCTCAAGTCTTCCTGCTCCAGCAGGTTGACCTCCAAGGGCTGTATTAGGAACAGGAGGTGCCAGCGTCTGTTGCACAGGAGGGTGAGCCATACTACCCAAATGTTAAAGGTTGGACATTTTTCTGCTGTTCTTTATGCAGCTGCATGGCCCGATTTTTTAGCACCTCAGCCTTGGCTTCGTCCTTATTGACACCATCCCCCAGCTTGTACATGCGGCTGGCATTGGCACAGGCCCAGACATGGCCCAGGTCACAGGCTTTCATCGAGTATTTGCATGCTAGGCCCATGTCCTTGGGAAAGCCGGGAGCACCCTGTAGAAACATGGCACTGAGGTTGAAGCAGCTAGAAGCATAGTTGCCATCACAAGCCCTTGTATAATAGTCTCTGGCCTTCCCCAGATCAGGCTGGCCATCATCGTTGACCTGTCCATCGTGTGCCAGGAGACCAACATTGTGACATGCCTCCACAGACTTCTTTCCAGGCTTCTCACATGCCATCAGAAAGCAGCTGAAGGCAGCTTTCAGGTCCTGGGTCAGCCCACCTAGGAGGAAGGAAAAAAGTAAATCCAAGTCAGGGCAGAACCTGAATGTCTCAGGCCAAAGTTAGGGAACAATTCCTGAATAAAGTTTACATACCTTCAGTTAAGGCAGCATGAAAGGAAGGTGGACTGGTATAGTGTACAGACCTTCCATGTTTTTAGCCATGGAACCTTTTGTTCAAATGAGAACTTACGAGGCAGATCATGAAGGTAGAGGAGGCAAAAAGTAGGAACGATAACAATAGTTACCTCATGTGGTTACAGTGAGAACATGGCATCTTATAACCACTTTATTTAATGTTTGTTAATTTAAATATATACTGAATGTATATTATTTGCTAACTACTGTGCTAGGTTCTGGGGAACAGATTCTGTCCCTGTCTGGGGATCTTATGAGACAGATATTAAACATCTACAAAAATAAATGTATGAATATAAGTGTGACAAGTGTATGGAGGAAAAGTACAGGATGTTATGAGAATATATCAGGGCTCTGACCTAGACTAGCACCAAGGAAAGCTTTCCCAAAGAAGTGACATTTGAGCTGTGAAATAATGGAAAAAAGAAGGAAAAGAAAATATGACTTGTTCCAGGCAGAAGGAATAGGATACAAAGAGAAAAGGTGCCCATGTAGCTTAAACCCAGAAATCCTGGGGAAGAAGGCTAGAGAGATAGGCAGGGTACGGTGGATTGTGTTAAGGATCCTGGACTTAGAATCCTAGCAGCAATAAGAAGTAGGAAACCACTAATGGGTCGTTTTATGCAGAGGTAGTTACAGGGCTCACTTTTTTCTCTAGTTTGCTCTTTATTAATGAAAATTTGAAATTCCCATGTATCACTGAGGCAGAATAGTAAGAAGCTAGGAAGATTCCTGGGCAAGTGGAATAGGGAAACGGAGACAAGAAAATTACACATGGCCAAATAATTTGAACAACTTACAGCCAGCTGATGAATTGTAAGACCTTATCGTCCTTAACCAAGGACACCTGAAAGCAAACGGTTTATACCTATCCTCCCTAACCAGGGAATACATATCTTAAATCACCCTGGTTGGGGAAAATTGAGAACAGAGATGCAATTAATGCCATCTGTGCCAGCCAAATCCAAGGACAGATGAAGTCAGGAGAACAAATAACAAAAGTCCCATTAAAGCCAGACTGGCCCAAGATAAAAGTAAAACAGTAAAGCAGACCAAAAAATAATCCAAAACTCCCCCATCTACTCATTTTGATGCATCTGTATATTTAAAATGCACTTGGAAAGCTGATGAATATTACACTGAAACACTTCCCTAAGATTCTTGCCCACAGAAAAAAAGATTAAAAAGCTTTGAGACAGACCCAGTACAGGTGCTATAGAGCACGCCCATGCCCCTTCTCAGCATGGACTTTTTACTTCCCCCTAAACTCTAAGGGTCCCCACTAGACTTGTAACCAGGGGAGCAGCGGATGGTGACAGCTCTACCTAGGCTTACCCCCTGATCCTGTCTCGAAGGCCCCCTTTTCTCTGACTTCCGGGTGAGCTAAAGAAGCCCCACCTTGGCTCACTTCTATCATTGTGACCTTCACTTCCCAGTGAGCTAACAGCAGCCCCACTTTGGCTCATATCTTTTCTATAACATTTCTAGAGAGCCAAAGCAGAGCACTGCCTAAGCTCTCTCCTGTTACTTCTTCTACCCTAAGTCCTTCCTGTTTCACAGTCCCCAGCTTTAAGAAATGTACTCTCAAAATCACCTAGACTCTCAAAATCACCTAGACTCACATGTTTTGAAATCTTTCCTACATGAAGTCAAGAACCCACATGCTACAGCCAGCCTGAGGCAAACCCACTCCAGGCTGGTCCCTGTCCAGTAACACCATCACCCATTCTCAAAAAATATATAAACAGCCCTGGCCAGTTTGGCTCAGCGGTTAGAGCTCTGCGGTCCAGAGAGACCTGGGTTTGGTTCCCACTAAGGGCACGTACCCCGGTTGGGGTCGTGTGAGTGGCAGCCACTCGATGTGTCTCTCTTGCATCGATGTTTCTCTCTCTCTCTCCCTCCCTCTCTCTCTATCTGAAGATAAATGCAAAAAAAAAAAAAAAGAAAGAAAATACCATTCTGGCCCTGGCCAGTTTGGCTCAACAGTTAGAGCATCGGCCCAGGAACCAGAGAGGCCCAGGTTTGGTTTCCGTTAAGGGCACGTACCTCGGTTGCAGTTTGTCCCCAATCCTGGTTGGGGTCATGTGGGTGGCAACCAGTCGATGTGTCTCTCTCACATCAATGTTTCTCTCTCTCTCTTCCCCCCTCTCTCCCTCCTGCTCTATCTGAAGATAAATGCAAAAAATGTCCTTGGGTGAGGATAAAAAAATAAAAAATAAAAAAAGGGAAGAAAACAAAAAAAAGAAAATACCATTCTGGTCACCTTTGTAGCAAGTGTTCAGATTAAATACTGGCTAGCTGAGCCCTGGCCGGTTTGGCTCAGCGGTTAGAGCGTCAGCCTGCGGTCCGGAGAGACCCGGGTTCGGTTCCCTCTAAGGGCATGTACCTCGGTTGCAGTTTGTCCCCGGCCCTGGTTGGTCGTGTGGGTGGCAGCCACTCGATGTGGCCCTTTCACGTGGATGTTTCTCTCTCTCTCTCTTCCTCTCTCTCCCTCCTACTCTGTCTGAACAAAAAATGAAAAAAATGTCCTCGGGTGAGGATAAAAAAAAATAATAAAATAAATAAATAAATAAATACTGGCTAGCTGAGTAGACAGCTGGATAAAAGTACTTTGAAAAGTTGGATTACATATGCTAGTAAAAAATTTACTTTGATTTTACTTGAATTTATCATAAGAAAACCAAACTAAAGTGAAACTAAAGAAACTGCTGAATTTCAAATGAATATTTCTTCACCAGAAAAATTTCCTAAATGGGCCCCTAGAATTATAAAGCGATTATTAAAAATATCAAAAGGTTAGAGTCATTGTTTTTATTTTTTTTAACTAAATTTTAGAGAGTACTGACACAGCTAGAAAATGTGAGGATACTGGCATCTCCCACTACCTCCCATCTCTCCTCCTTCACTTTCTAGTTTTTGTTGGTTATTTCAACTTAGGGAAAGAGCCTAGCACAGTGGTTAACAAAGCCTGAGCTTGTAGCCAGAAAACCTAGGCTCAGGTCCCAGCTCCATTACTTGTCAGCTATGTGAACTTAGGCATTTTATTGAACCTCCACAAGTCTCAGTTTTTCTCATCTGTAAAATATGTTGGAAGGTTAAATGTGTACTTACAAAGAGCCTGCCAGATAATAAGTGTTCAGTAGATGTTATAGTGTTATGTCATAAAGGTTTATATTATTTACATTCTATTCGGTAACCCTAATTAGCCCAATATTCATTCTAAATGGATTCCATGTCACTGGTCTTTCCATAAGAGCATCTCCATTCCTGAATTATTTCTTTTGACTCACCTCTTTATTGGTTATCAGATAGATTTTTCTACAAAAGTTCACAGATTCTATGTCCCTGATTCTTTCACTTTTGATAATACATTCCTCTCACCTTTATATTTAAGTATATAGTTAGGTCTTGCTTTTATATCCAGCCTGACATTCTCTGCCTTTTACCTGTTTACTTAAATTTAATGCAAGTAGTGATGTAGATGGGTTCAAGTCTACAATCTTGTAGACTTAAATGTTTTTTTGCTCCTTTTCTTCTTTCTTGCATTCTTTTGAACTGTATATTTCTAACAGTCCATTTCATTCTCATCATTAGCTTTTTAGTTATTTATACTTCTTTTTCTAGTGGTTTATCTAGTGATTATAATATATATCCTTAACATATCACAATCTACCATGAATTAATATTATACACATATATTAATATTAATATTCTCACATATAATGTAAGAATTCAACACTATAATTTCATTTACCACATTCCTATTTTTTGTACCGCTATTTTACTTCCATATATATATTACCTTTAAAAAGTTTTCTTTTTACACACATATTCTAATGTGCTTTATTCTTTTGTATGGATCCTAGTTTCAATCTGTTATCATTTTCCATCAACCCAAACAACTTTATTTCTCATAGTATAGGTCTGTTATAGGTCACTCTCCCAGCTTTTTAGCTGAAAATAAATTTATTTCATCTTTAATGGGCTAAATAACATTCCAGCCAATGGAAGTTATTTATTTAACTAAGCTACTACTGTTGGTACACAGATATTTTTTCTTTCTTTCTTTTTTTTTCTATCCTCACCTGAGGATATTTTTCTATTTATCTTCAGATAGAGTGGGAGGGAGAGAGAGAAAAACATCGATGTGAGAGAGACACATCAACTGGCTGCCTCCCACATGACCCCGACCAGGGCCGGGGACGAACCACAACTGAGGTTCGTGCCCCTGACCATAATTGAACCCGAGACTCATTGGTCTGCAGGCACACGCTCCAACTGCTGAGCCAAACCGGCCAGGGCGGTACACAGATTAAAAAAAAAATTAATATAGCAGTTATGTACTGCTTGTAAACTATAAATTAATGATAAATTTGCCAGATGAATAATGCTGGGGTGAGCATCTTTTCACGTACCCTTTATCTGCATTTTCAGTTATTACCTTAGGTTAGGATATTAGGAAAATTACTAAGTTAAAGAAATGCCCCTCTGCACCAGAAGGGAAACTAATATTCCTGTTGATGCTAAACTTTCATCAGAATAGGAACTACCACAAACCCAATGTCCCATGTGAAAGCAGAAATAATCCACATAGCTTCAGAGAATTAAAAAGACATCTTTAGCCCAGCTGGTGTGGCTCAGTGGTTAAGTGTCGACCCATGCACCAAGAGGTCGCTAGTTCGATTCCCGGTCAGGGCACATGCCCAGGTTGTGGACCCGATCCCCAGTAGGGGGCATGCAGGAGGCGGCCAGTAGATGTTCTCTCTCATCGATGTTTCTATCTCTCTCTCCCTCTCCCTTCTTCTCTCTCTGAAATCAATAAAGAAAAAATATTTTTAAAAAAAAGACATCTTCATCAAACTTTCACTGAACATCTTTCCAACCAGGCTTGGCTGGGCACTGGGAACAAGGGATAAATGAATCATAACATCCTCAGGAAGTTCATGATCTAGTGAGAAAAAAAAAAAAAAGGCTGCCTGTCAAAGGTCATATTCCGTTTGTGGTGGTTTAAAAATATGCCCACAAATTCTTTGATATTCCTGCCTTTGAGGGGTGGAATTTTAAGTTCTCTCCCCTTAGTGCGGACTAGACTCATTTCTAATAAACAGAACGTGATAAGAATGAAACATGTGACATCCAAGGGTAGGTCCCTGAGGATTCATCAAAAGATACTGAGGATTCCTTCTTGCTCTCCCTCTTGAATCACTCTCTCTGGAGGAAGCCAGATGCTATGGTATGAGGACACATAGAGAGATCCATGTCACAAGGAACTGAGGGCACCTGGTAACCGCTGGCAAGGAACAGAAAGAAGTCTTTACCAACAGCCACATGAGTAAGTCATCTTAAACTTGGAAACTCCAGTTCCAGTAAAGCCTTCAAATAACTGCAGTGCTAGCTCCCTGGTTAATGTCTACAAACTCATGAGACCCTGAGGCACACAGCTAAGTCACTCCCAAATCCCTGACCCACAGAACTATGTTAAATAAGTTTGCTACAATAACTTGCTATTTAGCAATAGATAACTTAAACACTACTCCAGTGATAACTGCAATTAGGGCATGAAGACAAAAGACAGATGGAAGGGAATTAACCATTATTGATCCTTTCCTCTGGGCCAGGCATGAGCTGATGCCTTTACCTATATTATCCTATTTACTCCTCACAACAACCCTATGAAACAAGTACTATTTTTTCTCCATTTTACAGGTGATATAATAGGCACAAAGTTAAAGTGATTGGCTCAAGGTCCCACTCACTACTTGCAAATAGCATTCCCTAAGGTCTGCCTAACTTAAAAGGTTGTACTCTTCCCCTAATCACTCTGCTGAACTCGTTTCCAAATCTTCTTGCAATGTGCTTCCCCAATGCCTGTGAGGGGCCTTCCACAAAGAGGGCTGAGTATGAGGTCAGCACTACTATCAATGACAAGAACCAAGAAAAGCACACCCTCCTTACCTTTTCCTGTCACATAATAGGCCCCCAGTTTGTAGCAGCTATCACTGTGTTTGTTCTCTTCACAGTTGAACTTCAACACTTTGGCAGCCTCATCAAAATTCTTCTTGATCCCTTCCAAATAGTCTACCAGCCGATAACAACCTGTGAAAAGAGGACAAGAACTGTTCTTCATGCCTTGGGCCACTGCTCAGCAGTGGAGAGGGTCCAGGTGTGACAGGCCAGATGCGTCTTTCATTTAGGACCAGCCTCTGTTGTCCTAAGATGTAACAAAGAATGCAGGTGGTGTTCAGCCATTCCTACAAATGCACTGTCTGCCCTTAGGCAGGGACTGAGCAATGTAAGGACTGGGGAGACCTTGCCTCTGCACTGGCTCCTCCTCTCACCAGCCCTTCTGCTCCCTGCTAGCCACGCCAGCCCAAAGATGCAGTGACTTCCATAATTTGAACTCTGCTAGCTTTGGAACTTCTTAGGAAGTTTGTTAGTCAAACACAGAAAACCAAAAGGGTCCATGGGCTAGTCTTTGTAGCATCAAGAAAGGACTGCTTCGATGAGTGCACCTTACTCCTCAGCCAGGCTAGCAATATAAAGCCTGAAAACAGAGTAGAAACAGCAGCTAGCAAAGGAGTTGGAAATATACTCTCTCTCCTAGTCTCTAGTCCCAGCAAGGTTCTCCTTAATATCTCTCCTGTCTGTCCCTTCTTCATCCCCAATAACAGCCATCTCTCATTCATTTTTACTCAACAATATCTGGGCATCTATGTTCATCTATGTACCAAACACTGTCCCAGATGTTGGGAATATAGTCACTTGCCCTCCTAAAAATTACATTCTAGAGGAGGAAACACAATAAATAAGTAAATAGGTGAGCAAGATGTATTCAAACAGTAATAAATGTTATGATTGAAATAAAACAGGATTATAAGAGTTTGTTGTGCATGTCAGGGGAATGGTTAGATTGGGCAATCAGGGAAGGTCTATTCCTTCTGACCAACCCCAGAAATCTTTCCCAACCACCCTGTTCTTCAGTGACTCTCCTGTGAACTCTCTCTACACTTAGGACATGGACCAGACCTCAAAGAACAACCCTGGATTCTTTTTAAGCCATTATACTGCAGAGCACCTCTGTGTAGTTGGTTAGCATCAAGAAATAGCTATATCATGTTCTGGAAACTAGGCTGCAAGCTATTATAAGGTGGGCCCAGTGCCACTTTTTTTTTTCCTTTATAAAAATAAAGTAGGAAGCCCTGGCCGGTGTGGCTCAGTAGATTGGAGCATCATCCTATACACCAAAAGGTGGTGGGTTCAATTCCTGGTCAGGGCACATATCCAGCTTGTGGGATGGATCCCCAGTCCCCACGCATGCAGAAGGCAGCTGATCAATGTTTTTTTCTCTCAGCATGTTTCTCTCTCTCTCTCTCTAAAAGCAATCAATCAATAAGTAAATGAAGTAGGAAGAAGAAAACCACCCAAACACACTGGCTGCTCTGGATGGCACCACCATCCACCTACACTCAAGTCAACTCAGTGTCCCCAGAACACACAGGGCACATTCACGTCTTGGGTCCTTTCCACTAACTGTTATCTCTGCCTGGCATAAATCTCCCTTACCTTCTTCAAGGCTTCGTTCAAATGCCATATTCTCAATGATGCCTCCTGACCACTCAATTTTAAATTGCTCTCCAGAATTCCTGACACCACTCAGTCGCTTCTTTTTTCCCATTGCACTTACTATTTTCTAACACACATTCCACTTATTTCCGTATGTTTATTGTCCAATTCCCCCCACAAGATGTACGCTCCACGAGGGCAGGGAATTTCATCTGTTTACTGATATACCCCCAGTCCCTCTACCCGAGGTGTCCAAAGCACTTCTTCCCGGCCGGCCTCCAGGTTGAATCCGGCGGAGCATTTCTCCACGGCGAGCCCGGAGCGCCCTCGTGGAACCCAACCCGCCCCAGCACACGCAAGGTCGTCAGTGTCCCACAGACCCGTCCCGACGTGTCCCCGTGACCGCTTCCAGATTCCCTCACCGGCCGCTCACGTGACCGCCGCCCCCGCCCCTCCTCCAGGAGCTCCCACGTGTTCCCAGGCCGCGCGGGCGGCGCTTACCATCCGGGTCCTTCTCGCGGTAGCACTGATAGTTGCACTCCACCTCCATGTTCTCCAGAAACGACTTCACCTGCTCCTCGTCCTGGAAGTCCACCACTCCAGCCATGGTTCTTGCTCGCCGAGATGAGATTACTCTGTCGCTCCTACCCAGGCCACGCAGAGGCCAGCCCCACGGTCACGTGGGCCCGTGGAGGGGCGGGGCCGGGGCGGGGCGCGCCGCAGAGGTCTGCGCCCACCCGCTCACTCCCTCAAGGCCCGGCGCCGCAAAGCTGGACGTCCAGTGAGTCTTCACGCTGTTGGTCTTTGGCGGTTAAATCTTTTCCTCAAACTGTTGGCACTCTTTCTGCATCACTTTATCTGTGCCAGGTTTGTGGCCTTAAATGATTTTCTGCCTGTAGTCTTGTATCCCTTCATCTCCCCATACATTCATTAGTTTAAGTGTCTACTGTGTGCTTCACCAAGTGCTTCCTTCTAGTAATTCAACAGCTAGGAAGAATGGTCCCTGCCTTTAAGGTGGTTCTAGCTCAGGCCAGTTTGGTTCAGCGGTTAGAGCAGCAACCTGCGAACTAGAGAGCTCTGGGTTCGGTTCCTGCTAGGGGCACGTACCAAAGAAAAAAATAAGGAGCTTCTAGTTTAATAGGAAGACATATATTTACTCATTCAACAGTTTGTGCACCTCCTATGTATAAGTTTGTACAATTGCAATAAAAAATCTGGTTCAGCCCTGGCCAGTTTGGCTCAGTGGTTAGAGCGTCGGCCTGCGGACCAGAGAGACCCGGGTTCTATTCCCGCTAGGGGCATGTACAAAAAAAAAAAAAAAAAAATCTGGTTCATCTCTTTATTCTTCCCAGAACTATCCCCTGCTGCCAACATGAATAACCTAAGGAATGGATGGCTATGCGAAGTGATGACTGAAGCACAGTAGCTGTAGAGGTTGTCCAAATAATATCCTTATAATAGCTAATGTTTAAACAGGGCTGACCTTTGTTCCAGATTCTATTCTAAGAACGTTGTACAAATTCTCATTTAATTCTCACTATTACACTCCTGTGACACTATGGGGTATGTATTATTATATTCCCATTCTACAGATGAGGAAACTGAAGTACACAAAGGTTAAGTAACTTGTCCAAGGTCACACAGGAAGTGAAAGAGATGTTGTGCAGTAAGTATTTTTTTAATTAAAAAATGGATGACTTACAAGAGGAATGTGTCAAGGAGATGAGAGAGAGGAAAGGAACTTTTTTTATTTGTTCTACTCAGAATCATCAGCTTCATAAAGCCTAGATTGTAAGCTCTCCAAAGCCAGTCAGTTCCTATTCATCTTTGAGTCCCAGCCAGCCCTGTCTAAAGCCTTCAGTGGAGTTCAGCCCATGGTTTCACATTGCCTATAACAATGCTTCCCAAATAACTCCCCTATTAACCTATCCCTAATGGCATCAGAGAGTGTACAACTTGCAAACACTTCCTCATTGGAAAGCCGCTTACTGCAATTGGGAAATGTCTTTGAAATCCCACCTTTATTTTAAAATTCATATGATTTTACATCCAATGCCACAATACATCTTTCATTAAAACAAACGAACAAACAAACAAAACACAAGCTTGCCTTTCCCCCAAGCCTTTGAGTAAAATTGAAATTCCAGGTGATATGCCACATTTACTTGTGGTTTCTCATACCCTGATTACATTGGGAGATCCCTCAGTATACATGCCCCAGGTAGGGAAGCCCTGACCTTGGATTTTGAGCCCACCTTCCTTAGCCTGGCATTTAAGGCTATGTCCAATCTGATTCTAGCCTGCCTCTGTTCCCCGACACCCCACCCAACCTTCTATTCTCTAAATAGGTCCCGTGTGTCCCTGTTTGTTACTGCTATTGATATGTGGACCACCCTTTTTTGTCCAAATCAGAGATCCTCTCTGTAAAATTTTCCCAGGTGCAACAACTGCACACCCCTAAAGTAGATTTAGATGCTCCCACTTAGTGTTTTACACCACTTGGTTTATTCTGTTATAATGCAGTAGGAAAGGACTGGCTTTGAAGAGCAGATAGACCTTAGAAACCATGTCCCATGTTTACTAAATTGTGACTTTGAGCCAATCACATGTGTGACCCTGATTCCTTTTCTGTAAATGCAGATCCCTTGTATGACTGTCATAGGACTAAAAGTTCATGTATGCAATGTACTTAGCAGAGTGCCTGGCTCAGAGTCATTCTTGTTCCAGAAATATAAGGTGTCCCCCCAAAATGTATACACACTTTGAACAATTATAAAGCCAGTGTTTATTAAAATACATTTCATTTTTAAAATGTACTAGAATCTACAGAAAACCTGTATACATTTTTTTTTGGGACATCCTGTATTTCTTTTTTTTTTTTTTTTATCCTCACCCGAGGACATTTTTTCATTTTTTGTTCAGATAGAGTGGGAGGGAGAGAGAGAGAGAAACATGGATGTGAAAGGGACACATCGAGTGGCTGCCACCCGCATGACCAACCAGGGCCGGGGACAAACTGCAACTGAGGTACATGCCCTTAGCGGGAACCGAACCCGGGTCTCTCTGGACCGCAGGCCGATGCTCTAACCGCTGAGCCAAACCAGCCAGGGCCACCCTGTATTTCTTATCATGCTCATAATGGCTGTAATGGCTTAAAAGTCTGTGTCCCCCACTAGTCTGTGAGCTCTATGTCCCTTGTGCTGGTTGCAGGGCCAAGAATAGAGCAAGGTTTGGTGAGGGTAATATAGGTAACCAAGGTCAGAGATAAGCCACAAATAGTCCTTTCCCTTTAATCTTATTTGCTAAATTGAAATGAGAACACCTGAGCAGTAGAGGGTGCTAGAGAGTTAGGGAAAAAGATAGAAGAGAGGCTGGGCCAAGTATGAAATCACATATTTTAAAAGGAAATTTAAGGTCATTACAAAGACAACCAGCTTCTTTTATTAGTTCTGTCCTTATCTCTGTAGTTTTATTCTCCCCATTCTTATAAATTTTCGCATTTTTTTAAACAGATGATTTCACTTAGTTGTGGAGTCCAAAAATCAAAATAAACAAGCAGAACGGAAACATAGATACAGAAAACATTTTAACGGTTAATTTTTATTCAAGTAATATGTGAATATATGCTTATTGTAAATTAATCTCATGTTTTTAGCCCTTTTTGATAAACATGGCGCAGCTTGTAGACACTGTTCAGACTGTTGCAGAGAAATGGAGGGTTAAAGAAGTGAGTTACTGCCCTGGCCGGTTTGGCTCAGTGGTTGTGTTGTCGGCCTGTAAACCAGAGAGTCCTGGGTTTGGTTCCCGATAGGGGCATGTACAAAAAAAAAAGGTGAATTACCCAAGAACACATAGTGAGAAGACCCAGAGAAACCAGGCCTCTTGGGATTTTAGCATTCACAACAACCATCCGAGATCCTAAAGGGGAAGAAATCAAGAGTGTTAAGAGTATTATAGCACTCACCTCCTGACTCCAGACATAGATTCAACTGATATTAATTGATCACTAATTAGTACTTTAGATTCATTTTCTCTTTTATTCACAGCATTACTCTTCATTCATTCAACAAACATTTGCTGGATGCTTAATAATGATTAGGGCTTAAGGGATGGAAAATTGAAAAATGCAAGTTTTCAACAAAACATGCTTTTCCCTAGAAGAGGAAAAACACTGGTAAATAAACATGATGAGATATTCCTCCCAATGCTTAAAGAAAGGCAAATTAGAAACAGTGTCATATAATTTTTCATTTCATAGATTAACAAAGATAGGCATTCCGTGTTTGTGAGGATGGTGAGAAACCAGCATTCCCATACACTGGGAATATATATTGATGCTTCCTCTTTCGAGAGCAATTTGGTAATATTTATTAACATTTAAAATGCACTTATATATTTTGGGGGAGATAGGAGAAAAATTTGCAAACCACCTATTTCACAGTGGGCTTGCATTCAGAACATATAGAGAACTCCTACAACTCAATAAAAAGGAAATGTTTAAAAAATGGGCAAAATGTTTGAGTAGACATTTTACCAAAGAAGACATATAAATAGGCTACAAGCACACAAAAATATACCCAGCGCTCCCTGGCTGGTGTGGCTCAGTTGGTTGGAGCGTCATACTATACACTAAAAAGGTGGCAGGTTTGATCTCCAGTGCCCTGGGAGGCAACCGATTGATGTTTCTCTCCCACATCGATGTCTCTCTGGCTCAAAGAAAAATCAATAAAATTTTTAAAAATACACCTAGCATGGGAAAATGCAAAATAAATTTCCACAATGAGATACCACTACACAACCATTAGAATGGCTGTAATCAACAAGACAAATAATACCAAGTGTTGATGAGGATGTAAAAAAACTGGAAACCTGCCCTGGCAGAGTGAAGCCGCAAAAGTCGAAGTGCGAAGTGGCGAGGGACGACTGTATTTGTCTTTCTGTGACTGGCTCATTTCACTTAGCATAATGTCCTCAAGGTTCATCCATGTTGTAGCATACTGCAGAATTTCTTTCTTTTTTCAGGCTGAATAGTATTCCAATGTGTGCATGTGTACCACATTTTCTTTATCCATTCACCTGCCAATGGACATTTAGGTTGTTTCGCATTTTAACTACTGTGAATAGTGCTGCAATGAACATGGGGTTGTTAGTATCTCTTCATGATGCTGATTTCAATTCTTTTGGATAAATGCCCAGAAGTGGGTTGCTGGATCATATGGTAATTTTATTTTTAATTTTTTGAGGAATCTCCATACTGTTTTCTATAGTAGCTGCACCATTTTGCATTCCTGTCAACAGTGTACAAGGATTCCAATTTCTCCATAGGCTCAACACTTGTCTTTTTATTTATTTATTTTTGATCCTCACCTGAGGATATGTTTTTATTGATTTTAGAGGGAGACAGAGAGAGAGAGAGACAGAGAGAGACAGAGAGAGACAGAGAGAGAGAGAGAGACATCAACTGGTTGCTTCCCGAATGTACCCTGACTGGAATTGAACTTGAAACCTGGGCATGTGCTCTGACTGGGAATCAAACTGGTGACCTTTCAGTGCATGGGACAATGCTCACCCAACTGAGCCACACTGCCCAGGGAAAACCCACAACTTTTTTGATGTAGAGGATGATGCTCCAACTGAACCACCCGGCCAGGGCTGTCTTTTGATTTTTTAATAATAGCCATCCTGCCCTGGCCGGTTTGGCTCAGCGGTTAGAGCATCGACCCGCAGACCAAAGGGTCACAGGTTCGGTTCCAGTCAAGGGCATGTACCTGGGTTGCAGTTTCGATCCCTGGGATCATGTGGGAGGCAACCAATCAATGTTTCTCTCCCTCTCTCTCTCTCCCTCTCTTTCCCTCCCCCCTTCCACTCTATCTAAAAATCAATGGAAAAGTATCCTAGGATGAGGGTTAGCAGCAACAACATAAAGAATGTATCCTACAGAAAGTCTTTTTTTTTTAAATCCTCACCCGGGGATATTTTTACATTAATCTTCAGATAGAGCTGGGGGGAGAGAGGGAGGAAGAGAGAAAGAAACATCAATGTGAGAGAGACACATCGATTAGTTGCCACCGTGCAACCCCAACCGGGGCTGGGGACGAACCGCAACCGAGGTATGTGCCCTTGGCCCGAATCTAACCCGGGATTCTTTGGTCTGTGGGCTACGCTCTTACCACTGAGCCATACTGGCCAGGGCCCTACAGAAATTCTTACACACATAAATATTTGCTGTAGTTTTTGTAGCTGCTGCTGCTCTGCTGTTATGAGAATAAAAATGACAAATGTCCAAGAATAAGGAACTTAATACAATGTAGACATTAAAAAGAATGAAATAGGTCCATTCATGTCAACATTGAAAGATGTTCAAGCCCAACCAGAGTGACTCAGTTGGTTGAGGGTGGTCCTGTGCAACTCAGGACACATACCTGAGTCGTGGGATTGGTCCCTGGTAGGGGCATGTAGGGAAGGCAGCTAATCCATCTTTCTCTCTTTCTCCTCTCTCTCTTCCTCTTCTAGCATATCCTCTGGTGAGGATTAATAAATTAATAAACAAATAAAATGTATTAACTTTTTTTAAAAAGAAAGATGTTCAAATGTATTATTAAGTGATTAAAAAGTTGTATAGCACAACCTAATTTTATTTAAAAAGTAACCTTTTGTATAGTCATAGAAAAAAAAAAAACAGGGAAAATACACTGAACTGTTAATAATAACTATGGGCTTGAAGGAGAGAGGAAATAGTGTACAGGGGACTTGCAGTGTCTGTATTCCATCTTTAGTTTTATAATAATCATATACTACTTTTGTAAGCTGACAAAATAATAAGTGTTTTTTAGAGATATGATGTCTTCCTTAGACATGTTCACTGCCTTATGGGTCATATCAGGTATTAATATCTTCATTTTATAAATGAGGTTTAGAAAAGTTAAGTGATTTCTTCAAGGTCACACAGACTGGCAAAACTTCCCCAAAGGTAACATATCGGTGAGCTGACAGGATCCGCCCAGTGGGGAAAGACGGGACCAATCACGTTTGCTGTGAGGTCACTTTAAAGGCCTAGGATTGGTGCTCGTGAGGCTGGTGCAGCTGAGGGAGGCCCAAGGCTTGGGATGATTAGGCTTTACCACGGTTGCCCTAGAGGCACCAGTTCTTTGTCCTCTGCAGGCCCTCTGAGGAACCTCAGCATTGAATGGGTTAGTCCTGGAGACACCCTGCCCTTCCGGCTGTGGCCGGATCCCCCAAGCCCGTGCCCGCATAGCCCCAGCCCTCCCTTCCTTCATTCTTCCTACCGGGAATAGGGAAAGTCCGTGACAGGTGCCAGCTCTGCTCAGACTCGCGTTTCAGCAGCATGATTGCACATCACATAGTCCCCACATGACCTACATGGCTTCCAGCCAGCGCAAAGCAATCAGAAACAGGATTCAATGCAGCCTCTACTTTCCCGCATGTCTTTGAGGCTCTCAGGTTGTTTTGCAAGCTGGAAAGGCCACGGCTTTATAGAGAAGAGAATTGGCGGGGGGGGGGGCGGCAGAGAAAGAGGCTTGGCCCAGGGCACACAAAAAGTTAATGAGAGAGCCACGGAAGCAACGGACTCATCCTTCAGGAGAGCGAGTTGGACAAAATAGACAAAAATCTTTGCCTTCAATTAATATTTGTTCTAAGAATATTTTTGAGGATTAATTAAAACAATTATAATAATGATATATAAAGCTTAGTACAACACTGGCACATATTGAGCACTCAGCAAATGACAGCTATTATTCATGATGGAGGAAGGACCTGTAAACAGTGAAACGCCTATTAGATTAAGCTGCGAGTTCTCTGAGACTTGTCTGACTCATGCCTATGTCATTAGAATCTATCATAGGGTCTGGTGCAGATTAGGGTTCAGTAAATATGATGAATGTATATACAAAAGTCAGAGATTAATACTGTCTGGGTTTCCTTTATAATCTATCTTTAGAGCTGACATCTCAACAATAAACCACACTCTCCAATAAGCCTTCCTCTCCCCTCACATTTGTATATTTCACTCTTTCCAGTTTTTGAAAAGTAACTTTCTCCACATTCGTGTGTTGTGACAGGTCTAAAATGTAGTTGGACATGATAAAGCTGTGTTAAGCCCTGGCCGGTTTGGCTCGCCAGTTAGAGCGTCGGCCCTCAGACCAAAGAGTCTCGGGTTCCATTCTGGTTAAGGGCACATACCTCAGTTGAGGTTTGGTCCCCGGCCCTGGTCAGGGTGGTGTGAGAGGCAGCCAATCGATGTGTTTCTCTCACATGGATGTCTCTCTCTCTCCCTCCCATTCTATCTGAAGATAAATGGAAAAATATCCTCAGGTGAGGATTAAAAAGAAAAAAAGCTCTGTTGAGTGAATGAGTGGATGCCTGAAGCCCCATAGAAACATGCCGGAAATAGCACTGGCATAGAGGTCAAGAAGCTTTCATTTTAATTCCTGTTCTGCTACTTCTATAGTATTTGACCTGGCCCAAGTCCATTTTCTTTTCAGTTTCTCAGTCTCCTAATCTGTAAAATTGGACTCGTAATCACTAGCCCACCACATTGCTGGGAGGAGACAGACCAACTTTAATACCTACGTTTTAAGGATGCTTCACACAACCAGTAATGTGTCTCCTTACCTTACCTCTCAGGAAAAATTGCTGAAAGCAGTAAAAAGAGATCATGTAGGTAGACCTCTTTGTAAACCTTCAAACACTAAAAATTAAGATACTGTTTCTAATTAGATCTACAACATATAGAATTTACAGGTTAGAAATTACTCTAAATCCTTGCTACTGTAAGTGTGATCTGCAGCATCAGCATCATTTGAGACCTTGGTAGAAACACAGACTCTTGGGCCCTACCCAGACCTACTAAACCAGAATCTACATTTTAACAAGATCCTTAGGGGGTTTGGATGCACAATAAAGTCTGAGAAGCATTGCTTTAAATCAGACTCATAGCACACATGCACTGAAATGTTTTGAAGATATCTTCAACTCCATTTTACAGATGGTACACTGGAACTCAGCAATAAAAGGGAGGTGTTTTTCTAAAACGCAGATCTAAGTGTGTCACATCCATGTTGGAAACCAGTGGCTCCACCTTGCCCACATGTTAGCTCAGCGTTGACCCCTGCTTATCATTGCACTTAATACTTCCCCACCTGTATGAGACTAGCCAATCACTCTGACCTCTCCTCTTCTTTGAACTCCTCAGGCTGTTTTCTCTATGTGGGCTGTTCTTCCCACTTCTCTCCAACCTCAGCTCAGATTACAGACACCCTTGATACCAGCTCAGATATGACACCCTCAGTCCTTATTTAGGACACCTTCCTAACCTTTACTGGTTGACAGTGGGCTGTGGTTAGCCAGCTGAGATCTCCTCTACCTCTTGAAGCTCTATGGTCATTGCCTGTTTTTAGTATACTTGTTTTACCAGACTGTGAGCTCCTTAAGGGTAGAAACCAGGTTCTCAGGTCCCCACACAGAGTCTGGCACTATGTAAGAGCTCAATTTATCCCATGTGACTAATGATTTCTAAGGTGTCTTCCAGATATAACTTTCTACATTTTGAGACTGTGAACTCCCAGAGAGCAAGGACTTGGTATTCCTTCCCTGTGCCTGAGCACGGTAGACACTTATTTACCACCTAGGCTGACTGGTTTAGCTGTTTTGACTGTAGCCAATCCCATGATGTGGCCCCCAACCTGGTTCACTGCAGCATGCTCAGGGAAGTACAACTGACCCTGTGGCAGGATAGTGAGAAACTAGGAAAACTCCTGGGCAAGTGGAATAGGGAAATTGAGACAAGAAAATTAAATAAGGCTAACAGTTTGGGCAGCTTGCAGCCAGCTTGTGAATTGCAAGAACTTATCTTCCCCAACCAAGGACATTTGCAAACCAATGGTTTTACCTCCCCTCCCTAACCAGAGAATACATATCTTAAATCACTCTGGTCTGGGAAATACAGAACAAAGACCCAATTAATGCCATTTGTGCCAGCTAAACCCAAGGACAGATAAAGTCTGGGAAATAAATAAGAAAAACCCCATTAAAGCCACATAGACCTAAGATAAAAGTAAAACAGTAAAATAGACAAAAGAATAATCCCAAACTCCCCTATACACTCATTTTGATGCATCAGCATATTAAAAATGCAACTGGAAAGCTGATGAATATTCTACTGAAACCCTCCCCTAAGATTCTCGCCTGTGGGAAAAAAAGGGGGGTAATAAAAAGCCCTCAGAACAAAGACTCAGTGTAGCTTGCTCTAGATACTTTCGGGACATGAACTCTTTATTTCTTCCTAAACTCCAAGGGTCCCCACAAGACTTGCAACCAGGGGAGCAATGGGCAGTGGCAGCTCAACCTGAGCTCACCCCCTGATCCTGTCTCCAAGGCCCCCTTTTCTCTGACTTCCCAGTGAGCTAAAGCAGACCCACCTTGGCTCACTTCTATCATTGTGACCTTCACTTCCCAGTGAGCTAACAGCAGCTCATTTCACTAGACGATATTTTTCTATTTCTCTTCAGATAGAGTGAAAGGGAAGGAGAGAGAGAGAGAGAAACATCGATGTAAGAGGGACACATCGACTGGTTGCCTCCTGCATGACTCCAACCAGGGCCAGGGACAAACCGCAACTGAGGTACATGCCCCTGACTGGAATTGAACCTGCGACTCCTTGGTCTTCCGGCCAAAACTCCAACCACTGAGCCAAACCGGCCAGGGCAGCTCATTTCTTTCCTATAACATTTCTAGGGAGCCAAAGCAGAGCACCACCTAGGCTCTCTCCTGTTGTTTCTTCTACCCTCAGTCCTTTTTTTTCACTATCCCCAGCTTTTTTTTTTTTTTTTTCTTTATTGATTTTAGAGAGAGAGGAAGAGAGATATAGAAATATTGATGAGAGAGAACATCAATTGGCCACCTCCTGCATGCTCCCTACTGGGGATTTGGCCCACAACCTGGGCATGTGCCCCAACCGGTAATTGAACCCGTGACCTGTTGGTACATGGGTCAACCGACGCTCAGCCACTGAACCACACCAGTCGGATTCCCCAGCTTTGATAAATGTACTCTCACAATCACCTGGACTCCTGTTGTGAAATCTTTCCTACACGAAATCAAGAACCCACACACTACAGGCCGGCCTGCAGCAGACCCACTCCGGGGTCCCTGTCTGATAACAACCCCACAGTTTGCAACACCAAGGGTAAGGAAGAGATCAGATTTCAGGGTAAATCATCTCAAGTCTGGACTGAGATTTAGGGCCTTCTAAAAAAGCTCACAAGATTTCAAATTGTGGCCCTGAAGTTTCCTGTCCCTACATAAGAACTGATACAAGTAGGTGCTTCGTACATGTTGATGAGTGAATAAATGAATCGGTAAGTTAATCTGAGCTTCTAAATGTAACAGAATGAAGACTGTCAGTAAGAAGCAATGGGAAAAAAAAAAAAAAAAAAAGAAGCAATGGGAAAGGAAGAGAGTTGTGACCAAATGTCGCCTAGGGTTAAAGATGAAGTATAAGCTCCTTACCTTTGCCCTGCTGTAATCTGCCCCATCCTGCCTCTCTAGCTGTCTCTTTCCCTCCTATACATACTCTTTGTGCCTCATCCCAAACTATTTGTAGAGCCCAAACATGTCATCTGTCTTCATGCTCCAGTGTCTTCACACATATTGTTCCGTATACCTAGAATACTCTTTCCTCCCCTCTTAATTTAGGTAATTCTTTTTTGTTGTTGTTTTATTTTTTATCCTCACCCGAGGACATTTTTTCATTTTTTGTTCAGATAGAGTGGGAGGGAGAGAGAGGAAGAGAGAGAGAGAGAAACATCGACGTGAAAGTGACACATCGAGTGGTTGCCACCCGCACGACCAACCAGGGCCGGGGACAAACTGCAACCGAAGTACATGCCCTTAGTGGGAACCGAACCCGGGTCTCTCTGGACCGCAGGCCGATGCTCTAACCGCTGAGCCAAACCGGCCAGGGCTTAATTTAGGTAATTCTTGTCTTTCAAAGCCCAGGTCAAGTAGTATCTCTTCTAGGAAGCCCTCTCTGACCACTCTGCTGGGCTGGATGCCTCCTCTGTGCTCTGGTAGGTGCCATGCTTCTTTTTATAAAAGTACTGATCATATTCTTTTGCTGTTGTCTATCTTTTTCACCCACTGTTGTGGCGCCACAGAGTCAAAGAAAGACCACTAGAGAATTGAAGTCCAAATAAGAGCCGTTTATTAGCTGGCTGGCGTCTGATTCCGAACATCCCTGTGACAGAGTCTTCGGAGATCAGCCTCGATATGCTTTATTACATGCCTTTTATACCTTACAGCAAATGTTTCATGATATAAGAAAATAGGATCTTCTTGATATAATGCCCAGGGCTACAACAATGCTGTATAGAATTAGTTTGCCTTGCGGATAACAGGAACACCCAGGCCCACTCAGGAACACCCAGGCCCACCCAGGAACATCCAGTCTGTTATCATAGGTATTTCAAGGTACATTGGGTCACACTTAGCCCCAAGCTGCACAAACACAATGCAAGCCTAATTCCTTGCGATTGTGGGGGAGGTCAAGTCTCTGACTCAAGACCTCCAGGCTCCGTGAACTCTGTCAGACACATAGTCGGCTCCCAACAATTTCTTGGTTCAGGGAGTATTCCAATTTACTGAGGTTATTTTTATCTTTATCCTGTTGATTAAATTCTTTACAAAACAGATTCAGCTAGAGGGCACACAGTGACTTTCCCAATCATCAATTATGGAGCTATGAACAAGTCAGCACAATAATTTACCAATCTTCAATTATGGGGTTATAAACATGTCAGCACACCACAAGACTTGGGCACCTTGAGGGCAAATATTGTCTTATTTATCTCTGTATCCTCAGTGTCCAGCATATGGTATAGCACAAAGGAGAGGCACATGGCAGTGGAAAGAATGTAGAATAGAAGTTATCATTAGTGAGGGAACTTGCCACTTGTAGAATTCCAGGTAAGAAGGAATTTGTTACACCTGAAACTAATACAAAATAATATTGAATGTAAACTGTAATCTAAAATTTTTTAAAATTAGCCCTGGCCGGTTTGGCTTAGCAATTAGAGCATTGGCCTACAGACAGAAGGGTCGCAGGTTCGATTTCTGGTCAAGGGTACGAATCTCAGTTGCAGGTTTTATCCCTGGTCCTAGTCGGAGTCGTGCTGGAGGTAGCCAATCAATGTTTCTCTCTCTCTCTCCCTCCCTCCCTTCCACTCTATCTAAAAATCAGTGGAAAAATATCCTTGTATGAGGATTAACCAAAAATAAATAAATTAAATAAAAAAATTAAAAAGAAGAGCTTTGCAAAGCTTCATTTAATATTTGTTGAAGAATAAATTACTTACATGCATGTGGCCTCCTAGGAAAGGGCTAGGACAGTGAATAGTAGATGACAGGCAATGATGCCTAGAGAAGTGGAATTCACACAGATACACACAGACACACACACACACACACAGTCCATGCAGATGCATCTTTTTTAGTACATGGACAGATGACCCTCTACAGAACGGTATCCTGGGAACAAGGCCCCAGTAGTCTGATTGGGGTGACTGTTCCAAACTAGCTGCCACATCTTTCTTTCCCCCATCCCACCCTGACAGAAAGTAACAGAGGGATTAAAGACAAAGGAAAAATGTGCACACAAAGTATGAGATCTGGATCAGTCACCAAACCTGAAGCCAAGTTAATTCTATAACCAAGTTAATTTTATAAGTCACTCCTCTCTGTAAACTTCAGTTTCCTCATCTTTATAATAGCAACTTAATTAATCCTCACTAGAACTCTATGAGGTAAGTACAATTTTCATAGCAATTTTATAGATAAAGAAACAGGTACAGAAATATCACATAACGTTTCCAAGATCATACAGCTAATAATTATGGAGATGGGAGTGAAACCCAGACAGATTGGTTTGTTCCGGTCTACGCTCTTAACAAGTACTATATTATTTATTTTTTAAATGTCTTATCTTTCAACTATTACATACTCCTGTGATCGGAAGGTTTTCTGTCTGAGTAGTCTGGGCTATTTTAAGATGCCCTAAAGGTAAGCTGGCTGCCTTTATCTGAGAAACTGGAACAAGTTCTTAGCACTTCAGCCAGAGGGCATTCAGGGGACAAGAAGATCCCATGAAATTAATTCCTCCAGTCAGGCCATGTTCTGGGCCCTGAAGACAGAGCTAAATTGAATCCAGCCAATGCTCTCAAGCAGCTCACAGCTTAGTTGGGGAGACAAGCAAAAGAGACAACCCCAGTATAGTGTTGCTTTGGAGGGAAGCTCATAAGGGACATCTAACTTAATTATGGAGGGATTTATCAGAAAAGGCCTTCCAAAGGAGGAGAAACATGAAGCTAGTATCAAAGGCAAGTGGAAGACATAGTTGAAGAAAGCAAGAAGGGTTTCTTGGCAGAGGGAATTCTATGAGCAAACATATAGGGGCTTCAAATCACACTATATATTCTAAGAACAATGAATTGTTCATTATGGCTAGAACAGAATTAGGAGACATGAAATGCAAGTGTTGTTGCCCAAGGTATAGACAGAGGTCAGGTGGGAAAGTGTCTCAGTTGTCAAATTAAGGGGTTTGGCCTTATCCTGTAGGAGATGTAGAGCCATTGAAAAGTTCCAAACAGGGGTATATTATGGATTAGAAAGATAATTTTTGGTAACAAAAAGGGGGTTGATTTAGAAGTTTAAAACTGGAGACAGCTTTGCCCGGGCCAGTTTGACTCAGTGGTTAGAGCGATGGCCTGTGGACTGAAGGATCTCAGGTTTGATTCCAGTCGGGGACACTGGGTTGCAGTTGTGATCCCCCACTGTGGTCGGGGTCATGTGGGAGGCAATCAATTGACGTGTCTCTCTCACACGGATGTTTCTCTCTCTCTCCCTCCCTTCCACTCTCTCTAAAAAATCAATGGGAAAATATCCGCAGGTGAGGATTAACAAAAAATAAAACAATAAAACTGGAGCCCTGGCCAGTTTGGCTCAGTGGTTGGAGCGTTGGCCCGTGGACCAGAGAGTCCTGGGTTCGGTTCCTGCTAAGGGCATGTACCTCGGTTGCAGTTTTTCCCCAGCCCTGGTTGGGTCATGCGGGATGCAGCCACTGGATATGTCCCTTTCACGTCGATGTCTCTCTCTCTCTCTCTCTTCCTCCTACTCTATCTGAACAAAAAATGGAAAAAATGTCCTCGGGTGAGGATAAAAAAAATAAAATAAAACTGGAGACGCTTTGAAGCACATGAAAGTTGCTCAACATCATTAGTCATTAGGGAAATGTAAGTTAAAACCACAATAAGGTACCATTTTACACCCATTGGAATACCTATAATAAAAATGATGAACAGGCCCTGGCCAGTTTGGCTCAGCGGTTAGAGCGTCGGCCTGCGGTCCAGAGAGACCCGGGTTCAGTTCTCGCTAAGGGCATGTACCTCGGTTGCAGTTTGTCCCCGGCCCTGGTTGGTCGTGCGGGTGGCGGCCACTCGATGTGTCCCTTTCACGATGATGTTTCTCTCTCTCTCTCTTCCTCTCTCTCCCTCCCACTCTATCTGAACAAAAAATGAAAAAATGTCCTCGGGTGAGGATAAAAAAAAAAAAAAAAATGATGAACAGCCTGACCGGTGTGGCTCAGTGGTTTAGCATCGACCCATGCACCAAGAGGTCACCAGTTCAATTCCTGGTCAGGGCACATGCCCAGGTTGTGGGCCTGATCCCCAGTGGGGGGCATGCAGGAGGTGGCCAATCGATGTTCTCTCTCATTGATGTTTCTTTTTTTTTAAAGGTTTACTTGTTTATTTTTATTTTATTTTATTTTTTTTATCCTCACCTGAGGACATTTTTTCATTTTTTGTTCAGATACAGTGGGAGGGAGAGAGAAGAAGAGAGAGAGAGAGAGAAACATCGACATGAAAGGGTCACATCGAGTGGCTGCCACCCGCACAACCAACCAGGGCCAGGGACAAACTGCAACCGAGGCATGCGCCCCTAGCGGGAACCGAACCCGGGTCTCTCTGGACCGCAGGCCGACGCTCCAACCGCTGAGCCAAACTGGCCAGGGCTCATTGATGTTTCTATCTCTCTTTTCCTCTCCCTCTCTCTCTCTCTAACATCAATAAAAAGAAAAAAAAATTTTTTTAATGATGAACAATTACAAGAGTTGGCAAAGATGTAGAGAATTGGAACCCTCATACATTGCTGAAAGAAACGTAAATGGTGTAGCTGCTTTGTAAAACAGTTTAGCAGTTCATCAAAAAGTTAAATATAGAGTTATCATATGACCCAGCAATTCTACTCCTAGGTATAGCCCTGGCCAGTTTGGCTCAGCGGTTAGAGCGTCGGCCTGCGGTCCAGAGAGACCCGGGTTCGGTTCACGCTAAGGGCATGTACTTCGGTTGCAGTTTGTCCCCGGCCCTGGTTGGTCGTGTGGGCGGCAGCCACTTGATGTGTCACTTTCACATCGATGTTTCTCTCTCTCTCTCTCTTCCTCTCTCTCCCTCCCACTCTATCTGAATGAAAAAATGTCCTCGGTTATTTATTTTATTAAAAATAAATAAATAAATAAAATAAAAATAAAAAAAAATTCTACTCCTAGGTATAAACCCAGGAGAAATGAAGGCATACATTCACGTAAAACCTCTTACATGCATATTCATAGCAGCATTATTCATAATAGCCAAAAAGTGGAAACAAACTAAATGTCCATCAGCTGATGAACAGAAAAACAAATGTGGTATATCCATACAAAGAAATATTATTGAGCCCTGGCTGGTCTGGCTCAGCGGTTGGAGCACCGACCTGCAGACCAGAGAGTCCCGGGTTCGGTTCCCGCTAGGGGCACGTACCAAAAAAAAAAAAGAAAAAGAAATATTATTCAGTCATAAAAAGGAATGGAGTCCTGATACATACTACAACATAGATAAGCCATGAAAACATAATGCTAAGTGGAAGAATCCAGACACATAAAGCCACATATTATATGATTCCACTTATATGAAATGTTCAGAGTAGCCAAATCTGTAGAGATAGAATATAGATTAGTGGTTTCCAGGGGCTGAGGTAGGAAGGAATGGTGAGTGACTGCTGTTGGGTACCAGATTCTGGAATTAGTGGTAATGGTTACACAATTTTGTGAATATATTGAAAACAACTTAAACAAAGGCACTGGTGATAGGGATATCAAGGAAGAGGAAAACGATTTGAAAAATAAATCATGCATAGAATTCCTGGTCTAAGGATGGCTTTGCAAACCTCAATATCTTTTGAAGAATAAGTTAATAACTTAGCTATGACCTCCAGGAGATAAAAATGGTAGAATTTGGATGATTTCTTGGTTGTAAGGGGTGAAGGAGAGGAAGATGTCAAGGATGATCTCCAGGTCACCCTTAAAAACTCATCTATGGGAATCTGCTCCTGAGATAGAGAGCACAAGAAAGGGAAAACGTTTTGGGGAAAGATAAGGAGTTAATTTTGGACCTATTGCTATAAGATACCAGTGGGACATACAGATGGAGTTTGCATTTGGCATTGGATTTGTAGATCAGAAGCTTGGGAGAAAGATTTGGGAGAAAAATTTTGGAATCATCAGAATATAGGGCTGGCCTCTCCCTGTCCACATGAAGCCATTGGAGAATTTGTCACCATTCAAGGAAAGCACAGAGAGTATAAAGGTAAAGAGATTGTGATGCATGTGTAGGATGTTTTCAGACTTCAGACATGAATACATTTTGAGTCTGACAAAATTGAGACGTGGGATTGGGTGGCTGAAATGGGAGGGAGAGTCACTAGAATTGAGAAGGTCAAGGAGCAGAGAGGCCAGAGAGCTAGATGGGTCACTGAGGTGAATAGTGAAGTCACCCAAGTTGTAGGATTGCAATAGCCTAGTGGCTCTCAAATCTTAGTATGTGGATCAGGATCAGTTGGAAGGCTTGTTACAACACAGATTTCTGGGCCCTACACCCAGAGTTTCTTATTTTGTTAGTCTTGGTGGTCCAAGAATTTGTATTTCTAACAAGTTCCCAGGTGATGCTGATACTGATGGTCTGGGGACCACCCTTTGACAATTACTACAACAGAGTAAAGCCTGAGTCAGGTGCCAAAGTCTTCTATGCATGTATTTAGTGGATGAAAGCAACAAAGAGGGAGAGGTGCCAACCCTAAACAGTTGATTTAGAATGTGGCCCTGACACTTCGACACTCCACTTAGTGATCAGTTATTTGTCTACCTTGAGCACATACCCCTCCCTGCCCTCTAAACTAGAAGTTTGGATAGCCTTCATCTCCTCTCCTTGGTTTAAAGTTTTAAGTTCTGCTTTGATTCTTTGTTCTATGGAGTACACTTCACCCTGATGTTTGAATCAGAAATAGCTAAAGCCACCTTTATGCTAAAGCTAGCAACTTCAGAAGAAAAAGAAGACTTAACTGCCAAACTGCTTTCTACCCCTAGAGGTTTCACTATGTGTTGAGGAATGAAGAAAGGAAATAGAAAAGAAAACACCAGAGAGGGTGTTTATAGATTAAGTGAATAATAGCAGGCAGGTTTTTCAAACTAATGTTCTTTCTCAAAATAAACATTCTGTGCTTTTATGCAACTCTCTGAAACATATTTTACAAGCTTTAGGAGTTAATCTTATCTATTTACATTAAAACTCAGGAAAATTCAGGTAGAACTTGTAACTTATATTAAAAAGCAGAGCATGGTAAAATGTAACCTTACTAGAGACCTCTGCCTCAGCCTGATTAGTCACCCAAGAAGGTTCATTTTACATCACTATACTTATAGGTCCTAGGAGTTTGTTTCTTTTCTGTACAAAACCCTCTGTTCATGTTCCCTTTTAATTAAAAAAGACGAGAAGATACTTAATTGATTTTTAAACCACATTTCTCTTCTCTGGAGACATAATTTCTGATTCCACAGTCAGGAGTTTTTACCAGCTCCCCCATGAGGTCTTGGAGCCATTATGTGAAGAGGATTTCCCAAGCACTGTCTGATTTCTCAGAGTTCCTGTGGCCCATGTTAAATACTAGCTACTCTCTGTCTACCCTGGAGGCATAGGTACCTAGAGAAATAAAGACTCTGGCTAGATAAGTACAGAGCCAGAATGTTAGAACTGGTAGAGACCTTGGAGTTTACCACCCCTCCTGACCACTCATCCCCTCAGGACATTGTACAGACGATCAAACCACCCCAGAGAGAGGAAAGATTTGCCAAGGCCTCAGTAGCTCACAGGCCCAGCTGGCCTTAATTAAAGGTACCAAATCCCACTTCCCCTGTATCAGACCCAGGGACTAGAATTCAATCCTTTGACTCCTGGTACAGTGCTCCTTAGTCTCTTCCTGAGACAGTACACTCATGCTTCAGCAGCAGTCCAGAGACGTATAAAACCCTTCTGTTTTTCTGCTCAAATCATCTTTATTTGCCTTCTGGCATCTGACAGAAGACACTAGGAAGGAAAGAGAAAGTAGGAGAGCGTCTCTCCTAGTTCCTTCCTGGACCAACATCGTTAGCGTCTTCTAGGAATGTGCTAGTAATGTGAATTCTTGAGTCCTAACCCTGACCTAATGGATCAGAAAGCCCGGGGGAGGGACCTAGAAAACTCCTTTAACAAGTGCTTCAGCTGATTCCGATAGACACTAGAAGCTGATGATGGATTATAATAGAAAATTCTGTATTAGAAAGACCTCCTGTTCACCTGGTCCTTCCTGTCCTAGAGAGAAATTCCAGTCCCCTCCAAGGCTGTGAAGTAGGTAGAATGAGCTCTGGGGTCAGATTTAGCCCTTCCACAGCTGATTGGTGAGATCTCCTATCTCTAAACCTGTGTTCTCATCTATCAAATGGGAAAATAACCCCTTACCAGTTTCAGGGGATTGTCGTGAAGATTAAATGTGAGGTTGGCTGATAAACTGCTTTCTAAAAAACTGTGTGCTGTGACTTTGTGAGGGATTGCTAGAGTTTGTATCTTGATTGCTACTTTTAGCACTGAAAAAAAAATCTCTTTGGTACTGCTTAGTTCTACACACAGAACAGCCAGCCCACCAACCAGGGTGAACTCTTAATAGATGATGCTTATTGGAAACTTCTGCCCTGAGTCTTGGGTTCTGATAAGGAGTTGGAGTGGAGCTCAGCTCCTCATGCTCAGGAGTAGCCAGCTGACATTTCACATACGCAGTAAGTTTGTTATCCCCTTATTAAATTGCTAAGGAGGAGCTTGTTTACTTTTAACTGGGAGTCTTTTTCATTACCCAACAAAGTACAAAAGACAGTAGACCTTTAGAATGGTCCCCTCCCTTAAAGAGTTAGGGCACTGAATATTAAAAGTAACAGGAAATCCTGCCTTGGAAATGAGTTGTATTGAAATTTCTCTTCCTTTGCTTTTGCACTTAACTTTCTTGAACCACTGAACCACTGAATTTTAGAATTAGAAGGAATCTGAACAATCATTAATTCTATTTTTTTTTAACTCCTTACAGAACTCTTATCTATTGTAGTCCCAACATTTTGTCAATTGGCCCCTTTTTGCACTTCTCTGGTAACCAGGGGTTTACTATAAGTAGCCCATCCCACGTGGGATAATTCTTGCTCTTTGAATGCTCTTCCCTTTGTCTTCCTACAGCTTCCCATCCCCTCTTTGCCTCTAGCTTTTCATTCTAGGGCAAAATGGAATAGATATTCTCCTCATAATAATAATATAAGCTATCATTAAAATTATAAAGAAATCTTCCAATTTCTGTAAACAATTGAGTTTCTGGAGAATTAAATTATTATAAAGCTCTGAATACCGTAGATTCAGTCTTGATTATAGTTAGAGAATAAAGGCCAGAAGCTTTTTGTTGTTGTTGTTGTTAATCCTTACCTGAGAATATTTTTGACATTGATTTTTAGAGAGAGTGGAAGGGAGAGAGGGAGGGGGAAGAAAGAGAGAGAGAGAGAGAGACATCAATGTGAGAGAGACACATCAATTGGTTGCCTTCCCACATTTGCCCAGACTGGGGCTGGGGATCGTACCTGGTTGCAAGTACGTGCCCTTGACCAGGAATTGAACCCCTGACCCTTTGGTGTGCAGGCCAATGCTCTAACCATTGTGCAGTAATACATTTTCATGATTAAAAAATCAAATAAGCCCTGGCCGGTATGGCTTAGTTGGTTGGAGCATCATCCTGTACACAGAAAGTTCGAGGGTTTGATTCCTGGTCAGGGCACAAACCCAGTTTGCAGGTTTGATACCTGGTCAGGGCAAGGTTAGGAGGCAGCTGATCAATATTTCACTTTCACATAGATGTTTCTCTTTCTCGCTCCTTCTCCCTTCCTTTCTCTAAAATAAAAAAAAAAAAAAAGGAAAAAGAATAAAAAGCACGATAAAATTATTTTTAAAAATCAAAAGATACAAAAGGTTGTACTATAAAATTCTCCCTTCTACCTGTTTCCTGCCATCCAGTTGTCCTCCCTAGCAGCAATCAGATAATCAATTATATTAGTTTCTGTTAAATTTTTCCAGGGATTTTTTTTGCATATATAAACAATTATGAATATATATTGCTACCAACATTTCTTACGAGAACAATAGTATGCAATATACATTGTTGGGGACCTTGCCTTTTCACTTAACAATAGATCTGGAAGATTCTATATTAGTGTACAAAGAACTATCTCCCTTTTTAAGCCTGCAGGGTTTGCATTGTAGAAATATACTATTATTTGACCAATTTATATGTAAACTGTTTATTAATAGCTTGTACATATACTTGAACATATGTGTAGATTAAATTTCTAGTAGTAGAATTTCTGAGTCAAAGAGAATGTCCATTTAAAATTTTGATAAATACTACCACCAAATTGTCCTCCAAAGAACTTGTTACAATTTATTTTTTATTTATGTATTTATTTTTTTATCCTCACCTGAGGACATTTTTTTTTTTCATTTTCTGTTCAGATAGAGTGGGAGGGAGAGAGAGAGAGAGAAACATCTATGTGAAAGGGACACATCGAGTGGCTGCCATCCGCACAACCAACCAGGGCCGGGGACAAACTGCAACCGAGGTACATGCCCTTAGCGGGAACCGAACCTGGGTCTCTCTGGACCGCAGGCCGACGCTCTAACTGCTGAGCCAAACCGGCCAGGGCAAGAACTTGTTACAATTTACACTTCCACCAACAAAATATGAGAGTACCTGTCAAACATCCCCCTCACCACACAGTGTCTTATCAATTTTATTGATCTTTGTCAATCCAGTAAGTGAAAAATAGTATTTCAAAGAAATTCTAATTTGCATTTCTCTTATTATGAGTAAGAGTGAGCATTTAAGAGCCATTTCTATTTCTTTTTCTGTGAACTAGCAGTTCATATCTTTTATACATTTTTCTTTTTTTTTTAAGTCTTTTTATTTTTTATTTATTTATTTTTAAATCCTCACCCAAGGACATTTTTGCATTTATCTTCAGATAGAGCAGGAGGGAGAGAGGAGGGAAGAGAGAGAGAAACATCGATGTGAGAGAGAGAGAGACATCAATTGGCTGCCACTCACACGACCCCAACCGGGGCCGGGGACAAACTGCAACCATTGTACGTGCCCTTAGTGGGAACCGAACCCGGGTCTCTCTGGTTTGTGGGCCGACGCTCTAACCACTGAGCCAAATCGGCCAGGGCTCTTTTATACATTTTTCACCTTGGGTTTTTGTTCTTATTCTTTTCTAGCTCTGTATATTAATATGAAAAGCATCCATTTTTCTATGAAATGAAATGCAAACATATAGTTATTTGTCATCTTATTGTTCTTTTTTTTTTTTTTTTATCCTCCCCCGAGGACATTTTTCCATTTTTTGTTCAGATAGAGTGGTGGGGAGAGAGAGGAAGAGAGAGAGAGAGAGAGAGAGAGAGAGAGAGAGAGAGAAACATCGACGTGAAAGGGACACATGGAGTGGCTGCCTCTCCCATGACCAACCAGGGCCGGGGACAAATTGCAACCGAGGTACGTGCCCCTAGTGGGAACCGAACCTGGGTCTCTCTGGACCGCAGGCCGACGCTCTAACCACTGAGCCAAACCAGCCAGGGCCATCTTATTGTTCTCAAGGTGCTTTTATGCCTTACAGACTTTTGTTATTTTTACATAGTTGAATTTATCAGTCTTCTATAGCATCTGGGTTTTGTTTTGTACCTTGTACTTTGAAAGACCTTTCTCATTTTAACATTATAAAAACGTCTCCCATAGTTCCTTCAAGTATGTATTTTTTTATATTTAAATATTTGATGTATTTGAAATTTATCTTGGTGAATAGTGTGAGGTGTAAATCCAAGTTATATTTTTCTAGAGGCTATCCAGTTATTCTAATACCAAATACAATTCCACCTTTTTTTTTTTTTTTTTTACTGACTTGAAATTTTACCTTTACTATACTAAATACCTAAGAATATTTGAATGTATTTTTGTACTTTCTATTCTGCCTCATTGATTACAGATCAACTGTGGCTCCATTCTTTATTTCTTTCTTTGTTATTGGTAAACACTGAAATCTTGGTACCTGGACACTTGCTGAGTAGGTTTTTCCCCATTTACTGTTTATTTTCCCCCCTGTAGTGTTCTTCTCCTTCTCCTTCTCCTTCTCCTTCTCCTTCTCCTCCTTCTCCTTCTCCTTCTCCTCCTTCTCCTTCTCCTTCTCCTTCTCCTTCTCCTTCTCCTTCTCCTTCTCCTTCTCCTTCTCCTTCTCCTTCTTCTTCCTCAACCGAGGATATTTTTCCACTTATCTTCAGATACAGTGAGAGGGGGAGAGAGAGAGACAGAGAAACATTGATGTGAGAGAGTCACATTGACTGGTTGCCTCCCACAGGACCCCGACCAGGGCTGGGGACCGAACCACAACTGAAGTACGTGCCCTTGACCAGAATTGAACCCACGACTCTTTGGTCCATGGGCCGATGATCTAACAACTGAGCCAAATCGGCTAGAGCATCTTCTTCTTTTTTAATTTGTTGACACTATTACAGATGTCCCAGTTTTCCCCCTTTTGCCTGACTCCCCCCACCCCCTTCCCTCTGGCCATCACCACACTGTTGCCTGTGTATATGGGTCCATTCTTCCTTGATGGCAAAACCCTGATTTTTTTCTTTTATGGTTATTTTTCCTTTTTCTTTTTTTTTCTTGATTCAAGAGAGAGGAGAGAGGAGAGAGAGAGAGAGAGAGAGAGAGAGAGAGAGAGAGAGAGAGAGAGAGAGAGATTTGTTGTTCTACTTATTTATACATTCATTGGTTGATTCTTGTGTGTGCCCAGACTGGGAATCAATCCCTCAACTTTGATGTATCGGGGCGATGCTCTAACCAACTGAGCTACCCAGCCGGGCCAGAACCCACAACACTGGCATATCAGGACGATGTTCCAACCAAGCAGGGTGAATTTTCTTCACTACTACCCGGTCCTCAGGAAGGGTGAATCCCAGATCAGACAGAGAATAAATCATGGTTGGTCTAAGCTAATATTGGTGGTCTTACTCCCTTTGCTATTTGTTGGTTTATTCATGGCCAATAGGACTTGAAGGGTAGTTTACTGGTGGCTACCAAGAATAATAGGAATCTATTAGACATATAAAGGAAGATGTTTAATTGGAAGTTGGATATATAAATCTGAAATTCAGAAGAGAGGTATGGAATGGAGGTGTCATTTGGGGGGATTATCACTACATAGATCATATTTAAAGTAATATGAATAAAGTAAATGGAGAAAGTTAAAAGGTCAAAGTAGTAACTGGGGGACTGCAGTACTTAGAGGTCATAGAAATGTGGAGAAGCCAAGAGCAGCCAGTGAGACTGAAAAACCAGGGAGAGGAGTATCATACATGAAGAAGAATTAATCAGGTGTGTCTAGTGTTCTTGGTTGGTCAAGTAACACTGAGAATTGACCATTGGGTTGTGGGTTTGATCCCTGGTTGGGGCGTGTACGGAAGACAACCAGTCAATGTTTCTCTCTCACATTGATGTTTTTCTCTCTTTCGCTCTCCCTCCCTTCCTCTCTTTAAGCATGTCCTCGTGAGGATTAAAAAAAAAAAAAAAAAAGAAAGAAAAGAAGGCCCTGGCCGGTTTGGCTCAGCGGTTAGAGCGTCGGCCTGCAGTCCAGAGAGACCCGGGTTTGGTTCCCGCTAAGGGCACGTACCTCGGTTGCGGTTTGTCCCCAGCCCTGGTTGGTCATGCGGGAGGCAGCCACTCGATGTGTCCCTTTCACGTCGATGTTTCTCTCTCTCTCTCTCTTCCGCTCTCTCCCTTCCACTCTGTCTGAACAAAAAATGGAAAAATGTCCTCGGGTGAGGATAAAAAAAAATAATAATAAAAAAGGATGGTTTATGAACAGTTTGTCACCAGTTTGTGGCAGAAATTGAGAGTAAATATTTAAATTTAAAATCTTTAAATATTGTATAGCAATTTGAATAGCATTTTGACAGGAAAATTTTATGTCTGTTGGATCTAATAATAAAAAAATATGACCTAAAGTAGTCAAATTCATAGAGACAGAAAGTAAAATGGTGGTTGGCAGGGGCTGTGGAGAGGAGGCAACAAGAAGTTATTGTTTAATGGGTTTGGAGTTTCAATTTTGCCAGATGAAGAGTTCTGAAGCTCCATGGTGGTGATAGTAGCACAACAATGTGAATGTGTTTAATGCCATTGAATTGTACACTTTAAAAAATGGTTAAAAAATCTGGACTTAGCCTGGCCGGTGTGGCTCAGTGATTGAGCTTCGACCCATGCACCAGGAGGTCACCAGTTCAATTCCCAGTCAGGGCACATGCCCAGGTTGTGGGCCCAATCCCCAGTGGGGGGCATGTAGGAGGCAGCCAATTGATGTTCTCTCTCATAGATGTTTCTATCTCTCTCTCCTGTTCCCTTCCTCTCTCTCTCAAATCAATAAAGAAAAAAAAAATCTAGACTTACATTTTATGTCTGTTTTAACATTTATTTTCTAATAATCTTACAAAACTATAAGTTTGTAACTGATTGTGAATAAAAACAAACAAACAAACAAACAAACAAACAAAACCAAACCTCTTAGTCCAGATAGTTTGAGAAGAACTGAGGAGGGTTTGATCTCCCATAAAAGACAAATCATTAGTAGGAAGGAAAAGAAGGCAGAGTTACAGGCTGAGCAGACTTATAGGTAGTTGGAAGTCATGGTGGTTTGTGGGAACTTGTAGCTGTTCTTTTTTTTTTGGCCTCATTTCCCCAGTGAATTGGTAGTAAAATAATCAGTTAAGTGAGGATAAGGGAAAAAGTTTTGCAGAGACAGGTGTGAAATTGTTATCTAGTAGGGTGGGAGGGTGTATGGAACTGGAAAAATGTAGTAGTATAGCCAAGTATTAGGGGCCTATTGAGGATAATGACATCAAATTTAGAGGGAGACCAATCAGCCCATTTAGTACGGTTTTGTATTTTTCTCTACTCCCCACCATCGCCCCTCCCCGCAGACACACACCCCATTTTGCTGCAGGTTCCAGGATTAGAGTTTTGTCAGGTGAGTACCAGGAAAGGAGAGCAGAACTGGAGAAATAAGGGTTAATACCTGGGAATGATTTTCATGATGGATAGTAGAATCTAAGCTGTTCAAGAAAGAAAGTGAGGACATAGGATAGTGTGAGGAAGAGTGAAAAGGTAGTAGGGTCAGTGGGTTTTGAGTCTTGGTGGAGTTGAAGAATTTTTGGAGTTGGTTATTAGAGGAAGAGATCTAGAAAAGAAGGATTTTGCGGTGGGATGATTAAAATTGAGATTTTAGAGGGGTTACAATTATTGGTAATGAAAAGATCTGCGATATGAGAGTGAAAATGAGAGGCTGAGGCAAGGGTGATCACTAAAGGAGAGGAATCTGAGAGGTCAGGGCATTGGAAGAATCATCTAAGAGAACTGAAATCACCAAGAATTATGACAATAGTAATTAATGACAATGAACCAGAAGCACAGGAGTCTATACGTGACTGAAACGAGTGAGTGCTCTAGTCTCCTGTAGCGACGTAATATTTAAATCTCTTACTTTTAAAGGGGGGATGGGATTTGAGGGCATGGGACTCCTTTTAGGGCCTAAGAAGGAGAGAAGCCGGAGGTGGGATGCCGGGTCTACACTCCACGCTGAGTCTGCGCATTGAGAGTGGAGGCGGGGCCAAGCTTGGGCTCGTGAGCGTGGGCGGGGCCTCACGGGGGCGGAGTCTGCGCTCCGGGTCGGGCTGCCGCTGCGGTGCTGCACTTCCAGCTTCTGAGGGAAGGAGGCCGAGGCCTGGGCCGAGCCCGGAGCCGCCGCTCGCCGGAGCCTCCTGGAGCCCCCGCGCCGGCTCAACCTGGGGGCGGGCTCAGGCCCGGCCCGCCGCCGAGCCCAGGACAGAGGCTGCATGCCCGAGGACCAGGCTGGCACAGCCATGGTGAGGGAGCAAGGCCTGCCTGAACCGCAGCCGTCCGCCACCCTGGCTCCCGCAGGCCTGCCCTTCCCTTGCTCTGGTGCCCCTCTCTGCGCCCTGCCTTTACCTCACCCCCTTGTTACCGCCCCCTCGGTGGCCCGCTCCTCCTTCCCGGTGTTCCCCGGCCACCTGCTGGGGTGACATTCCCGCTTTTCTCTTTCCTCCCAGGTGACACCCGCTTTTATTTTTTTAAATCACCCCCAGTGACAGCCGCTTTCGCGATCCCCTTTGCCGCCCCGTCCTCGTCCTTTAACCCGACCTTCCTTTTCTTCTCTACCATTTTGCCTTTATCCTTTTGGGGGCATCTCTACTACTTACCTCTTTTCCTCCCCATTTTTCGTTCCAGCCCTTTGCTCTCGCTTCTTACCCCCTTTCACCATTTTATCTCCACTGCCCCCTCCCTCCTTGCCGTATCATTTCTCCCCTTCGTCCTCTTCCATCCACATTTCCTCTCCCCTTTATCTGCCATCCTCTCTCCCCCGGCTCTCACAGCTGTCCCCATTTCCTTCCCCGGGTTTCAGGGGTCTAAGCAGGAACAATTTGAGGGCGATTGCTTCCCCAGAGCTGTAGGGCGGGCAGATGGGAATTCGTTGGCTTTTTTTTCTTTTTGTAGAGGGGAAGGACGATGTTGGAGGTACTGGAGAGAGCCTCGAAGCCTTGTTATCCAGTGTCATTGCAAAACCTGAGTGACAGTGTGTTTTAGAGTGATGGAGTGGGACCAGCATGCATACTATGATCTTATGAGATGTGTTACCTTTCGACAGAAATAACTAAAAATGTTTTGGAATGTATTTTTATTTTGAGGGTCTTTTAATGTGAAGGTACAAGTTTGAAAAATTTAAAAATATTTACAGGTTTGACTGTTACTCAGAACAAATGATTTGTTTTTGTTTGGAGGCAGAGACCAGGGCTTCTAAAGACTGAAAATCAGCTTAGCAGTCAGATTGTGACAGTTCTTTTTAATACCTTCTAATGCCTTCATTTGTTTTGCCCTCTCTGAATTTAGTTGAGAGACCCTTATATTTGCAATTTTTCTCCTTCCTGTTTCAAAATAGGTTGAGGCTTCAGTTGGTTTTTCATTGAGTTGGGTCACACATGGTTTGCAGTACATTTAATGAACATATTTCTCAATCATATGCAGCAATCTATATTTTGGTCTCTGGGAGGAATAAGACATTCTAGTCAAATCTAAGTCCTGGTAATCATGTTCTCCTAGGAGGTTAGTTAATTTCTATTTTTTCCCCCATCTGTTTTTTAGGAAAATGGTTTATAATGAGATGATTTAATTAGTGAACTTTCTCTAATTCACTGACTCTGCATTTTTGGATTGTCATTCTCCTGTGTCTGTCTCCACAACAACCCTTCATGTTCACAACCGATCAGGGGGAAAAAACTGTTTTTCCCCCTGAGATGTGAGTTCTTCTAGACAGCAACTGTACCTTACTTATTCCTGTTATTCCTAGTGCCCACTTAAATTTAATGGGGATATGTTCCGAGAAATGCATCATTAGGTGATTTTGTCTTTGTTCCATCATCATAGAGTGCACTTACACAAACCTAGTGGTATAGCCTACTACATCCCTGGGCTATATGATATACCACTGTTGTATATGCAGTCCATCATTGACCAAAATGTTGTTATGCAGTGCATGACTGTAGTTGAGATGTCTAAGACAGGGACTCTCAGACTTTACCATGAATCCAAATCAACTGGAGAGCTTGCAGGCTGCCAGTTCCAGAGTTTGATTTATTAGGTCTGGAGTAGGGCCTGAGAGTTTGCATTTCTAACAAGTAACCCATGTCATGCTGATGTTCCTGGTCTGTGAATCACACTTGAGAACCAGTAGTCTAAGATATTAGTTCTATTTTTTATTCATCTAACAATTTTTTTTAGCGCCACTGACTGTGTTGTCATTGGGATATTACAAATAATAAAACGTGGTTCCTACCTTTTTGTATCTTATATGTGTGGACAATAAGAAGAGTAAGAAGAGTAATTTTACTTTGCTTTAAAAAAATTGATTTGGAGAGAGAGAGAGAAACATTGATTTGTTGTTCCATTTATTTATGCATTCATTGGTTGCTTCTTGTCTGTGCCTTGACTGGGGATTGAACCCACAACCTTGGTATATCAGGCTGATGCTCTAACCAGCTGTGTTACCTGGCCAGAGCCCCTGAAAAAGAGTAATTTCAAGTGAGGAGTGCTAAGAAAGGAAAAATTGTAGAATCAAGGTATGGGATAGTCAGGGATGGTTTCCTAGAGGATTTTACTTTCAGGAAGAAAACTGAAGGATTAAATTATAGGAGTTGTGTTGTGGAAAACCAGATAAAAGGAATAGCACATGTGAATGACCTGTGGTAGTACTCTCTCTTGCCAGTTTAACACTGCATATCCTGGAGGTTTCAGCTAAAGGAACACAAGGAAACCCATCTGCCCTGCCTACCCCTAAAAAAACACTGATCACACTCTATTATATAACACTCTTTCATAAAATACATACCAATTGTAATTTTATATTTCTTGATGTGATTATTTGGTTAATGTCTGTATCCAACCCCAGACTGTAAAAATCATTGATACAGAAAGTGGATTTTGACCAACTGCTAAGTGAGGGCCATGTGATGTTCTAGGCACTGGGGTTACAGTGATTTTTTAAAAAAGGCATAGTCCCTGTGGAGGGAGGAGGGTAGACAATAAATAAATATGTAATGAGAACTAATTATAAATGCTAAGAAGAAATACATCAGGGATATTTTGAGAACTTGCTTCCCAGTATATGTTGTCAGTTTGGCTCAAAAAGACTCATAGAAATTAAAAAAGAAAGAAAGAAGGAAGGAAGGAAGGAAGGAAGGAAGGAAGGAAGGAAAGGAAGGAAGGAAGGAAGGAAGGAAGAGAGAGAGAAAAAGAAAGAAAGAAAGATCCCTGGCCGGTGTGGCTCAGTTGGTTGACCATTGTCCCATGCAAGGAGAGGTCTCTGGTTCCATTTCCGGTCAGGGCACATACCTGGGTTGGGAGCTCAATCCCCAGTAGGAGGTGTGTAGTAGGCAGCCAGTCAATGTTTCTCTCTCATCTATGTTTCTCTCTCTCTCTCCCTTCCCCTCTTTCTAAAAAAATGAATAAAAACATTTAAAAAGAAAGAAATCAGGGTAAGATATAAAGTGATGTATGTTTGTATGCGGCAAATGTTTTCGATAGTATAGTTAAACAGCAACACTAATAGCTAATGTTTATTGAACATGACTATATAGGCCCTGTTTTAAGTGATTTACATATTTTATCTCATTTAATCCTCATAGCAACCCAGTGAGATAAGTACTAGCTCTATGAATGTAGAGACCATGTTTGTTTGGCTCATTCATTGAATCTTTAACACACACAGTGCCTGGTGTATAAGTGCTCAATAAATATTTCTTGAATGAATGAATGACTTTAGGCATAATCAGAAAGACAGGGAAGCTTGGTCATTTGAACTTGTAGGGGACATTTGAACTTGTAGTCTTAACAAGTGGGATTTTATTGGGTAAGAATTTGGGGAGGAAAGCCATTCTTGGCAAGGGGCCAGCTTGAGTGTCGAAGCTGAGACAGAAGCAGGCATGATGTATTCTGGGAAACGTGTAACTCTAGCATTGAGGGTGCAGTACAATATGAGATTAGGTGAGCCTGAGGTGAGATCATGGAGGACCTTGAATCACAGGCTCAGCAGTAAAGACCCTGAGTACCTTGACAGTTTTGTGTGTGTGTGTGTGTGTGTGTGTGTGTGTGTGTGTGTGTGTGAAGGGATGTCATAATTAAGAGATCTGAAGGGATGATCACTATGAAACATGGTTTGGAGTGGGAAAAGCTGTTGCATTTGTCTGGGTGAAAAATAAGTATGTAAACTTTCTCCCTAGCCTTGTTATGGTGGTGGTGATATAAATTGATGGAAGGAGAATACAGGGAAATGAAATACGAAGATCTGGCACACCACTTCTTGTGAATTTTCCGTAGAGACATTACTATGGAGTTGTACAAGAAACACAGAATCAATAACAGCTTTACAATTCTGCTCACTGGGCCTCAGTTTTCATATTTGCTACCTTTAGAGATTTATGAGAATAGTAAAACAAAGTAAATTTCTATACTGAAGTCCTTTATTTACAAATAGTAGGTCTCCCAAAGGTCACGTATTAGGTCTTACAGAGAGAATCAGCATTTCCCAAACTTACTTAATACTTTTAAAAAATTTTATTGCTTTCTAGAGAGAGAGGAAGGGAGAGGGGGAGAGAGAGAGAGAGAAACATCGATGCAAGAGCAAAACATTGATCGCCTGCCTCCTGCACGCCCCCCACCAGGGATCATGCCTAGAACCTGGGCATGTGTCCCGACTGGGAATTGAACCCACAACCCTTTGGTGCCCAAGATGATGTCCAATCAACTGAGCTGCACTGGCCAGGGTACAAACTTACTTAATTTTAAATATATTTTTCGTGTGGTATGAGAAAGTCATTTTAAGTAAAATTTACTTTGTTTTATTTTAAATTAAGTAGAATTTACTTTGTTTTATTGTAAATTACATATATAACTTATTTAATAATACATTTAACAAAATACAGTAAAACAAACTTCTTTATTTTTAACAAATGACATTAACATGAGATAAATCATTATTTGTCATATTTTAAAATGAATATTTATTACAATGTAGGTTGAGATTAATTATGTTTATGGCATCAAAATTGATAAGAACTGACTTTTTAACCTTAAATTTGGAATTCTTTTTCTTAAAATATGTTTTTATTGATTTTTTAGAGAGAGAGGAAGGGAGAGAGAGATAGAAACATTGATGTGAGAGAGAAACATCAATTGGCTGCCTCCTGCACACCCCCTACTGGGATTGAGCCTACAACCTGGGCATGTGCCCTGACCAGGAACCGAACCTGGACCTCTCAGTCCATGGGTTGTCACTCAGTCCACTGAGCCACACTGGCTGGGCTGGATAGTTTATTTTCAATAAATGAAAATCCTAACTGGATATAACTATCACCATATTTCTTTAAAAAAATTATTTTTTCTTTATTGATTTTTAGAGAGAGGAAGGGAGAGGAAGAGAAAGATAGAAACATCGATGAGAGAGAACATCGATTGGCTGCCTCCTGTGTGCTCCCCATTGGGGATTTGGCCCACAACCTGGGCATGTGCCCTGACTGGGAATCAAACCAGTGACCTCTTGGTGCGTGGGTTGGTGCTCAACCACTGAGCCACAGCAGCTGGGCGTCACATTTCTTTTTTTTAATGCTTAAAAAGTGCTGAACTATCTCACCCTGGCTGGTGTGGCTCAGTTGGTTGGGCTTTGTCCTGTACACCAAAACGTTGCTGGTTTGATTTCCAGTCAGGGCACCTGCCCAGGTTGTGGGTTCAATCTCTGGTAGAAGACATGCTGGAGGCAGTGATTGATGGTCTGCTCTCACATCAATGTTTCTCTTTCTCTCTCCCTCTCCCTTCCTCTCTCTCTAAAAGTCAGTAAAAACATTAAAAAAAATATTGAGCACCCTGGCCGGTTTGGCTCAGCGGTTAGAGCGTCGGCCTGAGGTCCAGAGAGACCCAGGTTCGGTTCCCGCTAGGGGCATGTACCTTGGTTGCAATTTGTCCCTGGCCCTGGTTGGTCATGCGGGAGGCAGCCACTCGATGTGTCCCTTTCACGTCGATGTTTCTCTCTTTCTCTCTCTCTTCCTCTCTCTCCCTCCCACTCTATCTGAACAAAAAATGGAAAAATGTCCTCGGGTGAGGATAAAAAAAAAAAAATATTGAGCTATCTTGATGTAGTAACCTTAAGAATCCTGATCAGATAAATGCATTCATTTACTCATTTCATCATCAGCGTAGCTTATGGTTCTTGTCTTTAACCAACAGTTCATTATAAAAATAAAAATAATTTTAAACTACCATGATGTTCATTGTTCAGATCATGAGCCAGCCTCTTAATTTTCATTAATTCACTATGTGCAGCAGATAAAATTTTGGATAATCTCAAACTATTCTGTTTTTAAAGGAGAAAAAAAAAAAAAATATATATATATATATTGTTAATCCTCACCTGAGGATATTTTTCCATTAATTTTTATTTATTTATTTATTTTTTTCGTACGTGCCCCTAGCGGGAACCGAACCCGGGACTCTCTGGTCCGCAGGCCGACGCTCCAACCGCTGAGCCAAACCGGCCAGGGCATCCATTAATTTTTAGATAGAGCAGAAGGGAGGGAAGGTAGGGGGCGGAAAGAGAGAAACATCGATGTGAGAAAGACACAGTGATTGGTTGCCCCCCACATGACCCTGACCAGAACCAGGGATCAAAACGGCAACTCAGCCCTGTCCGGTTTGGCTCAGCAATTAGAGCATCCGCCTGCGGACCAGAGAGTTCCTGGTTCGGTTCCCGCTAAGGGCACGTACCTCGGTTGCAGTTTGTCCCCGGCCCCGGTTGGGGTCGTGTGGGTGGCAACCACTCGATGTGTTTCTCTCTCTCTCTTCCTCACTCTCTCCCTCTCGCTCTGTCTGAAGATAAGTGCAAAAATGTCCTCGGGTGAGGATAAAAAAAAAAACCCCAGCAACTCAGGTACATGCCCTTGACCAGGAATGGAACCCGAGAGTTTGATCCAAGGGCCAACTCTCTAACCGCTGAGCCAAACTGGCCATGGCAAGGAGAAAATTTTTAATAATTATTAAGTGGTTAAAAGTATACAAATTGAGATAGATATCAGTATTGAATTTAATGACATGACCCATTGGAAAATGCTGGCTAGAACACTACTTTTTTCATGGGTTCTAAATCTAGCCCTTAAAAACACATTTAACCAGTAAGTGGAAGAAATAGTCATTATTTACAATGGAATAAAATATTTTTAATTTTAATAGCAATTAAAACAGAAAAATAATGTTAAAACAAAATTCTTGAATACTGGGACATTTATTTGGAGGAGCATGATCTCATACAATAGCTTTCATTTAGTGAGCACACAATGTGTCAGATGATGTACTAATTAATCTTAACAGTCCTATGAGGTTGATGATGTTTTCTCATCGCACACATAAGAATACTGAGGCTTTGAGAAATCAGGTAACTTTCCTGAGGTCATATAGCCAATAAGTGACAGAGCAGGATTCAAGCACAGGATTTTCTGACCCCCTAAGCCTGTGCTGTTTCAAACACATTCCCTGGATTCTTATGTGGTTGTAGGAATCTAAACTGAATTTAGGCATTTAAAATATTTGTACCATTGTTTCTATTATAAAAATAATTCATATTGCTCTGGCCGGTTTGGCTCAGCAGTTAGAGCATCAGCCCGCAGATTGGGGAGTCCCAGGTTCGATTTCCGCTAAGTGCACATACCTCGGTTGCGGTTCGTCCCTGGCCCCGGTTGGGGTTGTGTGGGTGGCAGCCGATCAATGTGTCTCTCTCATGTCGATGTTTCTTTCTCTCTCTCTCTTCCTCCCTCTCTCCCTCCCTCTCTCCCTTCCGCTCTATCTGAAGATAAATGCAAAATTGTCCTCGGGTGAGGATAAAAAATAAAATAATTCATATTTATTGAAATAAAATTGGTCAAAGAGTATGTACAGTTTTATGGTTCTTTTTGTTGTTGCTGTTAATCCTTACCTGTGGATATTTTTTCCATTGATTTTTAGAGAGAGTGGAAGAGAGGGAGGGAGAGAGAGAGAAACATCGATATGAGAGAGAGACATCAATTGGTTGACTCCAACATGTGCCCCAACAAGGGCCCGGGATCGAATCTGCAACCCAGATACATGCCCTTGACTAGGAATCGAACCCAAGACCCTTTGGTGCTTGGGCCAACACTCCAACCACTGAGCCACACCGGCTAGGGCCAGTTTTATGGTTCTTGATCCATATTGCCAAATTGCCTTCTATAAATCACTTGAAGCAGAATATCAGATGTTGATGGAATTCTGTCTTTAGCATTTCAATACCTTTTGAACATTGAAAGCTTGGGAACTATGACAGGAATATACTTTCAGAATACATTAATTGGGGGGGAGAGCAAAAGGTTAGTAGGAATTCAGAATTATTTTAAAATGATACTTGCTCTTGCCCTGGCCGGTTTGGCTCAGTGGTTAGACTGTTGGCGCGTGGACCAATGAGTTGCAGATTTGATTCCAGTCAAGGGCATGTACCTCAGTTGCGGTTTGTCCTTGGCCCTGGTCGGGGTCGAGCGGGAGGCAACCAGTCAATGTGGTTCTATCACATTGATGTTTCTGTCTCTCTCCCTCCCTCCCACTCTATCTAATAATAATTAGAAAAATATCCTCAGATGAGGAAAAAAAAAATTAAAAAATTAAAAATTAAGAAATAAAATGAGCCTGGCCTGTGTGGCTGAGTGGTTGAGCATCGACCCATGCACCAAGAGGTCGCCAGTCCGATTCCCGGTCAGGGCACATGCCCAGGTTGTGGGCCCGAACCCCAGTGGGGGGCATGCAAGAGGCGGCCAATTGATGTTCCCTTTCATTGATGTTGCTATCTCTCTCCCTCTCCCTTCCTTTCTCTCTAAAGTCAATAAAGAAAAAAATTTTTTCTAAATAAATAAATAAATAAGTAAAATAAAATGATACTGCTCTTAATTCTAACAGCATCTATTATGCATTGAAAACAGTGTATATTTCAAGATATTATTATATAGAGAGAGCATACTTGATATGAATGTGGATTTGTGGACTTTTTATGATACTTAAGAAGCCTGCATTTTAGACCCTGCTAGTTTACGGTGTTCTTACAGGGTTGCTGCAGCCACACAGGCTGTACTGTACAACTCAAATGGCAACCATACTTATGGACAGCAGTGGTTCTACAAAGATCTGTATTCTGTGTACTTGTCAGTGTCTAGCACATAGTAGGGGCTCAACAAATAATTGTTGAATAAAAGTTTTTTGAATGTTCTATTAGGACCCTTATGATCTAATCCTTAATGATCTAATCATTTTATGAGGAAAAAGTCTTTTCATTTTATGCTCTGTAATGCTAAGCACACATTATGCTGTTTTTCCTGCGTCTGAGTTTTGCTTACACTGTTCCTTTCTGCCTAGAGTGCTGTCCCCGTTCCTAACTATTGAACCTCATGTGTTACCTTAAACCAGCAATTATCAACTGGTGTGCTGCGGCAGGCACACTGGTATGCCCCAAGAATTTTAAAAACATGTATACCTTACTATTTAGTCAGGGACACTGACCTCTTTTCCCTTAGACTGTCAAATAAAAAAATGACAACAGCCAATATAACAATAGCTGTCTGGTGTGAGTGAATCAAAATTATACCTATTTTTTTGTCATATCGGCAAAAAATATAATATATTTTTTGGTGTGCCACAGAATTTTAGCAATTAGTTTATATGTGCCATGAGATGAAGAAGGTTGAAAATCGCTGCCTTAAACCTTACCTCCTTTTTGAAGCCTTCAGTTACCTCCAGGCAGCCTTGTATTATTTTTTTCCATATGCCTTTCCTGTGCTTAGTGTATGTCTTGGTTACAAGTTATTCTGTGGTGGTAGTATTGTTTTTTTATTTGTTTTATTTTATTTTTTATTTTTTTTAGAGCACGAGAGCAACATCGATTTATTGTTCCACTTAATTTTTTTTTTTTTAATCCTCACCTGAGGACATTTTTGCATTTATCTTCGGATAGAGCGGGAGGGAGAGGGAGGAAGAGAAAGAGAGAAACATCGATGTGAGAGAGACACATCGAGTGGTTGCCACCGACACGACCCCAACCGGGGTCGGGGACAGACTGCAACTGAGGTACGTGCCTTTAGCGGGAACCAAACCCGGGGCTCTCGGATCCGCGAGCCAATGCTCTAGCTGCTGAGCCAAACCGGCCAGGGCTTGTTCCACTTATTTATGCACTCATTGGTTGTATGTGCCCTGACTGGAGATCTAACCCACACCTTGGTGTATCAGGACGACACTCTAGTCACTTGAGCTACCTGGCCAGGACCAGTATTATTTGTTAACAAGACTGGCTGTCTCTCCAGACTGTGAGCTCTCTGATGGCAAGGACATTACCGAGTTTTATCAACTTCATGTCTTAAGCACTTAGCATAATGCCTGAGATGAGACACAGTAAGAAGATAAATATTTGTTCAGTGAAAGAATGTGTGTATTTTGTAGAGAATTTAATAAGGTGATGTTAACTAAGAAGTGAATTATAAAAGAGGGCAAAAAGATGAACATTCTCTACAGGTCCCATGAGGGGAAAACGAGGTTTGATGGGTAAGAAATGTTGAATCAGATAGTTTCTCTTACTATCCTAAATGGTACTTTTGGCATAGGATACATGTTTCTGTCCAGAAGAGTTGAGCTGGAGGAGTTAAGAAGGAAGCCAAGTGATTTCAAGATGAATTGCAAAACGATATCCCTTTGTATAAATACTTGCAAATTACTTGTTTACAGTTTGTGGAGGTGTCCTTCCAGAGAATAGAATATTTAAACACAGACAGTCAAGACTCAGTTACAGGTAAATCTAGAGGGGTGGTTAATCATTTAAACATTTTGTTAGCTCTATATAAAGATCTTTTGTTTTTTTCTTTTTCCTATCTCCAGTTCTGTTTTGTATAAACATTTTTCTTAGCTCTCCAGCATCTTAATGCTTGTTCAATGTCATATTCTCCTTTTTTAAAGGCATTTTTTAAAAGTTTGAATGTTCTTGAGTATGTAATGTCAGTTTCTTTTCATAGGCCTTGTAACCTTTGGCAAATCATTTCACCTCTCTATGCCTCCATTTAAAAATAAATAAATAGCCCTGGCCGGTTTGGCTCAGCAGTTAGAGCGTCGGCCTGTGGACCAGAGAGTTCCGGGTTAGGTTCCCGCTAGGGGCACATACCAAAAAAATAAATAAAAATAAATATATATATATATATATTTAATTGATTTTTAGAGAGAGAGGAAGGGAGAAGAAGAAAGAGATAGAAACTTCTATGTTAGAGAGAACCATCAACCAGCTGCCTCCTGTACGCCCCCTACTGGCGTTCGAGCTGGCAACCTGGGTATGTGCCCTGACTGGGAATCTAACTCGTGACCTCTTGGTTCTATGCCTCCATTTTTAAATCTGTAAAAAGAAATGGTTGTATTAAATCCTCTCTGTGATCCCTTCCACCTCTTAAAAAAATATAGTAAAGTTCTGGCAAGTTAAAGGTAAGTATTATGGTAGAGTAGGTATGTTCTATTAGTTATAGTACTATAGGATTATGGCAAGCTGCTTTTCTAACTTTAAATTTTGTATAAACTTGAGCTCTTACCCCAACTTTTCATACCAGAAACTATTCATTCAATTATGTTAATATTTGCATAGTACTTTAGTATTTTAAAGGCATTTTTATATACATCCCATTTATTCCTCACTACCATTTTGTGTGGTTGTCAAGATAGAGGTTTAGCATCAGTTTTACAAATAAGAAAACTGAGAAGTTAATTTATTTTCCTAAGGTCACACAGCTACTAAGTAACAGAGCCAGGACTGACTGCAAGCCCAGTGCTCTTTCCATTATTAACCTGGCTTCTCTGTTTACCATATTATGTTTCAAAACTCATGCTGGTAGTTAAGAGGAAAAAGATGCTAAACTATCTCTTTGAATTAGTGATTCCTATGATCTACTCATCAGCTCAGTAATTATTGACTTGAATTTTCATTTTGTTTCTTGGGATAGTTTTGTTACATGTGCTAAGATGGAAGGGAAGGGAATTTATTTACCTTTCCAGGCTTTGATCTCATAGATGGAGCAGCTTCTTGTCCTTTTAGCACATAGTCGTTTGCCACAGTGGCCAGGCCATGAAGTGATACATGCGAGAAACTTGTCTTACCTTCATTATTTGACATCTAGGGATTCTCTGAAAGTAGTTGGTGGTTTTTAAAAAAGAAAAATAACTTCCCACTGTCTAAGCCAAATAGTTCATTATATTTGTACCCTTGAATACAATATATCTGTGCCTTTGGTACTATCTTCTTGACCGTCTTCTCATTTGTGAAATGATTATGTTTGGGGAAGGAGAAGGTAAAAGGGTTAGATATATCTAAGGTTATGTTGGTGTTTATTCCTGGAAGTCTGACTTGGTTGAATCAGTAATAGAAAATATAAGGAAAAAAACTCCCATAAATGAGGGAGAGATTTCCCTCCTGATACACGATGAACTGTTCTAAAAATTCTTTACTTAGCTTCTAGGGGCTGGTAAATGATGCAATTCCCCAGACTTTTAATTTTTTATCTACTATTAAAGGCTCCATCTAGATAACTACTTAGTGAATTACTAAGAATTAGTATAATTTAGTAATCATAAAGCTAAAGTTAGCAGATTACTAGAGTTTACTGAGGAGGGCTCTAGTTCTTTTATAAAGAAATCTGACATTTGGAAATATAAAGCTCCTACTGCATATGTACAAATGTAGGTTTTTGGAATTTCTGTTAATTTCTTGAAAGAGAGCTTTGTAATCAGTACATCAGCAATGTTGTCTTGAGTTGGTGGTAGTTTTTTTTTTTTTTATTGTTGCTAGTTTTATATCTTAATTATGAATTATCACTACTTTAACTTTATTATTGGTATAATTTGTTGTGGTTTATTTGGTTAATCTAGTGTGGGTGATGTATATTTGTATTAATAATACTTTTGACATGAAAACTTCCAAATTCAGATTTTGACAATGTATGTATTGTTATTCAAATAAGAAACGTCCATATTCTTCTTTTTTTTTTGAGAGAGAGAGAGAGAGAGTGGGGCGGGAGAAAGAGGAAAACATCCATTGGCTGCTTCCTGCACGCCCCCCTACTGGGGTTCAAGCCAGCAACCCAGGCATGTGCCCTGACCAGGAATCCAACTGGTGACCTTTTGGTGCATGGGATGATGCCCAACCAACTGAGCCACACCGGCCAGGGCAAAAACATCCTTTTCTTGTTAAAGCAGATGTCTTTAAAGTTTTCTTGCAGTTATACTTCATTGTTAACACTGTTTTCCACCGAAACTTGGGAACCAAGAGGGGGTGGGTAGGCTATAAGGTTTTTTGCCCCACCGAAGTGGGACAGATAAAAAATCTTTTAAGAACTACTTTCTTTAAACTCATAGTCTAGAGGGAAAGGCAGCCATCTAAACAAATAAAAGTTATACAATGGATAACTAATAGAACTATATACAAAGTGTAATATGATTATATCTACCTGTGTTTTGGTAGATATATGAAGGACAGCTTCATGGAGGAGTGGACATATGTACTGGCTCTTTTAGTAAGGATAAGAATTTGATAGATGGTCAAGACGGAAGGGCATTCTAAGGAGAGGGAAAACATATAAAAGGGAGGCATAGCTACTACTGGTAACATTCCTTCTCTGAATCTGTTTCCTCAACAAAAATAACTTCTATTCTCCTTACCTTACAGAGTCATAATGATTGTTTTTGAAAAGGCTTTATAAATTTAAGTGCTAGACAGATGTTTAATGACAAAGATTCTTTTTTACTTGCTTTTCTTTCCCCCACCCCAACATTTGAGAGCCTTCGTGTCTCCCCTAGGTAATGTCATGTCAAGACCTCTTCTGACCCCTTTTAATCTAGTCATTCTTTTTTTTTTTTTTATCCTTACCCGAGGACATTTTTTCATTTTTCGTTCAGATAGAGTGGGAGGGAGAGAGAGGAAGAGAGGGAGAGAAACATCGACGTGAAAGGGACACATCGAGTGGCTGCCACCCGCACGACCAACCAGGGCCGGGGACAAACTGCAACCGAGGTACATGCCCTTAGCGGGAACTGAACCCGGGGGTCTCTGGACCGCAGGCCGACGCTCTAACCGCTGAGCCAAACCGGCCAGGGCTCTTTTTTTTTTTTAATCCTCACCCAAGGATATTTTTTCATTTATCTTCAGATAGAGTGGGAGGGAGGGAGGGAGGGAGGGAGGGGGAGGGGGAGAGAGAGAGAGAGAGAGAGAAAGAGAGAGACAGACAGACAGACAGACATCCATGTGAGAGACACATTGATTGGTTGCCTCCCCACGACCCCAGCCAGGACCCGGGACTGAACCACAACTGAGGTCACAACTGAGGTATGTGCCCTTGACCAGAATCAAACCCACGAATCTGGTCTGAGGGCTGATGCCCTAACCACTGAGCCAAACTGGCCAGGGCACTGTAGTCATTCTTTTCTTCTGTTTTTATTGTTGTTCCTCCAAGGCTCTGTTCTGTGATATCTAAAGGCAGGAACAGAAGAGAAGATTTGTGATATACCTAACTTTAATAGTAAGAGAAATTCTTTAATTGCTTATGTATAACTATTTCAGTTGTGACCTATGCAGTCTAGTTTCAGAGCAGTGTCATAATCCATGGAAAATAGTTCTGCAGTCAAAAAGTCATTTAGAAATAACTCAGAGTTTTTATTTGCAAATTTTGGAACATTGTGAAGTAAATAGAGTTCACAGATCTACCTCTCAAAATTCTCTTTATATTTTCTCTCTACTTTCCTTATACATCATAGCTGTTCCCCTGCCTTTCCACTGAAAATCCTCCCAGTCCATCATTATCAAATGGTAAAACCTATGGGGAATGTAAGACTAGATAAGGAAAAATGTATAAGAGCAGTGTAGTGAGAATGGTTCATTTAGGGAAACAAATGTGTGTGTGTGTGTGTACACATACATTTTCATTCAAAATTAAAATAATTTTAGTGAGTCTAATAAAATATGTCTATTCTTACTAATTTGAATATTTGTATTGAAAAATATGCCAATCATTGATAAAATTGACACTGTTTTGATTATCTTATAATATTTGAAAAGCAAAAACATGAACACAGCTCTTTTTCATTTCCCCAATTTTTAAATTTTTGTCTTTTTTCCATTTTTAATCATTTGATTTATTTAGAAGATAATATGAAACATTTATGGAAGCCATGAAACATAGTAAACAAATATCTAAAATCCCAGCATCTAAGTTAAGAAGTAGAACATGACCACTGCCATTTTTTCCTCCTGTGGTACCACATTTCTCTATGTCATGTCTCCTCACCCCCAAGGTATCCACTATTCTTTTTTATTTTAAGTCTTTCCCTTGATCTTCTTTATAGATTTACCGTAACATATTGTTTGGTTTATTTATTTAGTTAGTTTTCCTTTTTATTGGTTTATTGGGGTGGCACTGGTTGACAAAATTATATAGGTTTCAGTTGCACAATTCTACAGCACATCATCTGTACACTGTATTGTGTGTTCACCACCCCAAGTCATATTGTTTAATTTAGAGGTAGCTTTCCAACCTTCTGAAATAACTTTTCAGGCAATATCATTCCTTATGCCTAATTGATGTTTTATTGAAATCCTGCTGTATGTATAGTTTTTACTTAGATTAATATTTTATTCTCAGCATTTTATCATGTTGTTAAAATTTATTTAAAAAAATATATATTGTCTGGCCAGTGTGGCTCAGTGGTTGAGGTCACAAGTTCGATTCCCAGTCACAACACATGCCCAGGTTGTGGGCCCGATCCCCAGTGAGGGGCATGCAGGAGGTGGCCAATCGATGTTCTCTCTCATCGATGTTTCTATCTCTCTCTCTCTCCCCCTTCCGCTCTCTCTAAAATCAATAAAGGAAAAAAAATTAAAAAATTAAAAAATATATATATATATTGCTTTGTAATATTCTTCAGAGTTGATATTCCATAATTTGTTTATCATTTTTTATTATTTTAGACATTTATATGTATGTATGGGGTTTTTTTTGGTCAGAAGAACTGACTAATCTCTTTGTGTAAATACCTTTGTTACTACCTTTTTTTTCCCCAATTGGATTTTAGAGAGAGAGAAGAAGGGAGAGAGAAAGAGAGAGAGAAACACATTGATTCGTTGTTCCACTTATTTATGCATTCATCGGTTGCTCCCTGTATGTGCCCTGACTGGGGATTGAACTCTCAACCTTAACGTATCAGGATGATGCTGTAATCAACTGTACTACCCAGCCAGGGCAACTATCTCTTAATTATTTCTTCCCCAACCCCTTTTTTGTAAATTTCTGAATGAAGAAATACTGAATCAAGAGTATGGATGTTTTGTTTTTTTTTTAAATAATTTATTTTATTATTAATTTGTTTTTGTTACGATGTTTTTCCTTTTTTTCCCCCATTGACACCCTCCTCCCCCTCCCCTTCTCCTCCTCCCCATCCCTGTTGTCCATGACCATTGGTTATGCACCCATGCACATAGGCTCTGTGATTTATCTCTTTCCCCCGCCTCCCCCCCTCCTCTGAGGCCCGTCATCCCGTACTCCACCCTCCATGTCTCTGGGTCAATTTCGTTGTTCAGTTTGCTCAGTTCTCCTGTGTGTTGCCGGCTTCCTCCGTTGGTGGGGGGATCGCCCAGCTACCCCGCTCCGCCTGGGTTCCCCCGCGGTGGGGGCGTCTCCCGGCTCCCCCGCTCCGCCTGGGTTCCCCCGTGGTGGGGGGGTCGCCCGGCTCCCCCGCCCCGCCTGGGCTCCCCCGTGGTGGGCGGGTTAAGAGTATGGATGTTTTAAAAATAATTATTAAATCTTTTATATTTAGAAAAATTGTGCCAATTTACATATCAACCAGCAGTATTTGAAAGGACCAATCTGGGCAAATTTTATTTTAATAATTCACAATGTGTGTTTATACCCTGTTTCAGAAAACACCACGTTAATAAAAAAAAATTAAAGGAGTATGCTGTTCTTTCAGAGTAGAGTTCTTGTTTTTCCTATTTGCCATAGGATATTTTTTCAGCCATTGTTCAGGTACTCTGTAATTCTGCCAGCTGTATTTGGTGATAATTACAGGGCTTAGTTATCTCTTCTGATCACTCCAAGAGTTTATCTAGCTGTCACCATTGGGGGTGGGGAGTGATACTTAAATCTACATAATCTGCTCAGTTCTTTCTAAAGCATTAGTTCCTCTTCTGTACTTGCCAAAGCAGGCTAACTATTCATGACCATAACAAATTCCACTGAAAAAATTATCCCTTGCGTAGTCTTATTAGTTTTGTCAGTGAAATTATGGGAGTGTTAATCACTATTTTGTTTTTTATTTTTATTTTCTAACATTTTTTTTACAATTTCACTTATAAAAACTTGCAAAAATAATACAAAGAATTCTCATGTAGTATTCACCCAAATTCCTCAAATGTTAGCATTTTATCCTGTGTGCTTTATTGTGCTCGCTGTCTTACACACACACACACACACACACACACACACACACACACCACTTTTTCCCCCTGGTTAACCATTACTTTAAATAAATTTTGGAGTTTTTTTTTTTTTTTTTTAAACTAATTTCTCCTCCAAAGAAGAGGGATATATTTTTTAACTGATGAATTGATGTTAGAGAGAAGGAGAGAGGGAGAGAGAAACATCGACGTGAAACATCAATTGGTTGCCTCCTGCACGTGCCCCAACTGGGAATCAAACCTGAAACCTGGGTATGTGCCTGACCGGGAATCAAACCTACCACCTTTTGGTGTATGGCATGACGCTCCAGCCAACTGAGCCACATAGGCCAGGGCTTGGAGTTTTTTGTTTGTTTTTTAAAATTGATTAGAAGGAGGGAGGGAGAGGGAGACATTGATTTGTTTTTCCACTTATTTGTGCATTCATTGGTTGAGTCTTGTATGTGCCCTGACTGGGAATCGAACCCACAACCTTGGCTTATCTGGTCCATGCTCTAAGCAACTGAGCTACCCAACTAGGGCAAAGTTTTTGTTTGTTTGCTTGTTTTTATCTCAACTTCTCCTTCCACGCCTTTTTCTCTCCTTCACCTGAGGGGGCTATATGGAATAAGAAAACGGGTGTGATATTCTGAATTAAATACCTCGGTTCAAGGCTCAATTATGCCACATTCTAACTAGATGGATTAGGTACATTATTTTTTCTGAGCTCCAGTATCCTCATATACAAAATGTGTCTGTTATAGCAGCTCCACAAGACTGTTGTGAGGGCTAAATGAGACAGTGTATGTCAAAAGTATGCTGTATATTGGTCAGTCCTTCAAAGAACACTTGCTTGTCTAGTAGAGTGCCAGGCATTGTGCTCAGTACTGGGGATTCAGAAAATATCAGCATCTATTTCCTGTTTGGTTACTTACTGCATTTTGTCAATTCTTCCTTCAAATTATTTTTTACTTTTCAAATTTTTCTCCCCATTTTCATTGCCTGTGCCCAAATCCATAACTCCTATTTGAGCCACTGTAACAAGCTGGTACCAAAGTTGTGTTTTGGCACTTATATTAATGCCAAACTAATAACTGTTCTGAGAGTTGTTATGATATAGTAGAAAAGGTATAGACTTCATAATCAGTAGATCTGGATTTGTATCTTGGCTCCACTTCTTACAAATTTTGTGACACTGGGCAAGTCCCTTTACTACTCTACTCATTTGAACTCATTTTTTTTTTCTTTCAACAGGTAAATATTTGGGACTGTGCTAGGATGCTAGGGGTGTAAAAGGGTTAATAATTTCCTCAAGCTTTAAGAATGGTTATGATATAGTGGGGGAGACAGATACAGTCATAAATAACAATGGTATAGCATAGAATTATAAAAGAAAACTGGCTTTGGAGTCAGATATAAAGGGCAGCTTATGCATTGGTAAAAGCATAGATTTAACTCTAGAGTCAGATTGCCTGGGTCTAATCCTGACTCTGCCATTTATTAGATGTATCATTTGGGTCAAATTACTTAGCCCCTCAAAGCTTCAGTGTCCTCATCTTTGTAGAATGGGGATACTGATAGAATTTAACTTAACAGAATTCTTATGAGAAGTAAATTAAATTATATGTACAGTCGTCCCTCGCCACTTCGCGCTTCGACTTTCGCGGCCTCACTCTATTGCGGTTTTTTCAGATATATTCATTAAAAAGTTGATTGCGCCCTGGCCAGTTTGGCTCAGCGGTTGGAGCGTCGGCCTGCGGACCAGAGAGTCCCAGGTTCGGTTCCTACTAGGGGCATGTACCGAAAAAAGAAAAAAAAAAGTTGATGGAGCCTGGCCGGTGTGGCTCCGTGGTTGAGCGTCGACCCATGCACCAAGAGGTCGCTGGTTCAATTCCTGGTCAGGGCACAAGCCCAGGTTGTGGGCCCGATCCCCAGTGAGGGGCATGCAGGAGGTGGCCAGTTGAGGTTCTCTCTCATGGATGTTTCTATCTTTCTCTCCTCTCCCTTCCCCTCTTTCTAAAATCAATAAAGAAAAAAATACTAAAAAAAAAAAGTTGATCGAGACAGTGAAAATGATACAGTGTGTGCTCAGTTGTCTGAGTCAATTATACACTCCTGTATTACAATTACAATTAAAATTACTGTACATATGGACTGTAGGCCTATGTATTCAAGCACCCCAGGAATCCTTCAATGCCAGATGCAACTGCTAGAGTCTGGAACGGATTGACCCCAATAAATGAGGGACAACTGTAAAGCACTTAGCATAGTTTATAATATTAGAACATAGCATATATTAACAAAAAGTATGAGCTTGATAACTATGATTGTGATATTATAGTATAGTGGTTAAGAGCTTTAAAATATAGGTTTTGGCCTCATTCTTGAGTTGGAGTCCTAGTTTAGCAACATACTGGTCATGTGAGTATGGGGAAGATATTTAACCTAAACTTCAATTTCTTCATCTTTAAAATACATAATGGAACAGTTCTGGACTCATGAGATGTAGAAATTGAAAGACCTCATGTTTCTAAAGAGCTCTGAACCAAAACCTGAGATGCAGTGTTTCATGAAAGATAGCTATTGTAATTTTTATTCTTGTTCTGCCATCTGCTGGCTGTTTTTATCTTTGATATGTAAATTAATCTTTCTGAGCCTCAGTTTACCTGCTTTGTTCAAAACAGAGTTGTTTTGAAGATTGCAAGTAAGTTGACCATTGAACAATGTAGGGGTTAGGGGTGCCAACCCCCCGTGCAGTAAAAAATCCGTGTATAACTTAAAAAAAAATTTTTTTTTTTATTGATTTCAGAGACAGAAGAAGGGAGAGGGAGGCAGAGATAGAAACATCAATGAGAGACAACATCAATTGGCCGCCTCCTGCATGCACACAACGTGGGCATGTGCCCTGAAGGGGAATCAAACTGGCGACTTCCTGGTGCATAGGTCGATGCTCAACCACTGAGCCACACTGGCCGGGCCATGTATAACTTTTGACTCCCCAAGAACTTAACTATTAATGGCCTACTGTTAACTGAAAGCCTCACCGATAAAATACTCAATTAACCCTTATTTTGTATGTGATATATATTATATACTATATTCTTACAATAAAGTGAGCTAGAGAAAAGAAATTGGTATTAAGAAAATTGCAAGGAAGAAAATACATTTACAGTATTTATTGGGGGAAAAAAATCTGTGTATGAGTGGGCCCGTGCAGTTCAAACCCATGTTGTTCAAGGGTCAACTTGTATACATATATAAAAGTGGTTGGATTAGTGCCTGGTACCACACAGCTGTCATTCAATACATAATAGCTATTGTTAATGGTGCAATTTAATTTCTCAGGTGCTGAGAGTAAAATTAATCTGCCTTGGAAATTAGGAAAGTCATCACAGAACCAGTGACGTTTGACTGAATTTTGAAGGATGTGTGTGGTTTTGCTACATAGAAGGACTAATTAAAAAAAAAAAAAAAAAAAAAGCTTAGAAGTGTGAACGTGCCTGTTACAGTGCTTAGGGAAGTAGGTTGCATTAAGGGACACCCAGTTTAGTGTATCTGGTAGTTAGCATTTTTTGAGGGAGAAGGTGGAAAATTAGGCTAGAAAGGAAGGTTGAAGTCAATTAGTAAAACATTTTGAATACCTTGCTAAAAAGTGTTTACACTTATTTTTTAGGTCCCTGGTTTTCCACCTTCTAACAGCAGCACTAAATTTGCTGTGGGATAGGGAGGGGAATTACTTGAAACTGGTGTTATAAACAGGAATTTCTTGGTAATCTTATGTTTTATCTTAAAATTCATGCAGTGTTTGTATTCTACATAACATTTGTTTCAGTACAAACATATTTTAAGTTATTTACTGGTTATGTAATTCCTTATCCTCCAGTCTTCCATATTCTCATCCTCTGAAATAATCTTTGAGTATGTTTGGTATTCTAAGATGTGCCAAGTTCATTTCGTAGCTTTAGTCCCTTGTCACACCTCTGCTGGGAATCCCTTGTATGTATTTCCAGCATTAGAACTGTGGTTATAGATGATATGGAACTTTTGAAATATTTTTAGAAGGAGAATGATAGGTAAGAGCTGTGTATTAAAGATCTGGGTTGGGCCAGATTGAGTAGAAACTTCATTTCGATTAATTAAAAACAACTTTCCTGCCCTGGCTGGCGTGTCTCAGTGGTTAAAGTGTTGGCCCACACACTGAAGGGTCAAAGGTTTGACTCTCTGTCAAGGGGAGGTATCTAGGTTGCAGGTTCCATTCCCAGCCCTGGTCAGGGTGTGTGCAGGAGGCAGCCAATCAGTGTGTCCCTCTCACATTGGTGTGTCTCTCTCACATCAACTTTTCTCTCTTTCTCTCTTCTCCCTCCCTTCCTCTCTCTCAAAAAATCAATGGAAAAAAATATCCTCCCGTGAGGATTAAAACTTTCCTGTTTGTTCTTCCTAGAAATCGTTTAGTCTTTGAACTGTGTGGATTACTCCACGATCCAAATTAAGTCAGACTTGACTTCCACTCTCTTCTGATTTTTAGTAAGAACTTTAAAAAAAATTTTTTTAAACTCTGCCTGGGGTGTGCCTAATTGGTCAGGGGTTAGATCTCTTTGGGAAGGAATTTCCAGGAGAAGAATTGTTTAGACACCAAATTCAAGCTTTAAAAAAAAAAATGTGTTTTTATTTATTTTAGAGAGAGAAAAGGAGAGGGAGAGAGAGAAAAAACATCAATCGTAGACTGAACCTGCAGCCTGGATATGTGCCCTGACCAGGAATTAAACCCACAACCTTTCAGTACACAGGACATGCTCAACCAACTGAGCCATACCTGCCAAGTCACCAAATTCCAGCTTTTGCTGGAATAGGGCCCTGGCCGGTTTGGCTCAGTGGTTAGAGCGTCAGCCTGTGGTCCAGAGAGACCGGGGTTCGGTTCCCGCTAAGGGCACGTACCTTGGTTGCAGTTTGTCCACGGCTCTTGGTTGGGTCGTGCGGGAGGCAGCCACTTGATGTGTCCCTTTCACATCCATGTTTCTCTCTCATCCTCTCTCTCCCTCCCACTCTATCTGAACAAAAAATGGAAAAATGTCCTCAGGGGAGGATAAAAAAAAAACAACGAAATAGGATCCCAGCCGGTGCAGCTCAGTGCACCAAGAGGTCGCCAGTTCGATTCCTGGTCAGGGCACATGCCCAGGTTATGGGCCAAATCCCCAGTCGGGGGCATGCAGGAGGCAGCCAGTCGATGTTCTCTCTCATCGATGATTCTATCTCTCCCTCTCCCTAAAAATCAATAAAGAAAAAATAAAATTTTAAAAAAATAATAAAAACGAAATAGGAAACACTGGTCTCAATAATTCTGTGTTAGCTTAAATTACTGGAATTTGGGGATTCACAGATGTCAGTATAGGTTTTGGAGTGGATCTCAGATAACCTGAGTACAGTTCTAGTTCTGTCATTTGCTTGATATATGCCTCTCTGTTCTTTATCTTTAAATGAGGATCATTATCTTTGTCTACATCACAGACCCGCTTTGAGTATCAGGTGAGATATATATCTGGAATTGGTGAAGTTGAAAGGTAGTATGTTGCAATGGATAAGGACATAGGCTTTGGAGCCACTTTTTCTGGGTTTGAATCCTGGCTCTGCCCCATACAAGCTGTGTGTTTTCTGTTTTATCTCATTTAATCCTCCAAACAACTTTATGAAGTAGGTATTATAATACTATTATCTTTATTGTAAGAGTTGTACCCCTGAGTCAGTTTTTAATTTGAAGCCATACTTTGTCACTTACTATGTGTGTAATGCTGAGAAAGGTGTTAGTTTTCTTACCTGGTTTTCAGTTATGCAAAAATGAAGATAATGCTTTACTGCTTTGTAATTCATGTAAAACACTCAACACAGTCATATTGAAAACACCTAATGGATGGTAACTACTATAAGTATATTATAATTATATTATTGTTGTTGGGGACATTTAGAGTGTTTTTTTTCTTCTTTTTTCTATAATTAAAACCCTTACACTTACATTTTTGTGCTTATTTGATTAGTTCTTTATTTCCAAGACTGGAATAACTGGGTTAACCTTTTTCGTTTTTGAGAATGCCAGCAACTATGGCAATTTTTTTTTTTACCCAAATAAATTTATCATATTTGAACTATAGGTTGGGGTGGGAAATCAATTTGGAAAGTAAATTGAGGCTAGATTTTAGAACTCAAGCATCTAAGAATTTTTTTGTTTTTGTTTTCAGGCCCATGGGAGTCCATTGAAGGTTTGAGCAGAGGAGGGATCATGGGTGCTAATTTAGGAAGATTAATCTGCTGTGCCTCTGAGGTCTTTCCTGACCATCCTTGATTTATTAGGGCACCCTGCTATGTGCTTACATACTACCCGATATGCCCTCTATTATAGTATTTAATAGGCTTTATGTAAATATTTATTTAAATGTTTCTCTTCTACTTCTTGAGAACATGGATCACATGTTGTATTGCCTAACAAAGTATCTAGCATATGGTGCACTTGTCATGGGTGGGGAGAGCTCCTCATCCCCACCTGTTGCTCATGGGAGTAGGCTTCTTTTGATATCCTGAGAAAAGGAATTTTCTGAGACTTACATGGGAGGATGAGCTATTGTAGAAAGCTTTATTTCTGTGGAATCAGACCCCTGAGTTTCCAAGGTCCCATTTCCCTTCATCCTCCCAAAGAAGAAATGTAGCTATGGCTTCAGCAGAGCTAGAATCAAAGCCAGTGTCCAGAATTTTTGCTCCATATTAGAGCAGTGTCCAGTCTAGCATCAGGCTAGCTTAGTCTGGGTTACCTGCTGCAGTCCATCAGTCCGTTGTTTGTGGTGTCCACAGGCCACATGGCTATGGAGGAAACACAGGCAGGACCAAAGCCAAAGGAACCAGAAAGCTGAGAGAGCCAGAGCCAAGAGCCCCAAGAGCTGAGAGAAAGAATTCCTCTGTTTGGGAGATTATGTATCATGGGCTTGTATTGGCTCCACCTCTTCTAGCCAATGATTTCTGTTCTCAGGTTTGATGGACAGTAAGCACCTTTCCTGTGTCATCTCCACTTCACTGCCCATTTGTCCATCCTCCCCTTTGTCCAGTCCCTTCCTCCAGCAATCTGCAGGGAATGGGCTGGTGGTTCCCTGTGGAGTGTGAAATTGCAGCTTCCTGGTAAAGCCTCCTGAATGATATGTCTATAATGCCTGGCTTCCCCCTTTGCTTCTTTCCCATTATTAATAACTAGTTAATTAAAACAGTATCACACTGAGTAAAAATACTTGTTGAATGTGAAAATGAATGTTTTATTCTCTACTTTTCTGGAATTTAACTTGTGTTCTCTTTATTTTTCTTCCTGGGCTCCAAGGAGGAGGCATCTCCCTATTCCTTACTTGATATCTGCTTGAATTTCCTGACTACACACCTCGAAAAGTTCTGTTCAGCAAGACAAGATGGAACATTGTGTCTGCAAGAACCTGGAGTATTCCCACAGGAAGTGGCTGATCGATTGCTTCAGACTATGGCCTTTCATGGTAAAAAATAATATAATCAGAGAGAAAAAAAATTTGTTCTGTTAATTGGCATTGGATTTTGAAGTGCTACTGTAGTCATTTAATTATTTTCTTAGAAATAACAAAAAAAGGCCAGATGAGCCTGATTCCAAGAAAATAATTTTGTTTATTTTTGTCTACACTGCTACTTTTCTGTAACTTAGATTAAGCATTTTTCTTTTTTAATTGGAGCAAATTACTTTTTCTTTTTTCTCTTTTTGCTTTGAGAAGCCATTGTCATGGCAAAAATAACTTCTCTAACTTCCAAAATATCCATTTAGAAGTCTGCTGGTGTAAAAAAAATACCTTACATCTTTATTTGGCAGTGGGAGAATCAATAAATACTGTTATAAAAAAACTAGTTTCCGCTTTTGACCTTTGAAATGAGAAATCATTGCTAATTTAGGACTTCTGTTTTCAAAAACAAATTCTAAAAATAAATTGGGAAAGTCCCATCTGTGAAATTCTGGTTATGTATATTGAAGATTTTTCTTACTTCTGTTTAAGTTTTAAGTAGAAAGAGATATAATACCTTTTAGGTCCTGTCCAGGTAGCTCAGTTAGTTAGAGTGTCACCCTGATATGCAAGGTTGTGGGTTCGATCCCTGCACATACAAGAAGCAACCAGTGAAAAGGGGGGAAGAGGGGACACCTGCAATAATGTCAACATTAAAACATTTTTAATAAATAAAAAAAAGGAGCAGCCCTCGCCAATTTGGCTCAGCAGTTAGAGCATCGGTCCGCGGTCCAGAGAGACCTGGGTTCGGTTCCGCTAAGGGCATGTAACTTGGTTGCAGTTTGTCCCCGGAAGGCAACCACTCGATGTGCCCCTTTCACGTTGATGTTTCTCTCTCTCTCCCTCCCACTCTATCTGATAAAAAAAAAAAAAAAAAAAAAGAAGCAACCAAATGAATGCATAAATAAGTGGAACAACAAATCAATGTTTCTCTCTCTCTCCCTTCGTCTCTCTCTCTCTCAAACTCAATAAATAATTTTTTTAAAAAGAGATAGAATACCTTTATATATAGCGTTTATAAACTCTTACAGTAGGAAATATAATTTGTCTACAACTATAAAGTAGAATGAAAATGTGGCAATAATAATATTATTTATTGATTGCCTGTTATATGCCAGGTATTTTATGTTTTCCTTGAATTTTCTCAAAAAACTATATAAGAAAGCTATTATTATTCCATTTATATACAGATAAGGAAACAGGTTCAGAGAAGTAACTTGTTAAGAATTACACTGCTAGTAAATGGTGGAGTCCTGGTTCAAATGCAAGTATGTCTGATTCCAAGTCTATGCTCTTTTCACTGTGCCACACAACCTTTTTATACTTACATTAGAGGTATTCCCTGCTCCTAGATGGCAAATAATGGTATATATGTTTATTAAAACATAAATGTAGATAATGCATTCCAAGGAAGGGTAGGAGAAATAAGGCTATAATTAAGTCATTTTGGAATAATTTAGTAAAGAAGACTTCTGTACTCCTTGGTTTTCACAAAATTGCTCAAGTCTATAGTCTCTTTGAATTCTTCCAACCTGCCAAGGGAACTAAGGTACATTTCAATAGGTACAATATATATTAAAAGTTCAATGTCCCATCTGCCCAGTGTGGCTCAGTGGTTGAGCGTCGACCCATGCACCAAGAGGTCGCCCGTTACATTCCCGGTCAGGGCACATGCCCAGGTTGTGGGCCCAATCCCCAGTGGGGGACATGCAGGAGGTGGCCAATCGGTGTTCTCTCTCATTGATGTTTCTATTTCTCCCTTTCCCTTCCTCTCTCTCTAAAAATCAATAAAGAAAAAAGAAATTTTAAAGTTCAAGGTCTCTTACAAAGCTGCACAACAATTTAAGAGATTATGCCAATGCTAACATTTCTTTCTAGTCTTAATGGTTATTGGTTGCATATTCAATTTAAATATATTAAATATATATGAACATATTCTATTTAAATATATATACATACATATGTGTATATATATACACATATAACTAGTCTTATAAATCAAAAGAGTAAATGTTAACTAAAGTTTTAACTTTGCCAGATTCCTAATGATAGCAGCTAACATGTATTAAATGCTTATTATTATATAATAAAGCACTGTGACAAATGCTTTAAAAAAAAAACTTATCTTTATTGTTGAAAGTATTACAGATGTCCTCCCTTTTTTCCCCTCATTGACCCCCTCCTGCCTTCCCCACACTATTGTCTGTGTCCATTGGTTATGAATATATGCATATCAGTTCTTTGGCTTATCTCTTCCCACCTCCCTCCCCCCTTTCCCTTTGAGGCTCATCAATCTTAACAACCAATTTGTACTTTTTTTTTTTGTAAATCCTCACCCAAGGATATTTTTCCATCTATCTTCAAACAGAGTGTGAGGGGGAGACAGAGAAAGAGAAACATTGATGTGAGAGAGACACATTGATTGGTTGCCTCCCGCACAACCCCGACCAGGGCCCGGGACCGAACCACAACCAAGGCACGTGGCCTTAACCAGAACCGAACCCGTGACTCTTTGGTCCTCAGGATGATGCTCTAACCACTGAGTAAAACTGACCAGGGCCAATTTGTACTTCTTAATCCCTTCACCTTTTTCGCCCATCCCCCCAACCCCCCCCATCTGGCAATCAACAAAAAGTTCTCTGTGTCTATGAGTTTGTTTCTGTTCTGCTTGCTCATTTTGTTTGTAGATACAATTGTTGATAAATATGTATTAATTGCCAGTTTATTGTTCATATTTTTGATCTTTTTCTTTAAGAAGACCCTTCAACATTTCATATAATACTGGTTTGGTAGTGATGAACTCCTTTAGCTTTTTCTTGTCTGGGAAATTCTTTATATGTTTATCAATTCTAAATGATAGCTTTTCAAGATAGAGTAATCTTGGTTGTAGGTCCTTGCTTTTCATCACTTTGAATACTTCTTGCCACTCCCTTCTGGTTTGCAAAGTTTCTTTAAAGAAATTGGCTGACAGTCTTATGGGAGCTGCCTAGTAGGTAAATAACTGCTTTTCTCTTGCTGCTTTTATGATCTCTCTTTGTCTTTAACCTTTTACATTATTTTTAAAATATTTTTTCTTTATTGATTTTAGAGAGAGAGGAAAGGAGGAGGAGGAGAGAGAGAGAAACATTGATGAGAGAGAACATCGATTGGCCGCCTCCTGCATGCTCCCCACTAGAGATTGGGCCCACAACCTGGGCATGTGCCCTAACTGGGAATCAAACTGGTGACCTCTTGGTGCATGGGTCGACACTCAACCACTGAGCCACACTGGCCGGGCTAACCTTTTACATTTTGATGATGATGTGTCTTGGTGTGGGCCTCTTTGGGTTCATCTTATTTGGGACTCTGTGCTTCCTGGACTTGTATGTCCGTTTCCTTCACCAAATTAGGGAAGTTTTCTGTCATTATTATTATTATTATTATTTTAAATACTTATTTATTTATTTATTTTTTTAGGGAGAGAAAGATAGAAACATTGATGTGAGAGAGAAACATTGATTGGAGGGCCCCATGGGACCAAGCCCACAACCCAGGCATGTACCTCAACCAAGAATTGAACTAGAACCTCTCAGTTCATCGGATGACGCTCAGTCCACTGAGCCATACCGGCCAGGCAATTTTTTCAACTAGGTTTTCAATTTCTTGCTCTCTCTCTTTTCTTTTGGCACCTCCTTGATGTGAATGTTGGTATGCTTGAAGTTGTCCCAGAGGCTCTTTACACTGTCATTATTATTATTATTTTTTTTATTATTATTTTTCTTTTTGCTCTTCTGATTGTGTGTTTTTTGCTTCCTTATATTCCAAATCAATGGTTTGCGTCTCGGCTTCACCTACTCTCTACTATTGATTCCTTGTAAATTATTCTTTATTTCAGTTAGTACATCCTTTATTTTTGACTGGTCCTTTTTTATGTTCTTGAGGTCCTCACTCAGTTCCTTGACCATTCTTATACCTAGTGTTTTGAACTCTACATCTGTTAGATTGCTTATCTCATTTTGTTTAGTTCTTTTCCTGGAGTTTTGTTCTCTTCTTTCATTTGAGACATGTTTCTTTGTCTCCTCATTTTGGCTGCTCTTCCCTGTGTTTGTTTCTATGTATTAGGTAGAGTTGCTATGTTTCCTAGGCTTGGTAGGGTGGCCTATTGCAGTAGGTGTCCTGTAGGGTCCAGTGGCACAGCCTCCCTGATCACCCCAGTTGGGCCCTCTGGGTACACCCCTTGTGTGGACTGTACACCTCCTGTTGTAATTGAGTCTTGATGGCTGTTGGCAACTCAGTGGGAGGGATTTACTCAGGCTGATCAGCTGCAAGGACTGGCTGTGCGCACTGATCACTAACCTCTGACTGCCTCGGAGGATCAGCTGTGTAGGAGCCCACCACACAGAGCAAGACTTTCTCCAGCAGGGCTCTGGTACCCACTGAGTCTACTCCTTGAGTGTGTCACTTGTGGAGGTGGTTGGGTGGTGGTGCTTTGATGTGGTTTAAAGCTGTCCACTGGGTGTGCTGGCTCTGGGGCAAGGTCAGCCACTGCCTGTGTTCTACCTGGGGCCACCAGGCATAAGCTACAAGGTGGTCTGCAGATGTGTGCTTCTTGTGCTGGGCTTGGAGGTGTCCAGGCAAAGCCAAGCTGTGAACCAAGGCTGGCTGCTCTAGTGCCAGGCCTGGGGCCACTTAGCGAGAGGTATGGAGCTCATTAAGGCCAGATGCTGCTTGTTTGAGAAAATTTAGGAAAATCTGAAGCAGGATCCAAGACAGGCTAATCCTATGGTAAAGTCACTGTATACAGCTTTGGTGGGCTGAAAGTTGGGTGGGGCAGGACCTGGGGGAATCACTAGGGGGGGGCAAACAATGTGAGCCAGGTTGCTGGATATGGCACCCCTCTGCCGGCCTGGTGAGGGAAGGGCTCACCAAAGGAACAGTGGCCTCCGCCAGCACATCTATCTAGAAAGCTGCCTCTCCAACCCTCGCCCCCATGCCAAACGACTCAGTTTTTGCCGGTATGTCTCTGGTGCCTTTCAAGCTGCCTCCCCAACGCTGGAGCCAGTCTCGATGTGCTTCTCCTTTAATTTCATAGTTGTAGGACTTCCATTCAGCAGGATTTCAGGCAGTTCTGAATGATGGTTCCTCTGTAGTTTAGTTGTAATTTTGATGTGGTCTGTGGCAAATGCTTTAAATGAATAAAATAATGGAAGTAGTTTTTAAGTCAGTCTAACTAAATAATTGTCCTCCGGAGTAGTGTCTTGGAGAGGCTATATGCTTGATCAAAATGTGTTTTCTACTTCTTCTTTTCAGGCTGCCTTCAGATGAGAAAACTGATGAGAAATAACTTGCTGCCCCCATTTGTGTTACCCCAATGTGATTACCTGCATTATTCACCAAAAAGTGTTCTGAATTATTTAATCTCTTTGTAAAAATCATATCCAAATAATCAAGAGTGGATACTACTGATAATATGCAAAAGAACATATTGCCAGTTCTTGTCACAATTTTAGAAAGTTGTTTCATAAATATTTCTGTGTGTTAAAAAATTTTCACAGTAAAATGTTTTTGGGGAAAAGTTCTATATATGCTTTTTAAATTGGTAATATCGCCCTGGCCAGTTTGGCTCAGCAGTTAGAGCGTTGGCCCATGGAGCAATGAGTCACAAGTTTGATTCCGGCCTAGGGCATGTACCTCGGTTGCGATTTGTCCCCAGTCCTGGTCGGGGTCGTGTGGGAGGCAACCTGTTATGTGTCCCTCTCACGTCGATGTTTTTCTCTCTCCGTCCCTCCCACTCTATCTGAAGATAAATAGAAAAATATCTTCCAGTGAAGATTAAAAAAAAAAAATTGGTAATATCATATTTTTCTAATAGCATAATGATTTTAGAAAATATTATTTACATTTAAAATTTTTTACTTATTTACCCAATTCAAAGGATTAATGATATTGGTAATAGTCTTTATTAAAATAAACCTGATGCGCCCTGGCTGGTTTGGCTCAGCGGTTAGAGCATCGGCCTGCGGTCCAGAGAGACCCGGGTTCGGTTCCCGCTAAGGGCATGTGCCTCAGTTGCGGTTTGTCCCCGGCCCTGGTTGGTTGTGCGGATGGCAGCCACTTGATGTGTCCCTTCTCTCTCTCTCTCTCTCTTCCTCTCTCTCCCTCCCACTCTATCTGAACAAAAAATGAAAAAATGTCCTCAGGTGGGGATAAAAAATAAAAAAATAAAAATAAATAAAAAATAAAATAAAATAAACCTGATGCTCCCCCTGGCTAGTGTGACTCAGTGGTTAGAGTGTCATCCCATGCACCCAAGGGTCATGGGTTTGATTCCCAATCAGGGTACATACCCAGGTTACGGGTTCGATCCCTGGTCAGGGTGCATGCATGAGGCAACCGATTGATATTTCTCTCTCTCTCACCCTCCCTTTCCCTCTCTCTAGAATCAATGAAAAACATACCCTCCGGTGAGGATTAAAATAATAATAAAATAAACCTGATATTAAAGTTTTACTTATTGGGATCTATAATTCTCTTGCCATAATCTTGGCTTATTCTGTTTCTCAGTGCTCAAAAATTTCCAAGAAATGTGCTTGTAAGAGCTGGGAATCAGAATAAGAATTTTGCCATCTAATGTTAATGTGTCTGTATTATATTGCCTATCTAACCTAAATTGATATACCTTGACATTTTCAGGTTTGGGGTTAAAGTGAAACCTTTTGAAACATAGATTATATCCTTGAATGGCTAAATAGACTTTTTAAATGTTTGAGAGCTTATACCCCCAGACTAGTACCCCTCTACTTATCTGGAAGTCATATTGCTCGTCACCTCAGCTGTCTATATAGACTAAATCAGAAAGAAATAAAAAATGCTTTGGGGCAAAATTCTTGCATTAAGGCTTCTGTACTTTATTCCTTGAAAGAATTCTTTGAGGAACCCTCATTTAGAACATATTGATTCTTAAATATATACAGTACTAATTACCTTTGTTCTTTGACCACAGAAAATTAAAAATTGATAATCTGAAGGGGCAGGCTGCCACAACTACAACCCAAGCAGATCTATGACAGCAAAGGAAGATTTAGCTTAAATACATTGTAGCAAGTGCAATTATTGGTCATGGAAAAAGACAGATGATTCTTCAGTATGTTTATGTTTGAAAGAAGGAAAAGATTTAGAAAGTTTTCTTTCAAATCTAGTTAATGATGTTTGTGTAGTGTTTTCAATTTGCAAAGTGCTTTTTATGTATATGTCTTATTTCATCTTTACAGCAATCACTGTGAGGGAGATATAACTGTTCACATTTTACAGATAAGGAATATTAGACTTGTGGAGTAATCTGTCTAGTGTCAAATAGCAAATAAATACTGGAACCAGAACTCAAACACAAGACTGATTTCTAAATCTCAGTCTCTCTTTTATTCTTTCTTTCTTTCTTAAAAAAGTTTTTCTTCTTTTAATTCCATTACTCTCAAATATAGACACTTAAACTTAGTTATTAGAAAAATTCACTTAATGTAGACTGACCCAAATAGGCCAGGAGTAACCATTTTACTATTTGTATGTAAATAATATCAAAATGTGAGAGCAAAATTTGTAAGGCACTGTGATAGTCATACTAAGATTAAAATCAGTCTTAATTAACTGAGGAGTCTGAAGTTTCAGCTGTAAAAAATAAAACTAACATTTAAAAATATGTGAAAATATAATTTGTGGCATAAACAACGAAAACATTGATCTTGTCTTCAAAACTCAATGTCTATTCCCATTTTTGTTTTTTATAAGCGTCCTTAACAGAAGATCCTTAACATATGTGTGAAAGAAGTTACTAGTGCAGAAGAGGCTCAGTAGAAGTAAAATGTATGAGAAGGGAGTTCCAGAGAAGAACTAAATTATTGAACACCTGTTGCATGCCAGGCACTATGTTAGGTGTTGAGTGTACAATATTGAACACAAAATAAATGTTACTCTCATGGAGTCTATAGTCCAGTGGGACACATAATTAAAAAGTGAACAAACATGTAGAATTACAACTTGTAATAGATTCTCTGAGGGAAAAAGAACATGGTTCTCAGGGAAAATAAAAAAGGAAGGTGTCTACTTTAGCTTGGATGGTGAAAGAAAGCTTCTCCAAGGAGGTGATATTTAGGCTAAGACCTGAATGATGAGGAGGCAGGTCAGTAATATAAAGATAAGGCCCCTCAGCACTGCCCAGGAATTCTTGAGTATTTCTCTGATCATTATTAGTGCTCCTAATGATTGTTTCAGATGTTCTTTGCCCTTCTCAGACTATCACTTACTCTTAGCAAGAAATTGAAACCATCAGACAGAATTCCTTTAATTCCATGTCAATACACCTTCAAGTTTTCTGCAGTGATATCTTTTTTTAAAAATTAAACTTTGTATATATATATTTTTTAATCCTCACCCAAGGATATTTTTCCATTTATCTTCAGATAGAGTGGGAAGGAGGGACAGAGAGAGACATCAATGTGAGAGAAACACATCGATCAGCTGCCTCCCGCAGACCCCAGTGAGAGCTGGGGATCGAATTGCAACCAAAGCATGTGCCCTTGCTGGAATCAAACCCACGACTCTTTGGTCTGCAGGCCAACACTCTAACCATTGAGCCAAACCCTCCAGGGCTAAACTTTGCATTTTAAGACAATTGTTGATTCATATGGAGCTGTAATAAATAATATAGATAACATCCTCTTTATCCAGTGGTAATATCTTTTTTTTTTTTTCTAGAAAAATTTATTTTATTATTTCTTTCATGATTTCCCTCTCTACTACTTTGTTTTCCTTTCTAGAACTCTAATTTTTCCTATCCTCTAATTTTCTTGTGATTTCTCTCCAATTTTTTATCTATAATCTTTTTTTATATATAACTTATCTTTATTGTTGAATGTATTACAAATGTTCCTCATTTTCCCCCCCTTGCCCCCCTCCTCCCCATTCCTGCCCCCCTCCTGCCTTTCCCCACACTGTTGTCTGTGTCCATTGGTTATGCATATATACAAATAAGTTCTTTGGTTTATTTCTTCCCATCCCCCAACCCCCCTTCCCTTTGAGGTTTGTCAGTCTAACAAGCAATTTGTACTTCTTAATCCCTTCACCTTTTTCACCCATCCCCCCAGCCCCCACCCATCTGGTTCCCAAAAAAGTTCTCTGTATCTATGAGAATGTCTTTGTTCTGCTTGTTCATTTTGTTTGTAGATTCAATTGTTGATAGCTATGTATTTATTGCCATTTTGTTTGTTCATATTTTTTTATCTTTTTCTTCAAGAAGACCCTTCAACATTTCATATAATAATGGTTTGGTGGTGATGAACTCCTTTAGCTTTTCTTTGTCTGGGAAACTCTTTATATGGCCATCGATTCTAAATGACAGCTTTGCAGGATAGAATAATCTTGGTTGTAGGTTCTTGCTTTTCATCACTGTGAATATTTCTTGCCACTCCCTTCTGGCCTGCAAAGTTTCTTTTGAGAAATCAGCTGACAGTCTGATGGGAACTCCCTTGTAGGTAACTAACTTCTTTTCTCTTGCTGCTTTTAAGATTCTCTCTTTGTCTTGAACCTTTTGCATTTTGATGATGATGTGTCTTGGTGTGGGCATCTTGGGGTTCATCTTGTTTGGGACTCTCTGTGCTTCCTGGACTTGCATGTCTGTTTCCTTCACCAAGTTAGGAAAGTTTTCTGCCGTTATTGTTTCAAATAGGTTTTCGATTTCTTGCTCTCTCTCTTCTCCTTCTGGCACCCCCAAGATGCGAATGTTGGCACGTTTGAAGTTGTCCCAGAGGCTCCTTACACTATCCTCATTTCTTTGGATTCTTTTTTCTTTTTGCTGTTCTGATTGGGTGTTTTTTGCTTCCTTATATTCCAAATCGATGGTTTGCTTCTTGGCTTTACCTACTCTACTATTGCATCTGTGTAAACTATTTTTTATTTCAGTTAGTGCATCCTTCATTTCAGACTGGTCCTTTTTTATGCTCTTGAGGTCCTCACTAAGTCCACTGAGGTTCTTACTAAGTCCATTGAGCATCCTTATAAACAGTATTTTGAACTCAGCATCTATTAGGTTGCTTAACTCCATTTCACTTAGTTCTTTTCCTGGAGTTTCGTTCTGTTCTTTCATTTGGGACCTGTTTCTTTGTCTCCTCATTTTGGCTGCCTCCCTGTGTTTGTTTCTATGTATTACTTAGCGAGAGGTATGGGGCTCGCTGAGGCCAGATGCTGCTTGTTTGAAAGAATTTAGGAAAAGCTGAAGCAGGATCCAAGACAGGTCAATCCTATGGTAAAGCAACTGGCAACAGCTTGGGTGGGCCTGAAAGCTGGGTGGGGCGGGGCCTCTGGGAATCACCAGGGCGGGGCCAACAGCGTGAGCCAGGTAGCTGGAGTCCCAGATATGGCGCGCGTCTGCCAGCCCAGGGAAGGGCTCACCAAAGAAACAAAAGCCTCTGATAGCACGTCTGTCCAGGAGAAAGCTGCCTCTCCAGCCCTCGCTCCAATGCCAAACAGCTCAGTTCTTCCCCATATGACTCTGGTGCCTTTCAGGCTCCCTCCCGCACGCTGGAGCCTGGAGGGAGCGAGTCTGAGTAAGTCCGTGCGCGGGCCCTTTAAGAGGAGCTGCCGCGGGGGGGGGGGGCTCAGCCGCCTCAGCCTCAGTTCCCGCTGGTTTTTTCCAGCCAGAAGTTGTGGGGATTCTCTTCCTGGCACTGAAACCCTGAGCTGGGCCCTTGGTGTGGGACGGGGACCCCTCAGTCCTCAGGGAGGACCTTCCCAGCCGAGGTGTCCCTCCTAATTTTTATCCGCCACACGTGGGTGTGCGACCAGCCCCTCGCGCCTCCGTCCTCCTACCAGTCTCGATGTGGCTTCTTCTTTAATTCCGTAGTTGTCGGACTTCCATTCAGCTTGATTTCAGGCTGTTTTGACTGATGGTTGTTCTGTAGTTTAGTTGTAACTTTGATGTGGTTGTGGGAGGACGCGATACCGCGTTTACCTACGCCGCCATCTTGACCGGAAGTAATATCTCTTAAAACCATAGTACAATATCACCCTTGGGATATTGACATTGATATAATCAAGATATCTATCTCCACAAGAATTCCTCTTGTTGCTCTTTTATAGCCACATTCACTTCTCTTCTGCACTTTCCCTCTCCGTAAGCCCTGGCAACCATTTCTGTTCTCTGTTTCTGTAATTTTGTCATTTCAAGAATGTTATATTAATGGAATCATTCAGTATATAACCTTTTGGGATTGGCTTTTTTGACTAATTATAATTTATTCTGGAGATTCTTCCAGATTGTTATGTATATTAGTTCATTCCTTTTTATTTCTGAGTAGTAGTCCATGTTATGAAGTACATCACTTTGTATAACCATTCATCCACTGGGATAAATACCCAGGAGTGCTCTTGCTGGGTTGTATGGTAGTTGCATGTTTAGGTTTTAAGAAAACTGCCAAAGTGTTTTCTGAGTGAGTGGCAGTACCATTTTACATTCCTGCCAGCAATATATGACTGATCCAGTTTCTCCACGTACTTGCCAGCCTTTGGTGTTAGCTATTTCTTATTTGAGCCATTCTGATATGTGTATAGCTATTATTTCTTCAAGTACTTTTTCAACCTTGCCCTCTTTCTCCTCTCCTTCTGGGACTTCAGTGACACAAATATCTCTGTTCATTTTTTTTTTCAGTGTATTTTTCCCCCAGTTGTTTAGATTTGAGTGATTTTATTTTATTTTATTTTATTAATTTATTTTTGTTACAGATGTTTCTCCTTTTTTTCCCATTGACACCCTCCTCCCCATCCCCCCACCCTGTCCCCAGCTTTGTTGTCCATGTCCATCAGTTATGCGTACATGCATAAAAGTTCTGTGGTTTATCTCTTCCCTCCCCCCCATCCCCCTCTTCTGAGGGTTGTCAGTCTGTACCCTACTTCC